>CM060855.1:18932161-20132161 GCA_030737835.1 Acorus gramineus | reverse complement strand
GTTGGGTGGCTATCCCGGGAGGGTTGGTAGCGGGCGCAGCAGGCTGGGGCACCAGGTGGCCGGGCGCGCAAGTGCGTGCGCGCAGGCGTGCGCGCGGCGTGCGCTCGGGTGGTGCTGCAGGCGTGCTGGGCGCGCTGGGAAGGGCGTGCAGGGTAGGCTGGCTGGGCTGTGCGAGCAGGGCGGGCCGGCTGGGCAGGCCATGCTCGGGCAGCTGGCAGGGGGCACTCGGGCATCAGGCGGGCAGTGCCCAGGCGTGCAGGCGAGCGGTGCTCGGGCCACTCGGCGATGCGCGCAGGCAGGCAGCGCGGGCAGCAGCGCGGGCAGGCTGGCAGGCGCGCTGGGCGCGTGTTGCGCGGGCGTGCGTGTGGACGCTGGGTGAGGGTCCCGGGTGCTGGGCGCTGAGCGTCGGGCGCTGGGTCACGGATACCGGATGCTGGGCGAGGGTGCTAAGCGCTGGGCGCTGGGCACTGCAGAGGAGCATGCGCGTGGGGCGCTGGGCAGAGGCGCAAGCGTGCGCGGGTAGAGGCTGGTGGTGCGCGCGGGGCGTGCGGTGTGCTCGTGTGGTCAGCGCGGGGCGTGCGGGGTGCGCGCGGGCTGCTGCGGCGGGGCGCAGTGGGCGCGCGGCGCACCGGGTGGCTCGGCTGCGGGTCCAGGCGTGCGGGCAAGGGCCCGGCGGTGCCCCTGGGTGCGCGGGCTGAGGCGCGGCGACGCATCCAGGGGCGGGTGGCCGTGCGGGTGGTTGCCGGTGGGTTCGGGAGTGAGTCGGGGTGCGGGTGCTCGGGCTAACGTGCGTACGGGCCGTATGTACGTTTGCCCGAGTGTTGGGTTCTTTTGGTGTATTTTGGGTATTTTGATGTATTTGTGTATTTAACTCACCGTATAAATGTCTGTCTTGCAGATCTTGACGGACGGTCGCGTGACGACCCGGTTTCCGGTGAGTGGGACAATCCAACCCAGTAGAAAGGCGTTACACGCATTTGGGCGTATACCGACCTCTCCTGGGGCACCATGGATTTATATTAACCGGTTGTAAAGTGTATTTCATGCGAGCATGATTTAAATGTAGAATGCATGCTACCCTAGACTTGTATGTTAGGGACTTGCACCCTTAGGATATGTGTATGAGCCATGCATCATGTCCCCCTGCTCTCATGCTAGGAAGCCTTGGCCTATGCATGTGTCCCACTAGTTTATTTATTAAGTTAAATGCTAGTATATGTTTAATTGCATGCCTTAGGTAATATTATAGGGAGGGGCCTTGCGAGGTCAACATTGAGACCCGGGTTAGGGTACTCCGTGTTCCTTGTTTGGTTGTCGGGATGTCCTGTATTGGGACCTCATGCTGCCCTCCCAAGGTTCTTGTCCCAATAATATTATATCTCTAGTTGATAATTAATGATTTACCCCTTGTATGATTATTAGCATCTTAGTGAATATTATAGGGGAGGGGCCTTGCGAGGACAGCGGTGAGACCCGGGCTAGGGTACTCCGTGTTCCTTGTTTGGTTGTCGGGGTGTCCTATATCGGGAACTCACGCCGCCCTCCCAGGTTTCTTTCCCCCAATGATATTCCACCCTTGCTAATATAGTGTATGTTCCCCGCATCTTGGTTATGCGCCCTGGAGGAATTCTGAAGAATTCATGACATTAGAATTGTAGAGATGCGTTGTCGGCGGATCCGAGTGGATCATATGCGTATGGATAGGCTGTTCTGTCCCCTTCGTTGGATCCGGTAGAGGCTGCCCCAGCGTTAGAAAGGCCGTCCCTTCCAAGGGTTCCCATCAGTAGGCGCCTCCTGATTTTAGTTTCGGACTGTGCTGAAGTTGTGGGTGAGGGCTCCCATCAGTAGGCACCTCCTGATTTGGTTTCGGACTGGGCTGAATGTGGGAGTAGACCAAGCGGCCTAGGGGGTGGAGGAGAGACTATCGGTGGACCAAGGGTGACCAACAGCCTAGTCAGTCCCAAAATCCTATGTCACCCATTGAAGGGTGAGGGTGAGGGTGAGGGTGTAGTGGGTTGGCGGTGAGCGACCCACTGGCTTGTGATTGGATGACTATCAGACCCAAAATCCTATATCACCCATTGAAGGGTGAGGGTGAGGGTGTAGTGGGTTGGCGATCGAGCGACCCACTGGTTTGAGTATTTGTTACAATTTTGTGGTTGTTAATAAGAGATTGTGGATTATTAAGATCTGAATTGTGGTCAATATTGTCTGTGATGCATGGGTTGTGCTGTTCACTGAGCGTGTGGCTCACCCCTCGCATATGTTTTTCCCCAGTTGCCACTGAGCCGGAGTCGGAGCAGCGGGAGGAGCTTTTCGAGGGTTTCCTTCAGTAGCGGAGCAGCGCTACGTTCCGCGAGTACCAGAGGCTATCAGCATCCCTTCTTGGCTGTATGTATTTTATTTCCGTGCTTGGCATGCGTTTGTATATATATATTCAGTTGTATTTGTGTATATTGGCTCTCACAGGACAGATGATTGAGTATCGAGTCTGTAGTATATTTATTTACAGATTCAGTCTTTTGCTTCCGCATTTGGTGTATATATCATGTCAGCCTCTTTGTTGTCTGTGTGTCATTCTGGTTGTTTGTGTATGATATATTATTGACCTCCTGTGTAGATTCTGATATTTTATATACACTTGCCGCGTCCCGGGGACGGCCGCCCTGGGGCGTGACATTTCATAACACTGCAATTTCAATTATGTAAATATAACAGGTAGAAGTGCTTAAAGAGTTACTCCCCAAAATTGAAGAGCTCCACTTGATGGCATATAAACTGAATGAAATTAGTCAGTATGTTGCTCAGGTTCCTTTTGAATCAGTTTTCTTGTAGTCCTAAATTATTAATTCCAAGAAAGAAAATAAAAAATAAAGTTATTGTACTTGGTAGTTCCAACTTATATTTGATTGCCATGCAACGGTTTGTGCTTATTTATTTCTCCTGGTTGCTTAAAATACTTAACTTTTCATAAGTATGAAATTTTTCTTCGAGGGAAAAACATTTATGTACAAATATTTCTTTATATAATTTTATCTGCTCATTTCTATGTGACATGCCAACATCTACTTTGATTGAAATATGGTTTTCTTATAGCCTGCACCACCTTCGTCAGATGCAACTTATGAGGTATTGAAGCTTTCCCAGCTTAGAAGGTATGGAGTAATACTTGCATGCTTGTTTTGAACATTGCTTTGTACTCATTTATTTGTGACTCCTTATAAAATTTGTACAATTGACTTTTTGAGGTGATTGTTTATAGCTTAGCATCTTCATTTGAATAAGAACATGTTAAGGCACATCTTTTACCCTGCTTATCATCCAAGGCCTGCTTCACAGGATGATTTTAATACACTAGATCAGAGATTTAGACCTTTTGAAAAATTGCATTGCCTTCTTTTAGGTAATACTTGAACTTCCCAAGTAAGTCACCTGCATTTTAATATTCACTAACCTGTAGACTATAATACTCCAGGGTGTAATGAGATTAAAGATTTGGCATCTGTAGATTCACTCAATTCTTTCCTCAGCATAAGGGTTAGTTTTTTCCATATGAAACCTTTATAATTTGAGTCATTGAAACTTCAGCTTAAATGCTTTCATTCTATTCATATACCCAACCAACTTAATTGCTTAAGGAAAAATACAGATCAATATGTTATCTGTATTTTTATACAAGTAGGTCATGTGGCCCTCTGTTCTTATAGCTCTACCATCTATAGTTGTAATTTGAATTTTTCTGTATCATTAAACTTCAAAACTGACAAGTGTTTAATCTTGGGTTACTTTACTTCTGAATGGGAAAGTGAACATAGGCACATCTATGCACCCTTCTGGAGACATTTTTTGCATTCATTATTTTAGTGAAGGCCCACATAACAGTTGTATATTTGATATAATTATATCAAATATACTTTTTTACTTCCTCATCTAGACGACTTATGAAATTAGTTATTAACAACAGTCCATAATTTATTTTGTGACACGTTCTTTATACATTTTCTTAACATGATACATATTTTGAAATGCTGCATTCACTTGTTTGAAGCATAACAATCATTTTTAGATAGAGATTTATTTTTTTCATGAATGGATTTTTACCCTTGAATTGGAGATTAGACATGTTGCATGCCCAATATGTTATGCTAAATTGTCTCCTAGGCCTTTATACTTGAAGTTGAGATTATCCTGATCACTTTTCTTGTGCATTTATGTGAAGGACATCAGGCTCTCAGAGAACCCAGTAGTTGATCCAGAGAAAGGTGGAATCCCACGATTTGTTCAGGTTGCACATTTGGCCAAAGCCCCAATACTGAATGGGAGTGAGGTACAGTCAGAAAATTATTCATTTTGGAGTTCATGTGTAATCAATAATATAATGTCATGCATAAAATTCTCTCTCAGAAAAGCCCACGTCACCATGTGAGCAGGAGTTTGAAATACGGTTTGTTTCCTTCCCCAACTTGGTTTTACACTTGCTTAACCTCATTAAGCAAGGTTAATGGCTTAATATAAATATATATTAAATATATAACAAGCATAATAATTATACATAGAATTTAATCATGGAAGCATCTAAATAAGTATAACCACAAAGTCATAACATCATTTAAGGCATGCTTACATTTATGCTTCTTCATAGACAGACTAAGGATATGCTTAGACAAGATGGGAGTATGTATAAATCATGGTTAAGCTAGCATGGGACATGATGCATAGGCAAGCATGGGTCCCTACACATGATACTAGGATACATAGTCTTAACAAATTATATCTAATGTTGCATGGATGTAACCTAGCAAAACAAACAATAACATATACATATAAACAAGTTAAATATGCAGTTATGGTGCCCCAGAGGAGGGTAATGCACGTTTACGTGCATTGAATGCCTCCTGACTGGGTTATATCGACCCATTCACCGCAACCCGTGTCGTTGCGTGACCGTTCGCTAAGATCTGCAAGACAAGGGCATCTGATATGGTGTGTATAACTACATAAAAACACTTGGAATTAACTAGAAATGCTTAAGACTTAAAAATGCACGCATACGGGCTCTTACACATGCAAGTACGCACGCACGTACGTACGCATGCCTGAGTGCCCCAGCACCTACCTGAGCCCTCGGGTAGCCACACGTATGGCCCCCGCATGCATATGCACCCGCATGGACGTGTGCATGCGCCCCGGAGCCAGCTAGCGCCCTGCCGCGTGCCCACGCACGCCCAAGCCCGCATGCACTCGCGCTCCCCACCCGTGCGCACTGTGTGCCTGCCTACCCCCGCGTGCACTTTGCGCGTGCTGGCGCGTATGCGCACGCGCCTGCCTTCACCCTCCTGTGCCCCTCTGCGCGTGCGTCTGCGTGTGCACGCGCGTGGACAGACCCGCGCGTGCACCTAGCCACCCAAGACCCCTCCCCTGCCCCCCTCACACACCCTAACCCAATTATCTAGCATGCAAGACCCCTCTAACAGCCTCTATTACCAAAAACCCAAGGAAAAGAAGGGGGAAAAACTCACCAAGAGAGGGGGAAGGGAAAGGGGAGGTTCGGGGGCCCTCGATGCACCCACGGTCACCACAACCACCACCACCACTATCACTACCTCCACAGCCTCTCCACCAGCCCTTCTTTGGCTGAAAAACAGGGGGGGGAAGGCATGTGAGGGAGATTGAGAGAAGAGAATAAACGACAACAACTACATGCATACACACACCTTTTTGTGCTTCAAACACTTCTTCTTCCTTCTTGTGCTTCCTCTTCTCCTTCTTTTCCTTCTCAAATCAACAAAGGGGGCCAAAGAGAGTGAGGAAGAGAGAGACGTTGGAGGGAGAGGGAGAGAGAGAGAGCCCCCCGCCCCCAAAGTGGGGAGAAAAAGGGTTGGGTGACTTTAAACCTTAATCCTCCCCCTAATTCTCAAAATAACCAATGGTTTTTTAACCATTAAGCCGGGGGGGGGGGGGGGGGGGTTGAGTTTACCAAAAGGGGATCATATTAACCAAAATATCAGAACACTATGCCAAAAACCCAAATACGGTTCGGAATCGCATAATTTTTAAAATGTGAACGGAATTCAATAAAAAATTTATGGGTAGTACAAAATGGTACCACAACCCATAATATGCGGTTAGATTTTCAATCGGTGTAGTTGACAACACGAAAACTCGCTCGTGAAGGGTATTCGTTCAAAAACTAGTCACTTAGAAGGAAAAAGCGTTAAGTAAAAATGATTAGAAAAATAGCAAAGAATTAACACAGAAGAAAGAATATCGATTGGTGCTTAGTGTTGAACGCCTCCAATAAAGTGGGACCTGCCATTCACACCCGTTAGGCTTCCATACAACTTCACAACTTGAATTTTGAAAACTTTGTGCCACCAATCGTAAACAAACTCCTTAGCATCTTTTATCAATTCCCTCGATATCGACCTTTTTGCCAAGTAAAATGTTAGATCCCACTTGTAAGATGGTCGGCATCGAGGGAATTAATAAAAGATGTCAATGAGCTTGTGTATGATTGGTGGCACAAAGTTTTCAAAATTCAAGTTGTGTGGAAGCCTAACGGGTGTGAATGGCAGGTCCCACTTTATTGGAGGCGTTCAGCACTAAGCACAAATCGATATTCTTCCTCTGTGTTAATTCTTTGCTATTTTTCTAATCATTTTTACTTACAACGCTTTTTATTTTTAAGTGACTAGTTTCTGAACGAATACCCTTCACGAGCGAGTTTTCGTGTTGTGACATAGAACGGGCGTTAGACTTTCACGATAGGAGCTAGAGGTCCTTATTGGGCGCCCCTTCTCTCAGCCCTTGTGCACCACCTTCCTTGGCTTCCTTCACACCAGTAGGTCGGGGCCCTTGTCAAGACATCCCCACTATCTCACAGGGTTAGGCTTCCAGCTCCGCTATTGGTGGTGGAGTTGCCTTGAAGAGGTCAAGCTGGCTTTGCCGAGTAGCAATTAGATTAGGTGTCCCCTACACACAATCAATCAAGATCGAGGAAGATCGGGAGGCATTCTTCGAGGGTGCCCCCTCTCCGGATCGTCAGGAAACTACTTCCCCACTAGCAATTCCTTTGCATCATTCCCTCCGCTGGGAGATCATGCGAAGGTCCCTTCAAATTCTTCAGCGTTTGTCGTGCAGCCGGAAGTTGTGATGCATGTTCCACCATCCCCCTTTCATGGGTTCAAGGATTGAGTGTTTGAGACCCATTTTAAGGTAAAGTTGCATAAAAAATATATCAGCTGAACACCTTGTGTCAATTTGTATTCTTTTGACATCATAATTTTCTATGCACAAAGTGATGACAAGAGCGTCACTGTGCGGTATGGAGATATCGGCCAAGTCGTCGTTGGGAAAGGACATAAACCCTGGATCTTCCATCTTTGACCTCTTGGTGATTAACCAAGCTGCCTGGTCGACTTGCAAGACTTTGTTACAGCCCACGCTTCTCTTTCCATCTTGCTTGACCGATTTAGGATCTTCCAAAGCTGGTAACCCTCCACAGATCATATCAATGACTCCTGTTGCATGTGATGGGGCGACAGCAGTTACATGGTTCTCATGACTTTTTCCCTCTTCGGCATCTATGAACTCCTGAAGTTTTCCTTTGCGTACTATCACCTCGAAGAATCCTTTTAGTGTTAGGCATTTCTCCGTTTGATGTCCATAGTCCCTGTGATAATCGCACTTGCTGAGATGGGGCGGCTAGAAGGGACAATCCACCGCAATCATGCTTGCTTTATGTCCTATCCATGAAGTCAGGGGGGCGGCTTCTCTTAAGTAGCCGCCCCTGTCCAGGTCCTAGGTATTCCTAAGGGTTTGGACCAGGGTTTCCGGTTTGATTTCTATGGGAGTTTTCTATTAGGTGTCCAAATGTGGTCATTCTTAAGCATTACTTGAAGTATTTTTGTCTTTTTGGACAGTCAAAATTGGGGTATCTAAATGGTCATGCCTTAGATTACTCGCTTTCGAGGAGTAAGGTCGACCGACCAGACCTTATGTCTGGTAATGTCTTAGACTACTCGCTTTCGAAGAGTAAGGCCGATCAGTTAGACCTCCAGTCTAGTATTGCTTTAGAGTATTTGCTTTCGAGGAGTAAGGTCGACCAACCAAACCTCATGTCTGGTCGTGTCTTAAACTACTCGCTTTCGAGGAGTAAGGTTGACCGGTTATACCTCATGTCTGGTCGTGCCTTAGACTACTCGCTTTCGAGGAGTAAGATCGAACGACCAGACCTCATGTCTGGTCGTGCCTTAGACTACTCGCTTTCTAGGTGCCCGACTATCCAACTAGACCCTGGATCAAGTCGTGTCAGTACATTTCGGAGAGTCATCATGACCAAGGATTGGAACTCAGATTTGCGGGTTCCACGGTAGGTCCACATCCATGCTGGTGTGACACATTACCCCTGATATGAAACATGTCGTGGTGAGGATTTTTACCTCCACACATGATAATAAGCACTCCAAACATTCAAGATCATGTGAAAAGCAGGCAGACATGTAAAAGACAAGTCGTTTATGAAAACATTGTTTTTTACAAAATGTCTAAATCTGAGACTCTTCATCAGGGGCCAGAATTAGAAACATAAAAAGGAGTGGTAGCAATGCGAGGAGAGACATTGTTGGATCTATCTTCATAACCTTGACAATATCCACAACTGTAGTTCTTTTTGGCACGATTAGTCAAAGAATCCAAAATCTCCTTCATTTGGTCACTCATGGTCGAGAAGGCTTTCACTCGACCCTTTGACAGACCGTCCACGAAAGCAGCACCGCAGTCGGCTTGAAGCTCGTAGAGCTTGACTTGCTGCTCTTGCAATTCACGCATCAGGGCCTCAACTCGCTTTTCTGCGCTATGCGCCCGTAAGGAAAAGGAAGCGTGATCGAAGGATTGAGAGACCTTCAGCTCTAGGAGCTCTCTCACCCGCTCTTCAGCAGCAACGGCCAAACTTGTGCAGCGGACAAGTCTCGACGAGCTGAAGATTCGGCAAGTTCCGCTGCAAGGCGAGCTCGCTTCGCGATCGTAAACTACTCCTTGACCAACTTCAGTTGTGCTTCTCTTCGATGGGCGAGTTCTTGGGCCAACTTCAAGAGAACTTCAGACCTCATCGCATCCAGGTTTCGCTCATTGAGTACCTACCAGATGACAGAGTTCTGAAGAGAAAATGGTTAAAACCTAGAGGAAGAAGCTTAAAAATAAAAGTCGAACACTTACATTATAAAAGCTCTGGCCTAGCCGGGTAAAAAGCCTCTCCGTCGTGGCCCTGTGAGCACAGTCCAGGTGACCCTTGAGAAGACATCCCCTGAGCTGAGTACTGGCTAACTCTTTGCTGGCCCGATCAGCCAGAAGACCTCCCGAGGAAGTGCTGATCGTAGCCTCAGGAGCAGGGGCTGACGGGGTTTCCACTTGAACTGAACGAGGAACCTCAGCACCCACGACATCAGAAGGAGCCATGGATGTAATGACAAAGGGTGCATCTAAGCAAGAAGGGCTCGAAGAATCAACCACAGTCGAAGTGACTGGGGGCATCCCCGCCGTAGTTGAAGCGACTGGGGGCATCCCTGCTGCGATCGAAGCGACTGAGGGCATTCCTGCCATAGTCGAAGCGACAGGGGGCATCCCCGCCATAGTCAGAGCAATTGGGGCACCTTCGACGAGGCAACGAACACTAACACCAAACCTGCCTTTGCAACTGGAGTAACCCTAGGTGAGGAAACTAAAGAAGCAACGGTCACTACCTCCTTGGCAAGGGAGGGCTCAGCACGAGTTGCTCCAACTAAAACTCTGAAGGCAGCGGCTGGTAGATCGGAGGCGGGATCCGCAACCACCTCAATTTCTGGAGAGTAGGGTACCTCCACCGTCTCTGATGCACGAATGATTTCAAAACTAGGTGGGCGTCCCTCTTCGTCGAAAGGCATGGGAGGCTTAGCAGCAGCCACACCGATGGTGCTCGAAGGTGAATTGTCCCCCAAGGGAGCCCGAGATATGTCCGGCAGGGCGCTGACTATGCCCTCGAGGTCCGCTCCTTCAGACTCTGAAGCCGAGCGAGCAACCTTATTCCGCTGCTTTGAAAGAAGGGGAAGCCTAGATCACTTCTTCAAAGCTGACCTAGCCTTGGGTGGCTGAATGCTCACCCGTTACCTCGAAAACAGCAGGAGACGAAGCTTCGGCAAGGGCAAAAGATGCGTTAACTCCCCAAGACAAGCCGGCGACTTTCGAGGAGGAACCGAGAGCCCTAGGTGTGGGGAGGTTAAGGATTTTACGGAAATACTTTTCCTCCAGCTTCTGAGCACTGGCAATTTGATCGAGCTTCACCACCAACGGGTCTCGGGGCTGTAGATACCCCAATTTTGACAGTCCAAAAAGACAAAAATACTTCAAGTAATACTCAGGAAAGACCACATTTGGACATCCAAAAGAAAACTCACTTAGAAACCAAAACCAAACCCTAAGTCCAACACTTAAAAAAATCTAAGAGCCTAGACAGGGGCGGTTACTTGAGAGTAGCCGCCCCATACCAGGCGGCTAGTTCCAACTAGCCACCCCCCTGATCGACCCCCAACCGCCTTCCTGGATGGGACATAAAACAAGCATGATTGCGGCAGATTGTCCCTTCTAGCCGCCCTATCTCATCCGGTTCATCCTTAGTAACCGACCCAAGCCACCGCTTCTCAGAGATGGGACATATGGCAAGTTATGATGGGGGCTGCTACCTGAGAGTAGCTGCCCCTCCCTGGGGGGCTAAACACAACTAGCCACCCCTCACCTGGACATTGTCAGATAACAAAGATTTAATGGAAGGTCAAATCAAGCACCTTATTAACTATTTTGATCTATTGTCCAGTGAACATGCTCATACCCCTCTTTTACTATAAATAGGGAGGTCTCTAAGCATTTATTCATAATTAATAATCCACAACAACCCACATTCTCAATCATCATACATACAAGCCTATACCCCCACACCACCACTTCAAAAAACCCTTGAGAGAGAAAGTAAGAGAGGAACCCATTCCCTACATAAATCAACTCTCCAAATCCACTCTCCAAAACCCAAGTTAAATCTAGTTTAACCTCTGCCAAAGCCAAATCCAAACCCTACTCAGGTTCTGCCCAAATTGAACCAAGCACCAAGCGGCTACCCACAACTAGCCGCCCCCCACCAAGTGGCTAAATCCAACTAGCCGGCCTATCCCTAGCCCACCTCAAGTCCCAATTTTCCTTTAGTCAGGTTCCTGAAGCAGAAGAGGATCCTGTCTTCACCTCTGTATACGACATATCCGTGTCTAAGAGTGGAGACCCCACAAATTGCCCCACGAAGGGATCAAATCCACCCTTTTTCCTGTTTTTTGAGAAAAGTAGGTGGCGATCACAACCAACCCTGAATCCTCTTGAGGTCCCGTCGGCTGCCTCAGCCAGAACGGAAAAAAAACCGCCCACCACCCCTTCCGAGAGACGATCTGACCGAGCCTGCCAAGGTGCAGCTCTCTGGATCCGAGCCTCCGAAGAACCTCCACACACGCACAACCCCGGAGGAACAGAGGAGGAAGAGAGGGAGGAAGGCTTCCCGGAGCGCCCTTTCATTCCCTTTTTCCTTCCGAAATCCGATACCGACAGCCTGGCGATCACGGTGGGACTGCCCTCGTGAAAGACAAAAAAAGGTAATCGTCTTTTATTACAACATCCTTTACTGCTTTAAGCCGCACACAGCTGCGCACCCCTTTACCGCTTTATTTACTGCTTTAAATTTGCATTCATCTACACCTAGGCTTTTCCATATTCACACCATGGAGGCCTACACCCAGGAGAAAATAGTAGAGGAGAAAGACTATCAAGGAGACCAAACCGCACAATTCCTCAGCCACCTAGAGGAGAGGATTGCTACCCTAGGATACCAATCGGTCGAGGACATGTTCAATGACCTCACCGACTATCACCAGGCCAAGACCTTGAAGCAGGAAACTCCTTTTAAAACCCCCAAGGCTTGCCCCACCCCCAATACACTACCAACACCTGGCTTCTCGGTAAATCCGAGTCCAAGCCTCTTTTCCTTTGCCCTGCCTTCCCCCGCGAATCCAATATTCCCAACCGTTTCTGCCCCAAGCCCTTACCAGGCTACCTCCAAGCCAGGACCACTAAACAGCCCTCCCAGGAGAGAAACGTTGGATGAAACCATCCAGAGAATTCTCTCCGAGACTGGCCCCTCTACCCCCTAGCACATGTCTCTGCACAACCTGAGATAGATTCGTTAGTCCACCTACTGGAGGGATTTAAAATCCTAAAATTTTGCCGGTACAACAATCGTTGAGACCTAGACGTTCATTTGATCGCCTTTTATCTAGACGCCTGACCATTTCTAGATAACCAACCTCTACTAGTATTCCTCTTCCAAAAATCATTGGAAGGAGAAGCACTGCAATGGTTCTCCACCCTCCCTATAGATCATTTGTCAAACTTCTCAGCTGTAAGCGAGAAGTTTCTAGGCCGCTACGATTATCAGAGGATTAGGACCCCCCTCTATTTTAGACCTGACCGTAGAAATAATGAGGCTTAGGGAGGAATCTGAACAGTACGTGTCCAGGTGGCGCGCCCTCATCCACCGAACTGGCCTGTAATTAATGGAATGTCAAAAAATTGACATGATGTTGCAAAGCCTGAGTCCAGAGATCCGTACGAGTCTTTCATACAGAGACTGTATTACGTATCAGCTTCTCATTGACTGCCACAACAGGATTTCCTGTTGTGCAACCCAAGCTGTCCAAACCCAGTCCTCACCTATCAGCCATAGGGTTGGACAACCGCCAAGGAAGGCACACACCCCCACAATAGAGGGGATCATCACCCAAGTCTCGGCACTCTACCCGAACGGAGTGCGAGTTCCTAATCAAGGATCAGCCCCGAAACAGTATACACCCGGTCCTTCTGGATATGTGCCGCCTCGACAAGCCAATCAAAACTTCATTCCTCGATGAGTACCCGCCCCCGTGGCGATATGACAAAACCCAGTAGCTCGAAGTCCGTTAGCCCGAGCCCCATAATCTAGAGCCAAGGCCAACCTAGGACTCCCCCTGCTTATTCCACTCCCCCGAGAGCGCAAAACCTAACCCCTAGGCAGCCTACACAGAACTCCTACAATAAAGCCACTTCCCCCTCCTCCTATGGCCCAAGATGGTTAAATAGAAGGGATTGTTATCCACCGCTCCCGAAAACCCTAGCAAACATCTTCAGGGCCTTGGTAAAGACCAATAGTATTTCTTTACCCATAGCAAGACCTTCGCCTCTTGGTGATGATATTGCTCATTACTGCCCATACCATCAACATCATGGTCACACCATTGAACAATGCTTTTTATTCAGAGACATTGTTTATGACCTCGATGAAGAGAGACGCCTGGATTGGGCCACCATTAGGGGACTCAAAAATAGCCCAACTACGAAACCACCAGGGACCCACTTGAATTCTTTACCCAAACAGAACCAAACCCTAGCACGTCCCAAACCTGTAATCAATGCCGAAACACAAGACCCAAAACCAACCATGCAACCCTTCGTAGAAGAACTAGAAAGCCTGAGTTTCGAAAGCATCTACACCATAGGGCCACAAACCACGAAGAGCTACCCAGAATCATTTCGGGTGGCTCAATTCTTCCAGCACCTTCTCCCATCCTCCCAAGCCACATAAAACCCCTCCCCTCTCATATAAGACCACTCCCTAGGCTTAGTCCCATCCTGGCAGTTAACAAAAACCTAAGCCTATTAAAAAATGAATTTCCCCAATCCACGGTTATACCCTAAATCATCATACAACTAGGGCCGAAAGAATCTTTAATGTTGTCCCCACCTATAGGCGTCCCATACCTGAAACAGAAACTGAGGAAGCAAGTGTCGGGGATAGGATTGACATCCTCGACCAGCTCTAAAGAATCCCCGAAAAAATCTCTATCCTAGAGTTGATCGAAACCTCGGAACACCACCAACAGGCCCTAAGGATGTTTTTAGAAAGAGTCCAAGTTGACCCTCAAATCTCCACCTTAAACATGCCTGTAGCCTTGGCTTCTGCAGGAGTGGGGCCTATGATAACATTCAGGCCCAAAGAAGAAGTCCACGATAAAGTTATCAACACCTCAACCCTATACATCACAGTGGATATCAACGGGTATCCCATAGATAAAGTACTGATCGATACCGGTGCAAGAGTAAACCTCATGTCACTATGCACCTTTGAACACATTGGCGGACATATCACCACGCTCCTGGAAACATATACTCGGATATTCGCCTATGACAGGACAGTTCGCCTAGTTCTTGGTTTTAAACTAAAAATAGGGTCCTTAGAAACAATTGTTGAAGCATATGTTTTAGAGATGGACCCTGACTATAACATGATCCTAGGACGTAAATGGTTAGCCTCAATTAAAGGGGTCTCTTCTCCCCTACACCAGTGTTTGAAATTCCCCTTGGGAAATCAAATAATCAAAATATGGGGAGACGCAATTAAAGGACCCAAATCAGGGTTCACTAATAATGAGACTACCACTATCAAAACTACCAACCCAAGGCCAAAAGAAACCACCATCCACATCATAGACTTCCCAGCCAATTGGCTAAACCCTCAAGACACCCTCACCAGTGCTATAAAGGCAAATCACCCTAAGCCTAAAAACCCAGATTGGCACATGATGAAAGCCATGGGTCACATCCTGGGAAAAACATTAGGGCTAAAAAGGTGGGATCCTAGAACCCATCAAACTCCTAGCCTAGCTAGATAAGAAGGGCCTTGGCTCATCTAATCAACATACTGATTTAAAAAGGAAATGTAATTGGGGACTATATGAACACTTCATAAAGGGAACAACCATAGAGCACGTTAAAGAAGCCATGTATCCTCATCCCTTAACCTCTATCCAGGAAAGAGAGCCGGACTATCTCTCGGGCTCCCTTGACTGGTTATTTCCACACCCCGATAAACTCTTAGACACACCACCAATAAGTGAAACTCCAACTGACCAAACACTCTTTCCTCGCTGTGCGCAAGCATCGCAACAAAGGAGCGCTAGCTGTTGGAGGAAGAACGGTTGAAGCACCTAAATTAATCCAGTAAGTTGTAAACATTAGTTGTCTTTTCCTTTAAAAAAAAACAACAAAAAAAAAACAAAACACAAAAAAATGGAAACTAAAACCTTAGGGTCCTTATTTGACAAAGATGACTTCACCCCAGCATGGCACCCCTTCAGTGCTGACTCTGATCTTCTAAATAACTTGCGACATCTATGTCGGTATTGGATTTCGGGGAAAAGGAATGAAAGGTGGCTCCAAGAAGCCTTCCTCCCTCTCTTCCTCCTCTCTCGACCTCTGGTGGTTGTGCGTGTGTGGGGGTTCTTCGGAGGCTCGGATCCAGAGAGCTGCGCCTTGACAGGCTCGATCGGATCATCTCTCAGAAGGGGTGGTGGGTTGGTTGTTCGTTCCTGGCTGAGGCGGCCGACGGGTCCTCAGGAGGATTCAGGGGTTGTTGTGATACCACCTGCTTTTCTAAAAAAAGCAGGAAAAAGGGGGGTTTGATCACCTTCGTGGGAGAGTTTGTGGGGTCTCCGCTCTGAGACACGGATATGCCGTACACAGAGGTGAAGACAGGGATCCTTTTCTACCTAGGGAACCTGACTAAAGGAGAATTGGGATTGAGGTGGGCTAGGGAAGGGCCGGCTAGTTGTATTTAGCCGCCTGGTGGGGGGCGGCTAGTTGTGGGTAGCCACCTGGTGTCTGGTTCAATTTGGGCAGAACCTGGATAGGGTTTGGATTTGGTTTTGGTAGAGGTTAAACTTTGTCTAACCTGGGTTTTGGAGAGTGGATTTGGTGTAGGAAATGAGTTTCTCTCTCAAGGGTTTTTGAAGTGGTAGTGTGGGGGGTATGAGCTTGATGATTGGGAACGTGGGTCTTTGTGGGTTATTGATGGGTATTGATTGTTATTGATTATGAATAAATGCTTAGAGACCCCCCTATTTATAGTAAAAGAGGGGTATGGGAATGTTCATTGGACAATATATCAAAATGGATAATAAGGTGCTTGGTTTTACCTTCCATTAGATCTTTGTTCTCTGACAATGTCCAGGTGAGGGGCGGCTAGTGTAAACTAGTTGCCCGGTTAGGGGCGGCTACTCTCAGGTAGCTGCCCCCATCATAACCTGTCAAATGTCCCATCTCTGACAAGCGGTGGCTTAGATCGGTTACTAAGGATGAACCGGCTGAGATGGGCGGCTAGAAGGGACAATCTGCCGCAATCATGCTTGCTTAATGTCCCATCCAAGAAGGCGGTTTGGGGTCGGTCAGGGGGGTGACTACTTGGGAGTAGCCGCCAGGTATGGGGCGACTACTCTCAAGTAGCTGCCCTATGCAGGCTCTTAGATTTTTCTAAGTGTTGGACTTAGGGTTTCCGGTTTTTCTTTCTAAGGGAGTTTTCTTTTGGATGTCCAAATGTGATCTTTCCTAAGTATTACTTGAAGTATTTTTGTCTTTTTGGACGGTCAAAATTGGGGTATCTACAATTGTCCCTCATCGGACGGAGTCTTTTGTGCAAAGCAGAAAGACTTCGATCGATGATAAGAAAAGAGACCCCTATTTTGGCTGGCCCGACCTTCAAGAAGTTTAGGACACATGACCAATACCATTCAGGGATTTGATTTAGGTCATCAGAGGCTGGGTTTTGACTAGAATAGTCACCTAAGGACTGATCCAGGTGGGAGAGTGAGTAAAAGTAAGGAAGCGAGTGATCCAACCCTCGGATGGGGTTCTTAGCCATCGTGCACAGAGCAGCCCGACGTCAGTTTCCTTGTGCCAACCGTACTCGTGCTTGGGTGGCTCAGCAAATCAAGGGGATATAGCATACAGAAAGAAAAATAAAATGTGTTTGATTTGGTGAATTGGATCATTCGAAAGACAAAGATTTCAGAAAAGAACCAGAACTGAAGAAATTTGAACTGAATGGTACTGATAATTATGGTAAAACTTCAAGAAAGTTGTGTGTGATCAAGTAAGACTTGGGAATAAACCAATACATGGCTATTTGGTTTAGAAAACTTGGAAATAAATGTGTTTGAGAAGCTGGTAGGGGGCGACTAGTGGTGTTTAGCCGGCAGGGAGGGGGGGCTAGTTGTATTTAGCCGTCGGGCTGAGGGCGGTTACTCGCGAGTAGTCGCTGGCCGACTGGGTACCTTATAACAAAAAAGGAACCCTCTCTCTCCAGTACGTTTTCAAAAACGGTTGCTCTTCACTCTCTTCTTCTTCTCCTCCGTTTGAAACCGAAAAACTTTGTTTTGATTTGTTTAATTTCGCCCTAGATCACTCCTTTCTTCTTGATTTCGAAGCCCTAGTTTCCTTTGGGGTTTTCTTTTTTTGTGAAATCGGAGGAGATGACGAAGGGGAAGAAGACGGCTTCGATGATGAAGCACCTCAAGTCTTCCTGAGAGCAAAACTTTTAAATAATTTCGATTTGTACTTAGAGATAGACCACAGTGGGAGTGTTCACAGGGTAAGAAGAGATGTATTCACGTTTCGAATATTTTAATCTTGTATATGTATATTTAATTTTCTAAGCATGGTTTAGAATGAAATTTTGTTTAGGATTCTAACCTTTCGGACGTGTTTGGACTAACCCCTCTTCTTCTGTTTGTTTCAGCGGCCGAATCGCATTCGAGCCTTGTGGCTGGAATTCCTCGGGATACGAACCTCTCGAGAACTATGCAGTGTATGTGCGGGCATGGGTCGAGAGAGGGACCTTGGTTGAGGGTCGTCTTGAGGCGGTTAGCAGTGAGGAGTACATGATTTGGTTCCGCCAGGAGTATGTTGACATCCTCGGGGTTATGGAGGAGGAGATCCCGGATGCTTACGTAAGGAAAATCCTTTCTCTTTTCTCTCCTTGCTTCTTCTCTTTGTGTTCTGAATGACGTCTTCTTTTGTAGGTTGAGCTGAATAGGAGTATGTTGACATCCTCGGAGCTATGGAGGAGGAGATCCTGGATGCTTCCGTAAGGAAAATCCTCTCTTTTCTCTCCTTGCTTCTTCTCTTTGCGTTCTGAATGATGTCTTCTTAAGGTTGAGCTAAATGAGTTGGAGAAGAAGATTGAGACCGCCAAGGAGCACCTCCAAGCACGGGCTGGGCAGGTAGAGGGGTTGCGGGTGCAGAGGCGACGCTTGTAGGACCAGGTTCGGGTCCTTGAGGCTCAGGTGGATGCTCTGTCGAGAGCAAGAGCTGATGGCGCTTCTTCCTCCTCTGCTCCTACGTCCAGTGCCGTTGATCGGGAGCTCGAGTTGATGAACGAGCTGGGCATGACGCGGAGTGGGATCTTGGCTACTCGGATGGAGCTTGATTAGGCGAGGTTGAGGGCCGCGAGGTCCGAGGATGAGGTGGACCTGTTGCAGTTCGAGAGAGCTCTGAGAGAGGGGGAGATGGACCAGCTGCGGTTCCGCATCGTACGGAGGGAGGAGTCTTCCATTCTGGGCCGTGAGAGGGACTCCCTCCAGGCTAGAGTGTCGGAGTTGGAGGCATTGGCTAGTGTGCCTGGTGGATTATGGGAGATCCGGTCCGTTCTCTTCAGGCGGGCGGGGACAGGGACCAGAAGGCTCTCAGGGTCTTAGAGGCGAAAGCACGAGAGTTGGAAGAGAGGTTGAGGGTGGCCGAGGACCAATCCAGAAGCGTGGAGAGTCATCTTTGCTAGAGGCTGGAGAGGAGATCGGGACATGCAGCAAGTCCCCTTTGGGAGGCCACCATGAGGGGAAGCTGGTTGGCGGAGGGTTCATGACGGAGGCGGACCTCGACTTTCTCTCTCTCGAGCATGACCATTCTGTCTCTACCTCCCTGGCCACCAGAGCTTCTTTGAGCAGAGCTTCCCACCCATCAGCGACTCAGAGCTGCGGGAGATACTTGAGAGCTGCTTCTTCGGCGAGGGAGACTTCTGCTGCTCCAGACGCTCTAGAGGTTCGATCTTCCCCTCAGCTACCGCCTCCTTCTCAGCTGAGTTAGGGCTTTCCTCCCACTTGGCCTTTCGGGGATGACGACACTCTGAGGTATAATTTTTGTTGTGTCTTGGTTTTGGCAAAAGAAATGTATATATGCAAGGGATTCATTCTTTTCTTCTTTTCTTTTG
This sequence comes from Acorus gramineus, assembly GCA_030737835.1. Lineage (NCBI taxonomy): Eukaryota > Viridiplantae > Streptophyta > Magnoliopsida > Acorales > Acoraceae > Acorus > Acorus gramineus. Next base: position 20,113,023 of record CM060855.1, on the reverse strand, counting down.
GCTTAGGTGATTGTTTTGACGATGCTCAGCTCAAGACATTGGAGTTGGAGCTCTTGGCGGACCTATCTTTTCTTTTGCTTTTTATAAAGACTTTCCTTTGTGTAATTTAGGGACAATTTATGCTTGTTCATGTATGTATTTATTTAAACATAAGTGTTTTAGTTTTGAAATATTTTGATTCTAATTTTGATGATTGTGTATGTGTGTATATGTGTGGTGAATGATTTTGTTTAAGGTTTGATTCATGGATGGACACATGATTTTGAAATACAGCTGTTTTTGAAGCATATTTATACAAGTTTTATAAATGTATATGTGTATGAAATGCGTGCATGCAGTTTTTGGGAAGAAATATTTCTAATAGGTATCAAAGGTTTGAAGGGTTGATTTAAAATTGGACTGACATTGCAGGGTGGGCAACAGGTAGGGGGCGGCTAGTTGTTCTTAGCCGCCCAATGAGGGGCGGCTAGTTGTGTTTAGCCGCCCCAGGATTGGTAGATTTTACCTGTTGGGCAACGACTAGTCTATTTTAGCCGTCTGATGGCAGACGGCTAGTCGGGTTTAGCCGCCCCTGGCCTGGGACAACTTTCTGATTCTTCCCTTTGTCTGCTGCTGCTGAAAGTCCTTGTGAGTTTTTGTTCGACCTTTGAAATCTATAAAAATATTCTTTCCATGAACCAAGTGTTAAATGTATCCAGATTGTGCCCCTGCACTGACATTCGAGTCCTTCTTGTTTGAATTGTCAAGGGCTACAACCCATCTAAGGTAAGTAAAAAAAGTGCGAGAAACCATGCTCGGCATAAAAGGGAGGGAGCCTAGATGGCTCTAAGTGTGATTTTGTGAGAATAAGTGAGACTCTCAGGTGGGTATGAGAGTGGGCCAATTTTCTTTCCTTAAATGTGTGTGGAAGGGTATGAAATAGAAGTAATAGGGGCAATTTTCTTTTGGTACGGGAATTTAATTGTGGTATTTCAGAAAATTGAATTCCTAAATGTTTGAAAAGGGAATATACAACCTTATGCATAAGTGTAAAAGACATAGGAGAGTATTTTAGTTCTTCAAAAGATTTTTCATGTAAGACGACAATGTTTTCAATTTCCTAAAGTAAAAGATGCCATCAAGTCTTTGAAGAAGGGTCATTGTGGTCACCCATGTCCAAACCAGGATTGTATTTGAAAGGTGTTGGCTTCAGGTGTCAATTCCTCAAGTTCATGGTTCTCAGATGCTTGATCATATTATTCTAAACATGCTGGGAAATCCATGAATGCACCAAGATTTAAGTCAAGTAAGCTTCCTTTAGACAGGCAAGTGTTTTAAGTGAACTCATGTGAGTGTGTGCTGTTGTAAACATAGGAAAAGGTCTATCTTCGGTTGAGACCTTGCCTTTCCGAGTAGATATAGTTCAATTCCAACTCTATAGCAAATAAATAAAAGGGTGGGGGTGAATGGGGTAAGAGTAATATCTTCCTTTGGGGCAATATTTTAGAATTGTCCCAGTCTGGCATATGTCTTACTTTCTAGGTCCCTCTGGCTTTTTTCTTTTTACCACTTCTTTATATAGGTGGAGAGTACAGCCCGCTGGAAGTATACCCGTATTTCGAGTGGAGAGTACAATCAGTTTGCTTGGATGTGTACTAGTATATGTGGATATGTGGTCGACCCTTACACCAAGTTAGACCCCATGGTCTAACCATTTCTAGTCAGGTCAAGCTCTGATATCTAGTCGTTCTAATCAGGTCGGGCAGAAGCTACATCCTTTGGTCATTCAGGTCTGGTCGAGAGTTCAACCAGATCTTTTATTGGTCAAATTTGCCGGATGGCGCTAGGCCAATTGTATAATGTGGCTGTCCGGATTGTAGTGTCTCTTTTATGGGCCTCCTAATCGGGTCGCTTCTACTAGTCGTGACTGCCTTATTTGGCAAACCCATCTTATGCCATATTTTTATCTTAATCTAATTAACTCATATGCCTTATTCCTTATTCAGTTATTTGCAGATTTGGTCTTCTATAGAAGGTTTTTTCGATTGACTTGAATTCCATTACAACTTGGAATTCTGGTTCTTCATTTGCCTCATCTCCCTCGATTACATTTGCCTTAGTCATATGTATTTCATCATCCTGTATCGTAAAAAAGGCACTCTGTACATTAGAATAGTATATTATTCGTTACAAAAAATATATACTTATGTAATCAAGTATACACTATGATAATGCATGTTACACTGTATATTAGTATTTCAGACAATGTTGTAAAAAGCGCTAGGCGCTAGTCGGGCGGTTGAGGAGGGACTAGGGATTAATCGGCTAGGCGGGGATTAATCGGGGATTAATCAATCACTTTTTATAATAATAAATACAATACATATACATATACATGATATATATGTAATGATTTTAGACTACAAAATAATAACAAAATAACATCAAAATAAAATTAATAATATAAGCATAATATGGATAACATAAAAAGCTAATTAATAGATATATAATATATAAGGTGACTTAATAACTTAGTCAACTGGGGATTAATTGAAAAAGCGGCTAGGCACTAAGCGTTGCAGGCTGAGACCGCCTAGGCCTAGGCGGGGGATTAATCGGGGCCTAGGCGAGATTTTTAGAACATTGATTTCAGATGATAAAAAGTGTTTGTACTCTTCTAGGATGTAGAACCACGAAAAATGTGAAAAAATTATCACACATTGAAGAAAAATTATACATGAAATAACTATTTAGTAAAAAAGAAATGTTATTTAAATCTAAGCTTACTCGAATTTATTTCGTTAGTTATCTAGTGAGATACATATCTTGTTAATTTTTATTTGCACTTGTAAAAAATAGGTACATTCAATTCGAAATGGAGCAATATACATTTTTTTTTATTAAAACATATATATCTCATTAAACAAGATTTATTATTTTTAGAAAATTAAAAATGTGTGTATTGTCTGTGGGACTACAATGGGGTTGTACCTACCTAACATTATCTACAAAAAATTCTATCAAGGTATATAACTCATTACAATTAATACATATGACGAACGACTTCCGAGATAAATGATTGTAAGAGCGCCGATACACTCAATCCGTTTTGTAGCCTCATACACTATTGTGGAAGACCAAATTTGCACACAATTGAATTGGGGATAAAGTTATATGCGAATAATAGAATTAAACATGAATAAAATATAAGATGGGCCTCTTCGCAAAATTTCATTGACTCGTAAGGCTATCCAATTAGCAGGCCCATAATAGGGCAAGGGCCACTCGGCCCAACAAATCCAAAGGAGGGATAAAGCCATCCATTATGGGGAGCCCATGAAAGGCTGGTCGGGCATCAGATAAGGTGACTACCCAACCAGACCTAGGGGGACTTATCTTTCGTCCGACCTGAGTGGGGCAACCAAACACAGAGATTTTGATTATCTCGACAAAGCCCGACCACGGATATGCCTATATGTTCACTTCACAAAGATAATAGAAACTGCAGAGAATATCCTTTGACACAACAGTGGCGGGCAGTTGTCAGGAGTCGGTTACGCTCCGAGATCATACATGGCAGCTGATCCAACGCCACTTGGACAATTCCGTCCGTACTCATGTTAACCTCACTCCTAGGAGCGAAGTCGGCACGCCCTCTTCGAGTATAAAAAGGGAGACATCGTCATCCCCAGCAGGTAGGCAAGAACACACACTCACATTCCTCCTGCACGAACACTGTGATCACTGACTTGAGCGTCGGATGGGCGTTAGACGACACCACACTGGTGTGAGTTGCAGGTGACTGGAGTAGGAGGCGGAGCTACGAGATCCTTCGGCGGAACCTTGACAACCGTGAAGGAAGGCTGCACATGCTTCTTCTCGGATCCTCAATTGAAGCCCGAATCACTTGAAGGATCCAGCTCAGTGGAGGAAGATCAGAATCCATCCCCCTACAACTATGATAACATAATGTATGCTACCATAGTGTATGAAATATTTTTTTTTATTTTTTTAAAGAAAAAAAATATACTACTGTATATTTCATTTCAAATGACAACATTTATTTCAATGAGAGAGTATAATTTTTTTTAAAAAAATGGTATGGACTGCGAATGGGATTGTACAAGGAGTTGAACATATAATTTTCCATGAAAGTTATATATGGATACATATCTACACCGGATAATAGGCAAATAAATTGCACGAGGGACTGAACATATAATTTATATTGGGATATATACTTCATTACACATGATTAATGACTAACCAGATACACGAAAGTGTTAACTAGTGGATTCTGTTCCCAAAAAATGTGTAATGACTGTTGATATATTCCTTGTGTTAACCAGTGAAAGAAGATGAGACTGTTAATGGTGCTCGTCTGCAAAATCGTAGTGGGTTATGTTCCCAAAATGTGTAATGATTGTTGATATATCCCAAGTAGGCCTGTCAACGGGTCGGGTCTGGGTCGGGTCGGGGTGGACCGGGACTTGACCTGTGACAGGACTCGGTGGGTCCCGGTCCAACCCAGGACTCGGTGGGTCCGGGAAAATGTGGACCCGGACCCGTCGGACCCGGGTCGGGTCCGGGTCCGACCCGACCGGATGGTTGGGTAAAAAAAAAAAAAGAGAGAAGGGCTCATGTATTTGTTTGCCTTATCATTTTATTTGAAATTTTTGTAATAAAACATTATTGTTAATGAGACTATGTTTGAATGTAATTTTATACAATTCAAAAGAAGTAAATGAATTATTAAACAACATCCAAAACAATAATCACTAACATAAAAAACATATTAACCTAAATAATAAACATAATTAACCTAAACAACATTCAAAACAATATTAACCTAAACAACATTCAAAACAATAAACACTAACATATTAACCTAAATAATAAACATAAATCATGCAACAAACTAATTAATCATACAAATTCAAAAGCTAATAAGTTAATTGTCCAAAACAAACCGATTTATAGGCTTGTTATAATTATGATTTATGAACTTGTAGATACAAAAATAAGTTAAGTAAGAAATAAAATTATGTATCAACTAATACTAATGGTCTTATAATATATGAGCATATTTTAATAAAACAATCGGGTCTCGAGTCCAACGGGTCGGGGCGGGGTGGACCCGGACCCGACCCGTTTGTTTGTTCGGGTCCGCCGGGTTGGGTCCAACTCGGGTCGGGTTCAAATCGGGTCGGGTATATTACACGTGTAATCGGGTCCGGGTCTGGACCCGACCCGTTGACATGCCTAATCCCAAGTATATGCTATTTATTGGGAAATATTTGAAAATAACCCTTCCAAAAAAAAAGAATTGCACTTTTGACCCAGAGCTAGTTTATTTGTAAAATTGGCCCTTAGATTGGTTTGACCCCACTCAGCGTGCCAACGTGATGCGCTGATCGGTTTATTTATTGTCACGGCGGAGATGTGATTCAAAAACACGTCTCCAGCGTTTCACCCCACGCGCGCGCCCCTCGGGGAGACATACATAATAACCACGCGCGAGCTTAGGGGGGGGGGGGGGGGAGAGTGATTAATTTTTTTTTTCAATTTAATTTTTATAAAATTAATCAAAGTCAACAATAGAAAGATAATGAAAGTAATAATAATCAATCATTTATAAAATTTAATTTTTCAAAGTAATATTTGATTAGAGATAATATAGGAAAGATAAGTACTAACTTTGATCTAAAATTACAATTAAATTTAAAATTTTAAATTCAAATAAAATTAACATTTAATATTCAGATAATATTTAAAATTTAATTTTATAAAATAACCATTTATAAAAAAAAATCAACAAGAGGAAATAACAATTTATAAAATTTAATTTTATAAGATAACCGTTTATATAAAAAAAAAGAGGAAACAATAATATTTCAAATTTAATTTTGCAAAGCAACCATTTATATATATTTGCATGTAATTTTTTTAATAAATGATAGTTTTATAAAAATTAATTTTAAATATTATCTAAATTTTAAATCTGATTTGAATTATAAAATTTAAGCTCGATCTTAATTTTAAATCAAAATTAGGTCTTATCTTTCTTAAATTATCTCTGATCAAATATTATTTTAAAAGAAAAAAAATTATGATGAGTATTATTTATATTTGGGAATAGATCATCTGCTTATTTTTTCATGTTTGTTTACATATTATATTATTTTATTAATTTTTTCAACACCTAGTGGGATCTATTTATTACATCTCGATAAAATAATTTATTGAATTAAAAGTGTAAATATTCTTGTTAAAAAAACAAAAAAAAATAATCACCCGTGCGCGTGTGACCCGCGCTGCGTGCCGGGGGGGTTATGCATGTCTTCCCCACAAGGGGAGACGTGGTTATGGGGGAGCGCTTGCGCGACGCTGATAAGCGCGTGCACGCGTGGGTAAAACAACAGAGTTGTGATTACTAATCACATCTCCGTCGTGGTAATAGATGGTCTGGTCAGCGTGCACACGTGACATGTTGATCGGTCAAAACAGCCGTAGGGGTCAGTTTTGTAAATAAATTAATCATGGGATAAAAAATGAAATTCTTTTTTTTAAAGGGTTATTTTAAAACATTTCCCTTATTTATTCCACCGTGGGAAGAAAAAAACAGGCAACGAATGGTTTCTGTGTCTCGGTAATTGTTTTTTTTTTATATATATATATAGGGAAGATGGAAATATAGGGAAGATGGAAAATTGTGTTACAATTACCAGCGTAATTGAATACAAATTCCGAAGGGGTAAATAAATAGTCTGTCACTCGCATGACTAAGGTTCTCTCTTCCATACTTCGCTGAACCTTCAATGAACGCATCCTCTGATGAGTCCGGGAGGTTCCACGTCGATCAGAGGGTCCTCATCGCCGGGGACCCTCGGCGCATCGTTGAGGGCCACGAGGGGACCTGGTTGGGCGTCGACTCGGACAGCGACGGCGACGACGATGGCAAGCACGACGGGTCCCGTCAACGGCGTCCGGTACTTCGACGCCAGTACTCCCCGATCCGGGTCGCTTATCCGGCCGCGGAGCCTGTGTGGAGGGGTCTCGGTTTATGAGACGGTCGAGCGCAGATACCGAGGTGACTATACCAAGGAAGAAGAAGGTATCCCCTCACTTTACTTGCATTTCCTTATATAAAGTGTATCATTTGTGTGAATGCCATCAGAAATAGGTAAATGAGACTCTCTAATGTTTTAGTTAGCATAACAAATTAGGTATATATGATTAATAAAGTAATTTATCTTTTAGGACTTTTCATTGGATTTTGAATGTTTTCAAATTGAAGAAGAGGGAACTCTTGTAGCATGCTATTTGAAGTTCATTCACCTTCAATTTATACAGTCTTTTGATACAAAACATCACTGATAATTATTTTCAAGTGATGAAGCCACGTTCTTCTCCAGAATCCATTAGGGAACATCTCCATCATCTTCATTATCATTATTTTTATCATTGTAAATCTCTAGTTGTTTGGTGGGTTCCAAGTCCTCCAATGATTTTTCATCATCTTCTTGTTCTTCTGAGATGTCCTCCTCACTTCCCTGATGGGGACACCATGCTCTTCTGTTTTAGTTCTGCTTCTTCTCCTTGTATATGTTTTTTTCCGTATGCTTGTTATTCATCTACCTCTCTCCAAAGATCACATGCGGCAACATATTGATTGCATAACAAATATTTTATCTTAATCTTATATCTGACACTATCATATTGGGCGTACTTCAACCAAGGATCTAAAAAAATTAGGTTTAAGAGGAGTCGCGTTGGACTGATCCAGCTGAAGACATTATTACTCATGTCTTTGTGATGTAAAATTTAAACTAGAGAAATAGAGATTTAAAGATGCAAACATTGATGAGCTCCTTAAGAGCCTTCTCTAAATATAGAGCCTCCAAGAGTCTGCTACAATAAAATTCACAAATTTGAGCGAGTTTGGCATATAAATAAAAACTCTAAATTAAAAAAAAATTGAGAGAGAGAGAGTATGAGTGAGCGTTTATTTTTAAAACTTCGGTATGTATTAGGGTCCAAATTGATTGTAATATATAGATAACACCCCCCTCCCCCCCCCGGCTCTGCCAATTGCTCGAAAATCAATTTTATAGTTGTTGGAGGCGCCACAAATGTTGCATGCTCTGCACATTGGCGTTATTGCAATGCACTAGGGATTCAATGTACACCTTGGGTAGGCATTAGATTTTCCATCCATTTTAAGTTTAATTCTAGAAATTGAAGATTATAGTGGCGGTTCATTTTGATTTATTATTTTTTCTTTCTACAAGAAACAACAGAGTTTCCGTAGAATTTGTGGGGAAAAATAAAGTTCAAGAGAAACTGAGTCGATTTGAAGACTTGGTTGGCGCATCACTTGCTTATCTAGGAATCAGCTTAGCAGGGCCTCCTCTTCAGATCACTGCCATCATTCCAAGTAATTTATACATTTTACTGCTCTCTACTCCTTTTATCCAATAATGTCATTTAGCTCTCTGCTATTTATCCTTGTGTACTTTTGTTAAGAGATGGTCTTGATATGGATTTTATTTATTTACTGTTTTTGTTGTTGTTAGATTTATAGAAGGAAAATGATTTCTTATATATATAGAGGGAAAAATCCATATCAGTAACAAAAAAAATAGAGCAACAACCTTTGATACTAATAAAGACAGAAATAAGCCAAGGCATGATACATATCAGTAACATCTTAATATTTTGGTTAATATCTTGAATTGTTAGGATGCAAGCTGAAATCAGTAATGTAAATGATGGTCATCATATTATTTTCTTCACTCATTCTCTCCTCTCTTTTATGATGATTTGTAGACCTAAAGGAGCTGGATTTGACTGGTAATCTTCTCTCGAAATGGCAAGTATGTGTTATCTTGGTATAACCATTTTGAATGCTTTATGAGGTCGAACAATTCAAATTGGGGTATTGAGGACATGGGCAACCAAGGGTCAAAATTTCTCAAAAGAAAAGCTATGTAATTTGCTACCCCTGATTTTCCACATCAGGGTACTCCTTCACAGTCTCCTTAGGTTACCCCAAATACCTGTAGGGATTTATACAGGCTAGATAAGAGTGGTGATCTGGTGTGACCATCCACATTGTATCCCTTCCTTTGATCACCCGTAGAATAAAAGTGAAAAAATATGATCTTAGGTGGAATATCTAATGAACTTGTTGTGAAACTTTTGCCATGATTTTTTCTTTCCTTTTTTTCTTTTCCGCAAGACATTGGTTATGCTTGTGAACAGTTGCCTGATCTCAGAGTTCTCAATGTAAGCAACAATGTCATGACGCATGATATACCTGAGCTTCCTGCCAGTGTTTTAAATATCGAAAATATCGATGTATCGATTTCGGGTTCAATCGATATATCGATATATTGATTGGCTCTTTTTAAAAAAAAAACTGAAAAAAACATCAAAAAATGATATAGAATTGTGAAAATAAAAATAAAAATGAATAACAATATAAGTGAGTATTTAATGACATATATTTAAGTGAATATTTAATGACATATATATATATATACATATACACACAAACGGGGAGTTGCTTTCATGCCTCTTCTACATCTCTCCATCCGTGGAAGCCCTTCTCTGTCGTTCGATTGGCGATTCGACGGTCCCGATCGCCGACCCCTCGTCACCCCTGACGATCTCCCTCTCCCACCCTGTCCCGATCCTTCAATCGCCGACCTCGGTCCGAGTTCGAGTCAGGGCGACGAGCCTCAACGACGCCAACTACCTCCAGATCCTCAGAAAGTACCAGGAGAAGCCGCCGCCGCCTTTCGTCCCCGGATCCGACTACTCCGGCGTCGTCAACTCCATCTCCCGGTTCTGACTCGGCCACCGGGTCTGCTTGTTTCTGGTGCCGGATGGATGTGATTTGGTGGCTGCCGGTCCCTGCCCGTCACGTTTGGGACATCGCCTGTCGATATATCGACGATATAAGGTTGATATAGTCGATATAGTCGTTGATATATCGATGATATATCGTTGACGTCATGCTGATGTCAGCGAATTTAGCTAAAACTTTGATAAATCCCCCGATTTTTGCGTTTTCATCGGCGATTTCGATATATCGACCGATATGTCGAGATTGCAATCGATAGTTAAAACTATGCTTCCTGCACTTGGAAACATCCGTGATTTAGTTCTTAATAACTGTTCCATAGCATGGAAAGAGGTACTTTCTAAAGCATTTTTTTTTTCATTTCTATACGATTATAGGTTTTCATAATTCTGTAAATTCAATTATGTAAATGGAACAGGTAGAAGTGCTTAAAGAGTCACTCCCCAAAGTTGAAGAGCTCCACTTGATGGCAAATAGACTGAGTGAAATTACGGTCAGTATGGTGCTCAGGTTCCCTTTGAATCAGTTTTCTTGTAGTCCTAAAGTACTAATTCCAGGAAAACAAATATAAAGAAAGTTATTGTTCTTGGTAGTTCCTACTTATTTGATTGCCATGCAACAATTTTGTGCTTATTTCATTTTGAAAGAAAAAAAAAATTTGTGCTTATTGCCATGCAACTCATTTCTTTTGGTCTCTTAATTAATTAACTTCAGAAGTATTAAAATATAATTTTTTCCTCAAGGGAAAATTTTCTTTATATAATTTATCTATTTGTTTGTATGTGACATGTTAACATCTACTTACTTTGATTGAAAATATGGTTTTCTTATAGCCTGCACCACCTTCATCAGATGCAACTTATGTCAAAGGATTCACTTCACTACGGCTCTTGAATTTGGAAGATAATTGTATACATGCCTGGGATGAGGTAATGAATCTTTCCCAGCATAGAAGGTAAGGAGTGATACTTCCATGCTTGTTTTGAACATTGCTTTATACTCATTTATTGATGGGGCTCCCTATAAAATTTGTACAATTGACTTTTGAGATGATTGTTTATAGCTTGGAGCAGCTTCATTTGAATAAAAAACAGTTAAGGACTTAAGGCACATCTTTTACCCTGCTTCTAATCCAAGGCCTGCTTTAGAGGATAATTTTGATACCCAAGATCAGCGAATTAAACCTTTTGAAAAATTGCATTGCCTTCTTTTAGGTCATACTTGAACTTCCCATGTAAGTTACCTGCATTTTGATATTCACTAACCTGTGGACCATAATACTACAGAGTGTAATGAAATTGAAGATTTGGCATCTGTAGATTCACTCAATTCTTTCCCCAGCTTAAGGGTTTGTTTCTTCCATTTGAAACCCTTACCATTTAATTCATTGAAACTTATCTTAGATGCTTTCATTCAATTTTTATATCCAACCAACTTAATTGCTTAAGATAAAATACAGATCAAGATGTTGTCTGTATTTTTATACAAGTAGGTCATGTGGCCCTCTTTTCTTATAGCTCTACTGTCTAGAGTTTTCATTTGAATTTTTTTTTTGTCCTGTATCATAAAACTTTAAAACTGACGTGTGCTTAATATGGGGTTCCTTTACTTCTGAATGGAAAATGAACATAAGCACATATTTGCTCCCCTCGGTAGACAATTTTTTCATTCATTTTATAAAAGGTCTACGTAATAGCTGTATGTTTGATATAATTATGTCAAATATACCTTTTTACATCCTCATCTAGATTGACTGGTCAGATTATTATTAGCAACAGTCCGTAATTCATTTTGCGACACATTCTTTATACCATTTCTTAACAAGATACCTGTTTTGATATGCAACATTCACTAGTTTGGAGCACAACCATCATTTTTAGATAGAGATTTATTTTTTTCATGAATGGATTTTTATCCTTGAATTGTATATTAGACATTCTGCATGCCCAATATGTTATACTAAACTGTCTTCTAGTCCTTCATACTTGAAATTGAGATTATCCTGATCACTTTACTTGTGCATTTATGTAAAGGACATCTGGCTTTCTGAGAACCCAGTGGTTACTCCAGAGAAAGGCGGAATCCCACGATTTGTTCAGGTTGCATGTTTGTCCAAAGCCCAAATACTGAATGGGAGTGAGGTACACTATGAAAATTGTTCATTTTGGAGTTCATGTGTAAATAATATATAATGTCATGCATAAAATTCTCTCTTCCAGATAAGCCCATGTGAGCGGAAAGAGTCTGAAATACGGTTTGTTTCCTTCCCCAACATGGTTTTATTTTCTCCCCTCTTATATTAAGGTATTGTTTGGTATATTTTATGCTTTGAATAAAAAAAATGTTGAACTTGTTTGAAAATGTATGTTAATTTAAGGGAATGTGAAAAAGAAAACATTTTCTTAGCAGAAATAGGTCACATGTAGAGTAATTTGATAAATTTGTTTTGTGTCTCATTATGCTTCACTTTTAGAAATATGCTATGTTAGGCATGTAATATTATTAATATAAACTTTATCCTAAATCCAAACAATTTAAATTAAATTTTCTGAATCTTTGCCATACTTTACAAAGCTTATCATTCTATGAAAATTCTTGATGCTTCAAAAACACATACAAGTACTAAGAATAATGAGCGAGGCTAGACAACAGTTTCAAGAGCACTTTAGAAAAATGTCTCTGTATACCTTTCAAAGTAAAAGATGATGCCTTATGATAGCAATGATAGTTTCTGTCATTGGATGCATGAAAATCATAATTGTAAGCCCCCCTAGAATTGTGATCATATGCAGCATAGAATACATTGTGCGTAGATTTTGCAAGCTTATGATTGTTTTTGGTGGAACCCCTTTTTTAGAGTACAATTTATGTTACTATGCTTTAACTAGTAGCATTGTTGCAGGTACGTCTGTCTTGTTTTTAATAAGATGCAATCAGAAAATGCCAAGGAGGTCGACCAGCATCATCCAAGGTAATTATATAGAATTTATAACAGTTTGAGGCATTTAGATCTACTATTTTGTTTCATTTCAGTGCCTCTCTAATTTAAGCTTATAAATATCATTGTACTTGGAAAAATATTTATAGCATTCCTTCTCACTTTGCCAGTTGCTTTTTTTTTTATGTAAAATATTTTCCATCACTGTGTTGTAACTAAATACAGCTGTAATTAGTCAGTCTCAATCGATATATCTATGTAATACCTGTAAATTGGAAGACAAACTTGGCAGTTTCCCAGTAATTGCTTGGACTAAATTGATGATTTTCAGTGTTGCAAATGGCTGCAATCAGTTGGTACTTTTTACATATATCAATCATATTTTCAGAAATAGGCTCTTACTACCAAGTACTCAGATATCCTGACCCTTAAAGGGTAATTGTTTACAGATTTATGGAACTTAAAGAACTTCATGGGATTGATCATGAGGGTCCATCAACTGGATCGGCAGGCTTGCAGAAGATGTCTTCTGGACTTCTTTGTAAAGTTCGGTAAATAGTAAAAGCATTGACTTCTGTGTTTGGTAAAATTATTAAGCTGTGCACTTTCGATTTCAATATGCAGCTCACTCTGAAATGTGTTGGACCATCCATGGGAGAAAAGGCACCTCTGACGAAGAAATTGCCACCTACCACTTCGGTATCCATCATTATATTTTTCAAGCTGCTAGTTGTTCACTTGATAAGTTTCTTTGAACTTAGTATTGTCTGCATTCATTTTGAGCAGAAACATGAATCAACTTTCATGTGAAATTTGTTAGTGAAATCAATCAGGTTGAGGTTGTTTCTTCAAGAGGAGGTATGTGCTCTAGGTGTACGGTAGATATTTATAAATTTATTTTCAGGCTGTGTATTCTTTCTGCGAGTTTCTATATATGTGTTCCATTTGTTGTGATTAGTGAAAGTTTTGTTTATTTGTCCAATAGGGGCGAGCTAGAAATTAATTCTAGGATAGGTTAAGCTAAATTTTTAGTAAAACTTTTACTCTATGCTAATAAAAATGACAAATAAAATTTAATATAAAATAAACAAGTTCATATTCAAAATGGCCAACATTTTTTTAAATATATCTAGTAAAATGACATGTACACTCTGTAATGAAATACTATTGAGGTTGGGCCTTGCTATGTTTCCGATTGAAGAAATCACGTATTAACAAATCTGGATCTATATTTTGAGTTTTTCAATACAGAGAATTACCAAATCTATAGTTTTTGCACCTCTTTATGATCGTATGAGGTCTGCGTGAGACTCCTTGAGTCCCTTATCCTCGGATACGAGATGGCCAAGGCATTCTTGGAGAAGACGGCATTGAAGATGAAAAAGTGAGCCGATGTGATGAGGAGGCATGTAGAATTCAAAGAAGGGGACAAGGTCATGGTGAAACTTCAACCCCAACATTTCATAGCATTTCACAAAGTACACAAGCGGTTGATACGCAAATATGAAGGACCATTCCCTATACTAATGAAAGTTGGAAAGGTGGCATACAAGGTCTGACTCCCTCCCAACCTTAAAATCCATCCAGTCTTTCATGGAAGCTGCCTCAAGCCTTATCATGATTTTAAGGAAGATCCGACTCGGGGAGTCTCACATAGAGCTTCCATGATGACGAGGACTTCATTCGATCATGAAATGAAATTGGTGTTGGATATGAGGACAATTCGTCGGTGAGGCATGCGCCCATGTATTTTGTACTTGGTAAAGTGGAATGGGTTACCCATAGAGACACTAGCTGGGACGGTGTAGACATGCTATTACAGTTTCACGGGAAAGGTTGAAGACTTATTCCAGTAGCACGCGGCGAGGGCATCAACTAGATAAGTGGGGGAGACTATTACGACTCGAAACCCTTGGCTGGAAAATTCACAAAAACTCGCACCAAGAAGCCAGAGAGACCAAACAATGCTAGGGCCTAGTTTGGCATTGGGATAAGTGGTTGGGATAAGGAAATAATTGGGTTAAATCACATGACTGACATCCTCTCCAGGGCTGTGTCCGACAACGTTTGAGGAGGAGCGTCGGTGCTCACAAAGAAGCTGTCAGGAGGGGTGGAGCGTACGGATCTTGATGACCCGAACCCGGTTAGTTAATTTTTGCACCTCCAGCTTGACGCGTCAGATAGGGGACGTGCGTGAGAAACGAGTGACGATTTGTGATTATGTCTCCCAAGAAGAACCTTCCGACTCTTCCACCGCTGACAACCAGGTCTGCATTGCGGAATGCTTCATCAGATCAGGAGAGCATCCCAAAGGCAAATCCGCAACTAGATGACGTCGACGATCAACTTCGCGCCGACAAAGCCGAGCATGCGGTCGCTCAGCACCAAGCTGAAGCGGAGGAACTCCGTCGCGCCATGGACGAGATGCGACGTGAGAACAAATGAGCACCTCCGCAACCTGCTTGACAATCCACCAGAGCTTGAGGGCGGGCAACACGACCCGCTGTTCTGCGGGGTCCCTCCACCTGATCGGGGTAACCCGGCAAACACGGGCGATAACTGTGTTCCTGTAGATCCCCTTGCGGATCCCGTCCACGTTGAACAGCCCGTCGGTTCGTCAAATGTGGTCGCTAACTCCAAGAGGCCACGTCAACATGACCCAGGGCTCCGGGACGATCTGTGCGATGGATCAGCGCTTCCGCACCATGAGGCCACGCACGGTTGTTGACATCGCATTGCCCCAAGCCCGCCAATAGTCACATAAGTCGACCCATCCGCCGACTTGAATGTTGATGCTCTTTGGCATGTCAATAATGGGTTTTGCCTCCGAGTTGACTGTCATGATGCGGTAAGACTCCTTGGTGAGTGCAAGTCCCCACTTGCGCACAACTTTTTACATATAAAGTTGTGCGTGGTGCACACCCACCAACGCTCTAGGAGGCTTCCCACTCCCGCCTCATCAAGGTTCATCATGCCAGCCTTCCCGGGGGACCTCCTCTAGTCGCAGTGCGCTCAAGAGTTGGAGGGTATTGACTTGCACACAATTTTCGGCTGATGATGAGTTTATTTTCTCAACAACCAAGGCATTCAGCTTCTCCTTCTTGGGACAATTTCGGGCATGATGGAGCCCTCCACAAAGGAAACAACGATTGCTGGATTTGGTGGCCTGTCCCCCATCTGAGGCGTTTCGATCCTTTTTGCCATCAATTTTCCCACCCTTATGGGTTTTCTCTTTGGACTTCTCCGTACCTTCCTCCTCGGAAGAGTCAGGCTGTTTGTAGTCCACAAGAGCATCTACTGCTGCCATTGCCGCCGGAAGGTCCTTGACGCCTTGGCGCCTCAATTCATTTTGGGCCTAGTTCTGCAACCCAGACATGAAATGGAAGAGTTTGTCTTCCTCAGACATGTTCTTGATGCCCAACATCAAGAAGGAAAACTTCTTCATGTACTCACGCACACTCCCCGTGTGCTTGAGCTTTTGAAGGGCATCCCGCGCCACCCACGCCACGTTGGTAGGTAGGAACTTCTCCTTAATTTTTTTGATGAGGGCTTCCCACGTCATGATGACCGGGCGAGTTGCATCCTCCGTCTGAGTGCGCCACCACTGTTTCGGATCACCTGAAAGGTATATGCTCGCCAAGGTCACCATCTCATTCTCTTGAGTTTGGACTGCCTTGAAATAGTGATCCACATCCCAGAAAAAGTTTTAGAGTTCTTTGGGACTCCGAGCGCCATTGAACGATTTCGGTTTAGGGACTTTGGGACTCTGATGTTTGGTTTCGCCTGAGACAGATGTCTCTTTCAAGAGGCGCTTGACCAACACAATGTCATCGGCGAGTTTGCCACAGGAGGAACGAAAGCCTTCAGAGTGGAGGTTAGGTCGTCTTGGAGCCCCTTAAATCTTGACTCCCAAGTATTGACTAGCTCCACCCTTGTTGTCTCCATCGCGGCAACTCTTTTGGCCAAAGCGGCATGCTTTGCCTCCAGATCCTCCATCCGCGCCTCCATTGCAACCGTCTGCACTTGTGGCGCATTTGACTGCGTATCAGGCGTGTCTAACTGCCCACTCGCATTCCTCACAACTGACCTCGTTCGTGGCGAACCTATGTTTGCTACGTTGCGTCATGCACGTCATCCTCGTTCTCGCAAGTCTTGGTGGTTGCGTGCCCCCACGAACTGTTGTGCGCTCGTCCATGTCGTGACTCTCCTTTGCTCTGGGACACCTTGTCACGCCCTAGGGCGGCCGTCCCCGAGACGTGGCAAGTATATATAATATCAGCAGTCTATACAGGAGATCAATAAAATACTCTAAACAACATCGAAATGACAACACAGACAATAAGGTGGCTGACATAATATATACAAATAGCGGAAGCTTAAACAACTGAGTCTGTAATTCAAAGACATATTACAGACCCGATACATAATCAACTGTCCTGTGAGAGCCAATATACACAATGACATCCAAATACAAGTATGTGCCCAAGCACGGAATACAATACATACAATCAAGAAAGGGATGCTGATGGCCTCTCACTCGCAGAACGTGACGCTGCTCTGCTACTGCTGATGTGCCTCGGGGAGCTCCTCCTTTAGATCCGACTCAGATATCACTGGAGAAAAATATATGCGAGGGGTGAGCCACACGCTCAGTGAATAGCACAACCCATGCATCACAATTCATATCAACCTTAAATAATTTTCAGTCCCTAAAACGGGAGCAACCACACATTCTAATGGGTCGTTTCATCGCCAACCCACCTCCCCCCTCACCCTCACCCTTTCCGGGGGGTGACATGGGCCTCTTGGGGCATACTAGACCGCTCTCCACCCTTGGTCCACCGAGTAGCCTCTCCCACCCTCGTAGCCTCCACCTAGTCCACTCCCACTATCAGTACTATCCGACACATCGGAGGTACCTACGGACGGGAGCCCTCTGTCAGGTCAGCCAACGCCGGGGAGTTCCTACATCGGATCCAACCAAAAGGAGAAGACAGCCTACTCACACGGATACGATCCTCTTGGATCCGTCGACACCGATTTGTAACGCTAATAATGTCATGAATTCTCAAGAATTCCTCCAGGGCGCATAACTAAGATGCGGGGAGACATATATTATAACAACAAGGTTATAATATCCTCTAAGACATGCTTGTAACTATATGCTCTCATTTGATTTAATTAAATTAAACTAGATGGGAACATGCATAGTTCGGGGCTTTCCAATTAAAGGACAAGGTGACTAAACATGCATAGGCCGCTATACATGATATAAGGGTGCATATCCCTAGCATACAAAGTCTAAGGTGGCATGGATATATCATATTAATCATGCATGCATAGCTTTATATTTATTACATGTTAATATACAATTATGGTGCCCCAGGGGAGGGCAATGCACGCCTACGTGCATCGAACGCCTCCCTACTGGGTTGGATTGTCCCACTCACCGAATCCCAGGTCATTGCGTGACCGTCCGTCAAGATCTGCAAGACATGGGCATTCAAAATGGTGAGTAAACTACACAAATACATAAGAAATTTACTAGAAATACCCAACACTCGGACAAGCATGCATACGGACCCGCACGCATGCGAGCACGCGCGTACGCACGCGAGTCCGAGTGCCCCGACACCCTCCCGAACCCACGGGCAGCCATACGCACGGCCACCCGCACGCGCACGCACGAATGCGCACGCACGCACGCACCCTTGCGCCCCGGGCGCACTGCCGCGCCCCTGCCCGCGCGCCCAGACGCGCTGCTGCGCCCCTGCCCGCGCGCCCAGACACGCTGCCATGCGCCCGCGGGCTCGCGCGCACCGCGCATCCAGCCCTGCGCGTACCAGCGTGTACTACGCCCCTGCGCAGCACTCCGCGCGCGCGACTGCGCGTACGCGCGCGGCCCAGTCTGTGCGCGCCGGCGCCCGACTGCGCGCGCAGACGCCCGCGCACGCGCGCGGATGACTCCGCACGCGCGCCCGAGCCCTTTCCACCCCCTCCTCAGCCCACCCTCACCCCCCTAACACCCATGCAAGCATGCATAACCATTTACACACCCTAAACAAGCATCTAAACTAGCTAGGGGAGGAGGAAAACTTACCCAAAGAGAGGAAGAACAAAGGGAGGAACTCGGGTGCCCTTCGCGCACCAAATCGCCGCCACCGAGACCACCACCGCCTCAGCCTCTAGCAAGGCCTAAAGATGGCTGAAAACAGGGGAGGAGAAGCCATGAGAGGGAGGTAAACAAAGGGGAAAGCAAAACAAAAACCATACAAGGGTAGATCTCACCCTTACCAATCTTTTTCCCTTCAATGGCTTTCTATTTCAACTCCTCCTACTACCTCTAATGGGGGAAATAAAGAGAAGGGAAGATGGATTTGTGTGTGAGTGAGAGAGAGAGAGATGGGGAAGAAGAAAGAAGGGGGACGCCCACACTAGGGCTTCACACACACACTCACACACTCACACACTTAGAAAAACATTTAGGGTTTTTGGTGTTTGACTTTGAGTCAACCCAACCACACAAACAAACAAAATGATTTGACCAAGTCAATGGTCAATCTTGACTTGGTCAAAGTCCCCCTTGACTTGGTCAAGTCTTCCCATGACTTTCCGCTTGGTCAAAACCCGGATACGATTCAGAACTGCCCAATTCTGAAATTAGATTTTCAATCGGAGTTCTCAAGCTCAGGGTGATAGCTAAAGGTCCAAAATTTTAGCGGTTCCGATCGAAAAAAGAAAAAGTTGAAAAACTGCCAGAAATGTCCCAAAGGTGCCTAGAAGGCTAAAAGTGACACATATATAACACACCTGGTCATTGCTCCCTGGGTGTCCTACACGATTTGCTTGGGCGCACCCACGAGTCGTGCCATCTCAAGTCTAAGCCTTGTGAGGGTGTGAAAAGCCACCCCCACCGGAAGAGCCCAACACCCTTGTCAGAACTAATATGAGATACGACTTGATCAGGTCTTTGAACTGCCATAACGTATAGTCCAGCACAAGCACCAGATCATACTTGGCCAAGAGCTCTTGCCAACACATTTGCTTTTGGGACAATTTCTTCTGTGTGGCGAAGTGGCTTGTGGCAACATTTTGTCTAGACCACCAACTTGCTTCCCAGCAAGTAGTGCCGCCATACCCGCAAGCAATGAATGACCTTCGTCATCTCCTTTTATTGCATCGAATAGCACCTCTCGATGTTGTTTGTTTGCGACTCTCGAAGGCAACATGGTGCCCATTTTGCTCCAACACTCCGCCTTTAGCTTAGTTGGAGGCATCTGTTTGGACTTTGAAAGGTAACTCGAAAACTAGCAGTCGCAAAAATGGGTTCCAACACCACCACCCGCTACAATCGGTCGAATGTCTCCTGGTAATCAGGGGTCCTACACCATGTCAGCTCCTTTTTGAGAAGATCAGTCAGTGGTGCCACCTTCGAGAAATTATGATGAACTTGTGATTGTAATTTGCAAATCCGAAGAACAAGCGAAGCTCTGTCACTTGCTTGGGTTCTAGCCATTCGCTGATGGCTTGAATCATTTTTGGATCCATCCTCATTGAGCTATTCCCCATGATGTGTCCAAGGAAGCCATTCTCCTGTTGCGCAAAGGCACATTTTTCTATCATGAGGTTGAGTTCGTGCTCCCTCATTTTGGTGAAAACCTTCCGCACATGCTTGATATGCTCTGGTAGAGTTTAATTGTACACCACTATGTTATCTAAATAGAGAACAAAATCATTAAGGTACTCACGAAAAACATTATTCATTAAAATACAAAATGTAGGAGGGGTATTGGTAAGCCTGAAGAACATAAAAAGGAATATAAAAGAACTATATCTTGTTACACATGCCATTGTCTTCCTCTACAATCTGCACTTGTCAATACCTTGAATAGAGATCCAATTCTCTATTGAAAAAGCACACTTGAGAGAGTACTGGTGAAAAAGCGCACCTTCCCCAACCAATCAATGTGCTCCTCCATGTTTGGGACATGGTACTTGCTTTTCATGGTCCCCTTGTTGTGCGCCCGACAGTCCACACAGATGTGCAGTGTGCCATCCGCTTTCTTTTGGAACAACACTGGATCGCCATAGGGGGCCTTGGATGGCTATAGTTGGCCTGACTCCAGCAAGTTGTTCAATTGCCTACGCAACTCCTCCAAATAAGTGCCGGAGGACTTTTGTTGGAGCGAACGTCAAAGGTTTCGCACTATGCACCAATTTGATGACGTGGTCCACTTCGCACCGAGGGGGCAGCTAGCATGGGGAGGCATGATGTCCGTGAACTCCTAAAGCAGATGATTGAATTACTTCGATACCTCAACAAAAGGGCCTTTTTCCTTTGCCACCATTACCACCAAGTAGGTGTCCTGGCCCTTACGCAGTCCGTCATTGAGTTGCAACGCTTAGATCATGTCTACCGTTGCCTTTTTGTCCTCCATCGATGGGACAAAGTTGGGCGCAACACCGCTCATCATGAAGACACCCCCGCAAGTGTAGCAAAATTGAGATTTTTGCCAACAATAAGAATTCCATGCCTAAGATGACCTAAAAATCATCTAAGGGATCCACATTGAAGTTAGAATGGACGACCCACGTACGTACTTGAAGTTTGGTGTCTCTGGCCATGCCTACAATGGGCTTGGCCTCTGAGTTCACTGCCTTGATGTGACTGTACTCCTTTGTAAGGGAGAGCCGTAGCTTGCCCATGACTTGATCTGAGATGAAGTTGTGAGTGACACTAGAATCTATCATGGCCCACACATTTTTCATTCACCAATGCCTCAACATATATCAAATCATCTTGAGCATGCTCCTCCTTTTATAGTGCATTCAAGAGTCACATTGGATTGACAAGAGTAGCATCGCGGGTTGATGTTGCCTACTTTTGCCATAATTGTGCATGGATTCTCCTTTTTGGTGCAATTTCTGGCACGATGAGGCCCGCCACAAAGAAAGGAGCCCTCGTCCTTGCAAACTTCTTGTTGGGTTGTTTCATGTGGACGCTTCCCCCACCTTCTTCTAATCTTTGAGAGCGTTGGCTGCCGCCATCGCTGATGGGAGGTCCTTCATGCCTCAAAGCGTAAGTTCGGCTTGGGCCCAATTCTACAGCCCTGCCATGAAGTTAACCAATTTGTTCTTCTCATACATGTTTTGATGTCTAACATGAGAGAACTGTTTAACATATTCTCGAATAGTACTGGTGTGTTTTAGCAGCCGAAGAGCATCCCTAGCAACCCATGCCGCATTAGTCGGGAAGAATTGCTCTTTCATTTCCTTGATGAGGACACCCTTGGTTTGGATAGTTGGGTAGCTCATTTCCTCGGAATGGGTATGCCACTAGAGTTTGGCATCAACCGTAAAATACATGCTGGTGAGAGTCACATTTAAACAATTCGTCCTCCTCGGAATGGGTGAACGACTAATTTGTGCACGCCATGGTTTATTTTGGTGCCACTCACAACTTCATCTCAAATCAAGTCAGGGCAAGCTTGGGCTCTCCCTCACGAAGGAGCACAGTCGTATCAAGGCAATGTACTCCGAGGTGAGGCCATTGTGGTCAAGGGTAGAGGCACCAAACTCTATGTAGATCCGTTGATTGGTTATTTTGACTTTATTGTGGTTCCCTTAGATGTTTTCAAGGTTATCCTTGGCATAAAATTCTTAGTGCTGGCAAAAGCGTTAATTTTGCTTCATTTGTGAGGTCTCTTCATCACGAGCGGTGTGGTGTTCAATTTTGTCCCTTTGGTGGAGGACAAAAAGTCAATCGTCGGCATGATCTCAACATTGCAATTCAAGGATGGACTGCGAAAGGGCCAGAACATCTACATGATGGTAAAGGAAGAAAGCCTTGCTGCTGAGATACCGTAAGCATTCTATCATTTGCTTGAGGAGTTGGTGGTCAATTGAAAAACTCCCTAAATTATGAAGAAAATGAATCGCAAGACAGGGCACAAAGGGCTTGTGCCACGATATGATTGGCCCTTTGTGATCTTTTAGATGGTGGGACGTCTTGCATATCAATTGGATTTACCAAGTCGTTTGAAAAATTCACCTGTTTTTTCTTGTGAGTTTTCTAAAGAGGTACCATGAAAATCGAGAGAACCCGGAGTGCGCCACTATCAAGCGCGCCTGCCCACCATGAGGACATAGTTTAGCAGAAAAGTTGAAGCCATCTTGGAATACAGGCTAGAGGGACTTGAACATTGTAAACCCCAAAGAACCGGTGGACATATATCATTGTTAAAAGGAAGGGAGCGGGAGTAGAGGAGGCTACATGGGAGGACACTTCTCTATGGAAGTTTGAGGATCTCATTCAGGCGCACTTTGGGCTCATGGCTCAGTTACATAAGGCGCATAGATAGACGTGTGTCAAGGTGGCACAAGAGGTTCCTGCATCAAGCGGGCATGGCCACGTTGGCTTGGACACATGGCGCTTAGTGAAGCAACAATGCGAAGCGGTTAGAGGGACGTGCACAGATCTCACGGGGTGGGAACTAGGCGTGGGATGACGCGGCACACACACCTTGGGAACACATACCTTGGGAAGATCCGGATCATTGGCGTGGACGGTTAACATGCGCAGAACGAGGGCACTTGGTGTACCCCTCGATGGGACAACTCGCTTCCCACAATGTAGAGTGGGGGAGTGGCTCAGGTAGAACTAAGGACTTAGGGGGAGGTACTCAAGCATTGTAACCTCTCGGTCATGGGGATGATTGTGTTAGTGGGGCATTGTAACTGCTTGGTTGTGGGAGTGACCCATTTGTGTAGTGGGGCTACGATCTTGTAATCTACATAAGTCTTGAGCCAAAGGCAAAGCATGACAGATTGTATTCGCTGAGTGAAAGCAACATATATAAGAATTCTGTCCAACTTTACCGGTGTGTAAGTGTTGAGAGAGGTTGAGCTAGTGCTTGAGAGCGCTAGTGCCGCACAAGTATTGCGGGAAATTTCGGGTCTCTAATTCTCCCTTGTGATACCCCACTCTCCCGGATAAGCTACTCGACACTCTTGGTCAAGTTGTCTAGAAATCCCAAATCATTGCGCCCCATTTGGATTACGCTTCTTGATCATGCCTCCCTATATGATGGGTCGGTTTTAGCCATTCTTACATGTTTCTGAGCCACATACGCATTTGTCTCACCAGGGTAACAATCGCTTTGTCGAGCGAGTTGAGCACTTGGAGGAGCGTATGGAGCGCAAAGCATGTTGCTTTGGCCTAACGGGTCGCTGCAGTAGAGTCAACGACGGTGGAGCATGTCGATACACGGGAGTCAATTAAAAAGACTCCTATACAACGTAGCCTCCATCTCTGAAGGCTTCTGTTCTGCCTATGACAAACTTGTCGATGACGTTGTGTTGGTGAAGCGCTTCTTGAGGGAGACACCTATCTAAGGCGAGACCAAACATCGAACTCCCTAAGTCCCTGAAGCAAAATCGTTCAATGGCGCTTGGAGTGCAAAAAAACTTGAGAGCTTCCTCTGAGGTGTGGATCACTATTTCAATGCAGTCCACACTCAAAAGAATGAGAAGGTGACCTTAGCGAGCATGTACCTTTCTTTTCGAGTGACGCAAAACTATGGTGTCGCACTTAGATGGATGTTGCAAGTCGGCTGGTCATCACGACATGGGAGGCCCTCGTTAAAGAGATGAAGGAGCAATTTTTGCCTACCAACGATGTGTGGGTGGCATGGGATGCCTTTTGAAAGCTCAGGCACATAAGAAGTGTGCGTGACTATGTGAAGACCTTTTCCTCCTTGATGTTGGACATTAAGATCATGTGTCAGGAGGACAAGCTCTTCAATTCCATGTATGGGTTGCAGAACTGAGCCCAGAATGCATTGAAGCATCAATGAGTCAATGACCTTCCAACGGCAGTTGCTCCGTCGATTCTCTTGTGAACTTCAAACAGCCTTACACTTCCGGGGTGGATGGTGCAGGGAAGTTCAAAAGGTTGGGAAATTTGACGGCAAGAAGGATCATAATGCCTCTACTGGGGAGGCCACCAAATCTAGTGATGGCTGGTCACTTTGTATCATGCCTGAAATTTTTCAAAGGGGATGCTAAACGCCTTGGTTGCCAAAGAAGCAGACCTGAATGCGCTTTGGAAGGAGAACCCTCAGGTGGGTTGCTTGGTGTACATTGACGCAATGGTGAAGGGGAAGCATCTTCGAGCGTTGGTGGATTCAGGCGCCTCGCATAACTTTGTTCTAGGGAAATTTGTGTGCAAGTTGGGACTTGTGCTCACCAGGGAGTCCAACCGCATCAAGGCTATGAACTTGAGGGCGGGTGGGTTGACTCATGTGATTTGTGGTCATTCCCTTCGATAATTTTCAGATCATCATGGGAATGGACTTCATGGTGAGGGCGAAGGTTGCAGTCCTACCTCACCTATGGGGGATCTTCATCATGGATGATGAATGTCCAAATTTTGTCTGAGGGGCAATGTACATGATGACTGCCAGCAAGATCGTGGCATTGCAAATTCTAGGAGGATCAAGTGAAGGCCGAATCACGGGTGCGTTAAGTCGAGAAAAATTGGGGCCTCTCCATGGTTAGGCAGTCACTCGTCAAAGGAGCGGCTATCAAAAGTTGCTTTGATGATGGCGTGGTCAGACTCAATGGGTCGGGAAGACTTGTTACACCCGTAAACACTTGGCACATGAAGGGGACATGTGCAGGCTTGTCGAGGACACTAGTGCCCAATGACTTGGAGATATGTAAGAATGGCTAGAACGGACCCCAGTCATATAACGAGGCATGACTGAAAAGCGAAATCTAAATGGGCCTGCACCACAAGAACCATGACTTGCGATTGCTGGACAACTCAATCGAGAGCGTCGGGTAACTCATCCTTAAGTGTCGGGAGCATCGGGTAACTCATCCCACAAAATTAGATACCCAAAATTTGCTTCAATCCTTTTGCGGCACTAACGCTTTCAAGCACTAGCTCAAACTCCTTTGTCGCTTACACACAAGGAAAGTTGGACAAAACCCTTACATATGTTGCTTTCACTCAACGAATACCACTTGTCTTGCTTTGCCTTCAGCTCAAGACATATATAGATTACAAGACTGTACCACACTACCCCACTCGTTCATCCCCTTGATTGAGTGGTTACAATGCCCCACTAACCTACTCAATAATCCCCATGACCGAGCGGTTACAATGCTCGAATCCCTGCCCCTTAGAGTCCCTAGTTTTGCCTAAGTCACTCCCCCACTCCGCCTCGTGGGAAGGGAGTTGTCTCATTTTGGGTACACTAAGTGCCCATGTTCTACGCGTGCTAACCGTCCGCGCTCATGATCTGGATCTGCCCAAGGCGTGTGTGCTGCGTCATCCCGTGACCGGTTCCCACTGTGAGATCCGTGTACGTCTCTCTTACCGCTCCGCATTGTTGCTTCGCTATGGGCCATGTGTCAGGGCCAACAGGGCCTTGCTTGCTTGATACTGGAGCCTCCTGTGCCACCTGAACCCCCGTCACGCTTCAGTGCCTTTTATAATGCCCAAGGGATTGGCCTGGACTTGATCCTGGCCTAACATTCTCTTGCCCTTCTGGAACCTGATGTCCCCATTGGAGTAGATTTCAGGTGTGCCGGAATGAGATCCTCGAATTGTCATAGAGAAGTGTCCTCCCATGTGGCCTCCTCTATTCTTGCCCCCTTCCATTTAACAAGGATAAATGTCCGCTGGATTTTTGGCGCTGAGTCCCTCCACCCTGTGTTCCAAGATGGCTTCAACTACTATGCTAAAATGTGTACTTATGATGGGTGAGTGGGCGCATTTGATGGTGGCGAGCTCCAAGTTCTCTTTATCTTCTTGGCCCCTCTTTAGGAAACTCACGTGAAAGACCGGGTGAATCTTCAAATGACTTGGTAAATTCAGTCAATACACAAGATGTCCCACCATCCAAGTTATTACAAATGGCTCATCATGTTGTGGCACAAGCCCTTTGTGTACTGTCTTGTGGCTGATTTT
The DNA here is from genome assembly GCA_030737835.1 of Acorus gramineus. Lineage (NCBI taxonomy): Eukaryota > Viridiplantae > Streptophyta > Magnoliopsida > Acorales > Acoraceae > Acorus > Acorus gramineus. Next base: position 20,086,260 of record CM060855.1, on the reverse strand, counting down.
CTTCTGGATTTTGGGAGTGAGTTTTAGCATCACTCGATCCCCAACTTGAAACTCTATGGGCCTTCTCCGCTCGTCCGCTCACTTCTTAATCTTTTCGATTGCCCATGCCAAGCAGTCTTGAGCTTTCTCAACCCGCTCTTGCTGTGCTCGGGCAAAGCGGTAAGCTGTTGAGTAGCCCCTTTGATCCATTTGTTTTGCCACCACTTGTGTCAACGAGTGCGGGGGATTGTCCGGTAGAGGAAATTTGCTACAGATTGAAATAGAATTTGGTGACATCGAGTAAGTCATCCCAGTTGTGATCAAAGGCGATCGAGCTGCGATCCTTCCTTGGGTTGAGAAACTGCTATCGACACTTCATTTGAGGGCTTGTTGCGGAAGAACCAACGGTGGCAATGGATTCCCAAGTGCACACATGCATTTGAGGAGCTCAAGAGGTTGATCACAGAAGAGTCGGTCCTATCCCTTCCTGACTATTCCACGCCTTTTGAGGTGCACATAGACGCTTTTGATTTCTCCATTGATGTAGTGCTCATGCAATAAGGTCATCCGTGACCCCTGAGTTGGAAGCTCAACTACACCGAGTGGCATTGCACGATGTAGAAAAAAAGATGAGGACGAACATTGTGGCACTACCTGCTCGAGTTGTGATTTTGAGTCTTCATTGACAAAGTTGCCATTAGCTACTTCAGTCCTAGGAAAAGTTTCCCAAATCAAGCTAGATGGTAAGAATCATTGCACTGTTCGACAAGTTGGTGTACAAGGCCGAGAAATAAAACAATGTGGTGGATGCACTGTGTTAGGAGGCGGAATTGGTGCCCATCACTCAAGTGCATGGGGACTTGCTCCACCACATCAAACAGGGATAGAGGGATTCCTTAGCCAAAGAACTAGTGCGTCTAGCTTGCGAGGAAAGACAATGTTTTTGTGAGGAAGATAGCCTCCCTTACACAATGGGACAAATGTTGTTCATTCGACGCTGTGACAACCCAAGGAAGGAGCGACTTAGAAAGTGCCATGATGACAATGCTATGGGTAGGCCGTCTGGGCAAGTCCTCGTGTGCTAGCAAGATAAGACTAAACACCTCACACAAGGAGGATTTATGGAGCCTCTCCCAGTCACAACTCGTCCATGGGAAAAGTGTTTCCTTGACTTCATATCGGCACTGCCTATGGTGGGAGAATATGACTACATATTCGTCGTGTGGTGGACTGGCTCTATCCTTGTTGCATAAACGGCTAAGTTGCACAAACTGGGTTGCTCGATCCCAAAGGATCAAACTATGATAAACCTGAACTATTAATGTAGAGATGGGGAAAGTACTAACCCCATATGTCATAGGAAAAATTAAAAGTCATCATGATCAGAAATTGTTTGAAGAAATTGCAAAATGTACACAAAAGAAGGGGGACACCCCCAAGAAAAAACAACAAACACAAGAGGAGTGCGACTATTGGTATGAGAAATCAATAGATCGGCTTGGAGATTGCTCCCTGTATGCTCTACCCTCGCTAGCCCACTGATTGCTTTCATCTAGCGATAGCATGAGATCTTCGATGCTTGGTTCATGAGCTCTCGCATGATCACTGCCTTCCTCAACCTCAGCATCCGTAGAACAGGACTGATAGGATTGGTCCCCATGCGTTGTCCAATCAAACCGGCCTTAGCCATCAACTGCTTGACCAGTGGGATAGAATCCCCTGGGTGGAGCCCATACTTCTCATTGTATGCCTTAGGGCCTGGAATCAGGCGGTGCTCCTCATGCAATAGAGGCTTAGAGCCTGCTGCCATGCAATCTTCAATGTTTTGGCGCAATTTTCATACTACACCCTCTGCAAAAACCAGTGAAGGGCTTTCTTCTCAAGCTTTTTCACCTCCTAGTCTAATAGATGAGTCATTTGTGCTCACTTGTCAAGCACCTCCTTCAGGCGGGCACACTTAGTTTCCATATTGACCACCTTTGACTTAAGCTTTCTAATTTGGTCGAGGTGGTGGGAGTCTGAATTCAGTTAGGCCTGGTACCATAAGTAGTATCATCGAACTGCAGAGTCTATGAATCAAATTACACAACCTATGAATCGAATTGTAAACACTGGACCTAACATTTGGTTGTGCAACTCGATTCATAGGCTGTGTAGTTTGTTTCATATGTTGTGCAGTTCGATAGTGATGGTACCCAGGTGTGACTGGATCCGGACCCAGGTCCTGGATGTTTGGACTTCTCCCCTTTCTTTCCTTTGGATGGGCTTCTCCACTAAAGCTTATGGTTGGAGAGAGGTTTGATTGACCTCTGAAGCAATGTAGAACTTTCCCCTCAAACTTTTGTCTGATACCACTTGTCACGAATTTAGTTTGTTCATAGAACAAGTACCACACGGCACCCGGGATATCTACACGTGTGACTGGGTTCAACTTCCCACACTTTGCCTATCTTTTATACTCTAAACAACCCTAAGGGGATTGCTATTACACTAAACATTGAAGGACAAATTCTAGGGGGTGGGGGGACACTATTTAGGGACTATTGTTTTGAAATCTTCATGCCTACTCAACTGAGGGTTTTTTTTTTAATTTATAGGCAACTCATATGTACAAATAGGTGCCATTTGGCATACAGGTGGCGTATAGCATTATATGAATGAGATAGAGATAATGCAAGCTAGGTACATGCATGGCTTGGGCAGCCTGCAAATCCTCTGGGGCTTTTGGTCTCTTTGGTCCTTGGCACTAGTTTGAGTGAATGTTTCTTGCCAAGGGGTTAGGGGTTTTCCCTCACCTATATTGGTGACACCCTCGTCGCGTGTCGTGGAGAAAATCTTCAATCTTTTCCTAGAATTGCCACAACACGTCAGCGTGTTCCTAGCTAGCATAACCATGAGGTAGCCCTTCCATTTCTTCAAGTACTCAATGCACGGTGGCACACCTCACCGACGAATTGTCATGTCCAAAAGCTCTTCCAATTCTTTGTCAAAAAAAGTTTTCATTGTTGCTCTGTGCGAGAATATCCTTGAGTTAGATCCTCCTTATCCTCATGATAAGGCTTGAGGCTACTTACGTAGAAGCCCGGATGACTTTTGAGGCTGGGAGGGAGTTGTTGGGATCAGAACTACTCTTCTCCTCAAGCCTTCACCCACAAATGGATGGGCAAACCGAGCATGTAAATACTCTGTTTGAGGAGTATCTAAGTGAGTACCAACTAAAAGAATTGGGTGCATTTACTTGATGTGGCCCAATTTTGTGTGTTATTTGTTTAGTTTTTTTTAACTGTTTATGTTGAATATTCATTGTTAACTAATCATAGAGAGTTTATGTGGAATACCTCTTTGAGCCCTTCACGTCATCTTCTTCCTTGGATTACAAGCCCCTAAATTAATTTCTTTGTCAATAAGAAAAGACTACAAGAGCAAAGCTCTATTGTTCACCCTTCAGTTCAAAGGCACTGAGATAGTGGCCTTAGATTGGATAAAACAAAGAGATAGAATCAGATTCCTATCAGATTTGGGAGAGACGTGGAGAGATATAACGCCTTTGTCTATGGTTACTATAACCAACTGAAATGGGATTGGTTTCTCAACCACCTCCCACCCGTTTCTCTACTGTTTATCTAACTATCACATCACTAAAAATATCTCGTCTATGCCCCCAGATTGTTCTAGAATTTAATTCTTGCTTCCACATCATTTAATTAGTGCAATAAGATTTCATTTTGTTTATCTTTGTGGATCAACCTATCCTACCCAAAAATTTCATATCTTTATGTGAATGCCTCTAAGGGCTCTCCCATGCCACTTTTGCTCGACGGCGATATGGACGCTTTGGTTGATCTTGGGATTGGGACCGGGGCAACCAATCTGGTTGATGAGGAAATTCAGTGAACAATGGAAGCAGAGAATTTATTTTGATTCACTTTCCAAGTAAAATGTAGCCGCTACAACCAAATGATGTTGTGAAATGTTTTTGAATGGCTATATAAACCAAGATGAGAAACAGGTAATCAAAGATGGTTTTACCAGAGGATTCTTCATTTTTACCTTTTTCTTTGCAGATGAACATGATTCATTTTTTCAAGAGACTACCTGTTTTGGGTGTCGCCTCATATCCATCCTGAATTCACTTTTTTTGAAGTTTGTTCACCATTGGACTATCCCTTATGCCATCTTGTTTTATTATTATTATTATCTCTATGTTATGTCATTGATCAGCTATTTCTATGTAATGGGCTATGCTTATGTTGATGTCATTTATTTTCACTTGAAGACTTCAGTACAATGTTTAACTATTGAGCGTTGAAAGGTTAGCATAGTGTATAATGTTCTATCATAGTATATGGGATAATTTATTTTTTTAAAAAGAAAAAATACACTATTGTATCTTAGTATATATTTCATTTTGTATAACAATACGAGAATATATACAATTTTTTAAAAATATAAAAAACAATGTGGATTGTAAATGGTCTACAGGTGTGGTTGGACAAATGGTCTACAGAAGTATTTCTTATAAACCCTCTGAGATGATAAGTTAACAGAGCCCAACAACAAACAATGGGATGGTCTACAAACAAAAATAATACTGCAAATGAAGACACCCTTTGATGTGTTGCAAACTTGCAACTTAGCTTTGGTGGGGGGGTTGCTTCTGATCCACATCATCCTCCTTGACATATTCCTCAAATTAAGTACTTTATTCCTCCTCTCCTCTTCTCAAAGGTTTATGGTTTATTGGTGCCTCCCACGGGAACCCTGATTTCGAAAAATGTTGAATATAGGTGGTAAAAGAATTGTTGGCTGGTTCTACTGGTCTTTGGTTCAAGTTTTTTTTAGTACCATGTGTGATTTACCACTATTTGTTAGCATATTGTGTCATCCATTAAGGGTCTTTATATATATATATAAAACAATGAGACATGTAGTCCACGTGGATAATCCATATACTTCCATAGCAGTGGAGCTTTGTATACCTCAATAGTTAATTATTTGTTATTTTTTTACATTTGTTAAAAATGGATTCTTCAAATTTATTATGGAGTGATATACACATTTCATCAAATTAAAACATAATGCATTCAATTCGTTGCTATTTTTAAAATATAAAAATATTTGGAGAGTCCCTAACTAAATACCCCCAAATACTTAATGTGAAAGTTCTCATTAGTTTGGGTATAGAGGGAGTGAGAAGTGAAGCAACATTAGAGTACAAAGAGTATGGGTCAGTTTAATACACAATTCTTACTCGCTAAAATATTATTTTTCGTAGCACATTGACTCAGTCAATTATTTTTTACAGGTAAATACAAAATTCTTATCAACATTTGACCAGTAACCCACCAAAACAAAAAAGTAGAAAACATGTGGCCAGTACCTTCCAACTCAGCAACAGGTTCTTCCATGACCAGGTCATCATCTCTTATTCTGATTTTTTTCCCTCCCTAACATGTCCAATTGAACTTGCAAAATTCATCATGTTTTGGTGGTTTTCCATGGTGACCTAAAACATAGGACAATTATTATAACTTAAGGTATTATTGAAGCAGTTGAAAGATCACCTTTGATTTGGTCTTGTTAGGTTTTGTCCTATTGTTACTTTGTTGAGTCAAATTGGACTTGAGAAGCACACCCTTCGTTTGCCAATTAAGGTAGAGAAGAATTGGCAATCTGTTTTAAACTGATTTGTCTTCATGCAACTATGTCATTTTCAACCAAAAAAAGCTATGCCATTTTCAACCAACGAATTAAGGGATCTTTGAAAACAAAAAAAAAAAAAGTGCAAGAGACGTTAAAGGATCCAATAATTAGAAAAGATGGAATGCAATTCAATCCCTACAAAGATGTGTAATCACCGTCTGCCATGTGTCATACAGAGAACCAACACCTCAGCATAACAGGACTAATTGATGGTCGACATATGTCTGTCAGGCTACCAATAACATCGCGACATGTGAGTCCAGCTCAGACTTTGATCGTGATCGACTCGGGTGGGTCAAATCCCATTTTATCTTCTCATATCCCATTATATCCTCTTGTATCCCATAGTATCCTCTCATATCCCATTATATCGTCTCGCCCTAAGTGTGCAATGTAGATCCGAAAGAGGATCTGGTGTGATCAAGACAACTGGACAATATAAAGAGGATGGCATTTGGAGAAGAAAAAACTCACTATGCACAAAACCTAGATCGAATATATATTAACTTGGCTGTCGAAGGACATTTGTACAGGTCACTCCCCCCTCTCGTCGATTGGGTCTTAGGAGCTTTCATCGGAAAAACACGTCCATCCAATCGGAGCAGCAGTGGAGAGAGTATATCTTGGTATCTGACTCAATCCGGATTCGTGTAAGCAAGTTTTTCCCCTCCATCTTGGTGTGGCATATGGCCTTCTACAGGAACGCATACATCAAGCCTAGTTAACGGTTGGTATGGCACAAACCCGCAAAAAAGTTGCCTCCAACGTGGCGGCTCCTCAGAGACCAAGATCCAATGACAACAATCCTTCTTGGGGGGGCGGGGGGAGAGACTCCACCCATAGCTCCCCCGACCTGTTAAAGCGCTACAAGGATGCCCAGTGTGATCGAGGAGGCCACCAAACAGGCTGACGAGCTCGAGAGGGTGTGAGGCAAGAATGAGAGGCTCCAAAACTAGCAGCATTATGCCCCTCATCATATGATGACGAACCCCATGACTCGAACAACATTTCTCCTTCTCGGGACCATGTGGCCAGATCTTCTAGTGCGAGAAGTGTGAAACATCCCCGCGAGGACCCAAAATGGAGGGAAAACTTGCTCAAGAAGATGGACGAGAGGCTATGTTATATGAAGCCTCATACACCCGCTGAGCTAGTCTTGGAAGCTGTGTGCGTTGTTCAACTCTCCCCTTTAACTGAAGAGATCACCCGAGCATCTAAGCCACCTAAGTTCTCCCCACCAAAGTTTCAAGCTTTAGAGAACCGACCTGATGAAACATATCTATCACTTTTAGCAGAAGATGTCCCTCGAAGCTGGAGATGATGCCTTGTTTTGCAAGGTATTCCCCCAAAGCCTCAGTGGCCTCACACTCACATAGTTCCAAAAGCTCTTGGTGGGGACAATCAAAAGTTTTACACAGTTGTGTGAGGTGTTCATCGGACATCTGCCACCACAATCCAAAGAAGGACATTGCTAACCTTTTCGGGATGAGACAGGTAGAAGGAGAAAGGTTGAAAGACTTCCTCTCCCATTTCAGAACCGAGATGACGTAGGTAGATGGTTACGACTCTAAGACAGCGGCCATGGCATTTCGCTCATGCCTCGTACCTTTCAGACGCCTCTGTGAGTTACTGGTGCGTAAACCCTCAACCAACATGGCTGATGTCCTCGATTGTGACAAAAGATGCATCCACCTCGAGGAGGACGTGACACTCGCGTCCCGTAGGGCCACGACCTTGAAAGCCGTCAATAACACACCAAAGGGGTTTGTCTTCCAAGAAGCAGTCCTCGTGCGCCACAAAGAAGGATTACAACAAGGTTGGGGGGAAGCGTCCATCCAACAAAGACATGAAATTTCTGAATTCCCTCGACCATTCCCCTTCAGCAAACAAAGTACAAGGAAATCCTCGGGCCTCCATCGCCCATCCGATCCCCACTTGTGAACCGGGATTGCTCTTGGAAGTGCTCCTTTCTGGATGATGTTGGGCACACCACCAATGAATGTTGTAGCTTGTGGGCCCTGGTGAAAGTGATGATCCGCGACGAGAGGCTAGCCCACTACATTGCCTGATAGCTTGCCTTAAGGGTTACTGATGGAGTATATACGATCCCAACACCCAAGGGGGTAGACCCTCCAACACAGGTGGTCAATATAATCCATGGGTGACTCGACCCACCAGTCCATCTTCTAGACCCAAACATTCTCAATCAAGTCCAAGAGGAAGATAGCTTAAGATGCGCCTTCTGATCAGCGTTCTGACTGTTCATGCCATCCAAACCGACCTTGGTAGTTACTCTCTTTATTTGTAAATATCAAGTCCAAAGGGTAATTATTGATGGAGGAAGTAGCATCGACATTCTTTTTTTGAGTGCCTTCCAACGCATTGGTTTGGACCCCAAGAGCATATGACGGTCCAACCCTGTTAGTCGGCTTCCACCACAAACAAGTCATGCTAGTTGACATCATCATTTTGTTTGTAACGGCGGTCTACAAAACCTGGATGTCGAATTCATCATAGTGGATTCACCCTTGGCCTACAACACAATGATGGGGTGAGAGCAGGGCGTCTCGTCAACGATGCACCAGGTCATGAGATGCTTGACCAAAGAGGGGCGCTTCATTGTCGACATTTATGGAGACCAGTTTATGGCACAAAGATGCTACACCCTTGTATCTCAAGTCCTGTTGGCCAGCCGCGTGGCTAGACATCAGCTAAAGAATAGCAGTTAAGTGATTGGCCTCTAGACTGAGGACAGCTCCCTCGACTCCTGCGATGAAGCGATAATAAACCCAACCGTCAGGTGCCATAGATTTTCTATATAAAAACATTGACCCCTAAAGATCACTGAAGATAGCCCACATGTGGATTGAGATAACCTTGCTCTCCACCAAGGAATCGCTGTCGCCAACACCTCAATGCAGGAACCCAGTTCAAATAGGCCAAGATTCCCCTAGCCCAAGTCTATCAACGGATCGGATATGGATTGAATATGATAATATCCGTATTCTATCCTAATTCAAATGTAGATTTAATTTTCAGATTCGGATCTCTTCGGATGCAGATCATATACGTATATTTTTTGGATAATTGACATGTTTAAATATTAACAAAAAATTAAATATATATGTGGTCTAAGTTTTGAACTGTAAAAATGATTGAGTCTATAATATGTCTAGTCCTTAGCATAGCTTCATCCGTAGTTCACACCGATTTGTTTTGTAAAATATATGCTCTCCCGTTGAAGTATATATCCTATTATATGAAATAAAATATATACTGAGATACAATAGTGTATTTTTTATTTTAAAAAATATTTTTTTTGCACTATACACTATGTTAAGACCCCATATACTAGGCTACCACAGTATATACTACACTATCATAATATATGGGCTACATATGTGGCTACAAAATAGACTGAGTGTATCGGCGCGCGCTCAATGCAAATATGTCAATTGGAGATTTATATGCAAGTTGCCATTTTATTAATACACAATCCAAATTAAAGTAATCGACATTGAATGATGTAAACGTGATTAATGTGTCATTGGCCGAATATTGTTTTATCAGCTGTTTCATGAAGTGAAATCTCGTGGAAAATCTTTGATGAATTTGTTGTAAGGGAAAGATTTTCTTAACTCCCTTAAATCTTCTTAAAATCACAAAAGGTCCCTCTAAAATTAAAAAATTATCCTAGGTCCCCCAATAAAGTGTATATGGTTACGAATTTAGTCCCCTAGTCAAAAGTATATCGAAATAAGCCCTTAGAAACTTATTAAAATCGGATTCAGTCCTTACAAACTTTATAAAATCAGATTTAGTCATTTTATAAGACAAAAATACCCCTGTCATTTTTCAACGTTTCTATCTCCTTGTAGAGGTAAAAATCTTCACTCCGACACGTGTCATGTCAGGACTGATGTGTCACACCAAGGCGGATATGGGTTGCCTGTGGGACCTGCAAATCTGAACCTGAATCTTGAGCCATGATGACGCTCCTGAATGTGTCTGCGCGTCTAAATCTAGGGTTTAGGCGGACAGTCTTGTAAAATGATACCACCACGAGCAGTCTAAGGCACGACCAGACAAGAGGTCTGGTCGGGCGACCTTACTCCTTGAAGATGAGCAGTCTAGGGCATGATCAGACAAGAGGTTTGGTCGGGCGACCTTACTCCTCGAAGACGAGCAGTCTAAGGCACAACCAGATAAGAGGTCTGGTCGAGCGACCTTACCCCTCGAAGACGAGCAGTCTAAGGCACGACCAGACACGAGGTCTGGTCGGTCCACCTTACTCCTCGCAGACATATTATGAATCCTACGGTCGAGCATATCAAGAGACCCCGAGCAAAATAGAGAAACAGTCAAAAGACCACTAACGCCTGTAACTGCCAAGATTGGCATTTAAGGCCCACTACCAGCAAAACGTGGATAATCAAGGGCCGACGTGGAGCATAAACACCAGGGACATTTCCTTGGAAAAAAACCCATTAAACACTTAGTGGCAAGGCGGTTATAAGGGTAATAAAGGAACTACGTGTGACTTGATCCCCAAGGGGTACGTAGGCAGCTTATAAAGAGGTCGCGAGATAGCACTCTAAAGGGATAGTCATTCATTGAATCAAGCACAGTCAAAGGCACAGTCGGTCATTAAATCATTGAGTCATTTCCATACCACCATTCCTTTTGACACACCTAGTCATATAGTCCCAAAATATTTACAAATTTAACTGAAGGGAAAAATATCCACCAAAAAAAATAAATTTTAAAAGAGTATAATAGTAATTTACCATGGAGGTTAGCGTTAACCACACATCTGGTTAGTTATAGGGACTAAAATAAATATTATCTAATAAGATAAAGATATGAGGAGATATAACAATTTTATAGGGATTTTTTTTTTTTTATAAGTTTCCAAGGTGCTACATCAATTTTTCCCTTGTTTTAAATCATGATTGTAGAGTTCATTTTCTGGCTCAATAATGATGCGCCAAGTGTCCAGCCATCAAATCGCTAATCCTCATGTGTACCCTGGTACATACTGGGGATTACTCCTCTTTCCTTTGTTGGTACCAATCTTGGAACATGGAAGATATTAGGTTACTTGAGGAACCTATGCCTCTTGATAAAGAAATATGGAAGATAATAACCGATATCCTTTATTCCTCGCATGCCTTCTCATATAAATAAGCACACCAACAAAATCTAAAAGAAGTTACATCTAGCAATAATATAGGAGAAGATCAGTTCTTCCTTATTATTCGATCTATCCTAAGAACTTGGACTTAACAATATTATCCTATTGAAGAGGATTTCATATGCCGGTTTAAACTTCATCTGACACAATGTTCTCCCAATCTACTCAGAGTCTTGATGTGTTTCTTTGCCATCAACCATTCACAGCGCTTTAATCTCGGGGTGGGGTTGATTATATCTACCACCTTTACGACCTAAGGAAAATAGGGCATGCCTTCTACTTGTGGGCCAGAAAAGGCGTGATTACCTTCTTGAAGAACCTTCCATTCTCTTACAGCAGGTAGAGAGATGAGAATCTTGTACAATTGTCTGGTGCTTAAGAGTTTTCAGTTCTTGTTCCTTATGTGGGACCTAGGGTGCCCATTGCCTTTAGATTGATGAGTATGGGTAAGCAACAAAGCGTTACTTTGAATTCTTCCAGCTTCCCATTACTCACCTAACAAATTTTCACCCCCTTTTTCAGACGAATTTGAACAGGTGCCTCCGGATCCGTCGAAAGTGAAGTTCGACCAGATCGCTCGAGCCCAAGAGTTGATCGAACAGGACTTTCGGAGCATCCTATGTCTCCCTGCATCAGGGACTGACGTTCTTCCTCCGGCTGTCGTGCGTCCTTCATAAGAGATAGACGCCCTTTCTCCTTCCCCCAGTGTTGGTGATGGTGTGGCTAAAAGACTCGCCGCACTCCAAGCTCAATCTGCCTCTGTCTCGAAGAAGAGGCTAGAGAAAAAGAGGTTGGGGACATTGCTTCCCCAAAAGCGATGGTTCAAGGTTTGTTGCGCGGCTCCTTCAGTTGGCGAGGCTAAAGGTGGAACAAATGCACCTACAGACATGCATTTTGGTACATCTGCCGCGGGTCCAAGTGATCAAACCGCATCCATCGCCCTGTAGTCTGCTGCTACTGGTCCAGAAGTGGCTGCTAATTGGTCTTTTTTCAAAGAAAGACGTCGACCAAGCCCAATTGCCAGCCCATTGTCAGAGACAGTAGTGGTTCCTTCTTCCCCAGAAGTTGAAGAGGTTACGACTTCCTGCTCCAATGTTCCAGTGGTGCCTAATGGAACAATTGATGCTTCGGTTCTCACCGAACCGCTCCTAGCCGTGGTGGTGGAGACCACATCCCCCGCAGTGGTTTCATCGGAGGTGCCCCCAGCAGTGGCGATGGAGATCGCACCCCCCCCCCCCGGCGGTGGTTTTACTGGAGGTGCCCCCAGTCGTGGCGATGGAGACCGCACCCCCCTCGGAGGTTTTGTCGAAGGTGCTCTCAGTCACTTTGACTGTGGTTATCTCCTCGACTCCTTGCTTGGAAGCGTCTCCTGCTGAGGTGTCTGAGGCCCCTCCTTCTGCTTCCGCGACGGTTGATGCCTCTCCTTCTGCTCCCATAGCAGCTCCTCCAGTTACAGTAACCGAGGTCCCCAATGTTACTACTCTTGCAATGATGAATCCAACCCATGCTGCCTCTGGTGGGCCCTTGACCGGTCTCAACAACCGAGAGTTTGCCCGTGCACAGATCAAGGGTTGCCTTAGCGACGTTGACCTGGACAATGCTCGCTGAGCTACATGCGGGCACTTTTGTCATGACTCGGCTAGTCATTTTATAACATAAGTGAACTTGATCTTTCTTTTCGAGTTTCTTCTTTAATGTTCGGACAACTTGTTTTTCATAACTCTGTCCTCTTTCAAGTGCTCACTGAGCAAGAACTTAACGTGAGGATGTTCGAAAGTCAATTGAGGACAACACAGGAACTTCCCCAACGTAGAGAGGAGCAACTGAAAACTGCTGAGGAGCGCATCACCACTGTAGTTCATGCTCAGCTGGCTGCAGAACTGGCTGAATCTTTTGCTCGTCGTGACTTGTCGACTACTCAGGCTCGCGCTGTTGCTGCAGAGGAGCGGGTGAGGGAGCTCCTTGATCGGAAACCCTATCCGAAGTTTGACATGGCCATGCTCTCCTTACAAGTTCAAAGAGCGGAAAGGCGAGTTGAAGTCTTCACATAGGAGTCCCGAAATCAGCCGGCCACCATCTGTGGGCTCCATGCGGATGTCTCAAACGCCTATGGTGACAGTCTGTCGAAGGGACGTGAAAATGCTTTCGCAGAGGTTCAAGACCAGATGAAAGAGATCTCGGACACCTTGATGACTTGCACCGAGAGGAACTACAATCGAGGATATCGTGAAGGGTATGAAGATGGATCCAACGATGTCCCTCTAGTGTCCCCATTGTACCTTCCTCTGACTCAGAGTTTGGCCCTGATAGTGGGTCCAAAAGCGACTAGTCTTTTTGTAAAAACAATGTTTATTTAAACCACTTATCTTTACATGTCTGCTTGTTTTATCTTGCATGATTTGAATGCTTTTGTGTGGAGTGCTATTCCTTAGGATAACAGGGACGTACCCATTCAGAGTTTAAGCTTGTGCTTTTAGCAAGCTAACTCTGTTTATCCCTTCATCACGACATCCCATGGTTGGTCATAGAGTCGTGACTCTTTGTGACCTAGCGGGCATAGGGGAAGTTTACCTTCTGAACGACCACATCTCGTGAGTGTAACGTATGTGTCCCACTGTTTTAGGCCTTATACTCGAGTGCTAATTAATGGATGGGGCATCCCCTGCACGACCTCTTTCGCGAAGAGTGCTCATCCAACGACTTGAACTAGATCCATACGCGACCTCTTTCATGAAGAGTGCCTACCGAAACTAGATCCATGCGCGACCTTGAATGGGCTTTCATTCACATAAAAAATACGCAACGCATAGAGTTGAAACCAAGCAAAAAAAATTTATTTCAAAAGTAATACTTTTTCAAATGCATTACATTTCAAGGTCTGATCAGAGCCTCTCCATTCATTCATTCTAAATAATAAGCTCCTTTGAGACCTAGCCCAGAGACTTTGTATGGCCCCTCCCAGTTGGGTACGAGCTTTCCATAATATCGTTTTCGAGATTCGGGGAATACCTCTTGTAAGACCAGGTCTCCAACTCAAAATCTTCAACGTGAAACCCTCTTGTTGTAACTTTGAGCGATCTAATTCTGGTAGTTTGCCATTCGGATGGGAGCTACTTCTCTTCTCTCGTCCCTTAGGTCCAAGTCGGATGCGAGAAGCTCCTCATTGGCCCACGGCTCAAAGTTCTCAATTCAAAAAGTAGGGATTCCGAGTTCTATAGGGTTTACAGCCTCAACCCTGAAGGCTAGGGAGAAACGAGTCTCCCCTGTAGTTCTCCCTGCTGTAGTGCGGTATGCCTATAACACTGATGAAAGTTCATCCACCCAGTTGCCTTTAGTTGATCAAGTCGCTTCTTGATCTTGTCCAGGATGGTGTGGTTAGTGATCTTTGCTTGACCGTTCCCTTGGGGGTAACGAGAAGAGTAAAAAAGATGCTTTCTTCTCAACTCTGTTCATAACTCCCTTATAGTGGCGTTGTCGAACTGCGTTCCATTGTCAGAGATTATAGTGTCCGGTGCCCCAAATCTACATACAATCTCCTTCCAAGAGAAACTCCTCACCACGACATCCTGAATTCTAGCCAGAGAAACAACTTCTACCCATTTGGTGAAGTAATCAATGGCGACCAGAAGGACGCGCTTCTGGGACAGTGCCTTGGGAATTGGTCCGACTATATCTGTTATATATGTGTCACTTTTAGCCTTCTGGTCACCTTTGGGACATTTCTGACAGTTTTTCAACTTTTTCTTTTTTCGATCGGAACCGCTAAAATTTTATACTTTTAGCTATCATCATAGCTTGAGAACTCCGATTGAAAATCTAACTGCACATTATGTGTCATGGTGCCATTTCAAAACACTCACGAAAATTTCATCGAATTCCGGTAACGTTTCAAAATTTGGCAGTTCCGAATCGTATCCGGGTTTTGACCGAGTGGGAATGTCAAAGGGGGACTTGACCAAGTCAAAGAAGACTTTGACCAAGTCAAAGAAGACTTTGACCAAGTCAAGTTTGACCATTGACTTGGTCAAATGGTTTTGTTTGTTTGTGTGGTTGGGTTGACTCAAAGTCAAACACCAAAAAAACCCTGAGTGTGTGAGTGTGTGAGTGTGTGTGTGTGCGTGCGCACCCATTTTAGGTGTCCCCTTCCCTTCCCTTCCCTTCTCTTCTCTTCTCTTCATCTTCATCTCTCACACACTCCACCTCTCCCTCTTGTTATTTTCCCCCATTAGAGGTAGTAGAAGGAAAAGAAAAAGGAAACCCTAGAAGGGAAAAAGAGAGGTAAAGTTGTGATCTACCTTTCCATGTTGTTTGTTTTGTTTTCCCCTTTCTTTGCCTCCCTCTCATGGCTTCCCCCACCCCTGTTTTCAGCCATTTTTAGGGCTGAGAGTGGCTGAGGAGGTGGTGGTCTTGGTGGTGGCGATTTGGTGCGCGAAGGGCACCCGAGCTTCCTCCCTTGTTCTTCCTCTCTTTGGGTAAGCCTTCCTCCTCCCCTAGCTTGGTTAGATGCTTCTTTAGGGTGTGTAAATGGTTATGCATGTTATGAAAGGGTGTTGGGGGGTGTGGGAGGGCTGAGGAGGGGCTGGAAGGCGCTCGGGCGCGCGTGCGGAGTCATCCGCGCACGTGTGCGCGCGTCTGGGCGCGCGGGCAGGGGCGCGTGCCGGTGTGCGCATTCGTGCGTGCGCGTGCGGGGGGCCATGCATATGGCTGCCCGAGGGTTCGGGAGGGTGTCGGGGCACCCGGACTCGCGTGCGTACACGCGTGTTTGCATGCGTGCGGGTCCGTATGCATGCTTGTCCGAGTATTGGGTATTTCTAGTAAATTTCTTATGTATTTGTGTAGTTTACTCACCATATTGAATGCCCATGTCTTGCAGATCTTGACGGACGGTCACGCAACGACCCGGGTTTCGGTGAGTGGGACAATCCAACCCAGTAGGGAGGCGTTCGATGCACGTAGGCGTGCATTGCCCTCCCCTGGGGCACCATAATTGTGTATTAACATGTAATAAATGTAAAACTATGCATGCATGATTAATATGTTGTATCCATGCCACGTTAGACTTTGCATGATAGGGATATGCACCCTTATATCACATATAGAGGCCTATGCATGACTAGACACCATGTCCCTTAATTGGAAAGCCCCGAACTATGCATGTTCCCATCTAGTTTAATCTAATTAAATCAAAATGTGAGCATATAGTTATAAGCATGCCTTAGAGAATATTATAACCTTGTTGTTATAATATATGTCTCCCCGCATCTTAGTTATGCGCCCTGGAGGAATTCTTAAGAATTCATGACATTATTAGAGTTACAAATCGGTGTCGACGGATCCAAGAGGATCGTATCCGTGTGAGTAGGCTGTCTTCTCCTTTTGGTTGGATCCGATGTAGGGACTCCCCGGCGTTGGAAAGCTGACCTGACAGAGGGCTCCCGTCCGTAGGTACCTCCGATGCGTCGGACAGTACTGATAGTGGGAGTATACCAGGTGGAGGCTACGGAGTGTGGGAGAGGCTACCGGGTGGACCAGGGGTGGAGAGTGGTCTAGTATGCCCCAAGAGGCCCATGTCACCCCCAGTAAAGGGTGAGGGTGAGGGGGGAGGTGGGTTGGCGATGAAACGACCCACTAGAATGTGTAGTGCTCCCGTGTTAGGGACTATAAATTATTTAAGGTTAATATGAATTGTGATGCATGGGTTGTGCTATTCCTGAGCGTGTGGCTCACCCCTCGCATATTCTTTTCTTCCAGTTATATCTGAGTCGGATCTGAAGGAGGAGCTCCCCGAGGCACCACAGCAGTAGCGGAGCAGCGTCACGTTCTGCGAGTGAGAGGCCATCAGCATCCCCTTTTTTATTGTATGTATTGTTATCCGTGCTTGGGCACATACTTGTATTTGGATGTCATTGTGTATATTGGCTCTCACAGGACAGTTGATTATGTATTCGGGTCTGTAATGTGTCCTTGAATTACAGACTCAGTCGTTTAAGCTTCCGCTATTTGTATATATTATGTCAGCTACCTTATTGTCTGTGTTGTCATTTTCGATGTTGTTTAGAGTATTTTATTGATCTCCTGTATAGACTGCTGATATTATATATATTTGCCACGTATCGGGGACGGCCACCCTGGGGCGTGACAAAAGTTGGTATCAGAGCCTGGTCCTGTCAGAGCCAATTGTTTTCTTAGAGATGAGTCTAGATTTCTATATGAGTATTCTGATCCTAGTGTCTGTTTTCTTAGGTTGCTGATATGCCTCCTCGTAGAGGAATGCGTGGACGTGGTCCCCCTCGGCCTTTGGAGGTTCCCAGACCTACCAGAGGCGAGGAGTCTACTGGAGAGTCCTCGGCTATGGGGTCAGGACCGGCGCAGGAGCCTCCTGCATGGGAGCGTGCTTACACTCGTATCGCAGATCTAGTGGAGACTCAGACTAGGGCACTGGAGGCCCAGACTAGGGCGTTAGCTGATCAGGCACGAGAGATCCAGGAGCTGAGGGCGGCCCGTGAGGCAGTTCCACAGGTCCCCTTGGTGGCAGATCCACTGGTGGTGCCCGACGTACCCCCGGTCCCCGTGGTGATTCCGGTGGTGGGAGTTCAGGATCCCCTGGAGAGGGAGGTGGAGCTAGAGGCTGCAGCACGAGTGCATCAGAGCGGCCTCACTGCCTTTCTGAAGCTCCACCCTCCCGAGTTCCATGGCCAGACGGCGGACCCCCTTGCCCCTGAGCGTTGGTTGATGGAGGTAGACAAGATCTTCTCGACCATGCACTGCACCGACCGCCAGCGTGTCTCACTGGCCACCTTCATGCTGAAGGGTAGCGCTGCCGACTGGTGGGCTACCCGATCGGTGGACATCTCCGAGGGAGTGGAGCGACTACTATGGGCTGGGTTCCGGAGGTACTTTCTGGAGGAGTACTTCCCGTTTTTGACATGCCAGATCGTGATGCGAGAGTTCGAGCAGCTGACGCAGGGCTCCATGTCAGTCGCTGACTACTCCACACGCTTCACGAGGCTTTCCAGGTTCGCCCCCGCCTTGGTGATGGATGAGGAGACGCGTTTCGAGATGGGTCTCATTAGCACCATCCGGGTGCATGTCACCTCTCAGGCGTTCACGAGGTACTCAGACTTGGTGTCTCGGGCGAAGACAGTCGAGCGAGACCTTGGGGTCCCTTTGGGGGTTCCAACCCCTTCTGTAGACCAGAGACCCCCCAGGAGCCAGGACCAGGGACATCGCAAGAAGAAGCGGCCCCGCTTTGATCAGTCAGCGGCTGCCGCTACTCCAGTCGATGTGGTGCCAGTGCGAGGTCCAGCACCCATTGCGGCAGTACCAGTCCAGGCCAGGCAGCCGGAGAAGCGGCGCTGTTTCCATTGTCAGCGCATCGGGCATATTTTATACAATTGCCCTGATGCTGGCCGACCCCGTGTGCTGCACCCGCAGCAGCAGTAGCTACAGCAGCAGCCGCACCAGCAGCAGCAGCCACGCCAGCAGCAGCAGCCACAGCGTCAGCAGCAGCAGCCACAGGGTGGCCGAGTTGACCAGAGGAGGCAGCCAGTGCAGCCTGCGAGGCGTGCCCCTGCTCCTCAGCCGCAGTTTGTTCAGGGTCGAGTTGCAGCACTTTCAGCCGAGGAGGCGCAGGCTTCGGGTAGCGTGGTCCGAGGTATTGTTTTGATCTCCCAGCTCCCTGCATATGTGTTATTTGATTCCGGAGCCACGCACTCGTTCGTGTCTCCCGTTTTTGCGAGACGGATGGGCGTGGTGTCCGCCCCTCTTGATGTTATGCTGGAGATATCATTGCCCATCGGAGACCGTATTCTCCTCCGTTCTGTTTACCGAGGGTGTACCGTGGTGATTGCGGAGCATGAGTTTCCAGTAGAGTTGGTAGAGCTCGCCATGACGGACTTCGATGCCATCCTAGGAATGGATTGGCTCTCAGCTAGTCACGCCAGCATCGACTGTTTTGTGAAGTCGGTGTCTTTCCACCTTCCAGGTCGGAGGTCTTTCCAGTTCGTGGGCGATCGTGACATATCCCCTTTGGGGTTCGTGTCATCTATCCAGGCGTGGAGACTCCTTCAGGGAGGATGTGAGGGCTTTCTGGCGTATATTGCTGAGGAGGACGCACCACTACGGGCAGATATCAGTCAGACTCTGATCGTGGCGGAATATCCAGAGGTTTTCCCCGATGATCTCCCGAGATTACCGCCAGATCGCGTGATCGAGTTTGAGATTAATCTAATTCGGGGACTGAGCCGATTTCGAGAGCTCCGTACCGGATGGCCCCAGCAGAGCTGAAGGTGCTCAAGGAGCAGTTGGAGGAGTTGCTCGAGAAGGGCTTCGCACGTCCGAGTGTTTCTCCGTGGGGAGCCCCTGTTTTGTTCGTTCGGAAGAAGGACGGTTCGCTGCGTCTTTGTATTGACTACAGGCAGCTCAGCGGACCGTGAAGAACAAGTACCCCTTGCCACGGATTGACGATCTGTTTGACCAGCTCCAGGGAGCGCGTGTCTTTTCTAAGATCGATCTCCGTTCGGGCTACTATCAGCTGAAGATCCGGGAGTCAGATATTTTGAAGACGGCCTTTCGTACCCGTTATGGGCACTACGAGTTCGAGTACTGCCGTTTGGGTTGACGAATGCGTCGGCAGCCTTCATGGATCTGATGAACCGGGTGTTTCGGCCCTTCCTCGACTCCTTCGTAGTAGTCTTCATCGATGATATTCTGGTGTACTCGAGGAGTCTTGAGGAGCACGCTGACCATCTCCGCACTGTCTTGGAGACTTTGGCCCGACATCAGTTGTTCGCCAAGTTCAGTAAGTGCGAGTTTTGGTTGGAGCGTATGGCCTTTCTAGGCCACGTGATTTCCGGCGAGGGCATATCTGTGGACCCGGACAAGACGCTCGCCGTGTCGAATTGGCGTCGACCGTCGAACCCCACAGAGATTCGGAGCTTCCTGGGTTTAGCGGGTTATTATCGGAGGTTTGTCGAGGGTTTCTCGAAGATAGCTGTTCCTCTGACCCGCCTCACTCGGAAGGATGTCCGGTTCGAGTGGTCCCCAGCTTGCGAGGAGAGCTTCCTGGAGTTGAAGCGAAGGCTCACCTCAGCGCCAGTTCTTACCATTCCGTCTGGGAGTGGTGGATTCGCAGTCTACTCCGATGCATCGCGGCTGGGTGTGGGTTGCGTCCTGATGCAGTACGGTAAGGTTGTGGCTTACGCGTCGCGTCAGTTGAAGCCCCATGAGCAGAATTACCCCACCCACGACTTAGAGTTAGCAGCGATCATCTTTGCGCTGAAGATGTGGAGGCACTACCTCTATGGCGAGGAGTTCGAGCTCTTCACTGATCACAAGAGCTTGACTTACTTGCAGTCCCAGCCGGAGCTCAACATGCGTCAGAGACGTTGGGTCGAGTTCCTGAAGGACTATGATTGTGACATCGCTTACCATCCGGGTAAGGCGAATGTCGTGGCCGATGCTCTCAGCAGGCAGCCCTTGGGCATGGCCGCCCACTTGGCTGTACGTCGTTGGAGGCTTCTGGAGGAGGCCGCTTGCTGGATCAGCGTTCGAGAGACACCTGCGGGTGGCTTTTTGGCCAGGCTAGTGGTGCAGCCCGTTCTTCTCGACGAGATCCGCACGGCTCAGGGGCAGGATCCTCACTTTCTAGTCCTCTCTGAAGGCGTCGCCCGGGGCGAGCGTCCGGACTACCAGATTCGCGAGGACGGAATCCTGCGGTTCAGAGGTCGAGTATGCATTCCTGACGACGCAGAGCTGAAGCAGAAGATCTTGGACGAGGCCCATCGTTCGAGGTACACAGTGCATCCTGGTGGCACGAAGATGTACAGGGGCCTTCGTCGTGGCTACTGGTGGCACGGATGAAGGTGGATATTGGCCGTTTCGTTGCCCGTTGCTTGGTATGCCAGCAGGTGAAGTCGGAACATCAGCGTCCTGCGGGGAAGCTGCAGTCCATTGAGATTCCTCAGTGGAAGTGGGAGCAGATCACCATGGACTTCGTTTCGGGCTTGCCGAGGTCACGTTCGGGTCGCGATGCCATCTGGGTAATCGTCGACCGACTGACTAAGTCCGCTCATTTCCTCCCCATTCGACTCACCGATTCTCTGGACACCCTGGCGCAGTTGTTTGTCTCCGAGATTGTTCGTCTCCATGGCACTCCCGTCAGCATCATTTCTGATAGAGACGCGAGATTTACTTCGAGGTTCTGGCGTAGCCTTCAGCACGCCCTTGGTACGAACCTCCACTTCAGTACAGCGTTTCATCCGCAGACGGACGGCCAGTCGGAGAGGACGATTCAGACCCTGGAGGACATGCTGCGAGCTTGCGTTCTCGACTTTGGGGGCAGTTGGGAGAGGCATCTTCCGTTGGTGGAGTTTGCCTACAACAACAGCTACCACTCGAGTATCCGGATGGCTCCATATGAAGCGCTCTATGGCCGCAGCTGCAGGTCCCCCTTGTGTTGGGACGAGGTCGGAGAGCGCCAGTTGGAGGGACCAGAGATCATCCACCAGACCTCAGAGATGGTCAAGACGATTCGCGAGCGTATCCGAGTCGCTCAGAGCCGTCAGAAGAGCTACGCCGATCGTCATCGCCGTGAGCTCGCCTTCGAGGTTGGTGACCATGTTTTCCTGAAGGTGTCCCCGATGAAGGGCATCTTCCGTTTCGGTGTGCGGGGCAAGCTGAGTCCGCGTTTCATTGGGCCATTTCTCATCCTCGAGCGAGTTGGAGAGGTGGCCTATCGCCTAGCCCTGCCCCCACAGTTGGCTCAGGCCCATGACGTCTTCCATGTCTCGGCGCAGGAGCCTCCTGCATGGGAGCGTGCTTACGCTCGGATAGCAGATTTGGTGGAGACTCAGACGAGAGCATTAGAGGCCCAGACGAGGGCGTTAGCTGAGCAGGCTAGAGAGATTCAGGAGCTGAGGGCGGCCCGTGATGCAGTTCCACAGGTCCCCTTAGTGGCAGATCCGCCTGTGGTACCAGATGTACCTCCTGCTCCCGTGGTGATTCCAGCGGTAGGAGTTCAGGATCCCCTGGTGAGGGAAATGGAGCTAGAGTCTACAGCGCGAGTGCACCAGAGTGGCCTCACTGCCTTTCTGAAGCTCCACCCTCCCGAGTTCCACGGATAGACGGCGGACCCCCCTTGCCCCTGAGCGATGGTTGATGGAGGTGGACAAGATCTTCTCGACCATGCACTGCACCGATCGCCAGCGAGTCAACCCATCGCCACGGTCTCCTACGACCAGCAGCCTCAGTGCCAGCAGCAGCAGCAGCCTCAGCGTCAGCAGCAGCAGCCACAGGGTGGCCGTGTTGACCAGAGGAGGCAGCCAGCGTAGCCTGCGAGGTGTGCCCCTGCTCCTCAACCGCAGTTTGTCCAGGGCAGATTTGCAGCACTTTCGGCCGAGGAGGCGCAGGTTTCGGGTATCATGGTCCGTGGTATTGTTTTGATTTCCCAGCTCCCTATATATATGTGTGTTATTTGATTCAGGAACCACGCACTCGTTTGTGTCTCCCGCCTTTGCGAGACGGATGAGCGTGGCGTCCGCCCCTCTTGATGTTATCCTGGAGATATCATTGCCCGTAGGAGATCGTATTCTCCTCTGTTCTGTGTACTGAGGGTGTACCGTGGCGATTGTGGTGTATGAGTTTCTAGTAGAGTTTGTGGTGTTCATTAAGGGTGATGTCTTCTTCTAGTCTTCCTTCTCTGGATTAAGGGGCCTTGCGAGGTCAGCGTTGAGACCCGGGCTAGGGTACTCCGTGTTCCTTGTTTGGTTGTCAGGATATCCTATATCGGGACCTCATGGTGCCCTCCCAAGGTTTCTTTTCCCAGTCAAGGAATACCTTGGAAGCATCAAATTGATGGTGGATTAAGTGCGAGTTTTGGTTGGAGCGTATGGCCTTTCTGGGCCACGTGATTTTCGGCGAGGGCATATCTATGGACCCGGACAAGACGCTCGCCGTGTCGAATTGGCGTCGACCGTCGAACCCCACAGAGATTCGGAGCTTCCTGGGCTTGGCGGGTTATTATAGGAGGTTTGTCGAGGGTTTCTCGAAGATAGTTGTACCTCTTACCCGCCTCACTCGGAAGGATGTCCGGTTCGAGTGGTCCCCGTCTTGCGAGGAGAGCTTCCTGGAGTTGAAGCGAAGGCTCACCTCAGCGCCAGTTCTTACCCTTCCGTCTGGGAGTGGTGGGTTCGCAGTATACTCCGATGCATCGCGCGTGGGTGTGGGTTGCGTCCTGATGCAGCACAGTAAGGTTGTGGCTTACGCGTCGCGTCAGTTGAAGCTCCATGAGCAGAATTACCCAACCCATGACCTCGAGTTAGCAGCGATCATCTTTGCGCTGAAGATGTGGAGGCACTACCTCTATGGCGAGGAGTTCGAGCTCTTTACTGATCATAAGAGCTTGACTTATTTGCAGTCCCAGCCGGAGCTCAACATGCGTCAGAGACGTTGGGTCGAGTTCCTGAAGGACTATGATTGTGACATCGCTTACCATCCTGGTAAGGCGAATGTCGTGGCGGATGCTCTCAGCAGGCAGCCCTTGGGCATGGCCGCCCACATGGCTGTACGTCGTTGGAGGCTTCTGGAGGAGGCCGCTTGCTGGATCAGCGTTCGAGAGACTCCTGCGGGTGGCTTTTTGGCCAGGCTAGTGGTGCAGCCCGTTCTTCTCGATGAGATCCGCACGGCTCAGGGGCAGGATCCTCACTTTCTAGTCCTCTCTGAAGGCGTCGCCCGGGGCGAGCGTCCGGACTACCAAATTCGCGAGGACGGGATCCTGCGGTTTAGAGGCCGAGTATGCATTCCTGACGACGCAGAGCTGAAGCAGAAGATCTTGGACGAGGCCCATCGTTCGAGGTACACAGTGCATCCTGGTGGCACGAAGATGTACAGGGGCCTTCGTCGTGGCTACTGGTGGCGCGGGATGAAGACGGATATTGCCCATTTCGTTGCCCGTTGCTTGGTATGCCAGCAGGTGAAGTCGGAGCATCAGCGTCCTGCGGGGAAGCTGCAGTCCATTGAGATCCCTCAGTGGAAGTGGGAGCAGATCACCATGGACTTCGTTTCGGGTTTACCGAGGTCACATTCGGGTCGTGATGCCATCTGGGTAATCGTCGACCGACTGATGAAGTCTGCTCATTTCCTCCCCATCCGACTCACCGATTCTCTGGACACCCTGGCGCAGTTATTTGTCTCCGAGATTGTTCGTCTCCATGGCACTCCCGTCAGCATCATTTCTGATCGAGACGCGCGATTTACTTCGAGGTTCTGGCGTAGCCTCCAGCACGCCCTTGGTACGAACCTCCACTTCAGTACAGCGTTTCATCCACAGACGGACGGCCAGTCAGAGAGGACGATTCAGACCCTAGAGGACATGCTGCGAGCTTGCGTTCTCGACTTTGGGGGCAGTTGGGAGAGGCATCTTCCGTTGGTGGAGTTTGCCTACAACAACAGCTACCACTCGAGTATCAGGATGGCTCCATACGAGGCGCTCTATGGCCGCAGCTGCAGGTCCCCCTTGTGTTGGGATGAGGTCGGAGAGCGCCAGTTGGAGGGACCAGAGATCATCCACCAGACCTCAGAGATGGTCAAGACGATTCGCGAGCGTATCCGAGTCGCTCAGAGTCGTCAGAAGAGCTACGCCGATCATCGTCGCCGTGAGCTCGTCTTCGAGGTTGGTGACCATGTCTTCCTGAAGGTGTCCCCGATGAAGGGCATCTTCCATTTCGGCGTGCGGGGCAAGCTGAGTCCGCGTTTCATTGGGCCGTTCCTCATCCTCGAGCGAGTTGGGGAGGTGGCCTATCGCATAGCTCTGCTTCCACAACTGGCTCAGGCCCATGACGTCTTCCATGTCTCGCAGCTGAGGCGTTACGTCCATGATCCTGCTCACGTCATCCCATTCGAGCCGCTCGTCTTCGAGCCGGACTTGTCATTCGTGGAGCAGTTGATCGAGATACTGGACCGCAGCGAGAAGAGGCTCCGCACCAAGACCGTCCAGTTGGTCAAGGTGCGATGGTAGCACCGTTCCGGTGCCGAGGCCACTTGGGAGCTCGAGGACGCCATGCGTGACGCGTATCCGCATCTTTTCCCTTCCTAGATGTTCTTGTATTTATTTTGAGGACAAAATTTCCTAAGGGGGGAAGAATGTTATATATGTGTCACTTTTATCCTTCTGGTCACCATTGGAGCATTCTGGCAGTTTTTACAATTTTTTCTTTTTTCGATCGTAACCGCTAAAATTTTAGACTTTTAGCTGCCATCCTGAGCTTGAGGACTGCGATTGAAAATCTAACTGCATATTATGTGTCCTGGTGCCATTTCAAGCCACTCACGAAAATTTCATCGAATTCCGGTAACGTTTCAGAATTTCACAGTTTCGAATCGTATCCGGGTTTTGACCAATCGAAAAGTCATTGGGAGACTTGACTTGGTCAATGTGGGCCCATGACTTGGTCAACTCTTTTGTTTTCTAGTGTGGTTAGGTTGACCCAAGTCAAAGTGCACCTAAACCTAGCTTAACCTAATTAATTTCCCCCAAGTGTAAGTTGTGAGTGTGTGAGTGTGTGTGTGTGGTGTGTGTGTGACTTAAATGAAGTCCACGCCCAAGAATAGTGCATCCCCCCCTATTCATCTTCTTCTCCACCTCTCTCAAGCTCTCTCACCTTCTCTTTAAAACCCCCATTTGATCTAGCTAGAGTGGTTGAACAAGAAAACCCTAGAAGGAGAAAAGGAAGGTGAGGACCCGATCTATCTTTCCATGGTGTTAGATTTCCATTTCCCTTTGTTTTTCCTCCTCTCATGGCACCTCTTCTCCTCTGTTTTCAACCCCTCTTAGGCTGAGAAGAGGGCTTGGTGGTGGTGGTCTTGGTGGTGGCGAATCGGTGCGCGAAGAGCACCCGAATTCCTCCCCTTCCCTTCCTCTCTTTGGGTGAGCTTTCTTCCTTCCTTTTTCTTGTGTAGATGCTTGTTTAGGGTTGCATATAGGTATGCATGGAATGCATGGTGGTTAGGGGGTTGGAGGGGGGCACTTGGGGGCTGTTGGGGGTGTGGGAGTGGCTCAAGCGCGCGTGCGGGGTCATCCGTGCGAGCCTGCGCGCGCAGGTAAGCACAGGCAGGCGCAGGCACGCAGTCGGGCGTGCTGGTTAGCGTGCGCGCCTACGCGCGGGCGTGCGAGCGGGTGCTGCGCAGGGGGCGCAGTGCGCGCGGGGATACTGCGCTGGGGCGCAGTGCGTGGGGGTGTGCGCGCGAGGTGCTACGCTGGGGCGCAGTGCGTGGGTGCACCCGGGGCTGGACGCGCGGTGCGCGCGCGGCAGCGTGTCTGGGCATGCGGGTAGGGGCGCGACAGCGCGCCTGGGTGCTCAGGCTGGGGCGCGGCAGTGCGCCCGGGGCGCGGGGCTGCGTGCGTGCATGCGCACCCGTGCGCGTGCGTGCGGGTGGCCGTGCGCATGGCTGCCCGGGGTTGCGGGAGTGTGTCGGGGCACTCGGACTCGCGTGCGTACGGGCCCGTATGCATGCTTGTCCGAGTGTTGGGTATTTCTAGCGTATTTATTGCGTATTTGTGTATTTTACTCACCAGTTTGATTCCCATGTCTTGCAGATCTCGACGGACGATCACGCGACGAACCGGATATTGGTGAGTGGGACAATCCAACCGAGTTGGGAGGCGTTCGATGCACGTAGGCGTGCATTGCCCTCCCCTGGGGCACCATAATTGCATATTAGATAGTATTAATTGTAAACTATGCATGCATGATTATTATGTAGTATCCACGCCACCCTAGGCCTTGCATGTTAGGGATATGCACCCTTATAATATGTGTAAAGGCCCATGCATTCTGATACCATGTTTTCATGCTAGGGAAGCCTCGACCTACGCATGCGTGCCATTTAGTTTAATTTATTTAAATCAAATGCGAGTTTTGTAATTAGCATGCCTTAGTGAATATTATAACCTTGTGGTTATAATATATGCTTCTCCGCATCTTAGTTATGCGCCCTGGAGGAATTCTGAAGAATTCATGACATTTGTAGAGTTGAGATCGGTGTCGGCGGATCCAAGTGGATCGTATCCGTGTGGGTAGGCTGTTTCTCTTCCCTTCGTTGGATCCGTGTAGGGACTCCTCAGCGTTAGACAGGCCGTCCTGACAGAGGGCTCCCATCAGTAGGCACCTCCTGATTTGGTTTCGGACTATGCTGAATCGTGGGAGTAGACCAGGCGAGCTACGGTGTGGAGGAGAGGCTATCGGTGGACCAAGGGTGATTAACAGCCTAGTCAGTCCTAAAAGACCATGTCACCAGTTTGAGGGTGAGGGTGAGGGTGAGGGTGTAGTGGGTTGGCGATGAGCGACCCACTGGATTGTGTAGTTATTGCCACTTAGAGGCTATGAATGATTTGAGGTTAATATGAATTGTGATGCATGGGTTGTGCTATTCACTGAGCGTGTGGCTCACCCCTCTCATATATTTTTCTCCAGTGATATCTGAGTCGGATCAGCAGGAGGAGCTCTCCGAGGCACGTCAGCAGTAGCGGAGCAGCGTCACGTTCTTCGTGTTAGAGGCCATTCAGCATCCCCCTTTGCTTGTATGTATTGTATTCCGTGCTTGGGCACGCGTTTGTATTATATTTGGATGTCGTGTATATATATTGGCTCTCACAGGACAGTTGATTATGTATCGAGTCTGTAATATGTCTTTGAATTACAGATTCAGTCTTTTAGCTTCCGCTATTTGTGTATATATCATGTCAGCCTCTTTGTTGTCATTTTTGATGTTGTTTAGAGTATGTTATTGACCTCCTGTATAGACTGCTGATATCATATATACCCTTGCCGCGTCCCGGGGACGGCCGCCCTGGGGCGTGACAAAGGGCACCCGAGCTTCCTCCCTTGTTCTTCCTCTCTTTGGGTAAGTCTTCCTCCTCCCTTAGCTTGCTTAGATGGTTGATTAGGGTGTGTAAATGGTTATGCATGTTATGAAAGGGTGTTGGGGGGGTGTGGGAGGGCTGAGGAGGGGGTGGAAGGGGCTCGGGCGCGCGTGCGGAGTCATCCGCGCGCGTGCGCGCGCGTCTGCGCGCGCAGGCAGGCGCTGGCACGCGCAGACGGGCGCGCTGGCGAGCGCTCGCGCGTACGCGCGGGGTGCTGCGCGGGCGCGCGGGTACACGCTGGCTGGGCGCGCGGTGCGCGTGGGCACGCAGGCAGGGGCGCGGCAGTGCGCCCGGGGCGCAGGGGCACGTGCGGGCGTGCACATTCATGCGTGCGCGTGCAGGGGGCCATGCGTATGGCTGCCCGAGGGTTCGGGAGGGTGTCGGGGCACTCGGACTCGCGTGCGTACGCGCGTGCTCGCATGCGTGCGGGTCCGTATGCATGCTTGTCCGAGTGTTGGGTATTTTTAGTAAATATCTTATGTATTTGTGTAGTTTACTCACCATATTGAATGCCCATGTCTTGCAGATCTTGACGGACGATCACGCAACGACCCGGGTTTCGGTGAGTGGGACAATCCAACCTAGTAGGGAGGCGTTCGATGCATGTAGGCGTGCATTGCCCTCCCATAGGGCACCATCATTGTGTATTAACTTGTAATAAATGTAAAACTATGCTATGCATGATTAATATGTTGTATCCATGCCACCTTAGACTTTGTATGCTAGGGATATGCACCCTTATATCATGTATAGCGGCCTATGCATGTCTAGACACCATGTCCCTTAATTGGAAAGCCCCGAACTATGTATGTTCCCTTCTAGTTTAATCTAATAAAATCAAAATGTGAGCATATAGTTATAAGCATGCCTTAGAGAATATTATAACCTTGTTGTTATAATATATGTCTCCCCACATCTTAGTTATGCGCCCTGGAGGAATTCTTGAGAATTCATGACATTATTAGCGTTACAAATCGGTGTCGACGGATCCAAGAGGATCGTATCCGTGTGAGTAGGCTGTCTTCTCCTTTTGGTTGGATCCGATGTAGGGACTCCCCGGCGTTGGAAAGCTGACCTGACAGAGGGCTCCCGTCCATAGGTACCTCCGATGCGTCGGACAGTACTGATAGTGGGAGTATACCAGGTGGAGGCTACAGAGTATGGGATAGGCTACCGGGTGAACCAGGGGTGGAGAGTGGTCTAGTATGCCCCAAGAGGCCCATGTCACCCCCAGTAAAGGGTGAGGGTGAGGGGGGAGGTGGGTTGGCGATGAAATGACCCACTAGAATGTGTAGTTGCTCCCGTGTTAGGGGCTATAAATTATATAAGGTTAATATGAATTGTGATGCATGGGTTGTGCTATTCACTGAGCGTGTGGCTCACCCCTCGCATACTCTTTTCTTCCAGTTATATCTGAGTCGGATCTGAAGGAGGAGCTCCCCGAGGCACCACAGCAGTAGCGGAGCAGCGTCACGTTCTGCGAGTGAGAGGCCATCAGCATCCCCTTTTTGATTGTATGTATTGTTATCCGTGCTTGGGCACATACTTGTATTTGGATGTCATTGTGTATATTGGCTCTCACAAGACAGTTGATTATGTATTCGGGTCTGTAATGTGTCCTTGAATTACAGACTCAGTCGTTTAAGCTTCCGCTATTTTTTTATATTATGTCAGCTACCTTATTGTCTGTGTTGTCATTTTCGATGTTGTTTAGTGTCTTTTATTGATCTTCTGTATGGATTGTTGATATTATATATATTTGCCACGTATCGGGGACGGCCGCCCTGGGGCGTGACAATATCGAACCCCCATTGAGCGAATGGCCAAGTATTGTGAAGATAATTCAAGTCCCTGGCGGGTCTATGGATCAGTGGAAAGAGTCGCTGTCACTTGTCACACTTCCTTACCAGATCGAGAGAATCCTTGGCATGAGTTGGCCAGAAATATTCAACCTTTAATACCTGGCAGGCCAATAACCTCGAGGCTGTGTGACTATCGCATATCTCGGAATGCATCTCCTCGAGTACCTCTTTAGCTTCCTCGAGGGTAACACATCGTAGGCATGGGCCGTTAAAGCTTTGCATGTATAAAGTGCCCCGATTAGAAATCTAGAATTGAGTTGCTCGATTCTTGATTTTTCTGGCTTCTTCTTTGTCTTGTGGCCGAACTTCATTCTTGAGGTAGGACAGAATGAGATCTATCCACGTCGCTTCTTGGGGTCCCAAGAAATCGCCATGATCTGTTCGAAGCAATCGATACTTGGTTCCTCTACAAATTTGACCTGGATTTCTCGAGATGGCTCTCCTTCCAGCGTGCTAGCTAGATTCGCTAGGGCGTCAGCTTGAGTATTCTGCTAGTGATCGATTGAATGGATTTCCCAATTGTCAAATTGTGTGAGCAGAATACGTGCATAGCTCTGATATGCGTCCATGCACTCGTCTTTGGTTTGATACTCTCCAATGCTCTGACACACCACGAGCTGAGAGTCGCCGAAGATCATAAGCTTCCTGACAGCTAGATCAACTGCAAATTCCAATCCCGCGATCGAGGCCTTGTACTCAGCTTCATTGTTAGAGTCCTTGAACCTGAGCTTATTCGCATGTTCGAATAGAAATCCATCTTCGCTTTGTAAGATCAGCCCCCACTCCCGACCCTTTTTGATTGGACACCCCATCAACATAGAGTGTCCAAGAAATCGGCCTGAGATAAGAAACAGTGCAAATCTGTTGTTCTGCTGGTGTGAGGTTGGCAATGATGTCGGCTATGACCTGCCCCTTGATTGCATTCTTGGGCTGATAGTGGATGTCAAAGGCTGACAATTCCACTGCCCCATTTCAGTAATCGTGCTTTGAGAGGCGAGTCGGTGATGACATGGATCAAGTGGGCTTGAAAGTAATAGCACAACTTTCAGGCAGAAACGAGCAAGGCAAACATGAGTTTTTCGATGCGAGAATACCTGGTTTCTGCCCCGTTCAGTGCTTTACTTGCATAATAAAACAACCTCTACCCTCGGCCCATATCCTTCAGCAGTGCTGAACTGACAGCATGCTCGGAAGCTGCAATGTAAAGAAGCAGGATATCACCAGGTGAGGGGCATACCAAGAGGGGAGGCGTGCTGAGGTACTTCTTGATTTTCTCAAACGCCTTCTGACATTCTGGTGTCCACTCAAACTTCTATGCCTTCCGTAACAGTAGGAAGAATGATTGACAGCGATCAGTGGCTTTGGAGATGAACCGATAGAGAGCGGTCAATCTTCCGGTTAGCCTCTACACCTCTTTATTGGTTTGCGGAGGCTCCATCTTCATAATCGCCTTGATCTGATCGGGATTTGCTTCAATTCCTTGTTGCGTCGTTAAATACCCCAAAAACTTGCCTAAGGTGACCCCAAAGGAACACTTAGTTGGATTCAATTTGAGGCGGTACTTTCAGAACACAGCGAAGACTTCCTCCAAGCGTGACAGATGGTCATTTTGATGTACGCTTTTGACTATCATGTCGTTGATGTAGACCTCCACGGTTTTGCCGATCTGATGTTGGAAGACTTTGGTCACCAACTTTTGATAAGTGGGCCTGGCATTCTTCAACCCGAACGACATTACCTTGTAGCAGTAAATGCCGGTAGGGGTTATGAAAGCCGTCTTCTCCTGGTCGGGCTCGTACATCAGGATTTGATGATAACCTGAATAGGTATCCATCAAGCTCATTAGCTCGTTACCCAATGAAGAGTCCACCAGTTGATCGATCTTCAGAAGTGGGAAGCTATCCTTAGGGCAAGTGCTGTTCAAGTTGATGAAGTTCTTATTCTTTTTGGGAACCACTACCATGTTGGCCAACCAATCGGGATAACACACTTCGCGAATGAACCCGACTGCCAAATGTTTATTCACCTCGTCTCGCACGGCTTTTGCATGTACGGGGGCCCTTCGTCGTTGCTTTTGACAAACTGGACGAACCGTGGGTGAGATGAGCAGCCGGTGACTGGCCACTTCAGGGTCGATCCCAGGCATGTCTTATGGTCTCCAGGCGAAAACATCCTTCTTCTTGACAAGGAGGTCAATGATCGCTTTCCATTCCTCAAAGGATAATAAACTCCGGACAAGAAAGAACTTCTCGGGGTCAAGAGGGTCTATAGGGACTTGTTCAAGGTCCTCCAGAACCCTGACTTCGGAACTGGGTTAGTTTTCATTAGCTTGACCCAGTCCTACAGTAATTGTTACCTCTTAAGACGGATTTCTCCCTCCTGAAGTAGCTCTTCAGGCACGGTCGACCTCCCTGCCAACGCCACCATGTAGCATCGCCTCGCAGCTACCTGATCACCTCAAATCTCCATTATCCCCTCGGCTGTGGGGAAACGGAGACGTTGATGATAGGTTGATAGGATCACCTTCATTTCCGCTAGCCATGTACACACAATGATGGCGTTGTACGGCGATGGTAGATCCATGATGGTGAATTCTGTCATGGCAGTCTGGTTGTCAGCTCGAACCGACAACATGATGCATCTAGCTGGGACCACTCGCACTCCGTTAAAAGCGACTAGAGGATCGTTGGTCGAGGTGAGGTCGGTTGTCTGCAGCCCCATTCGGAGGAAGGGTTGCATGAAGAGGATGTTAGTCGAACTACCCGTATCGACTAGAATCCTCTTAATGTTGAAATTTGAGATGCGTAGAGTGCTTACCAACGCGTCTGAGTGCCTAGACTCCTTCCAGGTCGACGTCTGAAAAAGTGATGACTCCTTTGTCGTCACTTCTTGCCTTCTTCCTGACCAATTTTGGTTCCTGGTCGATTTGCATCTTCTTTGAATCTTTGCGAACTATCTTCGGCTTGACGAAGTGCGGTTCACCTCCGAAGATGACATCGATGACCCTTGCCGAAGTGTTGGGGTTAACATTCATCACATGCTGCTCGTTTGCAACCTGACTTTCTCGGTGGGGACGTATTCCTTTTGGTGCCCTTTGCAACATGCCCCTCCAGAAACCCCGGAAGGTCCAGCATCTATCAGTGGTATGCCCCACGCTCTTGTGATAGTCGCACTGAAGAGTCTGATTCTGTTTCTACTCATCACTCTTCATAGGTTTAGGCCACCTGAACCATTGCTGCCCCTGGATTTTGGACAGTATCTGAGACAGTGGGATCTTGAAGAATGTCCCCTGTCCCTCACGTACTTCGTTGGTTGAGGCCCCTGGCCTCTTGTCTTTAATCGGATGGGCGTTTTGTCGCTGGGGTGGTGGCAACCGCTGTCAGTGAAGAACAAGCCATGGCCACCGTCTGCTTGAGGAGTCTAGACTCCTCCTTCACTTTGGCATACTTATCAGCACGCCCTATCAGGTCATGCAGGTCAGAAGGAGTTTGCTTGATAAGCGACTCCTTTAGACCGTTCCCAGCCAGCAATTCGTTCTGGAATGCCATGATTGTAGCGTCTTCGTTGCAATCCTTCACCTCGAACTTCAGGAGGCGAAAACGATCAACATACTGTCGAAACGTCTCGCCCTGTTGCATCTGGATCTTCATCAAATCCCCCTACGTCTTTCTTTCACCACCGGCTATAAATGAAGTGCTCGGCGAACATGGTGTCAAGCTCCTCAAAATTACGAATTGTAGTGGGCAGGAGTAGATAGAACCAAGTAAGTGTTGCCCCTTCCAGGGTGGAAGAGATGAGACGGCACATAAGTCCATCATACTGCTCATACAGTGCCATCAAATGCCAAAACGCCAGAATATGGTCATAGTTGTAGAGCTTGAACTTTGGCTAAACGAACTTCAGTGGAAGTCGTTTTCTAAACACCATGGTGCAGAATGGGAAAGTGAAACCGCGCAAAGCATGTTCCACCATCCCATAATCCGAAACTCACCATACGTCGGATCGTAGGGCGTGGCTGTCGGTATCATTTTTCAGAGGGGAGGGGGGGTTTCCCAGGAGTGCGCCGGGCCTCCGAAAAAGATATTGGCTGCTTTGGGAGCCTTTCTTTCCGCGTGTGTGGTGGTTCTTTGGGGATTCGGATCTGGGGCGTGCCTTGGCAGGCTCTGTCGGATCATCTCTCGAAAGGGAGAAGGGAGTCTTTCGTTCCTTGCTAAGGCGCCCGACAGCTCGTCAGGAGGATTCAGGTGTGTTTGTGATCGCCACCTGCTTTCTCTAAAAGCAGGAAAAGTTGAGGGTGGATTTGATTGCCTTCGTGGGGGAGTTTGTGGGGTCTCCACACTGAGATACGGGCATGTCGCACACAGAAGTGAAAAACAGGAATCTTTTTCTACTTCGGGAACTTGATAAAGGAGGTTTGGGAGTTAGGGTGTAGGTGAAGGGTCAGCTAATGAAAATAGTTGCCTAAAAGGGGACTGCTGGTTTGGGTTAGCCGCCTGGTGCCTAGTTCAATTTGGGCAGAACCTGGGTAGGAGATGGGTTAGGGTTTGGCAGGGGCTAAACTAAGTTTAACCTGGGTGTTGGAGAGTGGATTTGGAGAGTGAATTTGTGTAGGGAAATGAGTTTTCTTTCTCTCTTTCTCTCTAGGGTTTCAGGGGGGGTATGGGCTTATGAGTGTGGCTTGGGGAATGAATTGATTTTTTTGAATGGATTGGGAATTGATTGATGTTGTGAATTGGGAAGTATTTTTGGTTATGTTTTGAAATGCTTTGGACCCCCCTCTATTTATAGTTAAAAAGGGGCAGGGGAATGTTCATCGGATAATAGATCAAACTGGATAATAAGGTGCTTGATTTAACATCCCATTAGATCTTTGTTCTCTGACAGTATCTAGGCGAGGGGCGGCTAGTTGAAACTAGCCGCGAGGGGCGGTTACTCTATAGTAGCCGCCCCCATCATGACCTGCCAAACGTCCCATATCTGACAAGCGGTGGCTTGGGTCGGTTACTAAGGTTGAACCGACTGAGATGGGGCGGCTAAAAGGAACAATTCGCCGCAATCATCAACATTAAATGTTTCTTTATGTCCCATCCAAAGGAAGCGGTGGGGGCGGTTTAAGGGGCGGAACTAGCCGCCCAGTGAGGGGCGACCACTATTAACTAGCCGCCCCCTCTCTGGTCTTTTATTTTTCTAACTGTTGTGGCCAGAGTTTCTTTTGTTCCTTTTTAAGATATTTTCTTTTAGATGTCCAATTGTGGTTATTTCTAAGTATCACTTGAACTAAAATTTTGATTTTTGGATGGTCAAAATTGGGGTATCTACAGTGGCAAGCTTGCATAGGAACTCCTTTGGTATGTTGCTGGAGTTGTGGTTCTTCTCAGTGCCTATGTGACACCTCACGTATGGCAGACCTCTCATAGCTAGGTTGCTTGTGTGAAGTCTCATGCCGGCCAGACCGTTCTCTTTGCGGAGAACGTCCGTGCTCCTGCTCCACTAACTCCCGTCGACTAACTCGGGTTGAACGGGAGCGTCAACCGGACCGCTGTCTTCTATTCGAAGAAGAAGTGCTGCCCTCATAATTAGGTGCAGAAACATGCGGTGCTTGTGGATCATGTTGCGCAGGAGTTGGCAACGAAATGTTCTCCCAAATTTGCAACTGTTGATGCATGTTCGTGAAGAACTGCTGCATCGAACCTTCGAGGCATCTACTACACCAATCCTTGGAGGCGAACGAAGAGGTTCTCCTGTATGGACTCCATCATTCTCCTGAAATTCTGGGCTTGACTTTCCAGGGTTGTAGGTGAATCATCCACACCTTTGGAAAGCGGGAGGGTACCTTGGCTCTGCCCCCTCCCCAAGTTGTTTTCGCTTTCATTCGGATCAGACATGTGTAGATACCCCATTTTTGACCTGTTAGGATAATAAAATGCATATCACTGATAACATTTTTCTCTACAAGTTTGTGGCCAAAACCCCCCTTGGAGGCATTAAAAGAATGAAAAATGGGTTAATAGGCTAAGAAATCAAAGAGTTGAAGAGAAGTCTCAAAGAAGGAACTCTAAAGAAAACCAACCAAGCATAAGTCTCACAACGCGATGGATGGGGGAGGAGCTATCAGATACGTTCTGGACGGATGCAATGAGACCTGTCATATTTGGGCACATGCAAAAAGATGCCCTAATCTTCCCGACGGCACTGGTCAGAGCTGTCGGTCTGTCTGGATCAAAACAGTTGACGAAACTCGTAGTGGCCCTCCTCCTTTCGACTGCAGTCATTGTCCTTCACCTCTGCCAGCCTCTGATCGACGGGAAAGGAGCAATGATGCCCCCCTATGTGTTGTCTAAAGCCCATTGGCTTGAGAAGCCTATAAAAGGGTGCCATTGGAGGGGAAGAAAGAAGCAAGTATAAGAAAATAGGATCCCATACCTTGTTAGAATTCGTAGCCAACCTTCCCACCACCTGAAACCAAAGAGAAAGAGTGCATTGTAAAGAAGAAACCATGACTTTTCATCCTCTTAGCTAACCTAAGTCATCTTCTTCTCTTTTCTTCCTTTCTTTCTTTACTAATAGTTTAAATGAATGACTTTGGTTTCTACCATTGTTAAAGCTTTGTAATCACCCGCTTGTAAGCCAACTAAAGATCAGATATAAAATTAGGTTTGAATAATTGTGTGTGGAAGCTTTCTTATTCAACTAAACTCTCCATTTGAAAATGAGATTCACCTCATGGA
Source organism: Acorus gramineus (assembly GCA_030737835.1). NCBI lineage: Eukaryota > Viridiplantae > Streptophyta > Magnoliopsida > Acorales > Acoraceae > Acorus > Acorus gramineus. The sequence continues at coordinate 20,049,876 of CM060855.1, read as the reverse complement.
CTGCCTTGCTTGAGGCCGTCGGTCAGTTGGTCTAGGGACCATTTGGAACTCCCATTTTGGCTCTCCATCAATTTTGAGTTTGAACGCCAAGGACTACTAATTTTTTTGCTTTATTTATCTTTTTTGCCTTTTTTCATTATTGTTTATTTCCATTTTTGCTCGTTTCTTTCATATTTACTGCCTAGTTACTCTAAATAACTGCTACTTGTCTACTTTTCTTAAAATTCTGAAGTTTCTTTAGCAACGGGTCCACCGGGATCTGTCAGTTTTGTTCTTTGTGTTTACATTCTCGTGTTGATTTTGAAACTGCTTTTCCTTTTCTTAACTTGCATATCGACGGCTGTCATCAGAGCCATCGATCTGGGTGTGGTTTTAATCAAGTTCTACTCAGAGTACCTTGCTTTCTTTAATTTGTTTATGTAACTTCTTGTTATTCTTACCACTTTTTCTTTGTTTAGTTGCATCAATACTCCTTGTGTTTGGATCTGTTTCATACTCTTTCTAACTTATAAATTGATGGCTGACATCAGAGCCACCGATCTGTGTACTGTTTTCTTTTTAATCAACAATCTGTTTAAGTGAGCCATTTTCTCAATTTCTTTCTTTTTTCTGCTCGACGGATCCTCCAGGAGCCGTCGATTTGTAATCCCCTGTTTTGAAAGTTAGTTTCCATCAGATCTCTCTCAATTTTTTTCTCCTTGGTTTACAAATTTAGTTTTCGGCTAGATCTTCACTTTTTCAAACAAATTTCTGCTTAGAATTTCCTCTTTCACGGGCGATGGCTCCTGCAAGAGCCGTCGGGTTTTCACTTGGTCTGATTTCCCTAAACTTTTCACTCACTGTCCATCACAACTTTCTTCATTGATAGCAAAAAGGCTTGTTGTCCTTTTGAACTCTTTTTTTATCCAATTTAGTTTACATCATTTAAATTCCAACTGTGACTTCTCTTGAACTTATTTATTCTTAACTCTTTCAATCCTTTCTTTTGTTTTCATCTCTCTTCGGGTTTTCTACATGACTAATCAGAACTTCATATCACCTCAAAGCACGGCCAGCCGTGATCCTTGAGAAGAGAACTCACAATTTTTCCCCACAAGGCCATCAATTGATTTTCTTGCTTTTGAGTAAAAGCAAGTGGCGATCACAACTGAGTCCTAATGAGCAGTCGAGCAAACTTGGACTATCTTTCGAACGGTGATTCGGTACGCCGCGTGCGAATTAGATCCAAGATCGAAAGAACCCTGATTGACGACGCCCCAGTCAAAATCCACATCGACAACATGTTGGACAATGACTTTTAGTTTCGTGTCCCACAAATGGCACTAAACTGAAGAGGATTTTTTCCCCTCCAATTAAACAATCGACCTTCGGAGCCTTTCTTCTTGAACCTGGATCCACATAGCAATGGACCCTGCACTCAAAAAAGGAATCAGGGGGACACCGGTGTGGTGCCAGCAAAAGGGCCTTCGAAGAGATGTATCAGTAAGGGAATTCAAGGCAAATCTCACTAATTTGGTGGCTTGAGTGTGGAAAAAAGTTGGATACCTTAACTTTTGGATTACTTCTCTTTTTATAGGGTCACTTGGCTAGATTGCCGCTACCACTCCCCTTTGGCCGTTATAACGATCTCCCCACTAAACACTAGTGGGCGATCTTTGTAGAAACCATCACGTGTTAATGCTGCACATCGTGTCATTAATCACCCACATTATGTAAGTAGTGGGCCTTAATTGTCCGCCTGACAGTTATGGGCGTTATGGTCTTCTGACCGTTTCATCAGTTCTCCTCATGGTCTTTGGCCTGATCGTTCAACTATCTTGTTCGTGTGTGAATCTGCGAGATGAAAGATCGCCCGACAAAACCTTTTGTCTGGTTGTGTCTTATCTAATCGTTAGCGAGGTATAAGGTCGTCCGATCAGACCTCTAATCCGATCGTGCCTTATCTACTCAGGGTGACATTCGCCCGCGAGGTGCTAGACTATCTAACTAGACCTTCAATCTAGTCATGTCACACCTACTTGGGAGTGTCCTAATGATTTCTTGGATTCGGATCTGGGCTTACGGACTCCAGATGTGATGGTCCATATCTGTCTTGGCTTGACACGTGTCGTTATATAACATGGTGCATATTTTTACCTCTACACCTACTAAATAGAATGACTTGTTATAATATCCACGCACGTAACATACCCCTATGACACACGTCAGGATCGGCCTTGGCCATAGGCGACCGAGGCGGTCGCCTACGGCCCCCAAATACAGAGGGCCCTTGATCCCAAAAAGAAAAAAGTTATTTCCTAAATTATATGATTTTTTCCTTTCATTTAAATTTTTTTATTTTAAGCTTATCCTTTTGTTTGTTATTTATTTAATTTTCCTTTTCTTTTGAAATTTTATTTTGTTTGTATTTGATTTTAAAAAGATTATCTTATTGGATTTGTGTTATTTTCATATTTTTAATTAAATGCATTTCTTATTTTTGTGTGTTTTTTAGAGTACATTTTGAAAATCATGTGATATTTTTATGTATCGATTATTTGAAATTCTATTTTTTATATTCTTTTCATATTTTATTGGGACATGTTTTTATCTTATCATAAAAAAAGTAGAATTATAAAGAAAAATTATGACAAAAGAAATTTTTTTTTTGAATATGAGGTCCCATTTTAATATCTCGTGTAGGCCGCAATTGTCAAACTATTTTTTAGGGCCTAGCGCATGGGATCAGTGACAAATCTAGTTGTCAATCCATGGGGTGCATAGCTATTATTATAAATTGGGTAGGAGATCTCCCATTTGAGATATGTAAATTTTTTTTTACTAATTTGGACATCGAAGGACCTTCTGTGGGTCACCCTCAGCCCGTCCATCTACGCTTAAGGTTAACGCGCCAACGATCTTCATCAGCCAATCAGTTGAGCAATGGAGAGGATTAATCCGATAACCCGAATCCAGTCATTCATATTTTGTCCCCTCCAATGATTATATACAAGGGCAGAGCCAGGAATTAGAGCAAGGGAGGGGGGGGGGGGGGGGCGCAAATAAGGGACTTCAACTAAATTTTTTTTTTAAAATATAAATATATAGTGTGATAATTTAAGACAAAAATATGTCAAAAGTCAAGCAATTCATAAATCAATGCACATATGTTTATTTAATACCAACCAAAATAAATTAAAAAAATATACAGCTTCTACTTCAATTGTGCTCGACGATTTTTCACAGCATAGAATTCATCCACTTTCATATCATTGTCAAATTTTTCACTATTTCTCTTTCAATGTATAAAATCAAGCAATTTGCAAGAAATTCATTTTACATCTTATTACGAAGTCTTGTTTTAACAAACTTCATTGCTGAAAATGATCGTTCGGTAGTTGCTGTGGAGACTGGAAGAGTCAAAACAAGACGAATCAATCTGTCCAATAAAAGTTCTTTGACTTTTCTGTTTCCCTTAATCCTCGACATAATTAAGAAATTCTATATAAATTATGTAGTCTTGTGTCCGCAGCTACATCAAGCTCATAATGTTGTAGCTGATATCTTAATAAAACAATCTCTTGCTCTGTGAAATCTTGATGATAAAATGTTATAGCGAGGGTGCATATATTATCAATATTAAATGACTTATAACTATCTCTCGGATCAAGAGACATACTAAGACGAAGAAGTTCCATAGAATCCTCATTAAATCGGTCACCTAGCTCTTGCAACATGCAGTCCATTGTGCTATTAAAAATGTCAACTCGATAGTGATGCTCTAGAGTGACATTATCACGTTTAGTCCGAAAACGTTTATCACCATAGGGAACATTCATGTCAGGAACTTTAACTTCATTTTGCTCACAAAATAATGTCACATTATGAAGAAAATTATCCCAACCATTTTCTCACAACTTCTGAATGAGAGCCTTTGTAGTGGACACTAAATTCATTGCATTCAATATGTCTTGGGTTTGATGTTGCAAGCATTGACAAAGAACATCTGTAATTCCTAGAACTTCTTTCATTAAATGTAATATAAATATGAACTCAAATTTTCTCATCTTTCTGAAAGCAGCTTCGCCATCTCCACGTTGAGCTGATGTTGCTGCATGATCGCTGATTTCAAGTAAAATAGAGCAAGTTGCAGCAGCATACATTTTTATAACACTACAAACAGAAGAATGTAAACCAATTCATTAGCTCCTGAGCCTGTCTCAATTTCGTCAAGATCAATCATATGCTGAATATACACTTTTAGAGCATCACGTAATTGATCATTAAGCTTGGCAGAAGCACCAATAGTATTAACAATGTAAACCAATTCATTGAAAAAATTATGTATTGATTTAACTTCTTTTGATGCTGCAACCAGAGCTAATTGGAGTTTATGTGCAAAACAATGCACATAATATGCAAATGGGCATTCACTAAAAAATAAAGATTTTAGTCCCTTCCATTCACCGTGCATATTACTTGCACCATCATATCCTTGCCCTCGCATATTTTGAATATTTAGATTATGATGAGAGAGGACAATAGAAATATCATTCTTTAGGGTGAGTGCAGTTGTATCTTTAACATGCACAAGATCTAAAAATCGTTATCGCACAAACCGATTGATGTCAACGAATCTCATTACTATAGCCATTTGCTCCCTTTTAGATTCATCTCTAGATTCATCAGCAACAATGCAATATTTAGCATCCCCAATTTCTTTACGAATTGCATTTTGCACCATACTTGAGAAAATAGACAAAAGCTCTTTCTGAATCATAGGTGATGTATACTTAGCATTTCCGGGGCATTTTCTAGAACAACTCCATCGACTTCTTTATTGTATTGTGCAAGCACTTTTATCATTTCGATGAAGTTACCTCGATTTATCAAATCTGGGCATTCGTTGTGTCCTCGAAAAGCGATTGCTTGAAATGCACAATAGCGTAAAGCATCAATTGATGTCATAAGCCGCAATCGATTATCCGCAATTTGATTTGAAGTTTGTCGCTCCATCACTTTCTCTATGTGTCCAGATTGTGCCATTAAATCCTTACAATTTATTACGACGACATTATGTGGAGAACAAATGATTTTTTCCCACATGAGTAAGGAATGCACAATTCTTTCCATTCACTTTCTTCCACTTGTGAAATCCTTCAATAATAAATGTGGTTGATCCAAAACGCCCATTAGATGATTTATTAAAAACATAACATGGCAAGCAAAATGCAGCATCCTTTGCAAGAGAATACTCCAACCATGAAGAAAACTTTTCAAACCAAGAATATTGAAATTTGCGATTATGTTCACCCGATGCTGGATGGATATTTTGAAAGCTTATGTTGATAAGGTTCCGCCTTAATGTAAGCTCGACGAATAATATCTTGTTGATTTATTGGATATTTTCAAATTTGAGAACGCAATCCTGGATCACGTTTTATAATTGGAAGAGGAGTATCAATTACATTTTCAGTTCTTGGACGTTTCGATGAAAGATTTTCAGTGATTGGAGGTGGATCAACATCAGAAGAAGAATTAATATTGGCTTTGGAGTTGGAGCAATTTCTCTTAAAAAATAAATCAATTGTTTTCATCTTGCTCATGATTTGATCTAAAATTCAATTGCAAACCATAAATTAAATAAAAAATGATATGGAAGAAAGTTAATTCAAATATTAAAAAATTTAATATAACAAATAACAACAAAGAGATCCAAATTCCAAATTAACGAATCTATCAAATGATAATAAACAAAAATTAAACAAAATAAAAAATAAACACATAAAAAATTCAATAAAGAATTAAGAATCAATTATATAATAAATACACTATGTAAATACAATATATAAATAAACAAAATAAACAAAAATAAATACAATATGTGAGAAGAGACTAACATGCGGTTTCGGAGAGGACGCACGAATTTGATGTTACCGCTGCTGCGGGATGTGGCGCTGGGAATATAAGGAGGGGGTGGGAGGGTTTTCTTAATTCTTTGTTTCTTTTTTTTTTTGCTTTCGTGGGCATTTATTTTGATCATTGATGGACCATGTGGGAGAGTGGCCCACCTAAATTGTTGGCTTTTTTTGTTTTGTTTTTTTTGGTCATTTAATTTGATTGGTCATGTATGGGAGTGGCCCACCTAAAATATTTTGGGTTTTGCCCCTAGTTATATATATTCTAAAGACATTGGACACATGTTTTTTTTTTAATTAAATTTTTTATTAAGTTGCAAATGCAATGCTTATATTTAAAAATAATAATAATCCGTGAAGTAGTTTTTATAGTAAAATTAATATGATACTAGCAATAATATCAAGTTTTATTTAGAGAATACCAGTCTTCTCCCACGCACGATGTGCGTGTAAATAAAAAATTATTTTAAATTTTTTTTTAATTTATTTATATATGATATAATATATCATATTATATACACATAAATGAAATAATAAAAATTCTAATAATGATAAAATATATTATTTGTATAACTTAAAATGAAATAGAAAAGAGATATGTTACAACTAAAAATAAGTTTTATTGCATATATACCTTTCCACCAACCCGATATTGTAATCATTTGAAACTCTAAAACCAACAATATCGCTCAAATGGATAAAAAATAAAGTTTATATACAATTTAAATAGTTTAGAATTAAGGGTGCAACTTGGACAGGTTGAACATGCTCAACCCAACCTGAAATTTGAACATGTTTGAGTTGGAATTTTAGCGTTTGGGTTCAACTCGAGCAACCCGAACCTAATTTAGTTTGGTTTTGAGTTGAGGGTTTAGGTAACTTAAACCAATCCGAACCTGAAGTTTTTATATCTAAATAAAATGTTCTAAATAAAATTATAATTTTTTAATGTATATGATAAATTTTGAATTGTACAATTTATTTTTATGTAGAGCTTTCACTTCTATAGTTTTTATATATATATTCTCTAAATAAAGATATCCTCATTTTCATTTTCATTTTTTTTCATTTATGTAGACTTTTGTAAAACTCTGATAGTTTAAAATAATACATTTTTTAAGACAAACCTGAACCCAACCCAACCATAATCAAACCCAAACCCAAACCCAAACAAAACTCGACGGGTTGGGTTCGGGTTATACTTCTCAAACCTGAGGGCCAGGTTGGGTTAGGTTTGGTTTGGGTTAGGTTTCTCCAACCTCAGGTTGGGTTCGGGTTGGATCACATATTCTAAACTTTCGGGGATACAGATAAATAAATGAGAATCCATTATGATATCTAAAATAAGGGATTACATTTATATTATTTGTGTGTATTAAAAAAATTGATATATCACATGTTCTTAATATTTTGAGTACCCTATAATTAATTATAAATAACAATATATTTTAAGATGTAATATAAAATCATTAAAAAATATTTTAAAAATATACTAAAAATATATTATAAATTGATTATGAGTAAGTTATAATTAAAAAATAATCCATTATATTTTCATAATTGAATGAGATTTAGTGGATTTGGATATGTTATGGTATTTTAAATATATATAGTGTCCATGATTTCTCAACTTAAATCTAATAAAAAATAATACCAAAAAAAAAAATGTGATGATGTGGCATAATCACCACCGTTCTTTCAATATATCTTTTAAAAAATTATTAGTGTGACACAGTTGAAAACATTTTTGGTTAGTAATATCGATAGTCGCATAACAAAGCATAAATTATCACTAAACAGGTAACATGAAACTTTATTAGAACTAAAAATAAAAAAATTGTCCAAATGCACCTTGACCAACAGCCCTATTTTTTTTTTACCCTTGGATTTTTTTTTTTTTTACCCCTACAGTATGGTCTTATTTTTTTTTACCCCTGACTAGTGTCACATCATACTTTGATACCAAAACTATCCCTATCTTATTTTTTTTAATTTGTTTACAGTCACATTATGTGCAGTTACATGAAATGTCCAGCTAGTTATAGAAATTTTGTATATATTTATTAATATATCATTTTGTATATATGAACTTTTCTTTTCGGCGCCTATTCGTGCAAGCTAAGGCGAATTAATCGACTAGTTCTCATGACCTGCTATATGTAAGTGCAAAGATGAAATCATTATTGAAGCGGATAAATTTTTTCTTGCTTTCAACAATGACGCTTGGTAATTTTGGATATTATAGAGGAGTGCTTCATGTCGTGCAACTGATTACCTCATGTATTTCATAAAAAACATATACTTGACTAGGGTACATGGATCAATAATAGTTGATGTATCTATTTTAATTAATAATACTTTAGGAATGTATCTATAATAATTTTATGTATATTGAATGCACTGACACATGATAATGGTAGATGACAATTGTAGGACTTACACTTCATGAATCTATTATGACACTGGGAATATCTATAATCATATTTGTGTATGTTGAACACTCTCTGTAGATAACTATTAAATATCTGTAACTATGTGTATAATTTCTATATATAACACATTATATTTCTATATTCTATAACTTTATAAAAAACGTTTCATGTATTATGAAAAATCAGAGGTTAAAAAAAAAAAAAAAAAAAAAGAAAGAGGGAGGGAGGGAGGGACAATACTGCATGGATTAAAAAATAAAAAAAATTAAAGGAAAATAAAAATTTGGGTTATTCGTCAAGAGATATTTGAGCAATTCAAAAAATAAAAAATAAAAAAAAATGAAGCAGAAAGGTTTGAGACGGTCAACCTCGTCTACACCGTACAAACCTCCAAGCACGTTTGCTGACGTGGGCATGCAATCGTGCATGAAAAACACACATGCCACGTCAAAAGCTTGCACCATCGAATCTGTCGGCAGCGCTGTTCTTCTTTTTACGGTTTCAAATGCTGACTTATTTGTCTCCTAAACTACCTAGTGAAGAAATAAGTTTTTATTAAAAAAACACTTATTAAAAAAATAAATTCATTTAATCATAAATGAAATGATATATATTTTTCATCAACACATATATTATTTTTTTTAAAATAAAAACAAGTATAATTTGAATTGTAAAAAAGATTGGGTGTCACATTTTTCATCTACATTGTATAAGTTTTTTTTAAGTTGTGAAGACGCAGGTTAGAATTCCAACTCACAGAGTTCTCGAAATCATTAATGACAAAAGGTTGATAAAACAAAGAAGATACAGAAAATAAGGACGTATGTAACTCATCCCAAAAAAAATCCTAGAAAACTAGAATGACTCCATTTGGTAACGCGTTTAGAAAACAAAATCGCGTCTAAACGTGTTACCAAACGTCTTTCAGAAAAAAAGATTTAATTAAAAAGTTACTTATAGCTTTTTGTAGAGGTAAAAATCTTCACCGCGACAAGTGTCATGTCAGGGCTCACGTGTCACACCGAGACGGATATGGGCCGCCTGTGGGACCCGTGAATCTGAATCTGAATCCTTAGTCATGATGACGCTCCCGAATGTGTCGACACGACTAAATCCAGGGTTTAGTCGGACAGTTAGGCAACTCACAAAAGAATACCACTGCGAGTAGTCTAAGGTACGACTAGAGAAGAGGTTTGGTCCGGCGACTTTACTCCTCGAAGACGAGTAGTCTAAGGCATGACCAGGCAAGAGGTTTGGTCGGGCGATCTTACTCCTGGCAAAACGAGCAGTCTAAGGCACAACCAGACAAGAGGTCTAGTCGGGCAACTTTACTCCTCGGGGATGAGCAGTCTAAGGCATGACCAAACACGAGGTCCGGTCGGTCGACCTTACTCCTCACAGACATACTATGAAACGTACGGGCGAGCATATCAAGAGACCCCGAGCAGAATGGAGAAATGGTCAGAAGACCACTAACGCCTGTAACTGCCAAGTTAGCATTTAAGGCCCACTACCAGCAAAACGTGAGTAATCAAGGGCCGACCTGGAGCATAAACACTAGGGACGTTTCCCTGGAAAAAAAAGCCCACTAAACACTTAGTGGCAAGGTGGTTACAAGGGTAAAAAAGGAACTACGTGTGACTTGATCCCCAAGGGGTACGTAGGCCGTCTATAAAGAGGTCGCACGACAACACTTTAAAGGCACAGTCAAACACAGCCAGTCATTGAGTCATTTCTACACACCTAGTCAGACAATCCCAGTCAAATACAGCCAAAAAATTCATTTCCCAAAAGATTTACAAATTTAACTGAAGGGAGAAAATATCCACCTCAGTTTGGTGCCGTTTGTGGGACACTGAAACAAAAAGGCAGTGTCCGCAATGTTAGATCCTAGTGACACCAATGCAGGAGGACGATAAGAAAGAGACGTTCTCCTATCCGATGCTATTGCTGATGGCTCACCAAGGACCCAGGTGAGTCAGGTCCAGGACCTCAAGCAGGCAATGGAGTCCACGCAAGAAACTCTATTTGCCCGTCTGCAGAGGTCAATGCAGTAGATGATCGAAGCCTCGATGCAACAGTTCTATACGAACATGCATCAACAGCAGCCAGTTCAGGAGGGAATTCAGCCACCACTTCCTGTACTGCCAAACTCCCCAGCTGTCAATGCTAAAGGTTCGGAGGGGAGTACCTCTTCCTCCAATCAAAGGTAGTGATCCCGTCAGCATTCGTGCACTCCTCGAGCGGGTCGACGGCCTCATGAAGAACAGAGGCGCGGGGCGTTCACCTCATGGAGAACGCTCCGCCCGACGGGAGGCTTCACGGAGGCAAACACACCAAGAGCGATCGGCCTTATGCAAAGTATCGGAAGGACATCAGCATGACTCTCCACCCCACCAGTGAACTGGGGGAGCAGTCGTGCAGCCTTGTTTCACCTTGCGCTCTGAGGTACGGCGCGTTCCGAGTCACGAGATGGTGGAGCACGGAATATAGGGATTCGCCTCCCCGTTTTGCGCGGAGATTCTCAGAGAACGACTGCCCAGAAAGTTTGTTCAACCCAAATTCAAGCTATACAACGGTACGACGGATCCCTACGATCATATCTTGGCGTTCTGTCATTCGATGGCGTTGTATGAGCTCTATGATAGGCTTATGTGCCGCCTCTTCCCCTCCAGCCTAGAAGGGGCTGCGCTGACTTGGTTCCACCTCCTTCCGCCTGCGACAATCAGAACTTTTGAAGAGCTCGGCACCATATTTGATGAACACTTCATCTGCAGCCGACGAAGGAAGAAGGATCTCAGCGATCTCATGAAGATCCAAATGCAGTCGGGGGAAACAATTCGGTAGTATGTCGATCGTTTCCGCATCCTAAAGTTTGAAGTAGAAAACTGCAATGAGGGCACTGCAACAATGGCTTTTCAGAATGGCTTGCCATCCAGGAACGGTCTCAAGGAGTCGCTTATCAAGCGCACTCCTTCCGACTTACGTGATTTGATGGGGCGTGCTGAAAAGTATGCCAAGGTGGAAGAAGAATCCAAGATCCTTAAGCGGGCGGTGGTTGCTCCCCGATCTTTGCCAACGGCCGCCACCTCTTCACCAGCAACAAAACGCCCGCAGGAGCCACCTCAGAAGGACCAGCGGGGAGAGAAGGGCAAGAAGCATGGTGCCTCAACTAACAAAGTGCGAGAAGGATGGGAGATGTTCTTCAAGATTCCTTCGTCGCAGATCCTATCCAAAATCTAGGGGAAGCCGTGGTTCAAATGGCCTGCACCATGAGACATGACGAGTCAAAGCGGGATCAAACTCTCCATTGCGACTACCACAAGAGCATGGGCCATACTACCGACCAATGCCGTATCCTTCGGGGGTACTTGGAAAACCAGGTTTGAAAGGAGCACCTGAAGGAATATGTTCCTATCGAGAAGACCCCAGCTCCCGATGAGCAACATGTGACAAATATTGACCCCAACACTTCGGCGGGGTCATTGACGTCATCTACGGGGGCGTGCCACATTTCATCACACCGAAGAGCACCCGACGAGATTCGAGGAAGATGCAGGTCTCCTTCGAGATGATGCAGATTGACCAGGAGCCAAAACTGGTCGTGAAGAGACCGAGAAGTGGTGATGAAGGGGCCATCACTTTCTCTGACGCCGACCTAGAAGGAGTCCAAGCCCCGCCATCAAGGCTGACGTAGCAAATCGGCCGTCAAATCCTTAACGGATCAGAGAATCCTAAAGAGGTAGGCGACCAGATCTTTGACCCCTCGAAAGGTATGGAGGCAAAGTGACTTTTCATGATCTCCTGCTCTCTCGACAAGTCAAAAGAACAGGAGAGGGGGCATCTGTGGAGGTAAAAATCTTCACTGTGACACATGTCATGTCAGGGCTGACGTGTCACATCGAGACGGATATGGGCCGCTTGTGGGACCCGTGAATCTGAATCCGAATCCTTAGTCACGATGACGCTTGCTCCCGAATGTGTCGACACGACTAAATCCAGGGTTTAGACGGACAGTCAGGCAACTCACAAAAGAATACCACCGTGAGTAGTCTAAGGCACGACCAGAGAAGAGGTCTGGTCGGGCGACCTTACTCTTCGAAGAGGAGTAGTCTAAGGCCCGACCAGATAAGAGGTCTAGTCGGGCAACCTTACTCCTCGCAAAACGAGCAGTCTAAGGCACGACCAGGCAAGAGGTCTGGTCGGACGACCTTACTCCTTGGGGACGAGCAGGCTAAGGCACGACCAGACACGAGGTCTGGTTGGTCGACCTTACTCCTCGCAGACATACTATAAAACGTACGGGCAAGCATATCACGAGACCCTGAGCAGAATGGAGAAATGGTCAGAAGACTACTAACGCCTGTAACTGCCAAGTTGGCATTTAAGGCCCACTACCAGCAAAACATGAGTAATAAAGGGCCGACGTGGAGCATAAACACTAGGGATGTTTCTCTGGAAAAAAAGCCCGCTAAACACTTAGTGGCAAGGCGGTTACAAGGGTAAAAAAGAAAATACGTGTGACTTGATCCCTAAGGGGTACGTAGGTAGTCTATAAAGAGGTCACGCGACAGCACTCTAAAGGCATAGTCAAACACAGCCAGTCATTGAGTCATTTCTACACACCTAGTCAGACAATCCCAGTCAAATACAGCCAAAAAATTCATATAGTTCAAGTTCATTTCCCAAAAGAATCACAAATTTAACTGAAGGGAAAAATATCCACCTCACTTTTAATACAAAAAATGCCCTTCTTTGAAATTTAGTTTAATTAAAGTCAATTTTTTTAAAATCTTATTTTTCAAACGTTTGAAAAATAAGTTATACCAATAAAATCGACATGAAATCGACTTTTCAAACGTTTGAAAAATAAGATTTTGAAAAAGAATTTAAAGAAGGGCATTTTTTGTAACATGAAACTTTATTTGATAAAATTTTCCTTATATTAAAGTCAATGTTTTCAGAATCTTATCCCTCCAAACAGGGGCGGGCCCATGGGTTGGTTGGGCCGGGCTACAACACGGCCTAGATTTTGTGAAAAAAGCCCCAAATAGCAGTCCAGCCTAGTTTTTTAGAAAACCCCCAATAAAGCCCAGCCCATATTTTGTTCAAAACCCCCAAAAACACTGGTCCAACCCAGTTTTTTTAGAAAAACCCCAAAACAACTTGTTATATAAATTTCAATTTACCTAATTGAGCATCTTTTTTTTAAGCATATTTGCAGCCGGTCAGCCGTCAATGAATAAATTAGCCTCTTCACCAACACCAAACAGTATGTATGAATTTGATTTTATTTGTAAATTTTCTTTAATTCTTTTGATTTATTATATGTTTTTGTAGATGCATTTAGATATTTCATATTTTGACAATGTTTGTTGGTTTGATTTTGAGTTCTTTTGGTGAAAAATTGATTGGTGTTAAAGAATATACCGTATATAAAATTAGGGTGTGCAGTGGTAAGAATCAATGAGAATTTTTGTTAGCTTTTATGTTTTATTGACATTTATTTTATTCCAAATAAATGAGGAATTATTCTTGATTATCTCGGTATTTAATAAGAAAACTAAATCAAAACTTTTTACAATGAGTTTGTATTTGTGATTTTTTTTATATAACATTTAAATTTGTTTTTTGGAATATTTTTTTTATGTAGGTTATAATTTTAGTTGAATTTTAAGTGGAGGATTGTATTTTACTAAAAGGAAAGAAGAAAATAAGGAGAGAATTTGTTGAAATTATTGATTGAGACTCGATAATAGATGATTTTTACTCTCTAAAACACTGCAAGGCTCAACTTCAATAATGCTTTATAATATAGTTTTTTTAATTTCTCTGAGTTACTCTCGACTGAACTTTGATTATGAATCTCTCTACATAGTATTTTTTTTTAATATAGTATTTGATTATTAGCTTTTGTATTAATGGACTTTGTTTTGTTTTATTTAATCTTTTGATGAATTTATTTTATTTCAAGTGCACTACAAATTTTTTTTATATATATTTTTATCAAGAAAAATTCTTTTTATGAAAAAATTAATTCAGCCCACCTGAAAAAATGTCCTGGATCCGCCCCTGCCTCCAAATATATAAAAAATGTAACATGAAACTTTATTTGATAGAAAAATCAAATCAGTTATACCAATAAAAACAGAAAAACAAAAAACAAAAATGATATGAAACATAGAAACGTTTGAGCTGGTCAACCTCGTCTAAATAATAAAATCATAGAAACCTCCAAGCACGTTTGCCGACCTATATGGGCATGCAATCGTGTATGAAACCACACATGCCACGTCAGCGCATACAAGGTAGGCCATCAAAGATTTTCTCTAATAGAAAAGTTCGATCGAAGAACATGTTGATTGAGATGGTGCAGACGGGTCAGATTAAGTGGATCTTAGAAACGTGTTTGAAAAACAAATTTTGACTTTTAAGTCCATGTTTGATTCAAAAATATAATTATTCTGAGATTTATGATTGTTCTAGTATAAAAAAAAGATAAAATAATTTTGTGTTTGATTGTGTTTTGAATTATTTCTATCGAAAAACATAATAATAATTTTTTTGTGTTTGGTTGTATTTTGAATTATTCTCGTTGGTAAACGTAAGAATAAATGTTTTGATGTTTGGGTAAAATGTAAATAAAGTATGGATAAGGATTTATAAAATGTGAAAAAATAATAATAGTTGATTTGATAGGTGATTTATAAGAGGTGATGACAGTTGATTTGACAGTGGACCCACATATTCTTTGAGTGGAATAACATAGGATAACTTTAATTCCAGGGGTTGGTTGGAATCCATATACCACTTTATACCAGTTTATTCTGGCATACTTTATCAGGGGTTATTCGGGGTTTCCAAACGGGCTTTATCCCTTATCCGAGATTATCCGGGGTTATCTGGGGGCTTATTCCAAAAAAAAACGGGGGCTTAGTTTGAATAACCTAGAATAACTTAATTCTAATGGGTGAATGGAATCCATATACCACTTTATACTAGTTAATTCTAGCATACAGATTCTCATTTATTCTAGTTATCTAAACAACCATAATGAAGTTATTCCGATTATTCCAATTTATACCAGGCTTATTTTCTAACCAAATATGGACTAAGGGTGTATTTGTGGATACATTTGAAGGGAAAGTAAAAGATAATGAGGGAATTTAGAAAGTAAAAAAAAATCTTTTAACCAACTTTTATTCGGTTTTTTATCACTTTCTCTTGAATTTTCACATAGGAGGCAAGAAAATAAGGGAGAGAAATTGATGAATTTTTTTTTACTTCCATTGTCTGGAATAAATATTAAATTTTTGGATGGTTAAATTTTTTTTTTACTTTCCACTATTTTTTATCTGGCACAAAAACACTAAATTATAAATTTTTTCTCAATCATTCTTAAATTGAGATGGATATGGGGATTTGAAAATGAGTTCATATTAAAAGAAAAATTCAAATAACCCCATCTAAATTGTGTGAAGTCCATATCACCCCCTTAAAATATATATATAAATCCAAAGAACTTTAGATTAATAGATTATAAAACTCAGAGGGATAAGAAAGTTAAAAGTGAAAAATCATATTTAATTAAATTACATACCTCAAAGTGATAAAATACGACGATAACATTCAAATTATCCAACGCCCTTTAACCGGATCTAAAAAAATATATATATATAAATTTTTCCACTAATAAAGCGTCTATTTGGGCTCCCCATAAAATCGGCAAAAGATCGCCGACCTCTAATAAGACCGATTCACTCGGTTACTTTCACCGACCACGGACCACTTCCTTCGCATTGAAGGTTTCCTCTTTTGCTTCTCCACGTACACACACACACACACAAAAAAAAAAAAAAAAAAAAACAGTTAAATCTGAGGACATCAATTTTTCCTTCTCCATTGACCAGTCTAAACTCTTCCATACACACTTTCGAAAGTGAGACCTTCTATATAAACTTGGTCACCCAAATCCATTAGAAGAAAGATTCAATTGAAATATAGCTAAACCAGGCACAGAATCAACACCAAGTGAGAAACAAAGGCCAAGAGAAAAAAAAATGATATTTTTGGTTGAGTCTCATTTGAATTGGAGCTTCTCTATTATTAGCTTCTTGTTATACTCTACAAAGTTGACAAGGAAGAACAAGAACACCCTTTCAATGGTCTTGGCATCCCCTCCACCATCCTCTCCTCCACCTCTATCATGGGGAGGCCTCCCCTCGAAGCGCTCCTTCCGTTCTCCGATCCACCTTGACTCACCTTTCCCCGCCCCGAAAATCTTCATCATGGAGGCGGGCATGCCATCGGATGCGAAGGAGGCTTCAGGCAAGGCTCGTAAGAGGAGGCCGCCGAGGATTGTTATACCGGAGTCGAATCATGTAGGGTTTGGTGATGAAGCGAGCATTCGGGTTTCTGAGGAGATGGAATTTGAGGTCGAAGAGAGGGAGTACTGCTTGGCTAGTAGGAAGGGAAGTAGGCTAGTCATGGAAGATGGTTATGGTGTCATCACCAATATCTCTGGGGACCCTAAGCAGGTAATTCCATGGTGTTGATTGCATGTAAATCCCTATTTGTGTGTTCAAGGTTTTGGTATATACTCTCAAATGTGGATAGTTCTTGGTGTATATTGGATGCACCAAAAAAAATAAAAAAATACTAGTAGTATCTTTTGAAATTTATAATCTAAAATAAATATAAAAAAGAGAAGAAAAGAAAAGGGAGAGAAACATAAACACACTAGGGATTATATTTTGAGTATTATTTCTTCATACTCAGAAATAAAATTTATAAACCCAATGATTCAGTCAACTCTTTATTCCTAGTAGTATCAATATACATGGAAGAAATAATAAAGTTATAAATGATAGTGTAAGGTTTTGTTTTTCTTTCATGTTATAGAAAAATTAATCATGGTTTAAACTATATTGGCTTTGAATTGATTCAATGTACGTATGGATCCTTTAATTAGGCGTTTTTCGGAGTGTTTGATGGTCACGGCGGCCGGGCGGCAATGGACCATGTGAGGGAGAAGCTAGGGAAGAACATCATGGCAGCTATTAATGAATTGAATGGGGAAGGAAAGTTGGATGAAGCTATCAAGGAGGGCTATTTGACCACAGATAAAGAGTTCCTTAGTCAAGTAAGTTTGAAGACCAACCCCATATAGAGAACTTGTCAAACGGACTAGTTTAATTTAACACATTCATAAAATCAATCTTGCTTAGTTTCATTAAAATTTAATTAAACAGGGTGTGAGTAGTGGAACCTGTGTGGCTACTGGTCTATTGAAAGATGGAGAATTACACGTCGCGAATGTGGGCGATTGTAGAGTTGTATTAAGCCGTAATGGAGTGGCTGAGGTGCTTACAAGCGATCACTCCGCGGGAAGGGACGATGAGCGAGCTCGGATTGAGGACTTGGTGAGTTGAATTGACTTGTATCAACCAGAATTGTATTTCTTAGTTCAGTAGTGGTACTTATTTGCTTCACAGGGAGGTTATGTGAGCTGCAAAAATGGGGTTTGGAGAATTCAAGACTCGCTCGCCATCTCAAGGGCAATCGGGGACTTGCATTTTAAGGATTGGATAATATCAGAGCCTGAAATTGTCAGTCTTCGCCTTATGCCAGACTGTGAGTTCTTGATAATGGCCTCTGATGGGTTGTGGGACAAGGTGATTAAAGCCTACTTTGACTTCTATATCATTTTTATTGTTATCTTGTTTTGATGGATTCAATTCTACTCAAATTTTCAATAGAGAGATTTTATTCTTGGTGTTTGATTGTCAAGACCCTCATATTGAAGTAAAATCTTCATACTCTAAATTGGTTTACACAAGATCATAGTTCATGCCCTCAATTCTTTTTTTTTTCCATACAATGAATATCTTCAAGTTAGATTGTCTTTGTAATTTATATATTTAGAGTTCTGTCTCTCTTAGATCTGTTTGTTATATGTTGTGCATCAGGTAACCAATCAAGAGGCAGTAGAGGTGGTATTGAAACACACAAGCCCTCTTCAGGCTTGCAAGTCCCTAATGGATTTATCTTCCAGTAGAGGAAACAAGGATGACAAAACAGTCATGGTGATTGATCTTCAAAGATTTTTACAAGGTGCTTGAAGAAGAAACCTTAATCAAAAGATCCTGAAACTCAGAACTGGCTCCATAAAAGATTTAAAGATAAGGACACAGAATTTGCAGTCAATTTTTGGTGTTTCCATTGTACATAAAACAGTTTAGGAACATTGTTGCAATTAATATAGACATGAGTAGCAGTAGCCTTTTGAACTTGGGCAGAAACTCCTTTACAATTATGTAGTGGGACTCCTATGTACATATATGTAACATCAATTATATTAGTTTTATTTATTGGGTCAACTTAACAAATTGCCATTTACCCTTGCTCTCTTTCGGTTTAATACAAATAGGCATCGGCAATGATGGGCCAGAATGGCCCGGCCCATGAAAATTGGGCCCAGGCACGGCCCTATCCTTTCCCACAGGCTGCCTTGTCAACAGGCCCGGCTCGAAAGTAAAAAGACAGTTCCAGACCCTGCCCACCGGCTCGGGCCTGAACGGCCCCGTTGGGCGAGATCGGGTTTTGGAACATAGGTAGGGGTCAGAGAAATTTTTTTTGGAGGGGGGATCCCCCCAATCAAAAGGGGGTCCCTCCTACTGCAGCAGGAATGTGATGACGTCTGGCCTATTAAAGGAGTGGTGGGTTGGGATAGCCAAGAGACGCAAGAGTCTCCATAGGCCCATGGATGGAGTATATGAGGGTCAGGGTGAGGTGAGCCCGCACCATGAGTTTAGTCAAATAGCTGTGTTTATATGTGAACATAACTCTTACACACCAAGACCTATTTTAAAACCTTGAGCCCACCAATGACGAAGCAGACACTATCTTGTTATATAAGCCTGAGACGTTACAATTGATATCAGTTATTGTCCATTATGTTATAGTAGGTGCTCCCCACATGAGGACGTGTGGCCCATTAGGGGGATGATTGTGACGCCCGGCCCTTTAAAGGGGTAGTGGGTTGGGATAGCCAAGAGACCTAAGAGTCCCAAGAGGTCTATAGATGGGGTGAGGGTGAGGTGAGTCCACACCATGAGTTTAATTTTACATTGCCTAATGAGAGGATATCATCTTTGCTTATTTGTGAGCACAATTCTTACACATCAAGACACATTTTAAAGCCATGAGCCCACCAATGACAAAGTAGACAATATCTTGTTGTGTAAGCATGGGGCTTTACGAGCAGAAGGGAGGCCACCCCCTTCCCTTTTAATGTGTTGTACCCCCCACTTTATTTTATTTTGAAATTGGGCGGACGCCCCTTTGTTTTTAAAGGAAAATCTTAGACTAAGTCATTTTACCAACCAAAACTCAGATTATACATGTTTTCATTTTAAAAAAAATATAGTAAACATCACCAATTAGGTATATGCTTTAATTAAAAGTGTATATTGACTCATATTGAGTTGAATGAACTCATTTTTAGTAAATGTATGAAAACATTTAAAAGGTATATACATTGTCTAACGAAGTATATGCTTTAATAAATTTGTAACAAGATATATAGAGCTGTATTTTAGTTGGTAAAAAAAAGCTGAGTGTACCAGTACTCGATTTTAAATGGGGGGCACTTGACCCCCTCAATGTGTGGCCTCCCATGGGCGGGCCCGTGGACGGGCGAGATTGAATGGGCCCAATTCGGGCTAGCCTGTGGGCTAGACTCAGGCCCTAGAATCAGGCCTGGCCGTCGGGCTTCGGATCAAATGATGATCCTTAGATACAAATGCCTTCACAAGACAACTTATTACATATTTGATTGGCCATAAAAGAGTATTATGCCGTTGCAAAGTTATGTTATGCATTAAATTTGTGTGAAGTCCCAAAATCTATGTTGTTATTAATATTAATATTAATATTAATATTAATATTTACATATATGATTTTAACACTTAATCGAATGATGAAAACAAATTAATGATAACAAATAATGTTGAAAATAATTTACGTGTGATGAACGTGTACATTAACTAGTTTATAAAAGTATGCATCCTTAGATGAAATTAGGGACAGCAACAGGGTGGGCTGAGACGGGTTTGATCAATCAAAATATATCCCAAATCCGCTAACAAAATCTTGTCTCAAGCTCGTGTCGGGTTTGATTGTTCTGTCCCAAACCCATCCCAGTGGGCTTTAAAAACCCAAATCTGTTATGTCCTATCCCATTTAGAAGGAAATGAGTTTAAGAATCCCAATTTTTAATATTTTTATTCTTTTTTAGCTTGTAGAATAAATAATTATTTTTACTTAATGCATGCTTAGGTATTTTATCAATTGTAATTACATATATGTGTGTGTGTGTTAGTTTTATTTATGTATCATATTAGTTTTGAATGATATAAGTAATTTAAAAGGGGTAAAACGGGGCGGGGTGGGTTTTGCGCTTGAATCCCAAACCCGTCTCATATCTTTATCATGTTGGGACGGGGCAGGGCAGGTTTTTGTGCTGGATATCCAAACCCATCCTATATTTTCATCGGGTTGGTACATGTTAGGTTCGGGTTTCATATCTAGGGGACCAAACATGTCCCAATAGGATCAGGCTGGGGCGGATTTCTCATTTATCCTATCCCAATGTCATCCCTGGATGAAATATAAAATTTTAAGAAACATAATAACACTCGATATACGTTTTGAACAAAAAAAAGAGACCTGGCATAACATCTTAAAAAAAATTGAAACTGCTAACGGGCTGCAAACGTTGGTGGGTTATGTTGTTTTCCTATCTAAAGGTCATGTAAAAGATAATAAATCAGTAACAAAATAGAGAACAAAATTTGCCTTTTTTTTATCTCCATCCTCTCTCCCTCGATGACACCTAGGGCTGCAACTTGGGGGTTGAACCCGACCTCGACTGGTTGAATCCAGTTTTTACACAAGTTGGGTTGTAAAAATCGGGTTTAGTTTCAGGTTGGGCAATTCGAATTGAGTTACAAATCGAGTTGGGTTCAAGTTGGCTTCACTCACAACCTAACCCAACCTAAACCCGTAATGTAATAGTAAAAGCATATGATCATGGTCGTTCAATATAAATCATCTGATATGGACCGTCCAAAGTTTAGTGAAACCCTAACTAACCTTACAATTTCCGCACAATACCCATTCCACAACCCTAGCCATTGACAAGCATTTCCCCTTCTCGCTCTCCCTCCCCTCCACCAT
Organism: Acorus gramineus; assembly: GCA_030737835.1. Classification (NCBI taxonomy): domain Eukaryota; kingdom Viridiplantae; phylum Streptophyta; class Magnoliopsida; order Acorales; family Acoraceae; genus Acorus; species Acorus gramineus. The sequence goes on along the minus strand of CM060855.1, from coordinate 20,028,308 downwards.
TTATTTTCTTTTTTTTATCCTTTGGCTTTAATCCTTCGGCAGATTGGCTTCGATCATTTGGCATTTATCAACAACTCGGCTTCGAATTTTCGATCCTTCGGTAACTCACCTTCGATCCTTCGAAAGACATCAAATGTGGAAGAACAAGGTCTTTTTTTTCTTTTTTCTTTTTTACATTCTTAAATGTGTGGGTTGTTGGGGACATGGGACTCTTTTGATTTCTGATTTTGAATGAGTTTTGATTCAGATTTCAGATTAATTGAGAGAATATACAAAGAAGATCATCAGTCACTCACTGAAGCATCCAAAAAGAGGTAATTGTTTTTTAATTTGATTATGATTTGGTCTGTGTTTGGGTATGTAATTATATTCCAAAAATCAAATCTCTAAAGCATTCTAACAGTAGCTTTAAATCTTTTTTTGCCATGTAAGTTGACATAAAATGATTTTGTTTTGCATCTCTATCTATATTTTCAGCCTATAGCATGTCTCAATCTCAAGCTACATCCAAACCACTTGTTGAGGTAATTTTTTTAATAAATTAAAATTACAAAATAATCCTCAATTTTATTTGGTATTATAATTGATAAATGATGATTAGTTTAATTTTGTTGGATTAGATTTCGATTGATTCTCATCAAAATGCAAATGCTCCACCAATTGCAAACGAGAATGCCAATCAAGCCACTGCATCCGATTTTACTACTATAACGGCATCAGAGGTAACTTCTAAAAGAAAGAATAGTTATAGAACATCCTCTGAAGTTTGGCAACACTTCCTAAAAAAAAAAAGGTGATAATAGTAAACCTAACAAATGTGTTTGTAATTATTGTGACCAAGAGCATGAATGTGATAATAGTCAAGGAATTAGAATACTTAAGCGCCACTTGGAGAAGTGCTAGAAATATCCGTATAGTAACAAGGATAAAACACAAGTATTGACATTCTCTTCCTCTACTTAAGATGGTGAAGCTATAATTTTCAATTGGAAGTTTGATCCAGAGTTGTGTAGGAAGGAGCTTTCTTGCATGATTATTACTGAAGAATCGCCATTTAATTTTGTTGAGCATAAAGGATTTCATTGATTTTGTCGAATTCTTCAACGAAAATTCAAGATTATCTCAGGAACTACCATAAAAAAAGATTGCTTTAAATTGTACACATTTGGAAAAAAAAAACTCAAAGAATTGTTAGTCAATTCAAAGAAACGAGTTTCTCTGACAACAGACATGTGGACTTCAGCGCAAAACTTAGGATACATGTGTCTAACTACACACTTCATTGATAAGGATTGGAATATACAAAAGAAGATAACTAATTTTCAAGTGGTTCTATAACAACTGTGGTTTCTAACGGTTCGGGGGAGAGCCGTCGGGTTGTGATGGCTCCTGGAGGTGCCGTCGGGTTCTGGGCAACGGGCTCAGCAAGAGCTGTCGATCTGGACGAATTTTGAATTTAAATTTCAGTTCCCTTTTTGGAAAGAACAAAGGTATTGATTGTCATTAATCGGATTTGATGGTGTCGTATTTTTGTCCCATTTGCGTGTGTGAGGTTCATAAACCTCTCTTTCTCTCTCTCTCCTTGCATTGAAACTCTAAAAAAAAAACTAAAATCCTAAAAGTCTTTCTCGATTTATAGAAACCCTTTTTTTGAAGTCTTTATTATATGATCTTGTTTTCAAGGTTTTTCAAACAAAAAGAATAGGCTTTCTTCTTGATTCTTGAAGGTTATGTATGATTTCGGGTCCTTGTATTATATCAGTGGTATATCAAAGATTTTGTGGTGTTTCCTACATGTTTTGATGATGATATTAGGTCTCACATGTATGTATTCACGATTTATGGTTTCTTAAGCCTTCGTGTTGGATTTGCATGATCTTTAAGATGATTTAAAGGATTTTTGGATTTAAAGTTATAGCAATGGTGTTTTAAGGATTTTAAGATAGTTTATGAGTCTTTCATGTAAAATGATTATGTTTATGTATAAGTCATGTCTAGGTGGTTTGTTCAAGGTAGAAATCGTATTTTATGATCGTTTAAGCCTTATTTTTTAACCTTCTATGCATAGATCCGAACCTAAGCTCATATATTTTACAATTTTCAGAGCTTTAACTTAGATCTACATTATAAATATGTCCATGTTAGATCTAGGGTTTCAAGATGTTTTTAATGAGTTTTTGTGATTTGTTTAATTCGATTTTTCGTACGCATGATTGATTTCAACATGAGTCCCTTACTATTTTACAGCGTTTTAAACGATTTGTGTATAGTTTTCAATGATAGGATGTGTTAGGGGTTTCTTTTAACAAATAATAGGGTTCCATGTTTTTTGCCTCAGAACGGTTTCGTTGAGAGCCGTCGGACACGTTTTTAGATGGCTCCTAGAGGAGCCGTTGATTTTTGCATGGACGGCACCCGAGGGAGCCGTCGATCTGCTTCTTGTCGGCTCTATCAATAGCCATCGGTTTATGTGATATTCAGTACCACCAAGTCCTGTGCAGTTGGACCCTTTGTGATTTGAGTCATACTAGTTCTTGTCTGGTTAGGTTGCTATAGGTTTCTGGATTTGTTTGCGTCGTTGGACCGAAGGTGAGTAGGTCTAGTCTCTTATGTAGTTTTCAAACTACCGATATTGTATATCATTCCATTATTAGTTTATGAATACAACTGTTATTTTGTGTATGGAGTACTTGAGCATGTCATCATGATTAGTATGAAGCGCTTATTTTATATGTATAACTCATATGCCTTGGAAGACTATACTATTCTTATTGCATGTATGTTATTCGATAATGAGTTGATCATGCATGCATATTATCATTCTGTGTGACACCATTTGTGTGACGCCGGTCTGCGTGACCCGGTTCAGTGGAACCTTGTCTGCGTGACGTCTGTGTGACCAGGCTCTAGATGGAGCCCTCTGTGGCTGCGTGCCATGGATAGTGGGATGCGTGTCCGTTACATCATTCGCATCATGTAGAATAGTACGGTAATATTTGGTTGTTTCCCTAAGAGATGCATGGTATTTTCTCATATTGTTACAGTTATATCTTGTGTTGATATACATATCCTTTAATCTGCGTGATTTAAGTTTTCATAAAATTACTCTTTGAAATTATTATTATTATATCGGGACACCTTAGGTCCATTCACTGAGCATGTGGTTGCTCATCCCTCCTCTTTTCCATCTTTCAGAGTAGTTCGATAAGGAGATTTGGCCTCGCTGTGGTGCTAGAGATCGTCGTTCGTGTTGCATAGGATTTGCTGCATTCGTAGGTTTCAATAAGCTTTCTTCTTGGCATGTAGTGAATTTCCCGTAGCCCTACCAGCAAAACTGTAGGATCGCTAAGTTTTGAATAAAGAACTTGTGTGTAATCATCCAAGTTTGGGATGAATTATTTTGAGATCCTGTGGATGTTTTAAGTTTAAACTTATTAGTTTGTTTTAATTAAACTTCATGATTTAATGGTGATGGAGTATTAATGACTAAATTTTATATTACGTTGTGAAATTGAGGATTTAGTATAATAATGCACTGTATCACATGCCTTATTCAAGGATAATGGGTATGGGAGCGTTACAGAATGGTATCTAAGCCTAGGTTTTCCTGTTAGGGCTAGGAAATAGGGTTAGAAGACATAAGTCTGCATTCATATAAATCACATTCTAACTGGGTGTTACTTCATCTAGGAGAAAACTTGAGATGGCGAGTAGCATCAACTCTCTACGTCAGGATCTTCAAGCCCTGACCAGCCTGGTGGCACAGTCGATTCAGCACCAAAATGATATGGCGTTACGTTTGCTAGGGGAGAATCAGAACCAACTCGAGCAATTGGTGATGAGGTTTAAGAAAATGGATCCGCCAATATTCCAAGGTGTTGGCACCGATCCACTGACTCCAAAGCACTAGATCACTGAGCTCGAAGGGATCTTCAAGACCATGTTGCTGACTGACAGCCGGCGTATTCTCTTGGCATCTCATCAGTTGAGATGAACAGTTATTCAATGGTGGAATGTCCATCAACAGTCTCTGAACCGCTGAATCGAGCAACTCACCTGGGAGGAGTTCGTGGAGATGTTCTACAAGAAGTACTTCCCTCCTACGGAACGCGATCGCATTGTCCAAGCATTCTTGGACCTTTGCCAGACTCGTGACATGACTGTGGCCCAGTATGAAGAGAAGTTCCTAGAGTTGTTGGTCTTTGCGCCACAGTACATTCATGTAGAGAGTGAGAAGTGCCGTTGTTTTCAAGAAGGTCTGAGGAGCGACATTCGTCATAGACTCCGTAATCTCCAAATTTGTGTCTATGAGGAGCTAAAGGACTGCGCGCTAGTTATTGAACAAGATTGCTTAGAGTGGAAGAAGGAGAATGAGGCCCGTGTGAAGAACAGAGGTGATCCGCATCCCAGTGGTGGCCATAAGATGGATTACTGAAAAAAGAACTTTGCTGACGTTAATCGTGGATGAGAAGTGCGTGGAAAAGCCATTTGCTACAACTGTCGGGAGCCGGGACACAAGTCTAATGAGTGCCCTCAGAAACGAAAAGAGCCTCGTGCATGCTACAACTGCGGGAAGCTGGGGCATCACATAGTTGAGTGCCCTGAACCGAAGAAGCCACATAATGGAAATCCGCAAGCACACATTGGCGAGTCTGCTGGTGGTGGACAAAAAGTGTCAGGTTCGCATGGCCAGCCAACTCAGCCGCAGCAGCCTAGGCAAGTTCATGCCCTGTCAGTGGGAGATGTTCGTGCGATTGATGAAGTCGTTTAAGGTACTATTTCTGTCGCTGGTCATGATGCTTTCGTACTGTTTGATTTTAGAGCTTTGCATTCTTTCGTATCCGTCGAGTATGTAAAAAAAGAGCATGCTTAGTTGCTAGTCCGCTAGGCAAACCATTTATTGTTGCTAACCCTACTGGCGAGTTGATCGCCATTTGATCGGTCTATCGCGGATGTATGGTCCAGATAGAAGATCAGTATCTAGTCACAAATTAGCTGTTGTTGGAGGTTCAGAAGTTCGATGTCATCCTTGGCATGGATTGGCTCTCTGCCTATCATGCTAGTGTGAACTGCTTTTCGAAGACCGTGTCGTTCAAGATTCCAGGATTGCAGACCTTGAATTTTGTCAGCGATGGAGGCGTCGGACCATTGGGTCTTATTTTAGAATTACAAGCACATCATCTTCTGGAGAGCGGTTGTGTGGGGTACATAGCAAGTATTGTAGACACTAAGGTGGAAAAGGCAAGTATCGAAGGTACATCGGTGGTGGTGGAATTTCCTGAAGTTTTTCTAGATGACCTATCGGGATTGCCGCCCGATCATGAAATTGAATTTTTTATCGGTGGTCGCAGAATTTCCTGAAGTTTTTCTAGACGACCTACCGGGATTGCCGCTCGATCGTGAAATTGAATTTTCTATCGATCTAATCCCTAGTACTAAACCGATATCAAAAGCTCCTTATTGAATGGCACCTGCAGAATTGGTAGAGTTGAACGTTCAATTGGAGGAACTGCTGGAGAAAGGGTTTGCAAGACCGAGTGTTTCTCCTTGGGGTGCGCTAGTGTTGTTCGTCAGAAAGGACGGTTCGTTGCATCTATGCATCGACTACCGTCAACTAAATCAGAAAATGATCAAGAGCCGATATCCTCTTCCGAGAATAAATGACTTGTTCGATCAACTTCAGGGAGCTTCGGTTTTCTCCAAGATCGATTTAAGGTCAGGCTATTATCAGCTGAAGATCAAGAAAGAGGACATTCTGAAGATGGCCTTTCCCACTCATTATGGGGATTATGAGTTTCTGGTCATGCCGTTTGGTCTGACGAATGCCCCTGCAGAATTCATGGATATAATGAATTGGGTCTTCAAGCCTTTCCTTGACGAGTTCATTGTTGTCTTCATCGATGACATTCTAATATACTCGAAGAACAAGGAAGAACATGCTGAACATCTTTGCTTGGTACTCCGGAAGTTGAAGGAGCATCAACTCTACGCAAAGTTCAGCAAGTGCGAGTTCCTGTTAGAGAGCATGACGTTTCTTGGTCATGTCATCTCTGAGACCGGAATTTTGGTTGACCCCTCAAAGATCAAGGCGGTGATGGAGTGGAAGCAACCGATGAATGCTACAGAGATTCGGAGTTTTCTGGGCTTAGCGGGTTACTACCAAAGGTTTGTTCAGGACTTCTCAAATATTGTAGTTCTGTTGACCCGTCTAACTCAGAAGATTGCCAAGTACATCTGGTCGGAGGAGTGTGAGAGAAGTTTCCAAGAGCTGAAGTAGAAACTTACGCCTGCTCCTATTTTGACTATTTTATCTGGTCTTGGTGGGTATGTCCCATCGAGGCTTGGGTTGTGTGTTGATACAGCACGGGAAGGTGGTCGCATATGCATCTCGTCAGCTAAAGGTGCAAGAAGTAAATTATCCGACTCATGATGTGGAGTTGGCAGCGGTAATCTTGCTCTAAAGATTTGGAGGCATTATCTCTATGGCGAAGAGTTTGAAGTCTTCACAGATCATAAGAGTCTGACATATCTACAGTCTCAACTAGACTTGAATAATCGTCAGAGGCGATGGGTGGAATTTCTGAAGAACTATGACTGTAAAATCCAGTATTACACCGGCAAGGCTAATGTGGTCGCAGATGCACTAAGTCGTCAACCTTCAAAAATTTATTAGTAGCCAGTGGAAACTTTTTAGTGAAGCGGCCAGTCTTTTCAGTGCGGTACGTTCATCAGAGAAAGGGTTCTATGCACGGCTTGTTGTTAAGCCAGATCTCATCGATGAGATAAAGAAGGCATAGTTGGTAGATGAAGAACTGAAGAAGGTTTCATATGACAAGGGCCAAGGGTTGAGGCCGTACTTTGCCATCTAGGCTGATGGAGTCCTTTGTTATCGTAGTCACGTCTACATCCCTGCGATTGCAGAATTGAAAAAGAAGGTCCTTGATGAGGCACATAAATCTTGATACACAGTACACGCTGGCGGTACGAAGATGTATCAGAATCTTAAATTAAACTTCTAGTGGAATGGGATGAAGAAGGACATTGCGGATGTGTCAAGATGCTTGGTGTGTCAGAGAGTTAAGGCGGAACACCGAAGTCCTGCTATAAAACTTCAACCATTGAAAATCCCAGAGTGGAAATGGGAGCATGTAACTATGGACTTCGTGATTGGCTTGCCAAAGTCGAAGAAAGGACATGATGTTGTTTGGGTTGTAGTGGACCGATTGACGAAGTCCACACAATTTCTGGCAATGCGCGTGAAAAGTTCATTGGAAATGCTGGCGAAGTTATATGTTCTAGATGTAACACCCCAGGCTTACACAGTAAGAAATTGTCCGCTTTACCCCTAAATGGGCTCACGGGTTTAAAACGCGTCTTTGTGTGTAAGAGCTGTGCTCACATATAAGCACAGACTATCTCCTCTCATTAGGCGATGTGAGACTAAACACCCTCACCCTCACCCAATCCACAGGACTCTTGGGACTCTTGGGCCTAGGCCAAGCGTCACAATCACCCCCCCTAATAGGCCACACGTTCTCGTGTGGGGCCACCCACACCCACCATCGCGTAATGGACAGGCTCTGATACCAATTGTAGCGCCCTAGGCTTACACAACAAGAAATTGTCCACTTTGCCCCTAAATGGGCTGACGGGTTTAAAACGCGTCTTTGTGTGTAAGAGCTGTGCTCACATATAAGCACATACTATCTCCTCCCATTAGGTGATGTGGGATTAAACACCCTCACCCACACCCAATCCATGGGCCTCTTGTGACTCTTGGGCCTGGGCCAGGCGTGTCACGCCCCAGGGCGGCCGTCCGCGGGACGCGGCAAGTGTATATAAAATATCAGAATCTATACAGGAGGTCAATAATATATCATACACAAACAACCAGAATGACACACAGACAACAAAGAGACTGACATGATATATACACCAAATGCGGAAGCAAAAGACTGAATCTGTAAATAAACATACTACAGACTCGATACTCAATCATCTGTCCTGTGAGAGCCAATATACACAAATACAACTGAATATATACAAACGCGTGCCAAGCACGGAAATAAAATACATACAGTCAAGAAGGGATGCTGATAGCCTCTGGCACTCGCGGAATGTGGCGTTGCTCCGCTACTGAAGGAAACCCTCGGAAAGCTCCAACTGCTCCTCCAGCTCCGGCTCAGTGACAACTGGGGAAAAATATGCGAGGGGTGAGCCACACGCTCAGTGAACAACACAACCCATGCATCACAGACAATATTGACCACAATACATCTTTATAACCCACAATCACTTATTAACAACCACAAAATGGTAACATATAGCCAAACCAGTGGGTCGCTCAATCGCCAACCCACTGCACCCTCACCCTCACCCTTCAATGGGTGACATAGGATTTTGGGACTGATAATCATCCAATCACAACACCAGTGGGTTGCTCATCGCCAACCCACTACACCCTCACCCTCACCCTTCAATGGGTGACATAGGATTTTGGGATTGACTAGGCTGTTTGTCACCCTTGATCCACCGATAGTCTCTCCTCCACTCCGTAGGCCGCTGGTCTATCACCCACAACTTCAGCACAGTCCGTCACAGATATCGGGAGGTGCCTACTGATGGGAACCCTTGGAAGGGACGGCCTTTCTAACGCTGGGGCAGCCTCTACCGGATCCAACGAAGGGGACAGAACAGCCTATCCATACGCATATGATCCACTCGGATCCGCCAACTACACATCTCAGCAACTCTATTGTCATGAATTCTTCCGAATTCCACCAGGGCGCATAACCAAGATGCGGGGAACATATACAATAATAGCAAGGTTGTAATATCATTGGGGGAAAGGAACTTGGGAGGGCAGCGTGAGTTCCCGATATAGGACACCCCGACAACCAAACAAGGAACACGGTGTACCCTAGCCCGGGTCTCACCGCTGTCCTCGCGAGGCCCCTCCCCTATAATATTCACTAAGATGCTAATAATCGTACAAGGGTAAACCATTATTTATCAATTAAAGGTATAATATTATTGGGACAAGAACCTTGGGAGGGCAGCATGAGGTCCCGATACAGGACATCCCGACAACCAAACAAGGAACACGGAGTACCTTAACCCGGGTCTCAATGTTGACCTCGCAAGGCCCCTCCCTTTAATATTATCTAAAGCATGCAATTTAAACATATACTAGCATTTAATTTAATAAATAAACTAGTAGGACACATGCATAGGCCAAGGCATCCTAGCATGAGAACAGGGGGACATGATGCATGGCTCATATGCATATCCTAAGGGTGCAAGTCCCTAACATACAAGTCTAGGGTAGCATGCATTCTACATTTTTAAAATCATGCTCGCATGAAATACACTTTACAACAGGTTAATATAAATCCATGGTGCCCCAGGAGAGGTCGGTATACGCCCAAATGCGTATAACGCCTCTCTACTGGGTTGGATTGTCCCACTCACCAAAAATCGGGTCGTCGCGCGACCGCCCGTCAAGATCTGCAAGACAGACATTTATACGGTGAGTAAAAGCCCACAAATACCACAAAATATACCAAAATACTCAAAACAATACCCAACACTCGGGCAAACGTACATACGATCCGTACGCACGCTAGCCCGAGCACCCCGACACACTCCCGAACCCACGGCAACCACCCGCACGGCCATCCGCCCCCGGACAGCCGCGCACCCAGGCGCACCGCCGGGCCCCTGCCCGCACGCCTGGACCCGCAGCCGAGCCACCCGGTGCTCCGCGCGCCCACTGCGCCCCGCTGCAGCAGCCCGCGCGCACCCGCGCGCACCACGCGCACCACGCGAGCACACCGCACGCCCCGCGCGCACCCCGCGCGCACCACCAGCTCCGCCCCGCGCGCACTCCGCGCGCACCAACAGCCTCTACCCGCGCGCACGCCTGTGCCTCTGCCCAGCGCCCCGCGCGCATGCTCCTCTGCAGTGCCCAGCGCCCCAGCGCCCAGCGCTCAGCACACTCGCCCAGCACCCGGTATCCGCGACCCAGCGCCCGACGCTCAGCGCCCAGCACCCGGGACCCTCACCCAGCGTCCACGCGCACGCCCGCGCAACACGCGCCCAGCGCGCCTGCCAGCCTGCCCGCGCTGCCTGCCTGCGCGCATCGCCGAGTGGCCCGAGCACCGCTCGCCTGCACGCCTGGGCACTGCCCGCCTGATGCCCGAGCGCCCCCTGCCAGCTGCCCGAGCATGGCCTGCCCAGCTCGCACAGCCCGCAGCCATCCTACCCCGCACGCCTCCCCCTGCACCCCCCGAACGCACGCCCGCCCGCGCGCGCTCGCGCGCCCGGCAACCTGGTGCGCCTGCTCCCAGCCTACCCGGGGCAGCTAGCCTCCCTGCCCGGGACTGACTACCAACCTGTCGAGCACCTCTACCACCCACCTCTGGCCACCAATGGCCTCCGACCACCACCCCACCGCCGCCAACGGCCACCCACAGCCGCCGACCACCACCCAACCTCAAATCCAACATCCTAACATACATCTAAGCATGAAAAGAGAGGAAAAGGGCTTACCAAGGGGAGGAAGAGATGTTCGGTTGCTCTCCGCGCACCGAAACCTTTCCCAAAAGGCTCCAACCCGGATCTCTCTCCCATCTCCGAAATGGCCCAAATCAGGGAAGAAAAGAGGGGGGATGGAAAGGCTAGACTCACCGGAATTCGGATTTGAAAGCACCGGGGTGTAGATCGGGACCCGATCTACACTTCCTATGCTTTAGGTTTTTGGGTTTGAGGGCTCTAAGGGGCTCAAATGGGAGAAAAGGAGAGAGGGGAGAGAGAGAGAGCTTTGGTAGGGATGATGAATAGTACCCATCAAATATTAGATCTCCTTGATATATAGCAAATCACTTAAAAACCCGGATACGCCCCGGAACTGTGAAATTTCAGAAACGTTACCGGAATCGATGAAATTTTCGTGAGAGGCCTAAAATGGCACCAGGACACCAAATATGCAGTTAGATTTCCAATCGGAGTTCTCTAACTCAGGACGATAGCTAACAGTCCAAAAATTAGCGGTTCCGATCGAAAACCGAAAAAAACGAAAAACTGCCAGAACGCTCCAACGGTTACCAGCAGGCTAAAAGTGACACATATATAACATTCTTCCCCCCTTAGGAAATTTTGTCCTCAAAATATGCAAAAACATCTAGGAGGGGAAAAGATGCGAATACACGTCACACCTGGCATCCTTGAGCTCCCAAGTGTCCTCGACACCGGAACGGTGCTGCCATCGCACCTCGACCAACTGGACGGTCTTGGTGCAGAGCCTCCTCATGCGGCGGTCCATGATCACAATCGACTGCTCCACGAATGACTGTCCGGCTCAGAGACGAGCGGCTCGAACGGGATGACGTGAGCAGGATCGTGGACACACCTTTACCCAACTGCGAACCCACCCCCCCCTAGACGGAAGGGTAAGAATTGGCGCTGAGGTGAGCCTCCGCTTAAACTCCAGGAAGCTCTCCTCGCAAGACGGGGACCACTCGAACCGGACATCCTTCCAAGTAAGGCGGTTAAGAGGAACAGCTATCTTCGAGAGACCCTCGTCAAGCTTCCTGCAATAACTCGCCAAACTCGGGAAGCTCCGAATCCTTGCGGGGTTCGACGGTCGACGCCAATTTGACGCGACAAGCGTCTTGCCCGGGTCCACAGATATGCCTTTACCAAAAATCACACAGCCCAAAAGGCCTTAACTCCCACCAAAACTCACACTTGATCTACCATCCATCTGATGCTTCCATGGTATCCCTTGCCTGGGAAAAGAAACCTCGGGAGGGCACCATGAAATCCCGATATAGGATACCCCGACAACCAAACAAGGAACACGAAGTACCCTAGCCCGGGTTTCAACGCTGACCTCACAAGGCCCCTTAATCCAGAAAGGAACACTAGAAGAAGACATCATTTAAAGAACACTACTAACCCCTCCGGATCATCTATCTCTAGGTGATCACCCAACGATGTCCTTCAACATCATTTACAAGACCGAACCCAACATCATCGGGAATGGTCGAATCAACAATTTGGTCACGAGCGACCCGTCTTCGCCTCATCCACACCCTCACTCCCGAAAGGAGACATTTTGGGACTTTGGGAGAGACTTAGACTGCTCTACACCCCTGGTCCACCGGTAGCCTCTCCCCGCTCCGTAGCTCGCCTGGTCCTCTGACCGGGAGCCTGTCTAACGCCGGGGCTGTACTACGCGGATCCGACGAAGGGGAGAGCGATTCCACGCTCGCGGCACCATTCAATAATCTCTTCCCGGGTAGCCCCTACCTGGTATACTCCCAAATTCAGTACCCCTCCGACTGCATCGGTGGTACCTACTGGTGGAAACTCTCTGCCAGGACGGCTATAACCCGGCTTCCTTAACCCAACCAACCACTCTTGACACTCGCTCACCAAAATACCACACACACTTGCATAACAGCAACCAAACACACCCACACACATATCCTATTACTAGAGAGCTGGGAATTCAAGATAATACCTCGAACCATGATACCCGAAGACTGCGCCTCCTCGGCCGTAAGCGCTGCAACTCTGCCCTGGACCAACCGCGGCTGAGGAGCAGGAGCACGTCTCGCCGGCTGCACTGGCTGCCTCCACTGGTCAACTCGACCATCCTGTGGCTGCTGCTGACGCTGAGGCTGCTGCTGCTGGCGCGGAAGCTGCTGCTGCAAGAACTGCGGCTGCTGAGGTAGCACTCGGGGTCGGCCAGCATCAGGGCAATTGTATCTGATATGCCCGATGCGCTGACAATGGAAGCAGCTCCGCTTCTCCGGCTGCCTGGACTGGATGGGTACTGCCGCAATGGGTGCTGGATCCCACACTGGCACCGCATCTGCTGGAGGAGAGGCAGCCGCTGACTGATCGAAGCGGGGCCTCTTCCTCTTGCGCTGCCCCTGGTCCCGACTCCCGGAAGGACCCTGATCTGCAGAAGGGGTCGGAACCCCCACGATGATCCCGAGATCTCGCTCGACCGTCTTCGCTCGAGACACCAAGTCCGAGAACCTCGAGAATGCCTGGGAGGTGACGTGCACCCGAATGGCGCTGCTGAGACCCCACTCAAAACGGCGGCACCGTGTGTCCTCATCCATCACCAAGGCCGGAGCAAATCTGGAGAGCCTCGTGAAGCGCGTAGAGTAGTCAGCAACCGACATGGAGCCCTGCGTCAACTGCTCGAACTCCCGCATCACGATCTGGCGCGTCGAGAACGGGAAGTACTCCTCCAAGAAATACCTCCGGAATCCTGCCCAAGAAAGCTGCTCCACTCCCTCTGGGATGTCCACCACTCGGGTAGCCCACCAATCGGCGGCGTTACCCTTCAGCATAAAGGTGGCCAGGGAAACTCGCTGGCGATCGGTGCAAAGCATGGCCGCGAAGATCGTATCCACCTCCCTCAACCAACGCTCTGGCGCAAGAGGATCTGCCGACTGACCATGGAACTCGGGAGGGTGGAGCTTCAGAAAGGCGTTGAGGCCGCTCTGCTGCACTCGCGCCGCCGCCTCTAGCTCCTCCTCCCTCTCCAGGGGATCCTCAACTCCTACTGCCGGAATCGCCACGGGAACTGGGGGTACATTGGGTACCACAGGCGGATCTGCCACCAAAGGGACCTGCGGAACTGCCTCGTGGGCCGCCCGCAGCTCCTGAATCTCCCTAGCCTGCTCTACCAATGCTCTGGTCTGGGCCTCCAGTGCCCTCGTCTGCGTCTCCACCAAATCAGCCAACCGAGCGAAAGCACGCTCCCAAGCAGGAGGCTCCTGCGTCAAGGGCTCTCCGGTAGCATCCTCGTCTCTGGTAGGTCCGGAAACCTCCAAAGACCGAGAGGGACCTCGTCCGCGCCGTCCTCTGCGAGGAGGCATATCAGCACCCTAAGAAAACCAGACACTAGGATCAGAATACTCATATAGAAATCCTAGGACTCATCTCTACGAAAGGAAGACTATTGGCTCTGACAGGACCAGGCTCTGATACCAACTTTTGTCACGCCCCAGGGCGGCCGTCCCCGGGACGCGGCAAGTGTATATAAATATCAGAATCTATACAGGAGGTCAATAATATATCATACACAAGCAACCAGAATGACACACAGACAACAAAGAGGCTGACATGATATATACACCAAATGCGGAAGCAAAAGACTGAATCTGTAAATAAGCATACTACAGACTCGATACTCAATCATCTGTCCTGTGAGAGCCAATATACACAAATACAACTGAATATATACAAACGCGTGCCAAGCACGGAAATAAAATACATACAGTCAAGAAGGGATGCTGATAGCCTCTGGCACTCGCGGAACGTAGCGCTGCTCCGCTACTGAAGGAATCCCTCGGAAGGCTCCAACTGCTCCTCCGGCTCCGGCTCAGTGGCAACTGGGGAAAAATATGCGAGGGGTGAGCCACACGCTCAGTGAACAGCACAACCCATGCATCACAGACAATATTGACCACAATTCAGATCTTAATAATCCACAATCTCTTATTAACAACCACAAAATGGTAAAATATACTCAAACCAGTGGGTCGCTCAATCGCCAACCCACTACACCCTCACCCTCACCCTTCAATGGGTGACATAGGATTTTGGGACTGATAATCATCCAATCACAACACCAGTGGGTCGCTCATCGCCAACCCACTACACCCTCACCCTCACCCTTCAATGGGTGACATAGGATTTTGGGACTGACTAGGCTGTTGGTCACCCTTGGTCCACCGATAGTCTCTCCTCCACTCCGTAGGCCGCTGGGCTATCACCCACAACTTCAGCACAGTCCGTCACAAATATCGGGAGGTGCCTACTGATGGGAACCCTTGGAAGGGACGGCCTTTCTAACGCTGGGGCAGCCTCTACCGGATCCAACGAAGGGGACAGAACAGCCTATCCATACGCATATGATCCACTCGGATCCGCCAACTACACATCTCAACGACTCTAATGTCATGAATTCTTCAGAATTCCACCAGGGCGCATAACCAAGATGCGGGGAACATATACAATAATAGCAAGGTTGTAATATCATTGGGGGAAAGGAACTTGGGAGGGCAGCGTGAGTTCCCGATATAGGACACCCCGACAACCAAACAAGGAACACGATGTACCCTAGCCCGGGTCTCACCGCTGTCCTCGCGAGGCCCCTCCCCTATAATATTCACTAAGATGCTAATAATCGTACAAGGGTAAACCATTATTTATCAATTAGAGGTATAATATTATTGGGACAAGAACCTTGGGAGGGCAGCATGAGGTCCCGATACAGGACATCCCGACAACCAAACAAGGAACACGGAGTACCCTAACCCGGGTCTCAATGTTGACCTCGCAAGGCCCCTCCCTATAATATTATCTAAAGCATGCAATTTAAACATATACTAGCATTTAATTTAATAAATAAACTAGTAGGACACATGCATAGGCCAAGGCTTCCTAGCATGAGAATAGGGGGACATGATGCATGGCTCATACACATATCCTAAGGGTGCAAGTCCCTAACATACAAGTCTAGGGTAGCATGCATTCTACATTTTAAAATCATGCTCGCATGAAATACACTTTACAACAGGTTAATATAAATCCATGGTGCCCCAGGAGAGGTCGGTATACGCCCAAATGCGTATAACGCCTCTCTACTGGGTTGGATTGTCCCACTCACCAAAAATCGGGTCGTCGCGCGACCGCCCTTCAAGATCTGCAAGACAGACATTTATATGGTGAGTTAAAGCCCACAAATACCACAAAATATACCAAAATACTCAAAACAATACCCAACACTCGGGCAAACGTACATACGATCCGTACGCACGCTAGCCCGAGCACCCCGACACACTCCCGAACCCACGGCAACCACCCGCACGGCCATCCGCCCCGGACGCGCCGCCGCGCCTCAGCCCGCGCACCCAGGCGCACCGCCGGGCCCCTGGCCGCACGCCTGGACCCGCAGCCGAGCCACCCGGTGTGCCGCGCGCCCACTGCGCCCCGCTGCAGCAGCCCGCGCGCACCCCGCACGCCCCGCGCGCACCACGCGAGCACACCGCACGCCCCGAGCGCCCAGCGCTTCGCCTCGCGCGCACCACCAGCTCCGCCCCGCGCGCACTCTGCGCGCACCACCAGCCTCTACCCGCGCGCACGCCTGCCTCTGCCCAGCGCCCCGCGCGCATGCTCCTCTGCAGTGCCCAGCGCCCAGCACCCCAGCGCTCAGCACCCTCTCCCAGCACCCGGTATCCGCGACCCAGCGCCCGACGCTCAGCACCCAGCACCCGGGACCCTCACCCAGCATCCACGCGCGCGCCTGGCAGCACGCGCCCAGCGCGCCTGCCAGCCTGCCCGCGCTGCTGCCCGCGCTGCCTGCCTGCGCGCATCGCCGAGTGGCCCGAGTACCGCTCGCCTGCACGCCTGGGCACTGCCCGCCTGATGCCCGAGCGCCCCCTGCCAGCTGCCCGAGCGTGGCCTGCCCAGCCGGCCTGCCCTGCTCGCACAGCCCGCAGCCATCCTACCACGCACGCCTCCCCCTGCACCCCCCGAGTGCACGCCCGCGCGCGCGCCCGGCAACCTGGTGCGCCTGCTCCCAGCCTACCCGGGGCAGCTAGCCTCCCTGCCCGGGACTGCCACCCAACCTGCCGAGCACCTCTACCACCCACCTCCGGCCACCAATGGCCTCCGACCACCACCCCACCGCCGCCAACGGCCACCCACAGCCGCCGACCACCACCCAACCTCAAATCCAACATCCTAACATACATCTAAGCATGAAAAGAGAGGAAAAAGGGCTTACCAAGGGGAGGAAGAGATGCTCGGTTGCTCTCCGCGCACCGAAACCTTTCCCCAAAGGCCTCCAACGCCGGGATCTACTCCCACCTCCGAAATGGCCCAAATCAGGGAAGAAAAGAGGGGGGATGGAGAGGCAAAACTCGCCGGAATCCGGATTTGAAAGCACCGGGGTGTAGATCGGGACCCGATCTACACTTCCTATGCTTTAGGTTTTTGGGTTTGAGGGCTCTAAGGGCCTCAAATGGAAGAAAAGGAGAGAGGGGAGAGAGAGAGAGCTTTGGTAGAGATGATGAATAGTACCAATGAAATATTAGATTTCATTTATATAGACAAATCACTTAAAATACCCGGATACACCCCGGAACTGCGAAATTTCAGAAACGTTACCGGAAATCGATGAAATTTTCGTGAAAGGCCTAAAATGGCACTAGGACACCAAATATGCAGTTAGATTTCCAATCGGAGTTCTCTAACTCAGGACGATAGCTAACAGTCCAAAAATTAGCGGTTCCGATCGAAAACCGAAAAAAACGAAAAACTGCCAGAACGCTCCAACGGTTACCAGCAGGCTAAAAGTGACACATATATAACAAGGCGTCACACTAGAGATTATTCATCTCCATGGAGCACCAGTCAGCATTGTTTTAGATCGCAATTTGCGTTTCATCTCACGCTTCTGGACTGCTCTTCAAATGGTGTTGGAAACAATGTTGAATTTTAGCACAACATTTCACCCTCAGTCAGATGGGCAGTCTGAGAGGACGATCCAGATATTGGAGGACATGTTGAGGGCTTGTGTGATTGATTTCTACGGAAGCTGGGAGGATCACATGCGTGACCAGACTCTAGATGGAGCACTCTGTGGCTGCGTGCCATGGATAGCTGGTTGTGTGTCCGTTGCATCATTCGCATCATATAGAATAGTACGGTAATATTTGATTATTTCTCTAAAAGATGCATGGTATTTCTTCATATTGTTACAGTTATATCTTGTGTTGATATATATATCCTTTAATCTGCATATTCAAGTTTTCATAAAATTACTCTTTGAAAATATTATTATTATATCAGGACGCCTTAGGTCCATTCACTGAGCATGAGGTTGCTCACCCCTCCTCTTTTCCATCTTTCAGAGTAGTTCGATAAGGAGATTTGGCCTCGCTATGGTGCTAGAGATCGTCGTTCGTGTTGCATAGGATTTGTTGCATTTGTAGGTTTCAATAAGCCTTTTTCTAGGCATGTAGTGAATTTTCCTTAGCCCTATCAACAAAACCATAGGATCGCTAAGTTTTGAATAAAGAACTGGTGTGTAATCACCCAAGCTTGGGATGAATTATTTTGAGATCCTGTCGATGTTTTAAGTTTAAACTTATTAGTTTGTTTTAATTAAACCTTCATGATTTAATGGTGATGGAGTATTAATGACTAAATTTTATATTACGCTGTGACATTGAGGATTTAGTATACTAATGCACCACATCGCATGTCTTATTCAAGAGTAATGGGTAGGGGGGCGTTACAAGTTCCATCTCCACATAGCGGTGTTGTGATTGCAAATTATATTGAGTTATGTTTGTTAGAGTGGGGCTTGGAATATTTGTGTATGGTGACTGTTGAGAATTGTGCTTCAAATGAATTTGCTTTTAAAAAATTTGAAGAAAAAGTTTATCAAGAAGAATGGATTGCTTTTTGTAAGAACTCAAACCTCTATTTAGGCTTATGTCATTCTTTTATATGTTTGGATTGATGGATAGCACAATGATATGTGTTATTTCATATTATTATTCATTTGGAATGAACGAGGGTCATGTATGCTTAGGTTATATCCTAAATTAGATGTTTGGCATGGTTCAGATTTAATTTCGTTAATGCCCAAGATGATGTAGTTTAAATCTAATTTTATCATGGGGCATTCAGTTTTGAGTTAGCTTTCATACAAGACTGGAATTAGATCATCTGGATTCATGTAGCAAAAGTTATGAGTATTTTTTCAATTATACCATGGGAATAAGAAAAGCCTGGCAGCAGCCCTATTGAATGTTTAGCTCACATTTTGAAATAGTTAGAAGGGTTATTGGAGATTAGATTAAACATGAAACTTGTAGATGATCTTCTGGGCTTTTCAATGGATTTTGAATTGCATAATTCTGAGCTAGATTGTGAAAGATATGACAGTTTTAGTCGAGACTGCGCAGAATTTTAAAAGAGGGTACCTTGGTAATTTGGCCGGATTTTATAATTCCATTTAATTGAATGGGGGAAGTCGGTGGTGTATATGGTGAGAGAGAGAGAGAGAGTCGGCTTTTCAAGGAAAATAAAAAGGGGAAAATCAAGGAAAATTTGGAAAAATTAAGAAAAGCTTTGTGGGGTATTTTTCGTACTGCATTGGGTAAAGATTCTTATTCTTGTCATCAATATTCTTCATAGAGGGTTGTTGTATTTCAGTTTTGAATTGAATTTGTGATTTGGGGCTGAATACAAATATATTTTTGAGGGTTGATTTTACTATATCATAGTGGGGATATCATATTGTCTTGGTGGATTATTGTTAGAGTGGTGAAAAAATTGTTTATGTATGTGGGGTAACTTGTGTATGTTTGTTTTATGTTGCTCACCCTTACTAACCTTTCCCCTGTCACACCCCAGGCGTCCCCGAGACGTGGCAAAGATAATATAATATCAGCTATCAATACCTGAGGTCAATAAAGACTCTAACAACAATACACAAGGCAGGAAAGCAAGATAATGATAACTGACATGAAAAGCGGAAGCATAATATATAAACAATGTCTGTAAATCAAAAACATTATTACAGACTCGAATACACAATCACTGTCCTGTGAGAGCCAAGTCTAGACCAAAGAAAATACAACTTGTGCCATATGCACGATTTACAATACATACAAAACTCTAGAAATGCTGACAGCCTCGCACTCGCCATCCGTCGACAGAACGCTCCACGCCCATAAGACCACGCCACAGGAAAGCTCCAGCTCCACGCCCAACACTGCCCCTGAAAAGAAACAGTATGCGAGGGGTGAGCTACAAGCTCAGTGAGTGGCTGGAAACCAATCACCATTCTACAGTTCAATACATAATCAATTTCCTTTCAAGGAAAACATGGGTGGAAACCCATGGATAACTGGGTCACGCAGCGGCGCGACCATCCTCACCCCCACCCTCACTCCCGGAGGGAGTCTTTTGGGACTTTTGGGGAGAGACCATACCGTCGGTCGAAGAGACCCGGATTTACTGGTCTACACAACACTACTGGATCATCTACATCTAGATAACTGCTCAAACGATGCCTTTAAACATCGACACAGGACCGGACCCAACAACTATGGGAACGGTCGAACAACGAATGGGTCACACGGCGATATTCTTCACCTCATCCTTACCCTCACTCCTGGAGGGAGACTCTTGGGACTTTTGGAAGAGATTTAGACTGCTCTACACCCTTGGTCCACCCGGTAGCCTCTCCCACACTCCGTAGCCTCATACCTGGTATACTCCCACTATCAGTACTGTCCGACGCATCGGAGGTACCTACGGACGGGAGCCCTCTGTCAGGTCAGCTTTCCAACGCCGGGGAGTCCCTACTCGGATCCAATGAAAGGGGAGAACGATTCCCACGCCCGTAACATCATTCGTTAACCCTCTCCCGGGTAGTATCTACAACCCGATCTCCTCAACTCACCGCTCTACACCCTTGGTCCGCCAGTAGCCCTTTCCCCGGGTAGCCTCTACCTGGTATACTCCCACGATCAGTACTCTTCCGAATGCATCGGTGGTACCTACGGATGGGAACCCTCTGTCAGGACAGCTAAACCCGAGAAGTTCCTACATCGGATCCAACGAAGGGGAGAACGATCCCATGTTCGCAAAGCGAACCCAATGGAAAACAACTACTCTTGATACTCACTTATCGAGATATCAAAACACAGGCATAACAACAATCCATTCAACACACTCATATTAACCTTAAAATAGTCATAGTCCCTATACGGGAGTAACTACACAAGTTAGTGGGTCGTAACATCGCCGATCCACCCCACGCTCACCCTTTAGGGGTGTCATGGGTCTCTTTCAGACTAGACCGCTCTCCACCCCTGGTCCACCTGGTAGCCTCTCCCACACTCCGTAGCCTCTACCTGGTATACTCCCACTATCAGTACTGTCCGACGCATCGGAGGTACCTACGGACGGGAGCCCTCTGTCAGGTCAGCTTTCCAACGCCGGGGAGTCCCTACATCGGATCCAACCAAAAGGAGAAGACAGCCTACTCACGCGTATACGATCCTCTTGGATCCGTCGACAACGATTTCTAACACTACTAATGTCATGAATTCTCAAGAATTCCTCCAGGGCGCATAACTAAGATGCGGGGAAACATATATTATAACAACAAGGTTATAATATTCTCTAAGGCATGCTTACAACAATATAATCACATTTGATTTAAATAAATTAAACAAAATGGGAAACATGCGTAGGTCGGGGCTTTCCAATCAAGGGACATGGTGTCTAGGCATGTATGGGCCTCTATACATGATATATGGATGCATATCCCTAGCATACAAGGTCTAATGTGGCATGGTTACATCATATTAATCATGCATTACATAGTTTTTTTTCATATTATAGCTAGGGGGCCCCATCGATGCGCGACGCGCGTCTATGCGGGTCGAGCGCATCCCTAGAGAGGGGGGGGGGATTGGAATCGAACCACTCACCATACGACCCGGGACCTCGCGCATCCCATCCGACGAGATCTGCAAGGTAGGGGCATCCATTTTGGTGAGTAACAACACTAGCACACATGCGAGCACGCACGTACGCACGCGAGTCCGAGTGCCCCGACACCTACCCAAACCCTCGGGCAGCCACACGCATGGCCCCCCGCACGCGCACACACGCATACGCACGCACGCGCCCCAGCACCATCGGCGCACTGCCGCGCGCCTGCCCGCGCGCCCAGACGCGCTGCCGCGCGCATGCCCCAACACGCGCACGCACGCGCGCATGCGCACTGGTTCCCAGCCCCCCGCCCAGGCCCATGCCCAGGCGCACTGCCCCGCGCGCGCGCACCCCCGCTCGAGGCAGCACCCGCGCGCGCACCCGCGCAATCATGCGCACGCGCCCGCGCACTCATGCGCACGCGCCCGCGTGCGTCTGCACGCTCGCCAGTGCCTGCCAGCGCCCGCCTGCGTGCGCACGCGTGTAGACAGCCCCCAACGCGCGCCCACTCTTCCCTAACCCCTTTTTAACCCTCCCCAACCCCTCACACACACTCTAACCCCTATGCATAGCATGCATGACTTCCCCAACCATCCCAACAGCCCTTACAAATCAAAAAGAAGGGGAAGAGGACTTACCAAAAGAGGGAAACGGAAAGGGGGAGGTGCGGGGCTCTCGACGCGCCCACGGCCACCTCAACCACCACCACCACCACCACCACCTCTTCAGCCTCTCCTCAGCCTCCTCCTATGGCTGCAAATCAGGGGGGGAAAGATCATGAAAAGGGAGCTTGAGAGAGAGGAGATCAACAACAACAATACATGAACAAACCCTCACCAACACTTCCTCCTCCACCTTCTCCTTCTCTTTGAGGAATTTTCACAAACACCTTGGGGGCTTGAGAGAGAGGAAGAGAGAGCTTGAATGTTGACGTGGGGAATGGGAGGGGAAGAGAGAGAGAGAGAGAGAAGATATTTGTTGCACACAAATATCTAAAAGAGGGGTGGAAATGACCTAGTCGTCCTTTGACTAGAAATTCTGCGCATGCTTCACTGGAACAGCCATAACTTCCTCGATATAGCTCCGAATTGCACAATTCCAAGTCCGTTGGAAAGCTAAGAAGATTATCTACAACTTTCATGTTTATGCCAAGATCAAATAATCTCTCCAGCTATTCCGAAATTAGAGCTAAACATAGAACAGGGCTGCTGCCAGAATTTTCATCCCCGGGGTATACTTGGAAAAATACCCATAACTTTTACTACAGGAATCCAGTTGATCTAATTCCACTTTTGTACGAAAGCTAACTCAAAACTGGACATCTCATAATAAAATCATATTTAAACCTCTTCATCTTGGATTTTAACAAAATCAAATCCAAATACCAAATTGGAAATACATAACTTCGAGGAAAAAATTATGTAGCCAAATTTTCAATCAGAGTGCTCCAAATGACACAGGCACAACATTCCCCCCTCTGTTTTTGCTCTCCTTAATGTGGACCAGCAGTGGTTGGGTTGAGGAAGAAGGGATGATAGTGTTGGAGGTTTGGGATGTACCTAGAAAGGTGAGGCAGATTTCTGTCTTGTGAAGATCCTTGTGAATTTGGTACCTAGAAATATATTATGAGGATTGTGTCTTCATATGATATGATCATCTATGTGCCTAGATCTTATATATGAAATGTGGTGTCAAAATATTACTTGTGCTGTAAGTTATGATCTTTTTTGTAAGGACTGTCCAGATTCGAGTGGGACTCGACCAGTTTCTGAAAATATTTTATTTCGGGCATTTAGAGATCAAATAAGATTATGATGTCTTCAAGGATTATAATCTCAGAATATCAATTACTATGTATGATTTATTTCAGAATTATTGGATGAGTATTTGGTGCTGTGGAGATCAAAGAGTAGGGTTGTTTGCTGCCCAGATTTATATAGTTGCTGCCCATATTTGTTTGTCGTGAAGATGTGATGTTTTCTTGCTGATTTATAGGTGATTTAATTGGATGATAGCCTATGGATGAATGGCTTTTGATGGTGTAGAATAATTGATTTAGTAGTTGGAGGTATAGGGTGTATTTTGCATTTGTTGGCTAGGATCTTAGGATATGTTCTGGATTACCTTTTTTTTTTTTATATACATGAATGCTTTATTTCTTGGCTGAGTTGATGATGTTTGTCTGTCAAAGGGGTTTCCTCAATGTGAGAAAATGTGGTGATCTTGTGGTGGGAATGGCTATGCTCCCACGAGAGTCCAATAGCGATCGCGCTACCATTGGACTATCTGAGGCATGTGATTCATTGCGGGACGCAGTACTCGTATCAGTGAGTGGATCTAACTTGGCATTCTGATAGTATAGTTCCATGCTAAGTCATGTTTATGGTATCTTTGATCTTAATCCAGTATGCATGACTATGGTGGCATCCATAAATGATAATATGACATGGTTAAGTAGATTGTAATTGAAGTTCATGTTTATCTTGCTATACATATAATAAACTTGGAATATGTAGTTAAGGGTAGGAATTGATATTATTGTATCATGTCATATCCTGAATGCATGCTCATGATCTATTATTGTTAGTGCTTGCATATTATGTTCTATTATCAGCATGCTCTGTAGATCACCGTCTACTGATCTGGTCAAGACATTGCTAGGGATAGGGGTTTGATCATATGGGTCAGATCTTATTGCCTGTTGTGGTTTACCTCGTAGGTCCTCGACCGGTGTGTGTCGAGCATGTTCGGGGTGGCTTAATTATGATAGTTCTTGTGAGTTATGAGTGCGAACCTGCAGTTGAGGTGAGGGTAAACTCTGGGTGTCCTTCACGAGAGGAGCGTTTTCGAGGTTCATCCTGGACACCCACGGTATCCGATACTTCAAATTGGCTACGCGTCAGAGTGGTTGGATGACAGAGAGCCTTAGCCAAGACACTGGGTTTGGCGGTTTAGTTTGCATTGAGATGCTTCGTGTGAGTTAGTTGAGGTGAGGATAAAATCTGGGTGTCCTTCACGGGGGGAGCGATTTCAAGGTTTATCCTGGACGCCCACGATATCCGATAGTTCAAATCGGCTACGCGTAAGAGTGGTTGGATGACGAAGAGCCTTAGCCAAGATACTGGGTTTATCGGCCCTCTTAGCAAAGTGATGGTGTCTAGGGCGAGATCCATTGATGCAGTTTGTATTGTAATCGGGCTTTGGTGGATTTGACGGGTGCAGTGATACTCCCAGTATTGGCCGAGCCGATGCATTTGCATAAATGAGTCGCCTAAGAGAAGTCACTTCGCGACAGGAGGAACTGTGAGGCATTTGTGTGTAGTGGCATTTCAGTCACTAGGATATATATATATATATAGCGTTGCTAACATGGGATGGATCCCCTGTGGTATGGGACGCAGACGGATCTGTCTTTATGTTAGGGACATAATGAGGTTAGTGTGAGTTGGCCTCCTGTGGTATGGGACGCAGGCTGGTCGGCTTATACTTGATAGTTATTTATGTACATTTTATGGATGTGGAATTGTACTGTGAGGTGTCTTGTGGTTAGGTTCATTCACTAGGCCTTCACTGGCTTACACCCTATATTTTTATGGGTTTCATCCAAGTGTTGCGCATGTGGTTGAAGGTTTTGTGCGCCTCTCGCTGAATTGGTGAGCCTGTTAGCTTCCTGTTGTTTTTTGTACTAGGTGTTTTGTTATTATTGGTATGTATTTGGCTATATTTGAAATTATGACTTATGTTCACATAGGACGGTGATTTTGTATTCTTTTGAGTGCCACTATTAATTGTTCTATGGCCTTGTATTGTTCATTTATTTATTCATATACTCTTCCGTTGTCGTCTATTTGCTTCAATCATTTATTCTTTATGATTTATTCTGATTATGATATACTCGGTATCGTCCACGTGTCACCCCTCTGGGACGGCCGCTCCTGGGGCGTGACACTTTTAGATGGTGAATTCCTTCACATGATATGTTGTGCTCACATATTGAATTTGATTGTAAAAGATAGGATAAAAGATGTGAAGTCTAGAGTTGATTGAATTCGTGAAGTGGTTAAATATGTAAAGAGTTCACCTTCTCGTTCACAACAATTTAAATTATGTTATGAACAAGAAAAGATAACAAACAAGAAATTCTTATGTTTAGATGTTTGTACTCATTGGAACTCCACTTATCTCATGTTACAAACAACATTAGAATTTCAAAAAGGCATTTGAATGTTTAGAAGAACAAGATTTTAGCTTCAAGAAAGAAATAGAATATGAAATTCCTGATGAAGATGGTTGGGATAGAGCAAAAACATTCTGTAAATTTTTGAAAACATTTTATGGTGCAACAAAGCGTTTGTCCGGGTCTCTTTATGTCACTTCTAATGCATATTTTCATGAAGTATATGGAACTCAGATGTGGTTATTGCATTGGTCTAGAAGTGATGATGCTCTTCTTCATGACATGACATCAAAGATGCAAGAGAATTTGATAAGTATTGGGGCAAGATTGATAAAATTAATAGGGGGAATTGACGAAATACCCCTGGACCCAAGCAACCATTATTTATGTACCCCATGACTTTTGAAATTTTTTTTTTTATCTGCTTCTTGGTTCCCCTTTTTTTTGCCCCTGTTTTTTTTAATTCCTTCTCTATCCTTTTAGATACGACAAACCCTTCTCTAAACCCTCTTCTTCTTCTTCGAGCGGTCAAAACCCCTACTTTTTGTTCTCCTCTTCTTCCTCCTCTCCCAAAGAATCCATTTTTCTCTTCTTCTTCTTCTTCGTCGTCCCCAAATCCTTTATCGCTGAGCACCGATCTCCCACCGTCGCCGCTTACCGTTCTCCCATTAGCCCGATCTACCACCTTATGACCTCTCACTAGCCCGATCTACCACCGTACGACCTCTCACTAGCCCGATCTACCACCATATGATCTCTCACGGCCCGATATCACACCGCCCCATCTCCCGTCGCCCGATCTCACCCCGAACGAGCCATCACTGATGTCTTTAATACCTGCTATTTGTAAATACAAAGATGATGCATGTGTGATAAATGTTGGAGAAAATACTCAATTTCAGAGTTTCATTGTGGGGTTGTGTTCAAGATGGAAGTTGGATCCACAACAAATGATCGTGAAATACACTATTCCTGGGACCGACAAAGAGTTCGCGTCAGTCATCGATGACTGCGAATTGAAGCAGATGGTTGATGTGCATTTTCACTTCTATGCAAAGCTCATACATATTTATCTTCAAAATTCTGGCAGTGATAGATATTTATTTATTTCTGTATACTGTAATGTCAAACTGTCATTTAGTACACGAGAACTGTAATTTATAAATCTATTTTAGTTAATGTACATTTTCCACATTAGATTTTGTATGCATACTTAGGTATTGTAATTTCCGTTGTCATGTGTAGCTTATATGTCATTTTATTATGTAATTATCATACATTATATTTGTAATCTGTATCGTCATGTTGCTTATCATAGTTATTCTGTGAATTGATAATTCCATTAAGTGAGTTTATTCTTATATTCTGTAACGCATAGTATATTTTCTGTAAATACAATTAGACCTGAAGGTAGCCCCATTCACGGGAATGGCTCATGCGAAGGTGATAATGAAAACACAGTTGAGCAACCAAATGCATTGGAACTGGCGAACATCCAAAACAGTGAAACTAGTGACGCTCATAGCCTAATGATTAGCATGTGGGGTGATCTCATTAGACAGCCTGGTCAAATCTTTCATAATGTGAATCACTTTCATCGTGACCTTTGCAACTTTGCTATTGCACACGGGTTTGATTACCATCTAATTTAGAGCGACCAAACCAGAGTTACTGCAAAATGTGCTGCTTTCAATTGCGCTTGGCGTATTCATGCATCGCTTTTGCAAGCATTTGAGGGGGGAGAAATGTTTAGAATTAAGACTTACGTACCAACACATACTTGTGGGGGTAGTTTGCGAAGAGCAGGGCATCCCAAGGCCGGCAAGAAATGGGTTCAGAACTTGTTAGAGACGATCTTCAAGTTAATCCCCTATTCACTGCAAAGGATACGAGGATCCAACTGAATAGACGGTTTGGGATGAATGTGTCATATGATCAGTCATAGCATGGGAAGGAGATTGCGAATAAAGAATTGCATGGCAATGAATTCTGTTCTTTTGATCAAATGAGATGGTATAAAAATGTGGTTGAAGCCACTAATCCACGTAGTTTAGTGGTGATTGAAACGGATAGCACACAACGATTCAAGTATTTCTTCATTTGTTTTCGAGCATGTGTTGAAGGTTTTGAGACTGGATGTAGACCTATGTTGTGTGTTGATGCAACATTCTTGAAGTCTAGATTTCAAGGAATAATGTTGGCCGCCTCAACATACAACGCCGAAGATTATCCTGTCGCGTTCGCAGTTGTTGATAATGAGAATTATGATTCTTGGTTGTGGTTCTTTACCAATTTGAAGAATGCTCTTACTAGTGAACATCGGATTACATTTATTTCTGACAGGTCAAGAGGTTTGATTGCTGCCATGAAACAAACTTTTCCAGATTCAAATCATTCTTTTTGTCTTAGGCATTTGAAGATGAATTTTAAGAGTACTGTTCTAAGGAAATATGAGAAAACACGCAAGGAAGTTCTATCCAGTCTGCTTGATTCTGTTGCATATTTCTTTACAAGAGCTGGATATGAAAAAGCACTTGAAGATTTGATAAGGGATGTGCCACAAGCTGAGGTCTGGATGGCAGAACATGGTCCTGAGCATTGGTGTAATGCACTTTTTCAGGGTGACCGTTATGGGGTAAGTTATCCACTGTCATATCTTTCTGTGTTTATGCATTCATGTTTCTGTATCCTTCTTCTAAATGTATGTAGTTAATAGTTTTGTTTTTGTACTTTGTTTAGATTCGTAATGGGTTTCTAGTTACTGTAGTAATGTTGTTATTTCCATAACATATTTAATTATTTCTGTACATTGTTTTAGATTATGTATTTTAACCTCGCCGAATCATTTAACAGTTGGATCATGTCAGCACGTTACTTGACAATTTTACAAATAATTGATCACATTCGTGTCCAGATTATGGATTTAACCTCAAGGAGGAAGATTACGTCCACAACGTGGCAAACTTTGTTGTTGTTATATATGTGTCACTTTTTGGCCTGTTGGTAACCATTGAAGCATTTTAGCAGTTTTAAAAATTTTTGCATTTTTCGATCGGAACCGCAAAATTTTGGACTGTTAGCTATCGTCCTGAGCTAGAGGACTCCGATTGAAAATCTAACTGCATATTATGTGTCCTGGTGCCATTCTAAGCCACTCATGAAAATTTCATCGAATTCCGGCAACGTTTCTGAAATTTCACAGTTCTGGGGCGTATCTGGGTTTTTAAGTCGCTCACTATATATATGTGGGATCTAATTTTTGAAATCACTATTCATCATCCCTACCAACCCTTTCCCTCTCTCCTCTCTCTCATTTTTCTCCCTTTTGAGGCCCTTAGACCCCTCAAACCCAAAAACCCAAAACCTAAGAAGTGTAGATCGGGTACCGGTGCCTTCAAATCCCATTTCCGACAAGTTTAGCCCTCCCATCCTCCCTCCTTTCTCCTCTATTTTGGGCCTTTTCAAAGGCCGAGCAAGATCCGGGCGTTGGAGGGCTTTGGGGAAGCGTTTCGGTGCGCGGAGAGCACCCGGACACCCCTTCCTCACCCTTGGTAAGCTTTCTTTCCCTCTTTTTCATGCTTAGATGCTTGGTAGGAGGGGGTCTTTGTGTTTGGGAGGTGGTCGGCGGCTGTGGGAGGCCGTCGGGGGTGGTTGGGGGCGGTCGGAGGCCGTCGGAGGCCATTGGGTGGTGGTGGAGGTGCTCGGGCAGTGGGAGTTGCTGTTCGGGCAGCAAGCAGCAGCGACAGCAGCTCAGGCAGCAGCGGCAGCAGCTCAGGCAGCGCGCAGGCTGGGCGCGCGCGCGCGTGCGCGCGGGCGTGCGCTCGGTGCTTGGAGCTGATCGAGCAGCCGTGCGCGGGTCGGTGCGAGGTGCTGGTCGTGCTGGGCGTGCGCGGTGCTGTGCGTGAGGTGCTGATCGAGCAGCTGTGCGCGAGGAGCTGGTGGCGAGCTGTGCGCGAGGGGTTGGTCGAGCGGCTGGTGCGGGGAGAGGTGCAAGCAGCGATATGCGCGGGTTGGCGGTGCTGGGCGTGCGGGTGCTGGGGGTGAAGGCCGAGGGCAGTGCGTGCGGGAGGTCGTGCAGGGTGCGCGCGGGGGCACGGCAAGGCAGTGGTGGCGCGCGCGGGGTGTGCGCGGGGCGTGACGCTGCGCGCGGGGCGTGCGGGGTGCTCGCGGGCCGGCGCGAGGTGCGCGGGGTGTGCGCGGGCGGCTGCGCTGGGGCGCAGGGGGCGCGCGGTGCACCCGGGAGGTTCGGAGTGGCCGTGCGGGTGGTTGCCGGCCGTGCGGTGGTTGCCGGAGTGCTAGGGCTAGCGTGCGTGCGGGTCGTATGCACGTTTGCCCGAGTTGGGTATTTAATTGTGTGTTTTGTGTAATTTGGGGTAATTGTGGATTATACTCACCCAGTTAATATCCTGTCTTGCAGATCTCGACGGACGGTCGCGCGTCGACCCGATTTCCGGTGAGTGGGACAACCCAACCCAGTTTGGGAGGCGCTACATGCCTTGGAGCGTGTACCGTCCTCCCCTGGGGCACATAGTTAGTATTAACTGTTTGTTTATAATCCATGTAAGCATGATGTGTGTGTAGAATGCATGCCACCCTAGACTGGTATGTTAGGGACTTGCACCCTTAGGTTTTGTGCATGAGCCATGTATCATGTCACCCCGTTATCATGCTAGGAAAGCCCTGACCTGTGCATGCGTCCTATTAGTTTGATTTATTTAATTAAATGCAAACTGCGATATAGATTAGCATGCTTGGGAATATAAGGGGGCCTTGCGAGGTTAACATTGAGACCCGGGTTAGGGTACTCCGTGTTCCTCGTTTGGTTGTCGGATGTCCTACATCGGGACCTCAGGTTACCCTCCCAAGGTCTCTTTTCCCCTTTTATGTCTTATTTATTTCCCCGCATCCTGGTTATGCGCGCTGGTGGAATTCTGAGGAATTCAAGACATTAGAGTTGTAGAGATGTGCTGTCAGCGGATCCGAGTGGATCATATGCGATGGATAGGCTGTTCTGTTCCCTCCGTTGGATCCGTGTAGAGACTACCCCGGCGTTGGAAAGGTTGTCCCGTGCAGGGGCTTCCATCAGTAGGCGCCTCCTGATTTGGTAGATGGACTGCGCCGAACGTGGGAGTGGCCAAACGACCTACGGAGTGGGGAGAGACTATCGGTGGACCGAGGGTGACCAACAGCCTAGTCAGTCCCAAGAGCCTAGGTCACCTGTTGAGAGGTGAGGGTGAGGGTATGGTGGGCCGACGATGCGACGACCCACAGGATTGTGTATGGATGATTATCCGCCCATTAAGTCCCAACATCCTAGGTCACCTATTGAGGGTGAGGGTGAGGGTGAGGGTATGACGGTTCGGCGATGTGACGAACCCCCGGATTTGTGTTGTTTATGCCGCTTTGGGCTATTGACTTGATTTAAATGTGGTTAATATGAACTGTATGCATGGGTTGTGCTATTCACTGAGCGTGTGGCTCACCCCTCGCATCAAATCTTTTTCAGTGAGCACTGAGGAGGACTTGGCGGAGGAGCGTCCCGAGCGACTACACCAGTAGCGGAGTAGCGCCACGTCCCTCGAGTTTTGAGGCCATCAGCACCCTTCTCTCCGTTGTATGTATATATCTCTGTGCTTGGGCACCTAGTTGGATGTTGTATGGATTTTATTTGTGTATATATGGACATGTTGGCTCTCACAGGACATACGATTATGTATCGAGTCTGTAGTATATTTTGATTACAGACTCAGTCTTTTTAGCTTCCGCATTTGGTGTATATATTATGTCAGCCCTGCTTTTATCTGTGTTGTCATTTTAGTTGTTGTGTGAGTATGTTATTGATTCCTGTTTACTGATATCATATATACACTTGCCGCGTCCCGGGGACGGCCGCCCTGGGGCGTGACAAAAGTTGGTATCAGAGCCTGGTCCTGTCAGAGCCAAATGTCTTCTTTTTCGTAGAGATGAGTCCTAGGATTTCTATATGCGTATTCTGATCCTAGTGTCTGGTTTTCTTAGGTTGCTGATATGCCTCCTCGTAGAGGACGGCGCGGACGTGGTCCCTCTCGACCCTTGGAGGTCTCCGGACCTGCCAGAGTCGAGGATGCTATTGGTGAGTCCTCAGGCGTGAGGCCAGGATCAGCGCAGGAGCCTCCTGCCTGGGAGCGCGCGTTTGCGCGGTTAGCAGATTTTGTGGAGACCCAGACGAGTGTTGGCAGATCAGGCACGGGAGATTCGGGAGCTGCGGACGGCCCGCGAGGCAGTACCGCAGGTTCCCTTGGCGGCAGATCCGCCTGTGGTACCCGATACACCCCCAGTCCCCGTGGTGGAGATTCCGGCGGCCAGAGTTCAGGATCCTCAGGAGAGGGAGATGGGGCTAGAGGCAGCAGCGAGGGTGCAGCAGAGTGGACTCTCAGCCTTTCTGAAGCTCCATCCTCCCGAGTTCCAGGGTCAGACGGAGGACCCCCTTGCTCCAGAGAGATGGTTGATGGAGGTGGATACCATCTTCTCGACGATGCTTTGCACAGACCGCCAGAGGGTCTCCCTGGCTACATTTATGCTGAAGGGTAGCGCCGCCGACTGGTGGGCTACCAGATCAGTGGACCTCCCAGAGGGACTGGAGCAGCTCACATGGGCGGGATTCAGGGATATTTCTTGGAGGAGTATTTCCCCTTCTCGACGCGACAGATAGTGATGCAGGAGTTTGAGCAGCTGACTCAGGGCACTATGTCCGTCGCTGACTACTCCACGCGGTTCACGAGGCTGTCCAGATTCGCTCCAGCTCTGGTGATGGACGAGGGGACGAGGTGCCGTCAATTCGAGCTCGGTCTCAGCAGTGCCATCCGAGTGCACGTCACCGCACACGCTTTCACGAGGTACTCCGACTTGGTCTCGAGCGAAGACCGTCGAGAGAGACCTCGGGATCCAGGTGAGGGCTCCGACCCCGTCGACAGACCAGAGGCCACCCAGAGGTCAGGACAGAGGGCAGCGCAAGAAGAAGAGGGCCCGCTTCGAGCAGTCAGCGGCTTCCTCTCTTCCAGCAGATGTGGTGCCAGCGCGAGGTCCAGCACCCATCGCAGCAGTGCCAGTCCAGATGAGGCTACCAGAGACGAGGCGCTGTTATCACTGTCAGCGCGTCGGGCATATTCTGTATAATTGCCCCGACGCTGGCCGACCCAAAGTGATGCCCCAGCAGCAGTTGCAGCAGCAGCCGTTCCAGCAGCCGTTTCAGCAGCAGCGCCAGCAGCAGCCTCAGCGCCAGCCGCAGCAGCAGCCTCAGCGTCAGCAGCAGCAGCCACAGGGTGGCCGTGCTGATCAGAGGAGGCAGCCAGCGCAGCAGGCGAGGCGTGCCCCTGCTCCTCAGCCTCAGTTCGTCCAGGGCCGAGTGGCAGCGCTTTCGGCAGAGGAGGCCCAGGCATCAGGCAGCGTGGTCAGAGGTACTGTTCAGATCTCCCAGCTTCCTGCTTATGTACTATTTGATTCCGGAGCCACCCACTCGTTCGTGTCTCCCCCTTTCGCGAGACGGACGGGTGTGGCGTCCGCTCCTCTAGATGCTGTTTAGAGGTATCATTGCCCGTGGGAGACCGGATTCTCCTCAGTTCGGTGTACCGAGGGTGCACGGTAGAGATCGCGGAGCATGAGTTCCCGGTGGAGCTGGTGGAGCTTGCGATGGCGGATTTTGATGCCATCCTGGGGATGGATTGGCTTGCAGCTAGTCATGCCAGCATCGACTGTTTCGCCAAGTCGGTGTCGTTCCACCTTCCTGGTCGGAGGTCTTTCCAGTTCGTGGGCGATCGAGACGTAGCTCCTTTGGGGTTCGTGTCGTCCATGCAGGCGTGGAGACTCCTTCAGGGTGGGTGCGAGGGCTTTCTGGCTTATATTGCTCTGGAGGATGCACCGCTGCGGGCAGATATCAGTCAGACTCCGGTCATGGCAGAGTCTCGAGGTTTTCCCCGATGATCTTCCGGGATTACCGCCGGATCGCGTGATCGAGTTTGAGATCAATCTGCTTCCGGGGACCGAGCCGGTTTCGAGGGCTCCGTACCGGATGGCTCCCGCAGAGCTGAGGGTGCTGAAGGAGCAGTTGGAGGAGTTGCTGGAGAAGGGCTTCGCACGTCCGAGTGTGTCTCCGTGGGGAGCCCCTGTCCTGTTCGTCCGGAAGAAGGACGGTTCACTGCGGCTGTGTATTGATTACAGGCAGTTGAATAAGCGGACAGTGAAGAACAAGTACCCGTTGCCGCGGATCGACGATCTGTTTGACCAGCTCCAGGGAGCGTGCGTCTTTTCCAAGATCGATCTCCGCTCGGGGTACTACCAGTTGAAGATCCGGGAGTCAGACATTCTGAAGACGGCCTTTCGCACCCGGTATGGGCACTACGAGTTCAGAGTACTGCCATTCGGGTTGACGAACGCGCCGGCGGCCTTCATGGATCTGATGAACCGGGTATTTCGACCCTTCCTCGACTCCTTTGTGGTAGTATTCATCGATGACATATTGGTGTACTCGAGGAGTCTGGAGGAGCACGCTCACCATCTTCGCACAGTCTTGGAGACTTTGGCCAGACATCAGTTGTTCGCCAAGTTCAGCAAGTGCGAGTTCTGGTTGGAGCGTATGGCCTTTCTGGGCCATGTGATTTCCGGTGAGGGTATAGCTGTGGACCCGGAGAAGACGCTCGCCGTGTCGAATTGGCGTCGACCGTCGAACCCCACTGAGATTCG
The DNA here is from genome assembly GCA_030737835.1 of Acorus gramineus. Classification (NCBI taxonomy): domain Eukaryota; kingdom Viridiplantae; phylum Streptophyta; class Magnoliopsida; order Acorales; family Acoraceae; genus Acorus; species Acorus gramineus. Next base: position 19,993,861 of record CM060855.1, on the reverse strand, counting down.
GAGCTTCTTGGGCTTGGCGGGTTATTACAGGAGGTTTGTGGAGGGTTTCTCCAAGATAGCCGTTCCTCTTACCCGCCTCACTCGGAAAGATGTTCGGTTCGAGTGGTCCCCTTCTTGCGAGGAGAGCTTCCAGGAGCTGAAGCGTAGGCTCACCTCAGCGCCAGTTCTTACCCTTCCATCTGGGAGTGGTGGGTTCGCAGTATACACAGATGCATCGCAGTTGGGTGTGGGTTGCGTCCTGATGCAGCACGGTAAGGTGGTGGCTTACGCGTCTCGTCAGTTGAAGCCCCATGAGCAGAACTACCCCACCCATGACCTTGAGTTGGCTGCGATCATATTTGCGCTGAAGATGTGGAGGCATTACCTCTATGGAGAGGAGTTCGAGCTCTTTACTGACCATAAGAGCTTGACGTATCTGCAGTCTCAGCCGGAGCTCAACATGCGACAGAGGCGTTGGGTTGAGTTCCTTACAGACTATGACTCGCTTACCATCCGGGTAAGGCGAATGTCGTTGCAGATGCGCTCAGTAGGCAGCCCCTGGGCATGGCCGCCCACATGGCTGTCCGTCGTTGGAGGCTTCTGGAGGAGGCCGCTTGCTGGATCAGTGTTCGGGAGACCCTGCTGGTGGCTTTTTGGCCAGGCTGGTGGTGCAGCCGGTTCTTCTCGACGAGATCCGCACGGCTCAGGCTCAGGACCCGCATTTTATAGTCCTTTCTGAGGGCGTCGCCCGGGGCGAGCGCCAGGACTACCAGATTCGTGCAGACGGGATCCTGAGATTCAGAGGCCGAGTGTGCATCCCCGACGACGCAGAGCTGAGGCGGAAGATTCTGGACGAGGCCCATCGCTCGAGGTACACCGTGCACCCTGGTGGCACGAAGATGTACAGGGCCTTCGTCGCGGCTACTGGTGGCGCGGGATGAAGACGGATATCGCCCGTTTCGTTGCCCGGTGCCTAGTATGCCAGCAGGTGAAGTCGGAGCATCAGCGCCCTGCGGGGAAGCTGCAGTCCATTGAGATCCCTCAGTGGAAGTGGGAGCAGATCACCATGGACTTCGTCTCGGGTCTGCCGAGGTCACGTTCGGGTCGCGATGCCATCTGGGTGATCGTCGACCGGCTGACGAAGTCTGCTCATTTCCTCCCCATCCGACTCACCGATTCTCTGGACACCTGGCGCAGTTATTCGTCTCCGAGATTGTCCGACTCCATGGCACTCCAGTCAGCATCATCTCTGATCGAGACGCGCGTTTTACTTCGAGGTTCTGGCGTAGCCTCCAGCACGCCCTTGGTACGAACCTCCATTTCAGTACCGCGTTTCATCCTCAGACGGACGGCCAGTCGGAGAGGACGATCCAGACCCTTGAGGACATGCTGCGGGCCTGTGTACTCGATTTTGGGGGCAGTTGGGAGAGGCACCTTCCGTTGGTGGAGTTTGCCTACAACAACAGCTACCACTCGAGCATCCGGATGGCTCCCTACGAGGCACTTTATGGCCGCAGCTGCAGGTCCCCCCTGTGTTGGGATGAGGTCGGAGAGCGCCAGCTAGAGGGACCAGAGATCGTTCACCAGACCTCCGAGATGGTGAAGACGATCCGCGAGCGTATCCGAGTCGCTCAGAGTCGTCAGAAGAGCTACGCCGACCGCCGTCGCCGTGAGCTCGCCTTCGAGGTCGGTGATCATGTGTTCTTGAAGGTGTCCCCGATGAAGGGCATCTTCCGATTCGGTGTGCGGGGCAAGCTGAGTCCGCGTTTCATTGGGCCGTTCCTCATCCTCGAGCGAGTTGGGGAGGTGGCCTATCGCATAGCTCTGCCCCCACAGTTGGCTCAGGCCCATGACGTCTTCCATGTCTCGCAGCTGAGGCGATACGTCCACGATCCTGCTCACATCATCCCGTTCGAGCCGCTCGTCTTCGAGCCGGACTTGTCTTTCGTGGAGCAGCCGATTGAGATCATGGACCGCCGCGAGAAGAGGCTCCGCACCAAGACCGTCCAGCTGGTCAAGGTGCGATGGCAGCACCGTTCCGGTGCCGAGGCCACTTGGGAGCTCGAGGACGCCATGCGTGACGCGTATCCGCATCTTTTCCCTTCTTAGATGTTCTTGTATTTATTTTGAGGACAAAATTTCCTAAGGGGGGAGAATGTTATATATGTGTCACTTTTTGGCCTGTTGGTAACCATTGGAGCATTTTAGCAGTTTTTAAATTTTTGCATTTTTCGATCGGAACCGCAAAATTCTGGACTGTTAGCTATCGTCCTGAGCTAGAGGACTCCGATTGAAAATCTAACTGCATATTATGTGTCCTGGTGCCATTTTAAGCCACTCATGAAAATTTCATCGAATTCCGGCAACGTTTCTGAAATTTCACAGTTCCGGGGCGTATCTGGGTTTTTAAGTCGCTCACTATATATATGTGGGATCTAATTTTGAAATCACTATTCATCATCCCTACCAACTCATTTCCTCTCTCCTCTCTCTCATTTTCTCCCTTTTGAAGGCCTTAAACCCCTCAAACCCAAAAACCCAAAACCTAAGAAGTGTAGATCGGGTCCCGATCTACACCCCGGTGCCTTCAAATCCCATTTCCGACGATCCTAGCCTCCCCATCCTCCCTCTTTCTCCTCTGTTTTGGGCCGTTTCGAAGGCCGAGAAGATCCGGGCGTTGGAGGGCTTTGGAAGCGTTTCGGTGCGCGGAGAGCACCCGGACACCCTTCCTCACCCTTGGTAAGCTTTCTTTCCCTCTTTTTCATGCTTAGATGCTTGATAGGAGGGGGTTTTGTGTTTGGGAGGTGGTCGGCGGCTGTGGGAGGCCGTCGGGGGTGGTTGGGGGCGGTCGGAGGCCGTCGGAGGCCATTGGGTGGAGGTGGAGGTGCTCGGGCAGTGGGAGTTGCTGTTCGGGCAGCAGGCAGCAGCGGCAGCAGTGCAGGCAGCGCGCGGTCTGGACACGCGCGTGCGTGCGCGCGGGCATGCGCGTGGGCGTGCGCTCGGTGCGTGGAGCTGATCGAGCAGCGGTGCGCGGGTCGGTGCGAGCTGCTGGTCGTGCTGGGCGTGCGCGGTGCTGTGCGCGAGGTGCTGATCGAGTAGCTGTGAGCGAGGAGCTGGTGGCGAGCTGTGCGCGAGGGGCTGGTCGAGCGGCTGGTGCGGGGAGAGGTGCGAGAGGCGATACGCGCGGGTTGGCGGTGCTGGGCGTGCGGGTGCTGGGGGTGAAGGCCGAGGGCAGTGCGTGCGGGAGGTCGTGCAAGGTGCACGCGGGGGCACGGCAAGGCAGTGGTGGCGCGCGCGGGGCGCGGCGAGGCGGCTGTGGTGCGCGCTGGGCGCGGCGAGGCGGCTGTGGTGCGCGCGGGGCGCAGCGAGGCGGCGGTGGTGCGCGCGGGGTGTGCGCGGGGTGAGACGCTGCGCGCGGGGCGTGCGGGGTGCTCGCGGGCCGGCGCGAGGCGCGCGGGGTGTGCGCGGGCGGCTGCACTGGGGCGCAGGGGGCGCGCGGTGCACCCGGAAGGTTCGGAGTGGCCGTGCGGGTGGTTGCCGGCCGTGCGTGTGGTTGCCGGAGTGCTCGGGCTAGCGTGCGTGCGGGTCGTATGCACGTTTGCCCGAGTAATGGGTATTTATTTGTGTGTTTTGTGTAATTTGGGGTAATTGTGGATTATACTCACCCAGTTAATATCCTGTCTTGCAGATCTCGACGGACGGTCGCGCGTCGACCCGAATTCCGGTGAGTGGGACAACCCAACCCAGTTTGGGAGGCGCTACATGCCTTGGAGCGTGTACCGTCCTCCCCTGGGGCACATAGTTAGTATTAACTGTTTATTTATAATCCATGCAAGCATGATCTATGTGTAGAATGCATGCCACCCTAGACTTGTATGTTAGGGACTTGCACCCTTAGGTTTTGTGCATGAGCCATGTATCATGTCACCCCGTTATCATGCTAGGAAAGCCCTGACCTGTGCATGCGTCCTATTAGTTTGATTTATTTATTTAAATGCAAACTGCGATATAGATTAGCATGCCTTGGGAATATAAGGGGGCCTTGCGAGGTTAACATTGAGACCCGGGTTAGGGTACTCCGTGTTCCTTGTTTGGTTGTCGGATGTCCTACATCGGGACCTCAGGTTACCCTCTCAAGGTCTCTTTTCCCCTTTTATGTCTTATTTATTTCCCCGCATCCTGGTTATGCGCGCTGGTGGAATTCTGAGGAATTCAAGACATTAGAGTTGTAGAGATGTGCTGTCAGCGGATCCGAGTGGATCATATGCGATGGATAGGCTGTTCTGTTCCCTCCGTTGGATCCGTGTAGAGACTACCCCGGCGTTAGAAAGGTTGTCCCGTGCAGGGGCTTCCATCAGTAGGCGCCTCCTGATTTGGTAGAAGGACTGCGCCGAACGTGGGAGTGGCCAAACGACCTACGGAGTGGGGAGAGACTATCGGTGGACCGAGGGTGACCAACAGCCTAGTCAGTCCCAAGAGCCTAGGTCACCTGTTGAGAGGTGAGGGTGAGGGTATGGTGGGCCGGCGATGCGACGACCCACAGGATTATGTATGGATGATTATCCGCCCATTAAGTCCCAACATCCTAGGTCACCTATTGAGGGTGAGGGTGAGGGTATGGGGTTCGGCGATGTGACGAACCCCCCCCCCCCCCGGATTTGTGTTGTTTATGCCGCTTTGGGGCTATTTGACTTGATTTAAATGTGGTTAATATGAACTGTATGCATGGGTTGTGCTATTCACTGAGCGTGTGGCTCACCCCTCGCATCAAATCTTTTTCAGTGAGCACTGAGGAGGACTTGGCGGAGGAGCGTCAAGAGCGACTACACCAGTAGCGGAGTAGCGCCACGTCCCTCGAGTTTTGAGGCCATCAGCACCCTTCTCTCAGTTGTATGTATACATCTCTGTGCTTGGGCACCTAGTTGGATGTTGTATGGATTTTATTTGTGTATATATGGACATGTTGGCTCCCACAGGACATATGATTATGTATCGAGTGTGTAGTATATTTTGATTACAGATTCAGTCTTTTTAGCTTTCGCATTTGGTGTATATATTATGTCAGCCCTGCTTTATCTGTGTTGTCATTTTAGTTGTTGTGTGAGTATGTTATTGATTCCTGTTTACTGATATCATATATACACTTGCCTCGTCATGGGGACGGCCGCCCTGGGGCGTGACAGTTGTGTCCTAGAGTACATAAAAGACTTGAAGAGATGAATGAGGAGAGAAGGGGAATGGAGGTCAGACCATCCGATGGTCAAAAGTTTGAGGTTTTTGTTTAGGGACTGCTCATATGAGGTAAACATAGAAGATCGGACATCCCTATGTAGAAAATGGCAGATTACGAAATTACCGTGCGTCCATGCCTGTGCGGTCCTTGTGAGCATTAATGAATTACTGCACACATGGTGTGACCTATTGTACACTACTGAAACGTATAGAAAAACTTATGCAGTTAATATCTTTCTAGTACCTACAATGGGGATGCCAAGACCAGAGTTGAATGACACCGTGATCAAGCCACCAACGATGAAGAAGTGAGCTAGAAGAAAGTAAAAGAGAATAATTCCATCCAGATGTGAGATTGATACATTACCTTATAAGTGCTCTTTCTGCAAACAGTTTGATCACAATCGACAAACGTGCGAGAACCCATTGCCTAGCCAGATATCATTTGACTCTGAGGTCTAGCATCAGCATTTTAGAGCGTTTCTCTAGTCAATTTGTATCAGTACTGTGTGTTATGCTATCCGTTCTTTGAACCGCTTCTATGTTCTTGTTATGTGTTTAATCGTTCTGTAAGGATATTATTATTATTCTGTGTATGACGATCTGTTTAATTCTAACTTCGTCTTACGTTTAAGAGCATTAGTTTGATGTGTAAGTGCATTATTTTCTTTAACGTGATCAAGCCAATATGTTAGCTATTTAATGGTTTTTGTAAACATTAAATCATTTTCTATAATTCGTGAGCGTATGACTTGTAACTTAAAAATCAATTGATAAATACAAATCAATACATTACACTTAAAAATATATAATTACAGATAAACATACAGATATCAATGCATAACACCTGAGAAACATAATTCGTCGTATTTCATGTATTATGCATGTCATTCATAAGGTATGGAAATTTAGAGTATGGGTTACAGAAAATATAAATCAATTCACAGAACTACAACTTCTAGTTACATAATGGATTTATAATGTTACATAAATTATTTACAGTATGTTGTTTGATGTGTAACTTGAACTGTTACAGAAACCGTAACTTGTACTTACAGAAATTATGAATGAACTTACGGAATCCGTGACACTAGTTACTGTGGGTGAAAGTTATATTTTTATTTTGTTAAAAATATGTCCAAGTTACAGTACATCCAGGTCATATTGATGCTCACATAAATGATTGAACATACAAAAAGATGGTTAAACATAAAGATTGTTAAACATGCATTCCAAGAGTTAATTAAAAATAGATTAAGCATACATTCCAAAAGTATCAAACGTTTGAATTACAGCGCTCTGCGGCAATCCTAATGAAGTCATTGGTTGTCTTCCCCCTTATCCTCTTCATGTCCTGCTGGGTGAAATCAAACCCACTGAAAGGCCTTCAGACTATACAATCGACATACTTTATAACAAAGAATGCGCAGCTACACATGCAACAATTAGTCAAACACCTAAACAAATTTTCACTTAGAAGAGAAGTACAACATTAGTAATAACGGAAACACAAATTGAAAACATATAAGAAGCATATATATACTTGCTTTCCTGCTAGGGCAGATTTTTTACATAGTTTATCTTCCATTTAAAAATATCGACAATGGTTATGTATTCATGGAAGAACTTTTTTATGCATTCTACCCAGTCAAACACATGTTTCTTGTAACAAGTGTAAGGTAACGAGTTATAAGCAAAAAAACCCTCCTCGCAGAAGTCCAACACCACCAAATGCCAGTGCAAATTGTTGTTGAGGACAAAAATATATTTATCCGCTTCACTGATGATATCATCTTTGCACTCCGGCATGAAGCGGGACATGAAACCAAGTTGATCTTTCTCTCCCTTTTGCATGGTAAGGCGCTGAAAAGACAGATTCATACATACAATAATTCATATATATCTGTAATTACATATAAAATGCTATAACATATAATATTGTAACTGTTAACGAATACAGTTACATGTACAAAATGCTTCATGAACAAGCACCTCTAGTAGTTTTTCACATCCTCATTCAATATCCTCTCATCAAGTATGTCGAAATATGCATCAATGACATATCCCTCAGTCATCAACCCATCAAATAATATGTCATGGATGTGATTCCCTCCTACTTATGTGCCTTTTGTGGTTGTCAACACTGTCTCGATTGTGATGGGCGCATTCAGGAATCTCTCGATCCATCCTTTGTCATCGTTCGACAATAAATCATGCCCATCGTAATCTCTTCCCTCTTCAATGACCCCGGGCACGCCAAGCCCAATGGATGAACGTTGTTGTAAACTATCACTCTCAATATTGCAAACAACATGCTACTGGCAACACAAAATTCACAGAAATTGGTATATAATTACAGGTATTATATGAGTAGTTACAGAAACTAGATAAAACATTTACAGTTTTTCCTCATCTATTTAACTGTTGTCCACAACCTGAAAAACCTCCACCACTTGCCCCTGTATTATTTACAAATATATAAAGCAATAAATACAGATATAACTTCAATAACTACAGAAACCAATATGACATGTATAAATATACCTCTTCCAGCTGACTATCAACCACAACCTGGTCAGGTTCTTTCTCCTCCTCCCCATTCCGCATCCCCCCCTCTTTCCCCTTCTCCTCCTTCTCTTTGATCTCCTTCCCCTGCTCCACCTTTTGTATGACCTCTTTTACTTGCTCCTCCTCTTTGTCCTCCATTTGTTGCTCCTCCACACTGTCAACCCCCTTCCCCTTCCCCTTATCCTCCTCCACCTTCCCCTTATCCTCCTCACCCATTCCCTCCCCCTCTTTCACCTGCTCTTCCTTTTGCTTCTTGACCCCCTTCTCATCCCCCTCACCCATCCCCTCCCCCCTTATCCCATCCTCATCTCCTTTTTCCTTCTCATCTCCACTCCCCTGCTCCTCCTCCTTCCCATTCTCATGTTTTTTTTTCTTATCCTCCTCTTCGCCTCTCTCATTTTCACCCTTTTCCACCATGTCCTTCTTTCCCTTCTGCATATTATTATAAAAATAGATCAATGATAAGATACTTCATTTATGATATTACATCAAACAATGAAGCAGGTTACAGTCATTAACAATCTAATTACATAAAAATGTGTGCACATATATAGAAACTATGATCACAAATATAATACAAATAGACAATGATTATGAATTACCTGATCTGCTGTGAGGAGGTGGAAATGTTCAGAGCAGCGAACGAGGGGGCTTTTGTCATTGGTCCTCCCCCATCGACAAAATTTTGGATCTTTTCCATACGTTGACGGATTCCATAATCAGGTGTGCTCGTAGAACCACACATGAAACAACATTTTTCATATTAAATGGATAACATGTATATAATAATATAAAAAATTAAAATCAAATAGGGTAAGCATACCATCAAGGCAGCCGTACATCCACCGATGTATCCTAGGCTAACCCCTTCCCCGGTATCTCGGCGTCTTATTCTTTCGGCAAATAGTCTCAAGTCCTCTATTATCATCTGATGGACAGCAGATGCCCATGAGAATTCCCAAGTTGCATCCAGGTCTTCCAAGTATCTGGCCAAATTATTAGGGCACTCATACCCCTTGTTGGGTAGTAGAAATGTAGCACACATGAGAATGATAAGGACCCTCACAAAATCCTGCTTGTCCTCCTCCTCATTCGAAGGGTGGAGCTGAATGAGTTTCACTCTAACATCCTTCCCGTGCAGATGCTTGTCCGGAAAATGCTTCTGGAGAAGGCGAATGTCGGATATCTTCTTGCTCTGTAAATCCAATGCTTTTCCATAGAATGGTAGGCCCGTTATGAGTGCCACCTCCTCCTTCGTGAACTTGCATATGCACCACCGAAGATGAATCTGTCATCTAACTCGAAGCACCGACAGATATTTTCCACCAATTATCCCTCACAATGAATTTCAAGCATTTCTAGGAAATGAAAAAAAGAAGTCTTTCCTAGGAGAAGCATATGGTCTGCGCTGCGTTTGACCTCAGCCAACGTATCCCTAAAATACTTTATGTAGAATCGATGATTTACCTCCTCTGCGTAAGACGTATGGGAATCGCATTAGTACAAAAAAGTAATGACCAATCAGAAATGAATTACACAAACAACCAGTCGAAACATAATCAAATGACTAGTTAAACAGTACTCTACAGAATGTAAAATATAAGTTACATCTTACAGACATACTAGATGCTAATATGAGAACCATCCATGATGAACGATTCATTTATGTAAATCAAATCGATGTGTATAAAAATGAGGAATTAAACTATAACATCAATTTTTACAACTTCAAAAACATGAATAAATTATAGCATCAGTTTTTACTAAATTAGGAATGGTAAGTACACATAGAATAAACATAAACACATAGCATAAACATAGACTACAAACATAAGACACATAGTAGCACCAGTCATAATGGCCTACAGACATAACTTCATCTATACTGTCATGAACTTAAACATGGACTATATACATTAAGTACTGCATTTAAACTATACTTTACATAATTTAAATTATAAGTTAAAACATAGAGACATACTATTTTCAAGATGAGACCATCTATGATGAACAATTCGTCCAGGTATATCAAACTGATGAGTATAAATACAAGGAACTTAACTACAGCATCACAAACATAAATAAACTATATCATCAGTTTTTACTAAAATTAGGGACATACAATAAACATAAACATAGTTTACAAACATAATGATCATACACCAGTCACAATGGCCCAGAGGAATAACTTCAACCATCAAGAACATGTCCATTTCTGTGAGGGTTCACAACACAACTAGTCCAAATACACAACCAACTGATCCATTTACAAGGACCACCACGAACAGTCCACTTACATATAAACTACAATTACATATCAGTATACACCATTAACAGAAAAGATATAAACTAGTTACACATCTGATAAATACCAATAGAATATCATCTCATTCATATACAGAACAATTTCACACCATCTATGGAGTTGAAGTAACAATTTACAGATATAAGATATGGAAATACAACAAAATACATCAGAACTTGCATTCCTGCTCTTGGATTTACATACTTCTTCTTCTCTGATGCTACTTTGTGTGATTCAGCCATGGTTTTATGGTTTGGAGAATGGGTTAGGGTTCGGCTAGGGTTAGGGTTTGAGTATTGCTAGGGTTAGGGTAAGGATCGTGGCTAGAGAAGAGGGTTTTGGCGAAGGAGTTTGTGTGAGAGTGACGGGAGACGGAGAAGGTCGCGAGATTCTCCAGGTTCACCGCGAAGTGATAATGTGGGGGCGACTGTCTAAAATCGGTGAGAGAGAGAGGTTAAACGGTTTCGCAAGGATCACAGGAGGCCGAGAATCGTCGCAAGCGAGAGGGATTCGAGAGGGGAGAAGCTGGTGCGATTTTTGGGGAGATGAATTGTGTGCGGGAGTTTAGGCGCCAGGGGTAATATGGGTAGGGAAATGTGAGTTGGCAAGGGTGAGGGGTATTAAAAATATTCAGCAGTTCTGCAGGGGTACAGAAAAAATTCTGAGAAGTCAAGGGGTATGAAAATAATATGTTGTTGGGTTCAGGGGTATTCAAACAATTCCCCCAAATTAATATTATGCTACTTGTTGCCGTGGTTCTTGATTCTCGTTACAAGTTGAAATATGTAAAGTTTTGTTACTCCAAAATTTATACAGTAGATATGGTTGAAGAGCTCATAAGAAGGATGAAGAATGCATTTGAACATCTATTGAGAGATTATCAAAGTTTGGAGGAACCTTTTGATATACAACGAGACATGATGTTTCATGTGAACAATAATAGCATTGAAGTTTCTAATTCAAGTTCTGAGATTAAGAACATTCACAATGAGTTCCAAAAGCATTTAGAAGAAGAAGAAAGCGCCGAGAGCAAATCTGAATTAGATCTGTATTTAGTTGAGCATGTAGAAAAAGATTTTGAGAATTTTAACATATTGCATTGGTGGAAGCTTAATAGCACAAGATTTCCAAAAAGCACATGATTTCCAATACTTATCATGTTGCTCGTGATTCCTTGGCCATTATTGTTTCAACAGTAGCTTCTGAATTAACATTTAGTGAAGATGGATGCATACTTGACCAATTTCAAAGCTCATTATCTCCCAAATTAGTAGAAAGCTTGATTTGTACTAAAGATTGGTTGCGGAGTCCATTAACTTCAATTGAAATTGTCAATATTTTAGAAGATCTTGAAGATGAATCGGGTAAATGCTAATTTCATTGCACTTTTGACATGAAATTTAAGTATAACTTGTTGTGAATATAGTGGATAACCACCTCTCCTCCTAGCCATAACCTCCCCCACTCTTCTATTCCATAACACTCCCATTATTGCCCCACTATCTCCCCCTCACCTCTATAGACTTGTAACTCCCCACCTTTGGGATTCCTCTATGCACCCTATAAATAAAGGGGTTTCTCATGTATTCCACAACCAACAAATAGTGAATAAGAATCTCTCTCTACTTCTCTTCTATATGTTTGTGTACTTTGTTTATGTATACTTGTGTGTATGTATTCTACTTAGTTTATAACACGTTATCAGCACGAGAAGCTCTTTGTTAAAGAGAAAGGTGGCCACAATGGAAAGCTGCTATTCAAACAGATTTGGATTCACTTGTAAAACATCAAGTATTTGGACCAGTAGTCCTAACCCCTGAAGGTGTTAAACCAGTAGGATATAAATGGGTGTTTGCGAGAAAACGAAATGAAAGAAATGTGATTGTTAGATACAATGTCACGCCCCAGGGCGGCCGTCCCCGGGACGCGGCAAGTGTATATATGATATCAGTCTAACAGGAGTTCAATAACATACTCACACAACAGCTAAAATGACAACACAGACAAAAGCAGGGTTGACATGATATATACACAAATAGCGGAAGCTAAAAGACTGAATCTGTAATCCAAAACATATTACAGACTCGATACATAATCAACTGTCCTGTGAGAGCCAATATATACAAGACATCCAAATAATATACAAACATGTGCCCAAGCACGGAATATAACGCATACAATCAAAAAGGGATGCTGATAGCCTCTGATACTCGCAGGACGTGGCGCTACTCCGCTACTGATGAAATCCCTCGGGGAGCTCCTCCTCTAGATCCGACTCAGATGACACTGGGGAAAAATATATGCGAGGGGTGAGCCACACGCTCAGTGAACAGCACAACCCATGCATCACAATATATATTAACCACCAGATTTATTAACAACAAACTCATTATTAAAAGCCACAAAATGGCAATAACTATACAAATCCAGTGGGTCGCAATCGCCAACCCACTACACCCTCACCCTCACCCCTCAATAGGTGACATAGGATATTGGGACTTACAATCCAGTGGGTCGCTACACCGTCGACCCACCGCACCCTCACCCTCACCCCTCAATATGGTGACATAGGATATTGGGACTGACTAGGCTGATGGTCGCCCTTGGTCCACCGATAGTCTCTCCCCACTTCGTAGGCCGTTTGGCCACTCCCACATTCAGCACAGTCCGTCCCAAATCAGGAGGTGCCTACTGATGGGAGCCCCTGCACGGGACAGCCTTTCCAACGCCGGGGTAGTCTCTACACGGATCCAACGAAGGGAACAGAACAGCCTATCCATACGCATATGATCCACTCAGATCCGCAGACAACACATCTCAACAACTCTAATGTCATGAATTCTTCAGAATTCCTCCAGGGCGCATAACCAAGATGCGGGGAACATATATAATAATAATTAACGAGGGTTATAATATTATTGGGAAAAGAAACCTTGGGAGGGCAGCGTGAGGTCCCGATATAGGACATCCCGACAACCAAACAAGGAACACGGAGTACCCTAGCCCGGGTCTCAATGTTGACCTCGCAAGGCCCCTCCCTATAATATTATACCAGGCATGCTAGCATTTAATTTAATAAATCAAACTAATAGGACGCATGCATAGGTCGAGGCTTTCCTAGCATGATAACAAGGTGACAGGATGCACGGCTCTTACACATATCCTAAGGGTGCAAGTCCCTAACATACAAAGTCTAGGGTAGCATGCATACTACATTTTTATCATGCTTGCATGGATTACACATTACAACAAGTTAATATAAATCCATGGTGCCCCAGGGGAGGACGGTACACGCCCAAGTGCATATAACGCCTCCCTACTGGGTTGGATTGTCCCACTCACCGATAGTCGGGTCGTCGCGCGACCGTCCGTCAAGATCTGCAAAATAGGGTAATCAATTCGATGAGTAAAATACCCAAACAAATCCAAAAATACAATAAAATACACAACACTCGGGCAAACGTACATACGGCCCGTACGCACGCGAGCCCGAGCATCCCAACTCACTCCCGAACCCCCGGGCAACCGTACGCACGGCCACCCGCCCCGGGCGCACAGCCGAGCCCCGGCCCGCGCGCCCAGACGCACTGCCGAGCCCAGCCCGCACGCCCGGACACTCTGCCGAGCCCCCCGGGTGCACCGCGCGCTCACTGCGCCCCAACGCGTGCACACCCGAGCGCACCCCGCGCGCACACCCGAGCGCACCCCGCGCGCCCTCGCGCGCACCACCCGCTCGCACCACTCGCCCTGCGCGCACTACGCCCCCAGCGCAGCACCCGCACACCACCCGCTCGTCCACGCGCCCCTGCGCAGCGCTCCGTGCACTGCGCCCAGCGCGCCCGACCGCACGCACCCAGCGAGCCCGTCAGCACGCGCCCAGCGCACCTGCCCGCAGCTCGCCCGCCTGCGCCTGCCTGCCTGCGCCTGACCGCCTGCGCGCGCCGCTGCCCGCATGCGCCCGAACCGAGCTCCACCCGCGCGCACGCCCTCGCGCACGCCCATGCTGCCCGAGCACTGCCTGCCTGCGCGCTGCCTGCCTGCCCGAGCACTGCCTGCCTGCGCACATAGCCTACCCGAGACAGCCCTTCCACCACCCCGACGGCCACCAACGGCCTCCAACCGCCTCCCACCGCCACCAACGGCCACCCAAAGCCACCCACACCAAAAACACCTCCTAAACAAGCATCTAAGCAAGAAAAGGAAGGAAAGAAGGCTTACCCAAAGAAGGAGAGGAAGGAAGGGGAAGACCGGTTGCTCTTCGCGCACCGAAACACCTCCCCAAAGGCCACCAACACCAAGATCTCCCTCAGCCCCAAAACCGGCTGAAATCTGAGGAGAAAAGATGGTGAGAGAGAGGGCAATACTCGTGGGAACTCGAATCCGAGACCACCGGTGGATAGATCGGGATGAGATCTAACCTTTCTCTTCTTTGTGCTTTTGATTTTAACCCCTCTAGCTAGGTCAAAATCAAGAAAAGAGAGAGGGGGAGAGAGAAAATCAAGTGGGGAAGATGATGAATAGTGGGGGAGATATTTTCGATTCACTTATATATAATCCCCCCACTTAGATTAGGATAAGCTAGGTTAATTAGGGTTTAAGCTAGCATTAGAGAGGATTAAGTGAGCTTTGACTTGGGTCAACCCAACCACACAAAAAAACAAAAGGGGTTGACCAAGTCAACTCTCCCAATGACTTCTCGCTCGGTTAAAACCCGGATACACCCCGGAACTGTGAAATTCTGAAACGTTACCGGAATTCGATGAAATTTTTGTGAGTGGCTTGGAATGTCACCAGGACACATAATATGCAGTTAGATTTTCAATCAGAGTCCTCAAACTCAGGACGATAGCTAACAGTCTGAGATTTTAGCGGTTCCGATCGAAAAATGAAAAAAACTGAAAAACTGCCAGAATGTCCCAACGGTGACTAGAAGGTTAAAAGTGACACATATATAACAACGCGGCAGGTGTATACATGATATCAGCAGTCTATACAGGTGTCACACCCCAGGGCGGCCGTCCCCGGGACGCGGCAAGTGTATATATGATATCAGCAGTCAATACAGAAAGTCAATAATATACCCTAAACAACATCAACAATTTCAACACAGACAATAAAGGGGCTGACATGATATATACACAAATAGCGGAAGCTAAAAGACTGAATCTGTAACTCAAAGACATATTACAGACTAGATACACAATCAACTGTCCTGTGAGAGCCAATATACAAAGACATCCAAATATAATACAAACGCGTGCCCAAGCACGGAATATAATACATACAATCAAAAGGGATGCTGATAGCCTCTAAAACTCGCGGGACGTGGCACTGCTCCGCTACTGATGAAGTCACTCGGGGAGCTCCTCCTCTAGATCCGACTCAGATAACACTGGAGAAAAATATTATGCGAGGGGTGAGCCACACGCTCAGTGAACAGCACAACCCATGCATCATAATTTATATTAACCACCAGATTTATTCACCACAATAATCATTCAAGCCTCTAAGTGGCAGGAACTAAACAATCCAGTGGGTCGCTATATTGCCGACCCACTACACCCTCACCCTCACCCCTCAATAGGTGACATAGGATATTGGGACTAAACAATCCAGTGGGTCGCTACATCGCCGACCCACCACACCCTCACCCTCACCCCTCAATAGGTGACATAGGATATTGGGACTGATTACTACACAAATCCGGCGGGTCGCTACATCGCCGACCCACCACACCCTCACCCTCACCCCTCAATAGGTGACATAGGATATTGGGACTTACAAGGCTGATAATCATCCATACACAAATCCAGTGGGTCGCTACATGGCCGACCCACCACACCCTCACCCTCACCACTCAATATGGTGACATTGGATATTGGGACTGACTAGGCTGTTGGTCACCCTTGGTCCACCGATAGTCTCTCCTCCACTCCGTAGGTCGCTTGGCCACTCCCACATTCAGCACAGTCCGTCCCAAATCAGGAGGTGCCTACTGATGGGAGCCCTCTCATGGGACGACCTTTCTAACGCTGAGGCAGTCTCTACACGGATCCAACGAAGGGAACAGAACAACCTATCCATACGCATATGATCCACTCGGATCCGCCGACAACACATCTCAACAACTCTAATGTCTTGAATTCTTCAGAATTCCTCCAGCGCGCATAACCAAGATGCGGGGAATATATATAAGATAATAATGAGGAAAAGAACCCTTGGGAGGGCACCATGAGGTCCCGATATAGGACATCCCGACAACCAAATAAGGAACACGGAGTACCCTAGCCCGGGTCTCAATGTTGACCTCGCAAGGCCCCTTAATATTCCCTAAGGCATGATAATAGTCATAAGTTCACATTTAATTTAATAAATCAAACTAGTAGGACACATGCTCAGGTTGAGGCTTCCTAGCATGAGAACAGGGTGACAGGATGCATGGCTCTTACACATATCCTAAGGGTGCAAGTCCCTAACATACAAAGTCTAGGGTGGCATGCATTCTACACACTAATCATGCTTGCATGGATTACATATTAACAAGTTAATATTAACTATGGTGCCCCAGGGGAGGACGGTATACGCCCAAGTGCATATAGCGCCTCCCAACTGGGTTGGGTTGTCCCACTCACCGATAACTGGGTCGTCGCGTGACCGTCCGTCAAGGTCTGCAAGACAGGGTAATCAACTTGGTGAGTAAAATACACAAATACACCAAAAATACACTAAAAATACACAACACTCGGGCAAACGTACATACGGCCCGTACGCACGCTAGCCCGAGCACCCCAACTCAATCCCGAGCCCCCCGGGCAGCCGCACGCACGGCCACCCGCCCCGGGCGCACAGCCGAGCCCCGACCCGCGCGCCCAGACGCACTGCCGAGCCCAGCCTGCACACCCGGACACCCTGTCGAATCCCCCCGGGTGCACCGCGCGCTCACTGCGCCCCAGCGTAGCGACTCGCACGCACACCCGCACGTCCAGCACCTCATCGCCTCGCCCCGCGTGCACCCCGCGCGCACCACCGGCTCGCCTCACCGCGCCCCATCGCCTCGCCCCGCGCGCACCCCCTGCGCACCACCGGCTCGCCTCACCGCGCGCGCACAGCACGCCTGCGCCTCTTCGCAGCGCTCCACGCGCACGCCCCCGCACGGTCCCCTGCGCGCAGCACCCGCAAGCGGCCCCCTGCGTGCAGCACGCACTGCGCCTCTGCGCAGCGCCCCGCGCACACGTCTCCGCACGGCGCCCAGCGCGCAGCGCCCGCACGCTCCTGCTTCACCCGAGCACACGCCCGTGCGCACGCCCGCGCGCACGCCCTCGCGCACTGCCAGCTGCTCTGCCTGCCCTGCTCGCCAGCCTACCTGCCTGCGCTGCCTGTGCTGCCTGAGCTGCCAGCCTACCCGAGGCAACCCACCATCCTGCCCGAGCCACCCTACCACCTCTCACTGGCCACCAATGGCCTCCAACCGCCACCAACCGCCACCAACAACCACCAGCACTCAAAACCACCCTCCTAACATGCATCTAAGCAAGAAAAGGAAGGAAAAAGAGCTTACCCAAGGAAGGAAAGGAAGGAAGGGAAGTTTGGTTGCTCTCCGCGCACCGAAACACCTCTTCAAGGACCACCACCACCACGATCTCCTTCAGCCCTCAAGATGGCTGAAATCAGAGGAGAAAAGAGGGCGTTAGAGGGGGTCACACACGTGGGAACTCGAATCCGAGACCACCGGTAGATAGATCGGGACAAGATCTAACCTTTCTCTTCTTTGGGTTTTTAGATTCAACCTCAAGAACTAGGTCAAAAGAAGGTTTTAAAGAGAGGGAGAGAGAGAAAAATCAATTGGGGAAGATGATGAATAGTGGGGGAGATATTCTTGCTCACTTAAATAAGTCAACACCACTTAGATTAGGGTTAACTAGGATTAATTAGGGTTAAGAGAGGATTTAAGTGAGCTTTGACTTGGGTCAACTCAACCACACAAAAAAAAGGGGTTGACCAAGTCATGGGCCCACTTTGACCAAGTCAACTCTCCCAATGACTTCTCGCTTGGTCAAAACCCGGATACGCCCCGGAACTGTGAAATTCTGAAACGTTACCGGAATTCGATGAAATTTTCGTGAGTGGCTTGGAATGGCACCAGGACACATAATATGCAGTTAGATTTTCAATCGGAGTCCTCAAACTCAGAATGATAGCTAACAGTCCAAAATTTTAGCGGTTCCGATCGAAAAACGAAAAAACTCAAAAACTGCCAGAATGCTCCAATGGTTACCATAAGGCTAAAAGTGACACATATATAACATGCAAAACTCGTCTTGTGGCACAGGGTTTCCTGCAGAGACCTAGGATAGATTTTGAAGAGACATATTCTCCTGTGATGGACACAATCACATTTCGGTATTTAATTAGTCTTGTAGTCTCAGAAGGACTTGACATGCATCTAATGAATGTGGTTACTTCTTATTTATATGAAAAATTAGATACCGACATTTATATGAAAGTTCATGAAGGACTAAAATTGCCTGAAGCAAAACCACGAAACATGTACTCAATCAAGCTAAGACGATCCTTGTATGGATTAAAGCAATTTGGACGAATGTGGTATAACCGTCTTAGTGAGTATTTAATAAAAGAAGGATATGTCAATGATCCAATATGCCCCTGTGTATTTATTAAGAAAACGGAACTCGGATTTACCATTATTGTAGTATATGTTGTTGATATTAATCTAATTGGGACTCCTGAAGAGCTCGAAAAGGCTTCCGAATATCTGAAAAAGGAGTTTGAAATGAAAGATCTTGGAAAAACAAGATACTGTCTCGGCTTGCAAATTGAGCAAAGTTCAAATGGGATACTTGTTCATCAAACAACATATGTTGAAAAAATCCTGAAGCGTTTTAATATGGACAAATGTCATCCATTAAGTACTCCAATGGTAGTAAAGTTCCTTGACCAAAAGAAGGACCCTTTTATTCCAAAAGAAGATACTGAAAATATTCTTGGTCATGAAGTACCATATCTTAGTAGAATTGGTGCCTTATTATATTTAGCCCAATGCACTAGACCCGACATTGCATTTTTAGTTCATTTATTGGCCAGATTTAGCTCTGCACCACCTCGAAGGCATTGGAATGGTGTGAAGCGCATTTTTCGTTATCTTCGTGGAACGTCATGCAAGGGTCTTGTCACGCCCCAGGCGTCCCCGAGACGTGGCAAAGATAATATAATATCAGCTATCAATACCTGAGGTCAATAAAGACTCTAACAACAATACACAAGGCAGGAAAGCAAGATAATGATAACTGACATGAAAAGCGGAAGTATAATATATAAACAATGTCTGTAAATCAAAAATATTATTACAGACGCGAATACACGATCATTGTCCTCTGAGAGCCAAGTCAAGACCAAAGAAAATACAACTTGTGTCATATGCACGATTTACAATACATACAAGACTCTAGGAATGCTGACAGCCTCGCACTCGCCACCCGCCGGCAGAACGCTCCACGCCCATAAGACCACGCCACAAGAAAGCTCCAGCTCCACGCCCAACACTGCCCCTGAAAAGAAACAGTATGCGAGGGGTGAGCTACAAGCTCAGTGAGTGGTTGGAAACCAATCACCATACTACAGTTCAATACATAATCAATTTCCTTTCAAGGAAAACATGGGTGGAAACCCATGGATAACTGGGTCACGCGGCGGCGCGACCATCCTCACCCCCACCCTCACTCCCGGAGGGAGTCTTTTGGGACTTTTGGGGAGAGACCATACCGTCGGTCGAAGAGACCCGGATTTACTGGTCTACTCAACACTACTGGATCATCTACATCTAGATAATCGCCCAATGATGTCCTTGAACATCGATTCAAGACCGGACCCAACAACTATGGGAACGGTCGAACAACGAATGGGTCACGCGGCGATATGTCTTCACCTCATCCCTACCCTCACTCCAGGAGGGAGACTATTGGGACTTTTGGAAGAGGCTTAGACTGCTCTACACCCTTGGTCCACCGGTAGCCTCTCCCGCGTAGCCTCTACTAGTATACTCCCACTATCAGTACACTTCCGAACGCGTCGGTGGTACCTACGGATGGGAGCCCTCTGTCAGGACAGCTGTAATCACCGGGAAGTCCCTACTCGGATCCAACGAAGGGGAGAACCATTCCCACGCCCGTAACATCATTCGTTAACCCTCTCCCGAGTAGTATCTACAACCCGATCTCCTCAACTCACCGCTCTACACCCTTGGTCCGCCAGTAGCCCTTTCCTCGGGTAGCCTCTACCTGGTATACTCCCACGATCAGTACTCGTCCGAATGCATCGGTGGTACCTACAAATGGGAGCCCTCTCTCAGGACAACTAAACCCGAGAAGTTCCTACACCGGATCCAACGAAGGGGAGAACGATCCCATGTTCGCAAAGCCAACCCAATGGAAATCAACTACTCTCAATACTCACTTATCGAGATAAAAAAACACAGGCATAACAACAATCAACACACTCATATTGACCTTAAATTAGTCATAGTCCCTATACGGGAGTAACTACACAACTTAGAGGGTCGTAACATCGTCGACCCACCCCACGCTCACCCTTTAGGGGTGTCATGGGCCTTTTCAGACTAGACCGCTCTCCACCCCTGGTCCACCCGGTAGCCTCTCCCACACTCCGTAGCCTCTACCTGGTATACTCCCACTATCAGTACTGTCCGACGCATCGGAGGTACCTACGGACGGGAGCCCTCTGTCAGGTGGATCAGCTTTCCAACGCCGGGGAGTCCCTACATCGGATCCAACCAAAAGGAGAAGACAGCCTACTCACGCGTATACGATCCTCTTGGATCCGTCGACAACAATTTCTAACACTACTAATGTCATGAATTCTCAAGAATTCCTCCAGGGCGCATAACTAAGATGCGGGGAAACATATATTATAACAACAAGGTTATAATATTCTCTAAGGCATGCTTATAACAATATAATCACATTTGATTTAAATAAATTAAACTAAATGGAAACATGCATGGATAGGGGCTTTCCAATCAAGGGACATGGTGTCTAGGCATGTATGGGCCTCTATACATGATATATGAGTGCATATCCCTAGCATACAAGGTCTAATGTGGCATGGTTACATCATATAAATCACGCATTTCATAGTTTTTCATACTATAGCTAGGGGGCCCCATCGATGCGCGACGCGCGTCTATGCGGGTCGAGCGCATCCCTAGAGAGGGGGGGGGGATTGGAATCGAACCACTCACCTTACAACCCGGGACCTCGCGCATCCCATCCGACGAGATCTGCAAGGTAGGGGCATCCATTTTGGTGAGTAACAACACAATTTACACATAGAAATCATTAGAAATAACAAATACTCGGACAAGCATGCATACGGACTCGCACGCATGCAAGCACGCACGTACGCACGCGAGTCCGAGTGCCCCGACACCTACCCGAACCCTCGGGCAGCCACACGCATGGCCCCCCGCACGCGCACGCACGCACGCACCCCAGCACCCTCGGCGCACTGTCGCACTCCTGCCTGCGCGCCCAGACGCGCTGCCGCGCGCGGCGCATCCAGCCCACGCGCCCTCGCAGAACCCCCGCGCACGCCCCAGCACGCGCACGCACGCGCGCGCGCGCACTGGTCCCCAGCCCCGCGCCCAGGCGCATGCCCAGGCGCACTGGCCTGCGCGCACCCCCGCTCGCGCCCGCGCGTCTACTCCGCGCGCACCCGCGCGTCCACTCCGCGCGCGTCTGCGCGCCCGCCTGCGCCTGCCTGCACGCGCGCCTGCGCGCTCACGCGCGCAGACAACCCCCAACGCGTGCCCACACTTCCTTAACCCCATTTTAACCCTCCCCAACCCCTCACACACACCCTAACACATCTACCCAACATGCATGAACTTCCTCAACCATCCCAACAGCCCTTACAAATCAAAAAGAAGGGGAAGAGGACTTACCAAAAGAGGGAAACGGAAAGGGGGAGGTGCGGGGCTTTTGTCGCCCCCACGGCCACCTCAACCACCACCACCACCTCTTCAGCCTCTCCTCAGCCTCCTCCTTGGCTGAAAATCAGGGGGGAAGGATCATGAGAGGGAGCTTGAGAGAAGAGAAGATCAACAACAACAGCAAAACCTACCATCACTTCCTCCTCCACCATCTCCTTCTCTTTGTGACATTTTCACAAACACCTTGGGGGCTTGAGAGAGAGGAAGAAAGAGCCCAAGAAAAATGGGCGTGGAAGTGATAGGGAGAGAGAGAGAGAGAGAGAGAGAGAGAGAGAGAGAGAGAGATATTTGTTGCACACAAATATCTAAAGAGGGATGGAAATGACCAAATCACCCTTTGACTTGAAATTCTGTGCATGCTTCACTGGAACAGCCATAACTTCCTCGATATAGCTCCGAATTGCACAATTCCAATTCCGTTGGAAAGCCAAGAAGATTATCTACAACTTTCATGTTTATGCCAAGATCAAATAATCCCTCTAGCTATTCCTAAATTAGTGCTAAACATAGAACTAGGCTGCTGCCAGAATTTCCCTCCCCGGGGTATACTTGGTAAAATACCCATAACTTTTACTACAAGAGTCCAGTTGACCTAATTCCACTTTTGTACGAAAGCTAACTCAAAACTGGACATCTCATAATAAAATCATATTTAAACCTCTTCATCTTGGATTTTAACAAAATCAAATCCAAATACCAAATTGGAAATACATAACTTCGAAGAAAAAAAAAATTTATGTAGCCAATTTTCAAACAGAGCGCTCCAAATGACACAGGCACAACATTCTTCCCCCCTTAGGAAATTTAGTGCTCGAAATTTAAGGAAACCCAAAAGGGAAGACCAAATGTAGCAAGTATGTCGCATAGACCTTTTGCTCCCAAGTGGTCTTCGCGCCGGACTGGCGCTACCAACACACTATAATCAAAGGAACGGTCTTAGCGTGGAGCCTCTTCTCATGCTGGTCTCTGACCTCGATCCACTGCTCCATAACCGACAAATCCACCTCCAGGATGAGGCGGTCGAATTGAATGACTGAGCAGGATCGTGGACATAACGCCTCGGTCATGAGACAAGGACGACGTCGTGGGCATGAGCCAGCTGTGGGGGAAAGGCTACATGATAAGCCACCTCCCCAATCCACTCAATGACGAGAAATGGTCCCATTAAAGAGCAAACTCAGCTTGCCCCGAACGTCGAAACAGAGGGTGCCCTTAAACCAGGACACCTTCTTGAAAATATGATCGCCAAACCCAAAGGTAAGCCCCTGGCGACGATGACCTAGGTAGCCCTTCTATCGGTTCTGCGAGGTGCAGATGCACACCTGAACCAACCTGGCCACTGCAAGGTCAAACAAATAATTGTGGCCCCTCCAACTGGCGCTCCTCAACCGTCCAAACACAAGGGAGGTATAAAACTGCGCCTGTAGAGTGCCTTTCACAGATCCATCTGGATGCTCGAATGGCAATCGTCTTGCAGGCATACTCCAACAAATGGGTGGTGCCTCACCCAACTGCCCTCGTCATCAAGCACGCAAGCACTTAGCATGTCCTCTAAGGTCTGAATCGTCCTCTTTGCTTGGCTGTCCATCGGCGATGAAACGCTATACTTAAATGGAGGCTCGCGCCAAAGCCTGCCAAGGCTGTGCCACAACCTCAAAGTAACCCTCGCGTCTCAACCGAAAATAGCGCCGACTGGAGTGCCATGAAGGCGAACAATCGCGAAGGTGGAAACCCACGTCAAGGCATCCAAAAACTCAATCAGTGGGATAGGGAGGGAAGCGCGGACTTAGTCAGTCGATCATTGATCTCGTAGACGGCGTCGTGACCCGAGCGTGACATTAGCGAGTCCGCAACAATCCTCGATAACACACTCCCACGTCCACTGAGGAATCTCGATGGACCGACGCTTTCCACTCAATGATGATTCTCGAACTTTGCCTGAGGGCATGCCAACCTGGGGAACAAGGTCACCCATATCGCCCTTTTTCATCGCACCATAGCAATCTCTATGAAGACTACCTCAAAGTAGTCCACGAAAGCCCAATAAACTTTTGAGATCCACAAAGGCATCCGGCGCATTCGTCAACCCCGATGGTAGTACTTAAAACTCGTAGTGCCTGAACGGTCACGAAAGGCCATCTACGGGATGTCCAACTCTCGGATCTCTAACTTGTGGTACCCTTGTGCAAAGATCGATCTAACAGCAGACACTCGCTCGCAGAGCTGGTCAAATAGATCATCGATTTGCGGCAAAGGTAATTGATCTTCAACCTCCACGGGGAGATCAAAACAACACCTCGAACAATTAAGTCCAGATTCTGCTCCTCGAGCATGGCTGGCGCTCATGATGACACTTACACGCTTGGTAAGCCGCTCAACCGCACTTAATCCACAAGACACGCAATAAGGGGTCGTCGGACCTCGACAATGCCTATGCGACGTCATCTATCTGATAGGGCGGTTGAGTCCCATCACGAACGCTAGCATCGCGTCTCCTCGTTTACGACCCATGTGGGGGCAAAACGCGACAGTATCCACAACTGTGCTTCACATGCCACCAGAGATAGGTCGCTCAACTATAACCATTGGAACTCCAGCATCCTACACTCCATGGGCAGATTCATCACGGGGAGTCCACGCTCTCGACATCATCTAGTAGCACTCTCCCGGTGTGGCCCCTACCTGGTAGCCTCCCAAGCCTACTATCTCTGCCATATGGGCGCACCAACAAGCATAGTATCTGGGAGCACCTCACAGGACTCTGGCCTCAACCGGGCAGCTACAACGCACAATGATATATCGAAGCGACTCCAGATGCCACTATGGAACCTAGTCCACAAGCAATCGCCCACCAAGCTGCAATAGGATGCACCCAATCCCGATCGTACGCATCACCACTCGCTACAGCACCTTCCAAGTGAGAGGAAAAATCCATCATCAATTTGATGCTTCAAAGGTATTCCTTGACTGGGAAAAGAACCTCAGAAGGGCACCATGAGGTCCCGATATAGGATAATCCCGACAACCAAACAAGGAACACGGAGTACCCTAGCCCGGTTGCAAGGCCCCTTAATCCTGAGTAGGAAGACTAGAAGAAGACATCACCCCTTAATGAGCAATACCCCATATCCTCAACACTTGAAACTGGCGCCGCACGTGAACTCCATGGTTACCAGCGATACCGATACACGGGAAAGAGCTCCATTATCGAGACGCAATCCATACCTTAGAAATTGCAACCAATTCATCACTATCACACTACTAGGCTGGAATCTCCTACCCAAACCTTAATCCCGCACAAGAGATCTAACAACTGACCCTAACCAGTCGACCCAGTCGACAACTTAAGGGTGGGTCCAGGGGGTCACGTCCACGTCAACGGATGCGAGGAGGCATGTCAGCAACCTAAGACAACTTCTAAAACAAGAGTACTCGGATGACAATCCTACGACTCATCATCTATACGACTAGACTTAGGCTCTGACAGGACCAGGCTCTGATACCAACTTTTTGTCACGCCCCAGGCGTCCCCGAGACGTGGCAAAGATAATATAATATCAGCTATCAATACCTGAGGTCAATAAAGACTCTAACAACAATACACAAGGCAGGAAAGCAAGATAATGATAACTGACATGAAAAGCGGAAGCATAATATATAAACAATGTCTGTAAATCAAAAACATTATTACAGACTCGAATACACAATCACTGTCCTGTGAGAGCCAAGTCTAGACCAAAGAAAATACAACTTGTGTCATATGCACGATTTACAATACATACAAGACTCTAGGAATGCTGACAGCCTCGCACTCGCCACCCGCCGACAGAACGCTCCACGCCCATAAGACCACGCCACAGGAAAGCTCCAGCTCCACGCCCAACACTACCCCTGAAAAGAAACAGTATGCGAGGGGTGAGCTACAAGCTCAGTGAGTGGTTGGAAACCAATCACCATACTACAGTTCAATACATAAATCAATTTCCTTTCAAGGAAAACATGGGTGGAAACCCATGGATAACTGGGTCACGCGGCGGCGCGACCAACCTCACCCCCACCCTCACTCCCGGAGGGAGTCTTTTGGGACTTTTGGGGAGAGACCATACCGTCGGTCGAAGAGACCCGGATTTACTGGTCTACACAACACTACTGGATCATCTACATCTAGATAATCGCCCAACGGTGTCCTTGAACATCGATTCAAGACCGGACCCAACAACTATGGGAACGGTCGAACAACGAATGGGTCACGCGGCGATATTCTTCACCTCATCCCTACCCTCACTCCAGGAGGGAGACTATTGGGACTTTTGGAAGAGGCTTAGACTGCTCTACACCCTTGGTCCACCGGTAGCCTCTCCCGCGTAGCCTCTACCTAGTATACTC
Organism: Acorus gramineus; assembly: GCA_030737835.1. NCBI lineage: Eukaryota > Viridiplantae > Streptophyta > Magnoliopsida > Acorales > Acoraceae > Acorus > Acorus gramineus. The sequence continues at coordinate 19,967,366 of CM060855.1, read as the reverse complement.
CCACTATCAGTACACTTCCGAACGCGTCGGTGGTACCTACGGACGGGAGCCCTCTGTCAGGACAGCTGTAATCGCCGGGAAGTCCCTACTCGGATCCAACGAAGGGGAGAACCATTCCCACGCCCACAACATCATTCGTTAACCCTCTCCCGGGTAGTATCTACAACCCGATCTCCTCAACTCACCGCTCTACACCCTTGGTCCGCCAGTAGCCCTTTCCCTGGGTAGCCTTTACCTGGTATACTCCCACGATCAGTACTCGTCCGAATGCATCGGTGGTACCTACAGATGGGAGCCCTCTGTTAGGACAACTAAACCCGAGAAGTTCCTACATCGGATCCAACGAAGGGGAGAATGATCCCATGTTCGCAAAGCGAACCCAATGGAAAACAACTACACTCGATACTCACTTATCGAGATAACAAAACACAGGCATAACAACAATCAACACACTCATATTGACCTTAAAGTAGTCATAGTTCCTATACGGGAGTAACTACACAAGTTAGAGGGTCGTAACATCGCCGATCCACCCCACGCTCACCCTTTAGGGATGTCATGGGCCTTTTCAGACTAGACCGCTCTCCACCCCTGGTCCACCCGGTAGCCTCTCCCACACTCCGTAGCCTCTACCTAGTATACTCCCACTATCAGTACTGTTCGACACATCGGAGGTACCTACGGACGGGAGCCCTCTGTCAGGTCAGCTTTCCAACGTCGGGGAGTCCCTACATCGGATCCAACCAAAAGGAGAAGACAGCCTACTCACGCGCGTATACGATCCTCTTGGATCCGTCGACAACGATTTCTAACACTACTAATGTCATGAATTCTCAAGAATTCCTCCAGGGCGCATAACTAAGATGCGGGGAAATATATATTATAACAACAAGGTTATAATATTCTCTAAGGCATGTTTACAACAATATATCACATTTGATTTAAATAAATTAAACTAAATAAGAAACATGCATAGATCGGGGCTTTCCAATCAAGGGACATGGTGTCTAGGCATGTATGGGCCTCTATACATGATATATGAGTGCATATCCCTAGCATACAAGGTCTAATGTGGCATGGTTACAATGTATTAATCATGCATTGCATAGTATCTACATACTATAGCTAGGGGGCCCCATCGATGCGCGACGCGCGTCTATGCGGGTCGAGCGCATCCCTAGGGGGGGGGGGGGGGATTGGAATCGAACCACTCACCTTACAACCCGGGACCTCGCGCATCCCATCCGACGAGATCTGCAAGGTAGGGACATCCAATCTGGTGAGTAACAACACAATTTACACATAGAAATCATTAGAAATACCCAATACTCGGACAAGCATGCATACGGACTCGCACGCATGCGAGCACGCACGGACGCCCGCGAGTCCGAGTGCCCCGACACCTACCCGAACCCTCGGGCAGCCACACGCATGGCCCCCTGCACGCGCACGCACGAATGCGCACGCACGCACGCACCCCAGCACCCTTGGCGCACTGTCGCGCACCTGCCCGCGCGCGCCCGTGCGCACTGCGCATCCAGCCCAGCGCGCCCTCGCAGAACCCCCGCGCACTCCCCAGCACGCGCACACACGCGCGGGCGCGCACTAGTCCCCAGCCTAGCGCCCAGGCGCACTACCCCGCGTGCGCACGCTCGCGCGGGCCCGCACGCACTCGCGCGCACGCTCGCGCGGGCCCGCACGCACTCGCGCGCACTCCAGCGCAGACCCCCCCTAGCGCCAGCACCCGCGCGCACCCGCGCGCCCACTTCGCGCGCACCCCAGCACTCGCGCTCCCGCGCGCGTCTGCGCGCCCGCCAGCGCCTGCCTACACGCGCAGACAACCCCAAACGCGCGCCCACACTTCCCTAACCCCATTTTAACCCTCCCCAACCCCTCACACACACCCTAACACATCTACCCAACATCCATGACCTTCCCAACCATCCCAACAGCCCTTACAAATAAAAAAGAAGGGGAAGAGGACTTACCAAAAGAGGGAAACGGAAAGGGGGAGGTGCGGGGCTCTCGACGCGCCCACGGCCATCTCAACCACCACCACCTCTTCAGCCTCTCCTCAGCCTCCTCCTTGGCTGAAAATCATGGGGGAAGGATCATGAAAAGGGAGCTTGAGATAAGAGAAGATCAACAACAACAGCAAAACCTACCATCACTTCCTCCTCCACCATCTCCTTCTCTTTGTGACATTTTCACAAACACCTTGGGGGCTTGAGAGAGAGGAAGTGAGAGCCCAAGAAAAATGGGCGTGGAAGTGAGAGGGAGAGAGAGAGAGAGAAGATATTTGTTGCACACAAATATCTAAAGAGGGATGGAAATGACCAAATCATCCTTTGACTTGAAATTCTGCGCATGCTTCACTGGAACAGCCATAACTTCCTCAATATAGCTCCGAATTGCACAATTTCAATTCCATTGGAAAGCAAAGAAGATTATCTACACCTTTCATGTTTGTGCCAAGATCAAATAATCCCTCTAGCTATTCCGAAATTAGAGCTAAACATAGAACAGGGCTGCTGCCAGAATTTCCCTCCCCGGGGTATACTTGGTAAAATACCCATAACTTTTACTACAAGAATCCAGTTGACCTAATTCCACTTCTGTACGAAAGCTAACTCAAAACTGGACATCTCATAATAAAATCATATTTAAACCTCTTCATCTTGGATTTTAACAAAATCAAATCCAAATACCAAATTGGAAATACATAACTTCGAGGAAAAAAAATTATGTAACCAATTTTCAAACAGAGTGCTCCAAATGACACAGGCACAACAGGTCTATTCTATGCAAAGGATTCCAATAATGGTGCACAACTAAAGGGTTATGCAGATTCAGGATATCTTTCAGATCCTCACAAGGCTCGCTCACAAACAGGCTATGTATTCACTTGCGGTGGCACAACAATCTCTTGGCGATCTACGAAACAGACTTTGGTCGCCACGTCTTCTAACCACTCTGAGATTCTTGCACTCCACGAAGCAAGCCGGGAATGCGTGTGGATAAGGTCTTTGGTTCATCATATTCGTACTGCATGCGGACTATCTCTCATTACAGATGTTCCAACAACTATATATGAAGACAATGCAGCATGCATTGCTCAAATCAAAGGGGGATATATCAAGGGTGATAGAACGAAGCATATTTCTCCAAAATTCTTTTACACTCATGAGCTCCAGCAGAGATATGAAATTGATGTTCAACAAATTCAGTCAAAGGACAATCTTGCAGATTTGTTTACTAAAGCTTTGTCGACATCAACATTCAAGAAGCTGGTGTATGAAATCGGGATGCGACGAGTTTGCAACCAAAATTCTTAAAATCTTGTACTTATGAGGGGGAGTAATTTTTTATGACATTTTGTGAACTGTACTCTTTTTCCTTCGCCTAGGTTTTGTCCCATTGGGTTTTCCTGGCAAGGTTTTAATGAGGCAGTGTCAAACGCATACACCATTATACGATTAAGTTACATTGTACTCTTTTTCCTTCGCTTTGGTTTTTTCCCATTGGGTTTTTCAAGCAAGGTTTTAATGAGGCAATTATCTTAGCGTGGTGGTCATCCAAGGGGGAGTGTTGTGAATATAGTGGATAACCACCACTCCTCCTAGCCATAACCTCCCCCACTCTTCTATTCCATAACACTCCCATTATTGCCCCACTATCTCCCCCTCACCTCTATAGACTTGTAACTCCCCACCTTTGGGATTCCTCTATGCACCCTATAAATAGAGGGGTTTCTCATATATTCCACAACCAACGATCGATACTAGTGGATTGATTAAAGTGGATCCCGACTCCAAGAATAGAGTCGAGTGTAACATTTTTTTTAAAAAAGGAAAAATCAAAATAACCCCCTGTAACTGTTTGAAATCTATATAACCCCCTCATTTTTCTTAAAGTTCATATAACCTCCTCAAAAACCTATGTAATTCTAAATAACCCTCTCAATTAAACTTCCGTTGATAAATGAAAAATATTATGCGAATATTCCGTTTTGTTGACCCTACCTGAAAACATAATTTACCGAAAACTCCTTAAAATTTGTTAAAAATGCGAAAAACCTTTTGGATATGACAATTTTATCCCTTTGGATAGATTATAAAACCCTATCCAGAGAGGGAAAATCATCATTTAAGGATGATTTGTCGCATTTTAATACATTGTAAGGATTTTTTTAATATACTATGTTTTTAATCAGAGTTAATCATACATAATATTCGCATAATAATCTTAATTTGTCAAAAAAAAATTAACTCAAATGCCCAATTTGGTTCGTGTCATTCTGGGATAGATTTTAATTCTATGTGAGATTACCAAGAAAGTGTGTAAAATCTAGTATTTGGTTAGTGATAATCTTAATGGTAATTGTGGGCTCCATTGGAATTAAAATCAAAGCACGTGGAAAAATACGGTGGAATCAAATTCCCATACTATTTTTTGATAACTCAAATTCCATCTGGGATCTTAAATTACATTACTGATATACCATTTACAAATTAATTAAATTATTATCTACATCCTTTCTATAATAAACATCCTCCTTTTTTTTTATCCACCGTTTATATATATATTCTTTTAGATATTATAACTAAAAAACTCTATCATAATTGGTATATGTCAAGTGGAAATTTTGATTGTGTTATTAGATATTGATTTGTGTTTTGAAATAAGTTTTTAATTTTATAGATGGATTTATATATTATTATAATTGGTATAATAGTTTTTATTTAATTGCATTCGTTAAATATTTATAAAAAGTTACTCGTTTTTTTATAATTGTGATGTGATATGGGTAAAGAAATAAATTTTGTAAATACAATAGTAAAGATATTTTAGATATTTAAATCAATTTTTTTTATCTTAGGCCCCGTTTGATTGTGCGTTTGGGTGCGCTTTGACTTTTTGAAAAGCTAAAATCGTACAGTCAAACGGGCAGCTTTTTGCAGAATCGGAAGCTGGATTCTTTTTAATTTTTTTCTCGAAATCTGTGTTTTGAAAAACTTAAAAAAAACGTTTTTTGATCGGAATCAATTTTTTGAATTAAGAAGTAGCTTTCTCTACCAAACGTTAAACTCATTTCAAATATTGATTCCTGAATTAAAAAAAAATATCATAAAAAAATCAAAGTCTAAAATCATCTTAAAAAATAATTTTATTCTAAAAGCTATTTTTCAATCTTTATTTTCAAATGGACCTGAGAACAAAATCTGGCTCTTTTATCTCCATTTCTCTCTCCCTCATCGACGCCTGTTAACAGTTCTTCCCTGATGAGAAAAAAAACAGAAAACTCAAAAGCCATGGAAGAAGAAGACTGGGAGGTTCTCCAGACCCCATCACTGCCGTCCAATCTCAATCCGACGGCCACAGAACACTCCCTCTTCGACTTCATCGATGGCGCCTCTGATGGCGCCATCTGCCCCGACTACTTTGCCTTAGACGCCGCCGCCCGTCTCGCCAAATACCCTGCCCCGCAACCGGGGGAGGCCGACGAGGTCGATTCGGACAACCCTAGCTGGATCGACCCCAATTCGGACTTCAACAGAGGCGGCTCTGATAAGGGGGTTTTGGGGTTCTGGTCGGACTCCAGTGGACACAACGACGCCGTGATCGGGTCGAGGGCGGTGAGCGAGGTCTCCGGCGAGGTCTACTCGGATTCCGGCAGAGACGACGCCGAAGAGGACGTGAAAACAGATGTGGGTTCCGAGGTGGATGAACCCGGTGCGGAGGCCGAGGCGGGAGGGGAGGGGAAGAAGAGAGGGGTGGTGGTTTGGTGGAAGGTGCCGTTTGAGATGATGAAGTTGTGTGCTTTTCGGGTTAAGCCGATTTGGTCTTTCTCGGTGGCCGTGGCGATGATCGGGCTGGTTGTGATGGGGAGGAGGCTCTATGACATGAAGCGCAAGAGCCGGAGCGTCACGCTTAAAGTCACTGTCGATGATAAGGTGAGGTCTCATGTTGAATGCTGGTTCATGTTATTTTGATTGGAGAATTGGTAGAGTTTATGGGGCTCTGTTTGAATGCTTCACTAACACTTTGGTTATCATAGGTAGAGTGATTGTTGTTATAGTTGTTTATGTTGTAGTGGTATTTTCATTGTGACCTGCATATTTACAGCCCCAAATGTAGCCTCACATGTTTTATTTTTTTGAAAATAGTAAACCTTGTTTAATGAGGTATATGCTTTGATGGAAATTGTAAATCATTGTTCCATTTTGAATTGTATGTACCCACTTTTAGTTAATGTAAAAAAAAATAACTAGGTATATACCTCATCGAAAGAGGTATGTACCTTGATGGGTGACTACCGAGGTATATGGGATTGCATTTGGGGCTGTAAATAGGACTGTGTGTAACAACGCCCTTTGGATTGATGTTCATCCATCAAGATTGTCAATTCTTTTTTCACATTTTAATTTTTATGTGACCAATAATCTAAATTGTGTCCTTAAAATTTAATTATCTAGAAATTCCAATTCTATTATACATGATTCATTGTATTTTTTATGTGAATTTTTTTTCCATGTGGAAACTTCTTATTGGTATTTTTGGTGGTTAACTTTTTCCTTTTATTTGTGTTCCTCAAACATGATGTTCTGATTTTGATTGTTAGTTGAAAGTTTTCTTTGGGTAAATGTTAGTTGACAGATGATAGTGCTTTTTATGGAATAGTATCAGCTACAGTTGATGAGGTGTTTGCAATGTTGGCTGGAGTTTAATGAATGAGAAATATCACTTGACCGTTGTTGGTGGCTTTGATTGTCGTTAAAATCTCGTCTTTACCAACAAAAATATAAAACTCTTACCTAGGTAAAAAGTGGTAGCAAGGGGTCGAATCCACAGGGAGGCTATTGAAGCAAATGAATAAAAGTAAAAAGATTATCAATTTTTGGCAAAAAAGTTTAAAAACAAATTATCAATGATTGATTTAAGAAAACTAATTTAAAAGCTAAAGTTGAAACCAATGTATAAAAAAGACCACCAAGGATTGAAAATCCACCCCACGTGAGTCGTGATAATTCTTTCTTTTGCATATAATGAAAACAGAATATTTCAAAAACAGTTCACTTCTACTTGATTTAAAAATAGGGTTTATAAAGCATCAACCGTATCCCATCTAAGTAGAACGACGGAAGATATAAAAATATCCATAATCAAAAGAAATCTAAGTTGAAGAAACTATATAAACATGAAGAATAAATCAGAAAATATCAATGCACAAAGAAAAGAATCAATCATTCAAACGCATGGGGTGGAATCCTCTCCTTGATGGAAGGATTTTCTAGCCTATCATGGTTGATGAAATTATAGAATAAACATAAAAATATTCCATGAAAACAAAATAACAATGCACTTTTATTGAAAACACAAGAGAATCTGTTTCTAATAAAAACAAAACAAAAACTCAAAACAGAAAAGAAATAACAAAAACTGAAAATAAATTCCTTCTTGGCTGAATGAAGAGATTCCTTCCTCTCTCTCTGGAGTGCCCTTTTTATAGGGGTTTTGAGGGTTGAATTAGTTGTAAATGCTGATTTGCTTGAGTTGTTAATGTTGATTTGCAAAATATGTTGGAGATATAATTGCAGAATCTATTAGAGATCTTGTTGATTTGTTGGAGATGTCAAAGCTGATTTGATTGAAGATTTTATTGATTTGGTGGATCATTTTTAGAAGTTTTGATGAAGCTTTGAATGCTAATTCCTTCTCCAATTTATAACCTGTCAAATTTAAATACTGCCAAATTTAGATTTCTGAATTTTAAAATATGGCTCTATATGAACAATATGATAATGCATATTAATTGTATAAATATTGTCGATTTGTAGAAAATATGCTTTGAATATAAAGAATAGAAACTTCCCTCATATGCATGTATATATGAATAATTACATAGGGAAATGTTTTAAAACAACTCTTAAAAGCATATAAAAATATGTTCTTTTGAATATCTAACAACCATTATGCCATCTACCAACCTGTCCCCCCTAATTTCTTCATTTGCCATTTTTATTCATAAATTGTGATTTGATTTCACGGAAGCAACAAATGTTTAAAAGGGATACTGTTTGGCAATTGTGTTTTTTTTTAGAGAATACCCATGTTTATGAAGCACGGATACCGACATGAGGCACGGCGATACGGGTAACAGACACAGTGAATCTTGAAAAAATAGGACACGGACACAGCAATGATATGGCAACAATAAAATATATATAAACAAAAATACACACACATCCATATGAAAAAACATGGGAAACAACAAACAAAAAATCCATAATTATGTATATATAAATAGATAATGTTCAACTACATCTTTTTTTAAAACTAAAGAAAGTAAAACAGAGTACAGAAAAAAGAGACATCTGAAGTATCCCCTCTCCAATAAAGCACATGGGATTTGATTTCTCTGTTTTAGATAAGTCCTATACACCTCCCAAAACAACAAAGATGAGCCCCCTCTTCCCAAAAAAAAAAGAGGCAAAACCCAACTAGCCCCCACTATATCTGTAGTCTACAACGCTCCCAAGATGATGGTCACCAATACAAATAGAAGGAGGTGGGAGAAGAAGAAAGAAGAAAGAAGAGGAAGGGAGATGAGGAGGAAGAAAAGGATGAACAGAGAAAATTAAAAAATTATAATAAAAAACACACCTCAGCTGCTTCGACTTATTTCTTCTTCTTCTTCTCCTTCTCCTTTGGTATTCTCCTTCCTTCTCTATCAAATAGGGTTCAAGAAGTGTTGTTGAGAGGGTAGAGGTTTTTTTTTAAGGGAAGAAGCGCCGATTGAACAAGGGAGTGATAGTTTTTATTGGTTTTAAATAGTTAATTCAATGGGGTAATAGTGTCAAGCTCGTGTCTGGGTTGTGTTGACCCTATGTCTAGACCATGTTAACCATGTTTTTTTGGAAAAAAAATTTACTGGACATGTTCCCAGCGTGTTAGACAACACATGTCGGACGCGTGTACGCGTTAGGCATGTGAGACACAGGTATGGGACCTCATCAGCCTTTTTTCATGCTTTCCAGACCCATGTGCATGCATTCATTGTTTTTTCTTTATGTTTTTATTTAATTTTTTATGGTGTTGGTAGGGGGTATCACGGGGTGGACTTCCGTACCAGAAATTTTTCCCCGTGTGGCACCAATGTTCACACCCCACCCACAAATATACACGAAACCAATATTTCCAACATTTTATTCACCTCCCTGAATACAAAGGAAATACCTCAAGGACTTGTGTGTATCCCCCAAGGACCACACTTACATTTTGTTGGTTTGGCTGCCTCAATTGCATGCCGAGACTTAAATAGTGTACAAAAACTGTTCTGGCTATGCAAGGTTCCCTATCACATGGTTACATAGCCATTTCGCCCACACAGAGGCCCAACTTCCTCCATGATCCTTTGTGCCTCACGTGCGGCCCTTGCGCGCCACATAATCGCCCATGCACGCACCTCACCCACTTCCGCGTCCAATGCAACCCTCAGCCTTCGTGGCGCATGTAAACCGCCCATCAGGCGCGTCCCACTCTTGCATTCCTTGCAACTGTCTGCGTTCGTGGTGAGTCCAAGTATGCTACATTGTCTCATTTACCACATTTCACCCACGCTCCTGCAAGGCTATGTGGTTGCATGCCCCTGAGAGCCGTTGCGCACTCGTCCATGTTGGGGCACGCCCTTGCTTGAACACACTCGGTCATGGCTCGAACACACTCAGTCATTGCACCCCAGGTATCTTGCACCATTGTCTGAGTCTTCTGCTTGTGTTTCCCACAAATTGGTGCAGGACATCAGGGGTGCAATGATTTGGTGTGTCTGAGCAAGGGCGTGCCCCTACATGGATGAGTGTGCAATGGCTCTCGGGGCCACGCAACCACTGGGATTTGCGGGAACGTGGGAGAAATATGGTGAATGACACAACATGGCACATGTGGACTCGCCAGGAACGCGAACATTTGCGAGGAATGTGAGAGTGGGTAGTTAGATGCGCCTGGTGGGCGATTATTACATGCGCCATAAAGGCTAACAATTGCATTGGACGTGGAAGTGAGTGAGCTGCATGCGTGGGTGATTGTGTGGCGCGCAAGGGCCACACATGAGGCACGAAGGATCATGGCTGACAGTTAGGCCCTGCGTGGGCAGAATAGTTATGTAACCGTGCGATAGTGGCCCCTTCATGGGCAGAACGGTTTTTGTACACTATTTAAGTTTGGGCATGCGATTGAAGCAGCCCATACTTAAATAGGTGACTACTAAGGTTGTGGGTTGTGTGTGAGAGAAAGGTTGGCTGACTAGTGAGAAACAATAGGCCGCATAAGCGAGAAAAATCTCTAGTCCAAATTCGACCCTAGGACTTGGTGGTGGTGATGGTGGGGGTGGATATTATGGTTAGGTTGGGTTAGTGAAGTAGGAGGGAATTTTGTGTGGTGGAAAATGGGTTGGATTGAGCATTGTCGTTTTCATGGTGTCTCTAGGACATGTACGTATAATGTTATTGCTTTCACATTAATCTATTGAAAAAGTTTTAATTTGTTCTTATTTTCTAATTTCATGAGTTCATGTTGGGGTTTTAATTTTTTCTTTCTTAAATTTTTAGATATCCTTATCTGCTATACTTTTCAAGGGTTGATGGATTATTTATCTAAATTTTAATCTTTCAATCTTGCCATTTTGTTCCTGAATGTCAGCTCCCTCGCCATCCATTAAATTTCTCCTTGGACCCATATCATTCTGATTTTGCTTTATCTGCATTAAGCTGGAGACCCATGCATTCCTCCTTTAAGGGTTTCCTTGGAGCATTTTGCAACAGTTAACATATGATTACCCATATTCTCTAATCCTGCTCCTTTGTAAACACACATCTGAATCCCTTTGTAAGTAATTTGTCAAGAGCTATTTACATATTCAAGTACTTAGCCCATTTACACAGAAGAATACAAGAAATTTTTTTCCATCCTCTTGTCCTTACCTTTCTACTTTTTTTTATTATACGTTATATTATCAATGTTTACCAATTAATTTATGGTGAACATAAAATGTCATGGCTTTAGGGAGATTTAGGTTGTATAGGGATGAAAAGAAGAATGGCATGTACTTAGATGGAATTGAACTTGTGTTTGTTATAAAATGATGATTTCTCTGGTTGACGGGGATAAAAGGGTTGTTGACAGTGGCTGAGGCAGAAAATGCCAAGATAGCAATACCTAATTGTCATTGAACATTTAATTCTAACTTTGAATATATGAATAAGATTAAAATTTATTTTGTTTAACCAAAGCCATTGCCAACAGTACTGGGTATATGCATATCTACAAAAGATTTGATTAAAATAGATATTTATTTATCGACTTGTGTATTCTGTTTCTTAAAGTTTGTTGAATTGTTTTGACTTATTTACATGTCAAATGATATAGCTCTGTGAGTGAACAATTTTTAAATTTTATTGTCAAAATTCAATTAAGTCTCTCTGTGCTTTAAAAATTTGCAAGCAGTTGCTTCATAGGATCATAAAATGGCTTGTATGAGTACATACCTATCCCTGCAATTCATGGGCACTTAACCTAGTCCAAGTGTTTTGTGAATAAGTCATCATCTCAAGAGGCTAAAATGCTTGATTGATCACACTCTACTCTCTATTTTGTTAACCATGTTGTCCTTAAAGAGGGTAACATAGTTGACAACAACAGTAGAAGGAATTATATTTCTCTTCCCATCTTTGCTGATTGGTGTTAATTTATCTGATGCATGTGGAATCTGCAGAAGGTTTCTCAGTTCATGGTCCATGCTGCGCGTCTCAATGATGCATTCTCCGTTGTGAGGCGTGTCCCGATCATTCGAGCCCAGCTGCCACCTGCAGTCACTCCATGGCCTGTGATGAGTATGAGGTGAGTTTCCGTTCCACTGTATATAGAGGGAAAAAAAGAGACGCGCCTGCTGAATGAGCGTCACTTAAACATAAGTCTTTCTCATCCATATCATTTATGTACATTTCTTCATGGATGGCTTTTATATGAATCTTTATATATGTATGTGTGTTTGGTGACATGTATTTATTCAGGCTTTGGGAGTCCTCCCATTATAAAATGTGGAGATGGCCAAGCTTGCTTTAGTGTAATTTATGAAGTGTTCGCATATGTCATGATGAATTGGATGCATTAGCTTAGCTATTTATCTGCATTGTTTATGTCAATCTTAAAACAGGTATATTCAGGTACCAAGATTGATGAAATCAAGACTTATTTGCTGAGTTCCCTGTGAAATTTTGTTGAATTGGGTTCAACCGATGTTTTATTAATATTATTTTTATTTATTTATTTCTATTGGTTTGTTGTTGAACTGATGTTAAATGTTAACCAGTATGATTATATATAGATGAAAATGACCTAAATGTATATCACATATGATTGAAACACGAATCACCACCTAGAGTTTTTTTTTTTTTTTTTTTTTTTTTTTTTTTTGGGTGGGTAAAAAAAATTTTATATTACTGGAGTTAATGCTATAGCCAAAAGAAAAATGATACATTCAGTCGCATTCACCAATTAAAATTCAGACCTAAAATGTTTTTATTTTTTTTAAATTAAAAATATTATGTAATGAGGTATGTGTTTTGATAAAAAGTATATATCGCTCCATTTTGAGTACTTTTTGTCTTATTCTCATCCATTCCTCCTCTATTCTCCCATCCAAATCCAAACAGGTCTAAATGTTGTTTGTGTTGTATCTCATAATTTCTTAACTTGATCTTTTGAACCTAAACCTAGAAAGATCTGTTGAGACATTTCAAACTGATTTCGCACGTCACACCATCCACAAATGTTAAAGGAAAATACATTTTACAAAAAATGATGTATATATTTATAAAAAAATAGAGTATATATTATGTTAGGTGATTTCATACACTAAGTTTGTGGTGTACGGCAAAACAAACTGAATCTTTTAGCATCCAAGGTTAACTCAAAAATAAAAATTTATAGACAATGAAAAAATTCAATTCCCTATTTAATTTCCACATCTTATTTTTTTTATTTTCCACCTCTCATTTTTAGGTCTTGGACTTTTTTCAGCACTAGTCGTGAGTTGCACATGAATTGTTTTTACTGAATTATGATGGACGAGTATTAATTCTCATTATTGATTTGAAATTATTAGATTAATAGTGAGAAGTGTTTTTTTAATATAAGGATCATATTTTATTTGATTAAATCATCATGACTTAAAAGTGTAAAAAAGGAATAGAATTACAACATGCAACATTCAAAGTTTCTTCTCCCTTCAATTCTAAAATGAAAGTACAATAACATAAAGCCTCGTACCTTTATAATCCATTATGATTAAATGTCTCATTGTTCACAGATCAACATTTGGTAGGCTCATTTTAATTGTTTGAAAACTGAATGATTGATGTACCAATCTTCCACTTTCTCAAGTAACCATAGTTTAGAGAGATAAATACAGCAATAATAACATTTGGGGTCACCTAAGCTTGAAATGTTTGAAAGTCGGCCGCAATGATAGATCAGCCTTCCTCTTTCCAGATTGATCAACATTCATTCTTGAGTTGTCCTTTAAATCTTGAAATCCCAATACAAGTTCAGTATCAGCATCATCTAGCTCTGGTAGGATAAACGTCCTCCGCCTTTTATTGTGAGCCTCCAAACTTTTACGACACGCCCTTTTGGAACCATCAAACTCCAATAGTTCATGGAATCTGCATTACAAAATTACATCATACCAGAGTGAGAAAATAAAACTAAATGTATTTGATGAACAAAACGAGTTTGTACAACAAGGCTAAAAATGAAAATGGGATAATAACCACACACTACCAGGTAGTCTAATTTCACAATCCACAAGCATAATTAAAATTTATATGGTTTGCCAGCTAACCTGTCAGTGAAAGATGCTCAAACAATTAGGAATTTTGTTGTATGTTAGTTCCACACTATCAATTGTCTCACCTCTCCATATATATCAGAGAACAAAGTATAAAATAGTGAACCGACACAACTATACACTATCAATAAACTAACCTCTCTATATATATCAGAGAACAAAGTATAAAATAGTGAGCCTGCACAACTATACACTATCAATTAACAGACCTCTCTATATATATCAGAGAACAAAGTATAAAATAGTGAACCTACACAACTATACACTATCAATTAACTCACCTCTCTATATATATCAGAGAACAAAGTATAAAATAGTAAACCTACACAACTGTATTAGCCTTAGAAGATAATGCTTGCTAAGGGAAAAAAAAAAAACTGGCATCTACACACAGATTATGATTCCCATCACTTCATATCCCGTATCACAAAATCTTCCACCAAAATCTAACGAGAGATGGGCAAGGGAAGTGTTTTGCAATTTTCTGTAAAAGATGGCTCAGAGATATTCGTCTGATTCTGATATCAATCAGAGCCAAGAGGGTACATCAAAGAAAGAGAGCCCCCCACCCAACAAAAAAAAAGGCCCTGAACAATGAGTATGAGGTCATTAATCACTGAATAAATAGCATTTTTCAACTAGATTAATTTCTTTCTTTCTTTGATTTGGCATAAATTGTTTTTGGCAAACTTGGAATTTTAAATTTAAATTACAAATTCATAATTTATTCTTGGAAGATCAGCTCAACTATTCTGTCCTCTACTTAAATATGGAGGAGCAAATATGGGTTTGGTCCTTTGGCTAGCGCCATGGCTTGCTCCACATAGATCTCAAGTTTAAATCCCCCAAGACTTACCTGATGCACTGGGTTGACAGGTAATCATGTCATCCAGGGTTTTCCAAACATGCGTCACCAATAAAAAGGGTGTTCGTGCATAACAAACGAGCCAGAATTGGAGTCTACTTCAACAGAGATGGGGAGCAGTAAAGCTACATCTAAACATTTAACCATTCAATGAGTTATAGCAAGTCAACCTGTTTTCAAAACTACGTAATCCTCAAGTGATTGTGTCAGTCTATCTGGATGCACCACGCCCAATATTTTTACCAGGGTATAATCCATAATATGGGTCACTGACTACATGACTTAAGTAATTTAAAGTTCAAATATGTGTTCGCTATTGATTCTCTCCATGATCATTTCAATCAACCCATCCCACAGCACAAAAATCAGCAATTACAATTTACATCTAATTATTCCACTTTCTGGAATCATGCATTACAGCATTAGCCCTGTGCTTAATTAGGTAAATCCCTACTCTCTGTCTTGGCCCAATATTGTTTTCTAGATTCCTAATATTTTCTTTCCAGTTCGGTAAGCAAAATTAAAGAACAAGAGATTCCATGGAATTATTCCTAAATAAAAGCAACCATGGAATTACTCCAAAATCAAAGCAACAAAGAGTAAATTATTTTCCAATGATTTACAGAATTCAACCGTTTGAGCGTTTGAGATGAACGAATCAACTAAAAGGGAACAAAAGCACTCAATCCCGCTATGACTACAATCTCAGAAGGTAAAAGTCATGAACCAAATACATAGATACTAAGCAGTAAACCTAGCTAAACTCATCATTACGAACTTTCAGTCAAAACCCATATGTTCATCCCCAATGATCAATTCCAAACCCATGCCCACCAAAAACTGCTCTTTTAATATTTTACTTCACTGCAATCAAGACTTCATTGCTCAGTCAACCGCCATACCAGTACAATAAAACGTTCATTGGTTCATCATAAAACATACGTAATATCACTACAATAAAAACCCTCTAAACAAGAAATTATGTACAACAAAGAATGATTTCAATGACAATATTACACAAATTCTAAAATGTATGACAAGTTTGATAGTGCCCAGTGCTAATTACTGCTTCAGAAGTCAAGGTTCCCCATTTAGCAGTATCAGAGAGTTTTTTTTGGATGTGTAGCTATACAGAACCTCTCTTAATTTCCTTTCTTTTTTACAAGATGGGTGCTATAGCCTGGATGATAACTTCACCAAATGTGTGCCAAATTAACATAATTTTTCCAACAGATCAAATTACATACATGGCTTGCAGAAATTTTACATGCTGAACAATACCAAGTAGGCATGGATGGATAACTTAAAAAAAAAAACAATAGAAGAGCTATATAACTATTCAAATCATGTTTGCAGAGACTACAGTCTACAAGACAAACATCTTTAACCACACAAATGAAAACAAAATGAGGAGCCGAGCTAACCTGGTGCATTGTTGGCAGAACCGCTCCCGGGCGCCGCCAACCCTGACGACGGGAGATTTGAAGTGGACCTCGCAGATCTTGTGATTCCTGTAGTATACCTTCGATCCTGAGATGTCCTCTTCGCAACCTTCAACCTGACACTTCAATACCTCCCTCCACTTCTTCAATGTCGTCGTCGATGTCGCCTTAACCACCCGCTTCTTCTTCTTCTTCGGTGGTGGCGATGGTGATGGAGATGGTGGAGGGGAAGAATCGGAAGATGCCTCCTCTTCCTCCACCGCATCGCTGTCATCATCGTCGTCCGACCACTGCTCCTCCTCCGCTGCTGCTGCCGCCGCCGCCTTGTGGCCAGTGATCTTATGCTTGACCTTCTCTACACCGCCCTCGTTTTCTTTTTCTGATGATGATGATGATTCAAATAACAGACATCTCTTAGAAAGGTGATCTTAAAAAAGTATCAAGCAAAATGCAAAATATTATAAAGGTGAGACACTCAAAGTTATTTATTTTGGATCTCTCAAAGCACCCATGAACTTGATGAAAATAAAATATTAATTCCATCATGAAAAATCAAGGAGATAAGGTTTGGATTCATTTCAACGACTAAGCAATTTTAAAAAAAAATTTGGAGAACAATGACCAATAACAATGTTATGCAAGTAAAAGAAAAGCATTTAATGAACAGCCATGTGGATGCTTTTGTGTAGAGACATAGTCCAGCGATTAAAAATATATTTGAAAGTCCTTTTCAACAACTATCCAAAGTAAAAGCTAGGCCACCATGTGCAAGAATATTCATAGGCTTCAACAAAAAATAATAATAATAATCAGCATGAACTATCTTTTAGATAGAACAAAAAATACACCGAACATAACACAAAAAATATTCTTCGATCCATAACCTTTTGAAAATCAGATTGGATGTGTTGAAGCACACCCTAATGCACAATATAGATTACACATTAAACAACATAAGAAACCATAAAAACAATGACTTGTTATATATCAAATGAGGATTTTAATTAATAGAGAACAATAAACTCAAAACCATAACAAATTGACATAAACAGGGATCTGAACATAAAAAATTTCCAGGTCGCACCAAAAAACGAAACATATGTAATAAAAAAGGAAAACTAACAATTGAATCCAAGAAAATCCTAAATCCAATCTATAAGATGTATCAGAAGCACAAAATTCTTAAATCTACAAAATGAACCTGTCATGAAAAATAAACTAGAAAACCCAGCAACAATGGCTTGTTATACATCAAATAAAGATTTTATTAATTAATTGAAAACAAAGAAACTCAAAAGCAGAATAAATCAACATGAAACATATCTTCATACTCATCAAGAAACAAGTAACAATTTTTCTTTTTTTCGATGTAACAAGTTTCAAAACTTACACAGTTTTTATATTGATAATATTTTTCCTTGGTCAAATCTTCCTCTATCTGCAGCTACTTCCACTAACTAATGGATTGCCTCGCTTGCTACTAAATAACCAGCTTTCTTTTCTCTATTTGATTGAAAACATAACCCCATAAAAAGATTCTTCTAACTATAGGAAGAGGGGGTACCTCTACCATGAAAAACATTAACAAACTAAATGTTGAAGACAAAATCTTCCTGGATTGTTTTCCTTTAAATATCATAAAAATTCATGCAAAAAAAAAAAAAAAACACCACTGCAAAGAAATTAACATAAAGAGAAGATGGAGTGGGAGAGAGAGAGAGAGAGAGTACCATATCTAGCCGAAATCTGAGACTCAACTCCGCTGCATTCACGGATTAATTTAGGGAACATGGGATTCATTGTCTTCAAATACTTGTAATTCCTATTCACAAATTCTCTGCCCCAAAACATATAAAACAGGGAATTTGTATAAGCAGAAATAAATAATCAAATAAAATTGGAAAACAAAGGATTTCTCTCAACAATTTGAGGGCTTGCTAACTCAAATGACCAATTCAAGTACAAACATAAAAATTAAACCATTTTTTTTTTCTGGAAAATCTTCATAAACAAACCTTCATAAACCCTCAAATCGTCATCTCTGCGTCAAGACACTGTAAGGGTTTTCAA
The DNA here is from genome assembly GCA_030737835.1 of Acorus gramineus. Lineage (NCBI taxonomy): Eukaryota > Viridiplantae > Streptophyta > Magnoliopsida > Acorales > Acoraceae > Acorus > Acorus gramineus. Next base: position 19,949,083 of record CM060855.1, on the reverse strand, counting down.
TCGAAAGCAGAGAAGGTGAAAAAGCACTGATTTTTTTTATTCTTCTTCATTTTGTAAGGTTTCAAAAAACAAATTAATCGACGACTCTTCGTAATCCCATTCTGAATGCTGAATTGAATAAATAAAATTGAACAGCTTTAAATGATGTATCAATAAATATTTATTGGAATGCACTCGTAGAGGTAGGGTTGGATCTGGGAATTTGGGGAAAAATGGGTTGTTCAAAAAACGAAGAGGAAGAAACACAGGAGATGAAGGGGGTTCTATGGGTAAAGGATATATATGCACGATTTGCATAGACCAGACAAATCGCATTTATATATATATATATTTATATGTATGTATAAAATAATTTTATTGTTCAAAATACAATTTTATATATGTCGTTTGAAAATCCAGTGAAAACTATATATATATTTCATTAAAAAAATTATCCTAATTAAAAGTTGATTCATTCAATTTCAAGTAGAGAGATATACACTTTTTGTCAAAATATATATTTCATTTGATGATATTTACTATTTTTAAAAAATAAAAATACGTGTAATCTGAATCTTAGACTATAAAAATAATTAAGTCTAACATTTTCTTATTAAAAAACTAATCGCTTTCACTTCTTTTAAAAAAAAAAAACACGCGCATTCACGCACACACACTAAAAAAAATAATTTAAAATTACGAAACTGTCCTTTTAAGTTAAACAAATTACTAAAATAGCATGTTAGATGATTTTTGTCAAAATATAGTAAAGAGTATATGCGCGTGTATAATGAAGAAATAAATTATGAAAATGTATAACGTGAATGATTAAAAGATGTTGCGTTATTCAAACAATATCCACTCTACGTAATGACAATGATTTGTGGATTACTATTTTTGTGAGATAAAAAACATATCGATTAATTTTTGTAAGGAATTATATTATTATTTTACTATTATTTATATATTTATTTTGTTTGTTTAAGGTTGTGTATATTTCTTCTTTTAAATGTGATTTGAGATGGCACAGAGAATTAAGGATCATCAAAAAACTCGCGGCCCAAAGCTCGGCCCGCCTGGCTCATTTTCAGGGTGGGCTGGGCTCGGGCCGCCCTGCAGGCCTGTCCGAAGTAGGCCTGTTCTGGCTGCCCCGTAGGCCCGCCTGTGGGCCCGGCCGGTAGACCCATGGGGGACAATCCAATAAATGAGTAACATGTAATTTTTATTTGAATTGTGGTTGAATTATACAAATTATTAATATTTATGTAAGTGCCAACCTAGTTAGGTACATGTAGTTATTTATTTTTTTAAATAATTAATTCATTTAATATTTTTATTTTGAAAATTCAATAGAGATAAATATTTTTTTTAACATTATACTTTAAATTTTATGTTATTTTAACATTATATACAAATGAATAACTTAAAATTTAAAAATAAAAAAAATAAGATGTTTATAATTTAGGCCCGTAGGCCTGCCCGTGGGCCAAAAACAGGCCCGACCCGTGAGGCCCATTCAGGCCCGGGCCTTTAGGCAGGGCCTGGCCCTGTTTTTTGGCCACTGGCCGGCCCGGCCCGGGCCCCCTGGCCAAGCAGGCCCGCTGGCGTGGGCTCTATTTCAACGGGCCGGGCCAGGCCGTTGCCGACCCCTATATAAAATGATAGTATCTTAGAATTAATGCATGTAAAAAAATAAATCTAAATTTATTGAGTTTTTTAATGTTTTAAATATGTAAGGTAATTTAATAGCTTATTAGTTAACTGTGGATTAATTGAAAAATGGTTAAGCCCGCTTAGTCCTAAGCAGGGGATTAATCAGAGCTTATTCGGAATTTTTTAGAACATTGGTTTATTTTAGATACATCATCAAGTTTATCGTAATTGATGATGAACAAAATATTCTGGTTTTCCTGTTTGATGCATCGGAGATCTTAATTAGTTATCCTATATAAAAATTTATCGGAAAGAAGAAGGAGATGAAATGATCAATTAATTTCTAAGTTACAAATTATATATAAGTATAAAAATATTATTCTCATTCCATTATACAAAGAGATGCAATCCAATTTTAATAGGAATTCCATCTCGAATAATAAGAAAAAATATATATTCTACACATAAGTCAATAAAATAAGTGAAAATGACAAAAAAAATGGGCCGTTGATTTGCTTAACATGTAGAGTGCAACGATGATGTTTAAGATGAAGAAATGAACAACAATGATCAATGCCACTACAAAAGAAAAAAATTATAAAGTCAAAATTCAATCTTCTCACTTAACTTTCCAACAATTGGTTGTTTGTGGTTTATATTTACTGTTTTGACTAACCATGGATGACTGTTCAAATTTTAAATTTCAATTTCTATTGTGTGTTTACCTATATGACATGTAATTTGGATTGCACAACATATAACTCATGTTTTCAATCTCAGGATGACTAAGGGTGCGTTTGGTTGTGCGATTACAAAACTGATTATGCAGGAAGCTCACTTTCTCAGTTTTATGAAATCGTATCTTTTGAGTACTATTTGCCTAAAATCTGTGTACATGAAATTATTACAGTAAAACTGTTTGGTTGTATGATTGTAAATGCAGCTTTCTACAATCACAATCGCAGCGCAATTGTACAACCAAACGCACCCTTAAAGTGTGGATAATAATCAATATATAATGATATTTTCTTGTGCATCATTCACAGCGTATTTTGATGTATTGTTAGATCAACACATTGTTCATTTATTTTTTATTTTTTTTCTTGTGCAACATATATATGCATGAACCAGTGAAAGCTAAATTCGTTTGCAAAAACTTAGTGGGTTGATTAGTGGGCTCTGTTCCCAAAATGTGTTAATTCATCCACTGCGTTAAAAGACCCTTGGGAAGTCGTGTTTTTTTTTTTTTTTTTTAGGGAAGATAAAAATTGCATTGCAATTAATAGGTGTAATTGAATGCAAATTCCGAAGGGGTATATAAATAGCTGCTCTTCGTTTCGTTCTCTCCTCCATTCTTCGCTGAACCCTCGGCGCATCCCGATACGTGGGCGTCGACTTGGTCCGTCACGATCCGGGTCGCTCGTGCGGCCGCGGAGCCTGTGCGGAGGGGTCTCGGTTTACGAGGCGGTCGAGCGCAGATACCGAGGCGACTATACCAAGGAAGATGAAGGTATCCCCCCATTTTAATTGCATTTGCTATCATTTGTGTGAATGCCAGCATAAATAGGTAAGTGAGACTGTCTTTGTGACTCTCTCTCTCTCTCTCTTGTTGTATTTATCTCACAACAATTAGGAAAACAAGCCTCTAAAGTTCTTAACGAAGTGGTGAACTGATTATAAAATATGCGCTGCAAATTTGGTATGTATGATTTATAAAGCAACACAGTTGTATGATATAAAAGAAATGCGACGACATTTTGAATAGTTTTATTTTAGAAAAATTTTAAAAATGAAAAATATGGATAACAAATTTGGTATATAAGATAAGATTACTAAAGTAATTCTTCATTATTCATTATCAATAAAAGGTTAGAAGTAGAAGCTTAGGATTTTTCATTGGCATTTGAAAGTTTTCAAATTGAAGAAGAGGGAGTTCTTGCTGCATGCTATTAGAAGTGCATTCACCTTCATTTTTTACAATCTTTTGCTACAAAATATCACTGATAATAATGTCCAAGTGATGAAGTCACATGTTTAAGAGTAGTCATGTTGGATTGATCCAGCTGAAGACATTATTACTCGATTCTTACTGTTGTAAAATTTAAACTAAAGAGATGGAGATTAGAAGATGCATATATTGATGAGCTCCTCAAGAGCCTTCTCTAAATAGTTTCTAAAGAAATCTCAAATCCTCCAAAGAATTCAAAATATCTCTTAAAGCCTTTAAAGATTTTCAAAATTACTTGAAGAGCCTCCAAGAATCTGGTACAATAAAATTCACAAATTTGAGCGAGTTAGACATAAAAATATAAACTCCAATTTTAAAACAAATTGTGTGTGAGAGAGAGAGTTTTATGAGTGAGGTTGGAGGCTTTGAGAGTTTTTTTTTTAAACTTTGGTATGTATTTGGGTCCAAATTGATTCTAATATATAGTTAATACCCCCTCCCCACCCAATTGCTGGAAAACAGTTTTATAGCCGTTGGTGGTGCCACAAATGTAGCATGATCTGAACATTGGCGTTGTATTGCACTAGATATTCAATGTACAACTTGGGGCAGATATTAGTAGATACATGCGCATATACAGTTGAAAATATGTAATTTACTGAATTTTTTGTTTTCAGATACAAATTGCGTTTCCATCAATTTAAACATCAGTGATTGAGTTTATGTAACTCCCCTACCGGCATAATAACTAATTTTTTTTTTAAAACTTGCAAGACTGACATATTGTCTGTCAACTAACAGACCCCTAGCTGCGTTAAGTGGATGTGTGGAGGGCTTAGGGGTATGTATGTATCAATATTAAGTTGTGAAGATATGTGTGCAAAAACTGTTTTTTGTGAGGTTATACATAAACAATGCATCTTTGTAAGGGTGTGTTGTAAAAACCTTTTTTTATTTGAAATTAATATGTAAACCTTGGAATTGATATTTTACTTGTGTATATTGCATGGTGTGAAATATGAACCAAGAACTTTTTTTAAGAAAATTTATGAACACAGAACTTGTAATGCTAGATGGATTAGATTTTGACCCTTTTAAGTTCAATTTGAGAAATTGAAAATTGTGGTGGCGGTTCATTTTGAATTTTTTTTTTTTTTAAATGTTGCAGATGAAATGTATGTTCTTTCTACAAGAAGCAACATAGTTTCCATATAATTTGTGGGGAAAAAAAAAGTTCAAGAGAAACTGAGTCTATTTGAAAACTTGATTGGTGCATCTCTTGCTTATCTAGGAATCAGCTCAGCAGGGACTCTGCTACAGATCAATGCCACCATTCCGAGTAATTTACACTTTTAACTACTCTCTACTCCTTTTAACCTACTAATGTCAAGCTATTCTAAAAAAAACCTACTAATGTCAAGTAGCTCTGTGCTATATGTCCTGTTATACTTTTGTTAAGAGATGGTCTTGATATGGATTTTATTGTTGTTTTTGTCGTTGTTGGATTCATAGAAGGAAAATGATTTCTAATATATATAGAGGGAAAAATCCATATTTATAGATGACAAAAAAATAGAGCAACTAAAATAAGCCAAGGCATGATACATATCAGTAACATCTTAATATTTTTGTTAATATCTTGATTTGTTAGGATGCAAGCTGCAATCAGTAATGTAAATTATGTCCGTCATATTATTTTCTTGACTCATTCTTTCCTCTCTTTTATGATGATGTTGTAGACCTGAAGGAGCTGGATTTGACTTGTAATCTTCTCTCGAAATAGCAAATATGTGTTGTCTTGTTATAACTATTTTTGAATGCTTTGTGGGGCTGAACAATTTAATTGGGGTATTAAGGACTTGGGCAAGGGCCAAAATTTCTCTGAAGAAAAGCTATGTAATTTGCTACTCCAGTCTTTCCACATAAATTTACTCCTTCACAATCTCCTTAGGTTAACCGTTAACCCAAATACCTGTAGTGACTTATACAGGTTAGATAAGATTGTGACCTAGTGTGACCATCCACATTGTATTCCTTCTTTTGATCACCAGTGGAATAAAAGTGAAAAAATCTGATCTTTGGTGGAATAATCTGATAATTTTTTTATATCTTTTTTTTTCTGCAGGACACTGGTTCTGTTTGTGAACAGTTGCTAGATCTCAGAGTTCTCAATGTAAGCAACAATGTCATGACGCATAATATATTGGAGCTTCCTTCACTTGGAAACATCCGTGTTTTAGTTCTTAATAACTGTTCCTTAACATGGAAAGAGGTACTTTCTGAAGCATTTTTTTTCATTTCTATACAAATATAGGTTTTCATAACTCTGTAAATACAATTCCGTAAATTGATTAGGTAGAAGTGCTTAAAGATTCACTCCCCAAAGTTGAAGAGCTCCACTTGATGGCAAATAAATTGAGTGAAATTATGGTCAGTATGGTGCTCAGGTTCCCTTTGAATCAGTTTTCTTGGTAGTTCCAACCTATTTGATTACCATGCTACAATTTTGTGCTTATTCATTTCTTATGGTATCTTAAATAATTAACCTCTCAAGTATTAAAATATAATTGTTACCTTAAGGCAAAATTTTCTTTATATAATTTATCTATTTATTTATATGGGGCATGTTAACATCTACTTTGATTGAAAATATGGTTTTCTTATAATAGCCTGCACTACCTTCATCAGATTTAGCTTATGTCAAATGGTTCACTTCACTATCGTTCTTGAATTTGGAAGATAATTGTATAAATGCCTGGGATGAGGTAATGAAGCTTTCCCAACTTAGAAGGTAAGGAGAAGTACTTCCATGCTTGTTTTGAGCATTGCTTTATACTCATTTATTGAAGGGACTCTCTACAAAAATTTGTACAATATACTTTTGAGGTGATTGTTTATAGCTTGGAGCAGCTTTATTGAATAAGAACAAGTTAAGGCACATCTTTTACCCTGCTTCTAATCCAATGCCTGCTTCAGAGGATGATTTTGATACACAAGATCAGTGAATTAAACCTTTTGAAAAATTGCATTTCCTTCTTTTAGGTAATACTTGAACTTCCAATGAAAGTCACCTGCATTTTGATATTCACTAACCTGTGGACCATAATACTCTTGTGTCACCTTCTTTTAGGTAATGAGATTGAAGATTGGCATCTGTAGATTCAGTCAATTCTTTCCCCAGCTTAAGGGTTAGTTTCTTCCATTTGAAACCCCTATCATTTAATTCATTGAAACTTATCTTAGATGCTGTCATTTTATTCATATATCCAACCAACTTAATTGATTAAGATAAAGTACAGATCAAGACATCTGTATTTTTATACGAGTAGGTCATGTAGCTCTCTTTTTTTATAGCTCTGCCATCTAGTGTTTTCATCTGAATTTTTTTTTCTTCTGTATCATAAAACTTAAAACTGACGTGTGTTTAATGTTGGGTTCCTTTACTTCTGAATGGAAAATGAACATAAGCACATATTAACTCCCCTCTGCAGAATTTTTTGCGTTCATTGTTTTAAAGAAGGTCTATGTAATTATCAAATATAATTCAGATTAACTGACTAGACTGACTGATGAAATTATTATTAGCAACAGTCCATAATTAATTTTGTGACATTCTTTATACAATTTCTTACCAAGATACCTGTTTTGATATGTAACATTCACTAGTTTGGAGCACTACCATCATTTTTAGATAGAGATTAGCCCACGTGAGCGGAAGGAGTCTGAAATAAGGTTTGTTTCCTCCCCCAACATGGTTTTATTTTTTTCCCTCTTATATTAGGTATTGTTTTTTATCTTTTCTCTTGGAATAAAAAAATGTTGAACTTGTTTGAAAATGTATGCTAATTTCAGGGAATATGAAAAAAAAAAAAAAAAACAACCTTTGCATAGCAGAAAAAGGTCACATGTAGAGCTGTTAAATTTGTTTTGTTTGTCATTATGCTTCACTTTTAAAAACATGCTATGTTAGGCATGTTATATTATTAATAGAAACTTTGTCCTAAATCCAAACAATTTAAATTAAATTTTTTGAATCTTTGCCATACTTTCCAAAGCTTATAATTCTATAAAAATTCTTGATGCTTTAGAAACAAATACAAGTACTAAGAATAATGAGCGATGCTACACAAGATAAAAACAGTTTTGAGAGCTATTTAGACAAATGTGTCTCCTTTTAGCTTTCAAAGTAAAATATGATGCCCTATGATAGCAATGATAGTTTTTGTCATGGGGATGGTTATTTAAAGCCCCGTTTTTTTCAATCCCACCCCGTTAGATGATCTACCCCACTCAAAACTTATGAATTACAAACCCACCCCTAGATAAACACGTGATAATATGAACCCACCCCTCCCCCTCCCCGCATTTTTCATCTCTTGCTTCCTTCTCCTCTCCCCTATCTCTCTGTTTTGAGTAGCCATCATCAATGGAGACAAAAAAGCAACAAAAAAACACCCAAAAGATCCTATGTTTTCCTAGCGATCATCAATGGAGACCGACTCCACCATCACCGTCTCTGGCGAAATCCACCGCTCCTTCTAAGACCGACTCCGCCCTCGCCTCCTTCGACTCACGACACCCGTCGCGCCATCGACGCCCACAAGGCCTCTATCCCCTCCTCCAAGTCCTCCTTGCCGTCGCTCGCTTTCGCGATGCTACCCTTTTCGACCTCGCCGTCCCCTCCTCCACTGACCTCGACCTCCCTGCTTCAATCCAGAGGTACTCTCGGAGGATGGACGTGAAGGAGCAGTGGGGGTACGTGGCGGGCAGGGAGGAAGCATCTGTGGCGATAAAGAGGGAGATCGTGGCGGCGGTGGTGGAGGAGGCCGGTGAGGGTGTCGGTGGTGGGCGGTTAGGGGTGGGGGTGGGGGTGGGTTTGCTTTGTTTGAGAAGAAGATTTGGTTTTTTTTTTTAACAGGGTGGTGTTCCGATTCCATGGGGTGGGTATATTGCCCTCTTTTGTCATTGGATGAATGGAAATCATAATTGTAAGCCCCCCTAGAATTGTGATCCTATGCAGCATAGAAAACATTGTGCGTAGAATTTGCAAGCTTGTGATAGTTTTTGGTGGAACCCCTTTTTTACAGTACAATTTTTGTTACTGTGCTTTAACTCGTATCATTGTTGCAGGTACGTCCTTGTTATTAATAAGATGCAATAAGAAAATGCCAAGGAGGTCGACCAGCTTCATCCAAGGTAATTATAGAATTTATAACAGTTAGCTATACATATTTGATATTTTGTTTCATTTCAGTGCCTCTCTAATTTAAATGTATAAATATCATTGTACTTGGAAAAATATTTATAGCATTCCTTCTGACTTTGCTAGTTGCTTTTTTTTTTTGCGTAAAAACTTTTTTATCCCTGTGTAATTGATTACAGCTGTAATTGGTCAGTCTCAATTGATATATCTAAGTAATACCTGTAAACTGGAAGACAATTTTGGCAGTTTTCCAGTAATTGCGTGGATTAAATTGATGTTTTTCAGTGTTGCAAATAGCTGCAATCAGTTGGTACTTTTCACATAGCAATTATATTTGCAGAAATGGGCTCATATTGAATTTTCTTTGTTCCCATTACTACCAAGTACTCAAGTATCCTTACCTTCATAGGGTAATTGTTTAAGGAACTTAAGGTTTTGCATGTCGCTCAAGTCATGCATGTAAGAAGTTTGTATTATATGCAAACTCAAGAATGTAAAGTTGAATGTCACTTATACGCTAGATGGCGGACCCAATTATACATAAGAATTTTCTATGAAGAGGACTCCTTAGTAGAGGAGGTATCCAGGCTTCTAAAGCGAATCAGAGTTCCTAGAGAGAGAGAGAGAGAGTCCTTCCACCCTTTGAATCCCTCCCTTAATGTCCATGCCCTTAGCAATCCCTTTGGGGGTTCTCTGAAGCTTTTGAGAAGGCAAAGAGTGAGAAGGCTTAAGCATGTGATCAAATACGACACCATCATCGCTGCACCAAATAGAGGGACGTGTTTAAGGGATTGTTAGTGATCAAGATGTTTGGTTCACGAGTCCATTTTGGATGGATTTGTTCGAGCTCATTGGGACGTAGTTGAAGTTTTCTACCAGCAATTACCTCCAGATCAATTACCTCTAGATGAATAGATAAACTGAGTGAACCAATGCCTTATTTAAGGAGTATCAACACTTGTCCCAGGGTCAAAATTTGGACTAGGCATTTTTTTGCCCGTGTGGCCTAGTTTCTCTAACTAGTCAGCCTATACACACCCATCTTTGTGGCAAAATACCTTTTTTTCTTTACTCTTTCAAACAAATTACGCTTAGGTTCCGTTTGGCTGTCTCTCCACATCTTCTGGAAAACATAGGTTTTAAACACTTTTTCACAGAAATCTGCCTCCAGCTTTTTATCCCAGTTTTTTTTTTAATTAGCAACGGGTTTATAAAAAGCAGCTTCCTACAAATACAAAAGTTGTCCAAACTCGTTTCCAAATGAGGCCTGAATCGGTCTAGCTGCTTCAAACGCATGGCCATAGTATTTATAGGCTACAAAACCATGATGTCCACACTAGGGCCATTTTGCATGTGTAGATAACCATTTTACTCACGCAGGGGATTAATTGTCGGCCATGATCCCTTGTGCTCTCGTGTGGTTGTTGCGCCTTACGCCGTCGCCCACTGATGCATCTTGTGTGGCCTTTGTGCTCCACACCGTAACCCAAGTGTGCGCTCTGAGTGGCCGTTATGCACCAAACCGTCGCCCACGTGTGCTGACCGCGTAACTAGCATGTCTAACTTCCCACTCTCGCATTCCTCGCAATTGAACTCGTTTCTGGCAAACCTACGTTTGCTATGTTGTGTCATGCACATCATCCACTCGCAAGGCTAGGTGGTTGCGTGCCCCTACAAGCTATTGTGTGCTCTTTCATGTCATGGCACCCCTTTGCTCTGGCACACCCGGTCATTGCGCCCCGGGTGTCTTGCACGATTTGCCAGGGCACATCCACGAGTCGTGCCATTTCAAGTCTAAGCCTTGAAGTGTGAAAATCCATCCCCACCGGAAGAGCCTGATGGCTTCGTCGGAACAAATATGAGATACAACTCGATCAGGTCTTTGAACTGCTATAAGGTATACTCGGGCATCAGATCATACTTAGTCAAGAGCTCTTGCCAACACATTTGCTTTTGTGACACTTTTATTTTGTGTGGTGAAGTGGCTTGTGGCGACATTATTATTTTTGACCACAAACTTGCTTCCCAACAAGCAATTCTGCCATACCCACAAGCAATGCATGACTTCCGTCATCTCCTTTTATTGCATCAAACAGCGCTTTTCGATGTCATTTAGTGTCTCTCTCGAAAGGAACACGATACCCATTTTGCACTAACACTCCACCAATAACGTAGTTGGAGGCATCTGCTTGAACTTTGAAAGACAATTTGAAGTTTGCAAGTCGCAAAATGGGTTCCAACACCATCGCCCTCTTCAGCCGGTTGAATGCCTCTTGGCATTTAGGGGTTTCTAGAACCATGTCAGATCCTTTTTGAGTAGGTCAGTCTTCGTTGGCACGTTCGAGTAATATCGATGAACTTGTGATAGTAATTTGCAAGTCCAAAGTACGGGCTGAGCTCTGTCACTTTCTAGGGTTCTAGCCATTCGCAAATGGCTCGAATCTTCTTTGGATCCATCCTCACTGAGCCATTCCCCACGATGTGTCATAGGAAGCCAATCTTTTATTGCGTAAAGATAAATTTTTCTAGCTTGAGGGTAGAGTTCATGCTTGCTCGGTTTGGTGAAAACTTGTCGCACATGCTCGATATGTTCTTTTGCAGTTTTACTATACACCGCTATGTTATCTAAATACACAACAAAACGATAAAGGTAACCACGAAAAACATTATTCATTTAAGTATAAAATGTAGCAAGGGTATTGGTTAGCCCGAAAGGCATAACAAGGAATTCAAAAGAACCATATCTTGTTACATATCATTTTGGCTTTGTCTTCCAACGCAATCCGCACGTGCTAGTACCTTGAACAGGGATCCAATTTGGTGAAAAAATGCGCATGGTCCAACTGATTAAAGAGCTCTTCCACGTTTAGGACATGATACTTGTTTTTGACGGTCACCTTGTCAATCGTTGCCTTTTTGGCCTTCATCGATGGGACAAAGTTGGGTGCAACACCGCTCGTGATGAAGATTCCCCATAAGTGTTGTAAAATTGATGCTTTTACTAACACTAAATATTCAATGCCAAAAATGATCTAAAAATTCAAGGGAGCCACATTGAATTAAGAATGAACGACCTACTTACATACACGGAGTTTGGTGGGGGAAGTATCCTCATCTAAGCAACTAACAAAAAGTCTGGCAAGAAGGAGGGCTGCTTTATTTGTGACGGGTCTCACCTCGCCAAAAATTCCGCCTAAAAAAAGAAGTTGAACGCTTTTTTGGTGGTGGGTGAAACATCAGCTCATGATGCTCCTCTTGTCAATCCTCAATGATTCCTGAGTGCTGTGCAATAGGTGAAGGGGCATATTGGGACGTGTTGATGTATGTTGGGGCGTGGGTGAACGACTAATTTGTGTGGGCCATGGTTGATTTTTGGTGCAAATTACGACTTCATCTTAGATCAAGTCATGTGCTAGCTTGGGCTCTCCCTCATGAAGGAGTGCAGTCGTATCAAGGTGGTGTACTCAGAGGCGAGGCCATTGTAATGAAGGCTAGAGGCACCAAACTCTGCAAAGGTACGTGGATTGGTCATTCTGACTTAATTCTGGTTCCCTTGAATGATTTTTAGGTCTTTCTTGGCATGAAATTTTTAGTGTTGGTAAAAGTGTTAATTTTGCCACACTTTTGGTGTATCCTCATCACGAGCGGTGTTGAGCACTTTTTTGTCCGATCGGTGGAGAACAAAAAGTCAACGGTCCGCATAATCTCAGCATTTTAATTCAAGAATGGACTTTGAAAGGGCCAGAACAACTACGTGACTATTGGGGTGGGAGAGGAATATGGCTTTGTTGTTAAGTAATTGAAAGCATTCAATCATCTGTTTGAGGAGTTCGCAGATGTCATACCTCTAGAACTCCTGTGCAAGTTGTCCCCTTGTTGAATAGTGGACCACGACATTGAATTGGTGCTTGCTGCGAAGCCTCCCACGTTCTCTCTATAAAAAATGCCTCCAGCTCATCTGGAGCAGTTGCGAAGAATCGGATCGACTTGTTGGAGTCTCGCCAGCTGCTGCCATCTAAGGCCCCCCTATGGTAAGTGTTGTTCCAAAAGAGTCCCTTAACCCCTTTGAATCCTCCCTTAATGTCCATGGCCTTTGCAATCCCTTTGGGGGTTCTCTGAAGCCTCTAAGAAGGCTTAAAGATGTGATCAAATACGACACCATCATCGTTGCACCAGATATAGGGACGTGTTCAGGGATTGTTAGTGATCAAGATGCTTGGTTCTCGAGTCAATTTTGGACGGCTTTGTTTGAGCTCCTTGGGATGCAACTAAAGTTTTCTATCAGACATTACTTGCGGATGAATAGACAAACTAAGCAAACCAATGCCTTATTGGTGAAGTATCCACGCTTGTCACAGGGTCAAAATTTTGACTAGGCATTTTTTCACTTGTGCGGCCTAGTTTCACTAGCTAGTCAGCCAATACACACACCTTTGTGGCAAAATACCTTTTTCCCTTTATTCTTTCATGCAAATTAAACTTAGGTTGCGTTTGGTTGTCTCTTCACATCTTATGGAAAACTCAGGTTTTAAGCACTTTTTCACATAAATCAATCTCCAGCTTTTGATCCCTCTTTTTTTTAATTAGCAACGGGTTTGTAAAAAACTGCTTCCTACAAACACTGAAGCTGTCCAAAGTCGTTTTCAAATGTGGCTTGAGTCGGCCTATACTATTTATAGGCTACAAAACTATGATGTCCACACTGGGGCCTTTTTGCATGTGTAGATAACCATTTTACCCACGCAGGGGCTTAACTGTCGGCCATGATCCCTTGTGCTCTCGTGTGGTTGTTGCGCTCTACGCTGTCGCCCACTCATGCATCCTGTGTGGCCATGATCCCCTTGCGGATATTGTTCCTCCCACCCTTTGGCATGGATGCTGACACCCCGCCGGTGGTGCCCCCGGTGATCCCGGGTGCTGATGCAGATGCTACTCCTATTCTGGAGAATCGTCTTCTAGGTGTCATCCTCCCAATGAACGATTTGTCAAGGAACTTGCAAGCATCAGCTCATGCAGCTGTCTTCTCCATAGATCAACAACTACGGTTTCTTCGTGAAGCTTGTGAGGGTGATGAAGAGGTTCATCTTCTTGACTTCATCAGCGGTTTTCGAGAGATGAGCAATGAGGAGCTGCCCATGCTTCACCGTGCCGCACGCGAGAGGAGGTTTGGAGGGAAGGCCCGAGCAGGGAACAAAACAGAGGGTTGAACATATATATTTTTGTTTTTTGGTGTAACCTTTATCCAGTTAAATGAACAAAAAATTACTTTTGGGGTCAACCTTGCTCTTGTCTTGTGTAATCGTGTCGTCTAGCCAAATCCTTAAAGAACATAGGCTATCTTCCTCGTTGTATGCTTACTTTTTGCCGCCTTAGCGCTTCAAAGCTAAATCACCTCGATTTCAGCCGCAAATTGCCCGCATGAGACGACTAGGCTACTCTGTGTGAAACGTGCAGAGATGCCTTGTGGCATGCCCTCGATCAGGATGTCCCTGGTCACGTCCATCTGGTCGTAACGACCCTCTCGCGTATCTTTCCTTTCATGAGGCCTTGTGGAAAGTCAGAGATAAAGATATCATAAACTTGCCACGTAAGCTACACTTACTGAAACTAACGCCTCGTCTCCCGCGCCAGCTGTCCCTTGATTTCTCCAGAAGATTTTGGTGACAAATCTTCCACGATTTTGACTTTCGCGCCCTTGCCATGATTGCGGGAAGTTCTCGAGGGAGAACCGTCCCCTTAATGTAGTTGTCACTCGCTGAGAGAGGAGAGAGAGAATTCAAAAATCAAATCCCCTCTTTGCTTTTAGACCTCGCCTCTTCTCGCTTTTCTCCTCACATCACCATGTCGACAGACATCATTCAGAGACTGAGATCTTCTCTGTCAATCCTTGATTCCATTACAATCACACCTACACAGGAGAAGTTCTTCGATCTCATGAAGCATCAGAGCCCCGATGCGCTTTATATGTATCCTTCTCAGATGCTGAGAAGTTCCCTTTCTCTTCCTCTCCCCCAACTGGTTAAGGATTTCATGCGTCGATTTAAGCTTCACCCGACACAATGTTCTCCTAACCTATTGAGGGTTCTGATGTGTGTTGTCACCATCAACCGATTCGCTCAACCTCGATCTTGGGGTATACGATATCTACCATCTGTATGACCTGAGGAAAGCAGAGCATGCTTTCTATCTCCGAGCCAGAAAAGACATAACTCATCTCATAGAGAAGCTCCCTTCCTCTGACAGTGGGTGGAGGGAGGAGTGTCTCGTGCAGCTGACCGGTCGTTGGAAATTTTCAACCTACGGACCACATGATGGGCCGAAGGTGCCCCATCGTCTTCGTTCGATGAAATTGGGTAAGCATAAAGGCGATTGTGCTTTGAGACCGTTCCCTTCTTCATCATGAGCTTCTTTATTTCTTGTCAGATAACCTTGAGCTAACCTGTAGTGACTTGTACAGGTTAGATAAGATTGTGACCTAGTGTGACCATCCACATTGTATTCCTTCTTTTGATCACCAGTGGAATAAAAGTGAAAAAATCTGATCTTTGGTGGAATAATCTGATAATTTTTTTATATCTTTTTTTTTCTGCAGGACACTGGTTCTGTTTGTGAACAGTTGCTAGATCTCAGAGTTCTCAATGTAAGCAACAATGTCATGACGCATAATATATTGGAGCTTCCTTCACTTGGAAACATCCGTGTTTTAGTTCTTAATAACTGTTCCTTAACATGGAAAGAGGTACTTTCTGAAGCATTTTTTTTCATTTCTATACAAATATAGGTTTTCATAACTCTGTAAATACAATTCCGTAAATTGATTAGGTAGAAGTGCTTAAAGATTCACTCCCCAAAGTTGAAGAGCTCCACTTGATGGCAAATAAATTGAGTGAAATTATGGTCAGTATGGTGCTCAGGTTCCCTTTGAATCAGTTTTCTTGGTAGTT
The DNA here is from genome assembly GCA_030737835.1 of Acorus gramineus. Lineage (NCBI taxonomy): Eukaryota > Viridiplantae > Streptophyta > Magnoliopsida > Acorales > Acoraceae > Acorus > Acorus gramineus. Next base: position 19,933,356 of record CM060855.1, on the reverse strand, counting down.
CCAACCTATTTGATTACCATGCTACAATTTTGTGCTTATTCATTTCTTATGGTATCTTAAATAATTAACCTCTCAAGTATTAAAATATAATTGTTACCTTAAGGCAAAATTTTCTTTATATAATTTATCTATTTATTTATATGGGGCATGTTAACATCTACTTTGATTGAAAATATGGTTTTCTTATAATAGCCTGCACTACCTTCATCAGATTTAGCTTATGTCAAATGGTTCACTTCACTATCGTTCTTGAATTTGGAAGATAATTGTATAAATGCCTGGGATGAGGTAATGAAGCTTTCCCAACTTAGAAGGTAAGGAGAAGTACTTCCATGCTTGTTTTGAGCATTGCTTTATACTCATTTATTGAAGGGACTCTCTATAAAATTTGTACAATTGACTTTTGAGGTGATTGTTTATAGCTTGGAGCAGCTTTATTGAATAAGAACAAGTTAAGGCACATCTTTTACCCTGCTTCTAATCCAATGCCTGCTTCAGAGGATGATTTTGATACACAAGATCAGTGAATTAAACCTTTTGAAAAATTGCATTTCCTTCTTTTAGGTAATACTTGAACTTCCAATGAAAGTCACCTGCATTTTGATATTCACTAACCTGTGGACCATAATACTCCAGGGTGTAATGAGATTGAAGATTGGCATCTGTAGATTCAGTCAATTCTTTCCCCAGCTTAAGGGTTAGTTTCTTCCATTTGAAACCCCTATCATTTAATTCATTGAAACTTATCTTAGATGCTGTCATTTTATTCATATATCCAACCAACTTAATTGATTAAGATAAAGTACAGATCAAGACATCTGTATTTTTATACGAGTAGGTCATGTAGCTCTCTTTTTTTATAGCTCTGCCATCTAGTGTTTTCATCTGAATTTTTTTTTCTTCTGTATCATAAAACTTAAAACTGACGTGTGTTTAATGTTGGGTTCCTTTACTTCTGAATGGAAAATGAACATAAGCACATATTTACTCCCCTCTGCAGAATTTTTTGCGTTCATTGTTTTAAAGAAGGTCTATGTAATTATCAAATATAATTGAGATTAACTGACTAGACTGACTGATGTACCTTTTTGCATCCTCGTCTAGACTGACTGATGAAATTATTATTAGCAACAGTCCATAATTAATTTTGTGACATTCTTTATACAATTTCTTACCAAGATACCTGTTTTGATATGTAACATTCACTAGTTTGGAGCACTACCATCATTTTTAGATAGAGATTAGCCCACGTGAGCGGAAGGAGTCTGAAATAAGGTTTGTTTCCTCCCCCAACATGGTTTTATTTTTTTCCCTCTTATATTAGGTATTGTTTTTTATCTTTTCTCTTGGAATAAAAAAATGTTGAACTTGTTTGAAAATGTATGCTAATTTCAGGGAATATGAAAAAAAAAAAAAAAAAACAACCTTTGCATAGCAGAAAAAGGTCACATGTAGAGCTGTTAAATTTGTTTTGTTTGTCATTATGCTTCACTTTTAAAAACATGCTATGTTAGGCATGTTATATTATTAATAGAAACTTTGTCCTAAATCCAAACAATTTAAATTAAATTTTTTGAATCTTTGCCATACTTTCCAAAGCTTATCATTCTATGAAAATTCTTGATGCTTTAGAAACAAATACAAGTTCTAAGAATAATGAGCGATGCTACACAAGATAAAAACAGTTTTGAGAGCTATTTAGACAAATGTGTCTCCTTTTAGCTTTCAAAGTAAAATATGATGCCCTATGATAGCAATGATAGTTTTTGTCATGGGGATGGTTATTTAAAGCCCCGTTTTTTTCAATCCCACCCCGTTAGATGATCTACCCCACTCAAAACTTATGAATTACAAACCCACCCCTAGATAAACACGTGATAATATGAACCCACCCCTCCCCCTCCCCGCATTTTTCATCTCTTGCTTCCTTCTCCTCTCCCCTATCTCTCTGTTTTGAGTAGCCATCATCAATGGAGACAAAAAAGCAACAAAAAAACAACACCCAAAAGATCCTATGTTTTCCTAGCGATCATCAATGGAGACCGACTCCACCATCACCGTCTCTGGCGAAATCCACCGCTCCTTCTAAGACCGACTCCGCCCTCGCCTCCTTCGACTCACGACACCCGTCGCGCCATCGACGCCCACAAGGCCTCTATCCCCTCCTCCAAGTCCTCCTTGCCGTCGCTCGCTTTCGCGATGCTACCCTTTTCGACCTCGCCGTCCCCTCCTCCACTGACCTCGACCTCCCTGCTTCAATCCAGAGGTACTCTCGGAGGATGGACGTGAAGGAGCAGTGGGGGTACGTGGCGGGCAGGGAGGAAGCATCTGTGGCGATAAAGAGGGAGATCGTGGCGGCGGTGGTGGAGGAGGCCGGTGAGGGTGTCGGTGGTGGGCGGTTAGGGGTGGGGGTGGGTTTGCTTTGTTTGAGAAAAGTTAGAGATTTGGTTTTTTTTTCTAACAGGGTGGTGTTCCGATTCCATGGGGTGGGTATATAGCCCTCCTTTTGTCATTGGATGAATGGAAATCATAATTGTAAGGCCCCCTAGAATTGCGATCCTATGCAGCATAGAAAATATTGTGCGTAGAATTTGCAAGCTTGTGATAGTTTTTGGTGGAACCCCTTTTTTAGAGTACAATTTTTGTTACTGGCGCACATGTCAACAAGACATGCGCGGATCTCACAGCGTGGGGCGCCAGTCGTCTCTAATTTTTCCCTATGACAAGTGGTATCAGAGTTTTGATGGCGGGAGGTCTCAATGATCGGGTGGGTCGTGTCGAGGAACTTGTGGAGGCAACAAGAGCCCTTATGGTGGACGTGGAGGGTTAGGTGATTGCTCTGTCCGAGCGCACCATAGCTTCGGAGGTAGCCGTGACAGAGATGCAGGCGACATGGGAGCTCAAGCTAGTAGAGTCCTATGCCAACGTCTTGAGGCTCACCGAGCTTTTCCAAGGCTCTCTTCGCACACTCACTGACGACGTCGCCCTAATGATGAGTCCTATATGAGACTCCTTCCGCCGAGTCTCGAAGGTCCCAGACCCCAAGCAGTTTTATGGTGCTCGCAATGCAAAGGAGCTAGAAAACTTCTTGTGTGACATGGACCATTACTTCAAGGCTGTCCGAACGCCGGAGGCCGAGAAGGTCACTCTCACCAGCATGTACTTGGCAAATGACGCCAAGCTATGGTGGCGCACCAGGACGGAAGATGAGAGTCGTCCCACGATCACAACGTGTGAGGCCCTTGTCAAGGAGATGAAGGAGCAATTCCTTCTAAGCAACACGACGTGGGTTGCTCGAGATGCTCTTCGTTGCTTAAAGCACACTGGCACTGTGCGGGAGTACGTGAAGCAATTTTCCTCACTCATGCTTGATATCAAGAACATGACTGAGGAAGACAAACTCTTCAACTTTATGTCTGGCCTACAAAATTGGCACAGACGTCAAGGCGTGAAGGATCTTCCAGCGGCAATGGTGGCCACTGATGCATTTCTCGACTACAAGCAAACCAATGCCCCCGAGAAGGAGGGCAAAGGCAAGTCAAAGGAGAAGGAATCGAAGAAGGGGAAGTTCGATGGCAAGAAGAAAGATGGTGCATCTTCTTCATCGATGAACTCGACCCACAAGGGCCTGCCCCAGAAAGGAGAAGCGGGGTGCTTCCTTTGCAAGGGGCCTCATCGAGCCAGGGACTGCCCCAGAAAGTAGAAACTCAACGCCTTGATCGCCGAGGAGAATGATGCACATCCAAATTCAGAGTTTCCCAAGGTAAACCCTTTTCGATTACTCAATGTTTTGAGGAAGGTGGAAGGGACAAGGAAGTGCGGCCTACTCTACGTTGAGGGTAGAGTGAATGGCCGCTCTGTTTGAGTTATGGTGGACAGTGAGGCCACGCACAACTTTGTTTCAAACGAGGAGGCTACGCGCTTGGGTCTACCAGTAACCCAGGCCTCAAGCCATGTCAAAGCAGTAAACTCTAAAGCGCGGGCAATCCGAGGCTCGACCAAAAGAGTTAAGCTACAGGTTGGACAATGGTCCGGGACAACCGATTTCTATATCGTTCCATTGCACGACTTTCAGGTGATATTGGGGATCGAGTTCCTCACTAGTGGAAGTTTTTGTGGCCTACACCAACGGCAGGATACTTTCCTAGCCGTGCTGGTGAAGGGAGATGGTGAGCCACCTTTAAACACTAAAGTACCCGACGCGGTAGAACAACTCTTAGTGGAGTTTGCGGACGTGATGCTCGCACAACTCCCCCGCAAGCTGCCACCACGACGGGAAGTGGACCACTCCATCGAGCTGATACCGGGCGTGAAGCCCCCTGCGTTCCCACCTTACAAGATGCCGCCAGCCCACCTGGAGGAGATGCGGAGGCAACTCACAGATGCGATCGAGGCCGGGCACATGCGCCCAAGCAAGGCGCCTTATGGGGCACCTGTACTTTTTCAAAAGAAAGCGGACGGCACGCTGCGCATGTGTGTGGACTATCGGGCATTAAACAAGGCAACCATCAAGAACAAGTATCCTGTGCCAAACGTGGAGGAGCTATTCGATCGTCTCGGTCAGGCAAAGTTCTTCACCAAGTTGGACTTGCGCTCAGGATACTACCAGGTACGCATTGCACCAGGGGATGAGCCGAAGACTGCATGTGTTACACGTTATGGTTCTTTTGAGTACCTTGTAATGTCGTTTGGCATAACAAATGCCCCGGCTACTTTTTGTACTTTGATGAATAATGTGTTTAGAGAGTATCTCGATCGCTTTGTAGTCATCTTACTTGGATGACATTGTTGTATATAGTTAGACCCTAGCCGATTATTAGGAGCATGTGAAGAAGGTCCTACTAAAACTGAGAGAGAATAAGCTCTTCCTCAAACCTGAGAAGTGCTCGTGGGCGCAACAAGAGGTAACCTTCCTCGGGTACATAATCAGAGCAGAGCAGGTGCGCATGGATCCACAGAAGATACGGGCTATCGAGGAGTGGCCCGTGCCAAAGAAGGTTGCAGAACTTAGATCCTTCCTTGGCTTGGCAAACTATTACCGAAAGTTTGTCAAGGGATACTCCAAGAAGGCGGCACCACTGACGGACTTGCTTAAGAAGGACCGGGCCTTGGACTGGGGCCCGGTGTGCCAGGGGCTTTTCAGTAGCTGAAGGAGGCGGTTACTTCAGAGCCTATCTTGGCTATCCCGGACTTCGAGCGGCCCTTTGAAGTTCATACGGACGCATCAGACTATGCCCTCGGTGGGGTACTTGTACAAGACGGACACCCGGTGGCGTTCGAGAGCCGCAAACTAAATGACACGGAGCGGCGTTACTCCGTGCATGAGAAATAGATGACCGTCATAGTGCATTGCTTGAGAGTGTGGCGCCATTATTTGTTGGGAAGTCACTTTGTGGTGTGCACAGACAATGTGGCCACAAGTTGCTTCTCAACACAGAAGAGGCTCACCCCCAAGCAGGCACGGTGGCAAGACTTTCTCGCTGAGTACAACTTCGAGTTATGCTATAAACCCGGTTCAGCCAACAAGGTGGCCGACGCTTTGAGCTGTCAGACAGAGCTGGTGGTAGCCACACTTGTCACGCGCGCCACAGGTGACATCTTGGAATGCATCAAAGGAGAAACGCAACATGACCAACACACAAACAGAGTTGGGTAGAACACTTATTTTGTATTTCACTCCACGATTACAACCTCTTATTGCGCCCACGAGCACTTCTCAGGTTTAAGGAACAGCTCATTTTCCCTCAGCTTCAGTATGATCTTCTTCACATGCTCCTCATGATCTGCTAGAGTCCTATATACAACAATGTCATCTAAATAGATGAGTACAAAGCGATCAAGATACTCTCTAAACACATTATTCATCAATCAAAGTGCAAAAAGTAGCCGGGTCATTTGTGAGGCCAAATAGCATTACAAGGTACTCAAAAGAACCGTAACGTGTAACACATGCAGTCTTCGGCTCATCCCCCGGTGCAATGCGTACCTGGTAGTATCCTGAGCGCAAGTCCAACTTGGTGAAGAACTTTGCCTGACCGAGACGATCGAATAGCTCCTCCACGTTTGGCACAGGATACTTGTTCTTGATGGTTGCCTTGTTTAATGCCCGATAGTCCACACACATGCGCAGCGTGCCATCCGCTTTCTTCTGAAAAAGTACAGGTGCCCCATAAGGCGCCTTGCTTGGGCGCATGTGCCCGGTTTTGATCGCATCTGTGAGTTGCCTCCGCATCTCCTCCAGGTGGGTTGGCGACATCTTGTAATCTGGGAACGCAGGGGACTTCACTCCTAGTATCAGCTCAATGGAGTGGTCCACTTCCCGTCGTGGTGGCAGCTTGCGGGGGAGTTGTGCTGGCATCACGTCCGCAAACTCCACCAAGAGTTGCTCTACCGCGTCGGGTACCTTTGTGTTTGAAGGTGGTTCACCATCTCCCTTGACCAGCACGGCTAGGAAAGTATCCTGCCGCTGGTGTAGGCCAGCCTTGACCTGCAAAGTCGATATCATATATGTTGCTTCCTCCTTGTCCCCTATCGCAGGGACAAATCCTGGTGTGGCTCCACCCGTGATGAGGATTTCTTGTAGATGGATTGCCACAAAATTCCGCCTTAGTAAGGAACTCGATCCCCAATATCACCTGGAAGTCTTCTAATGGAATGACATAGAAATCGGTTGTCCCGGACTATTGTCCTACCTGTAGCTTAACTCCTTTGGCCGAGCCTCGGATTGCCCGCGCTTCAGAGTGTATTGCTTTGACATGCCTTGAGGCCTGGGTCACTAGTAGACCAAGCGCGTAGCCTCCTCGTTCAAAACAAAGTTGTGCGTGGCCTCACTGTCCACCATAACTCAAACAGAGCGGCCATTCACTCTACCCTCAACGTAGAGTAGGCCGCACTTCCTTGTCCCTTCCACCTTCCTCAAAACATTGAGTAATCGAAGAGGGTTTACCTTGGGAAACTCTGAATTTGGATGTGCATCATTCTCCTCGACGATCAAGGCGTTGAGTTTCTACTTTCTGGGGCAGTCCTTGGCTCGATGAGGCCCCTTGCAAAGGAAGCACCCCGCTTCTCCTTTCTGGGGTAGGCCCTTGTGGGTCGAGTTCATCGATGAAGAAGATGCACCATCTTTCTTCTTGCCATCGAACTTCCCCTTCTTCGATTCCTTCTCCTTTGACTTGCCTTTGCCCTCCTTCTCGGGGGCATTGGTTTGCTTGTAGTCGAGAAGCGCATCAGTGCCTGTCATTGACGTTGGAAGATCCTACACGCCTTGGTGTCGTAACTCAGTCTGTGCCAATTTTGTAGGCCAGACATAAAGTTGAAGAGTTTGTCTTCCTCAGTCATGTTCTTGATATCAAGCATGAGTGAGGAAAATTGCTTCACGTACTCCCGCACAGTGCTAGTGTGCTTTAAGCAACGAAGAGCAACTCGAGCAACCCACGTCGTGTTGCTTAGAAGGAATTGCTCCTTCATCTCCTTGACAAGGGCCTCACACGTTGTGATCGTGGGATGACTCTCATCTTCCGTCCTGGTGCGCCACCATAGCTTGGCGTCATTTGCCAAGTACATGCTGGTGAGAGTGACCTTCTCAGCCTCCGACGTTCGGACAGCCTTGAAGTAATGGTCCATGTCACACAAGAAGTTTTCTAGCTCCTTTGCATTGCGAGCACCATAAAACTGCTTGGGGTCTGGGACCTTCGAGACTCGGCGGAAGGAGTCTCATATAGGACTCATCATTAGGGCGACGTCGTCAGTGAGTGTGCGAAGAGAGCCTTGGAAAAGCTCGGTGAGCCTCGAGACGTTGGCATAGGACTCTACTAGCTTGAGCTCCCATGTCGCCTGCATCTCTGTCACGGCTACCTCCGAAGCTATGGTGCGCTCGGAGAGAGCAGTCACCTAACCCTCCACGTCCGCCATAAGGGCTCTTGTTGCCTCCACAAGTTCCTCGACACGACCCACCCGATCATTGAGACCTCTCGCCATCAAAACTCTGATACCTCTTTGCCGCACAGGGTCTGAGGCAAATTTTTAGGTCTCTAATTTTTTCCTGTGACTGCCTGACTCGAGTGGACCGAAAGATGAAGAAATAGGTTGAGAAGCGAAGAAGGCACATGGAGTTTCAGGTTGGGGATCGAGTGATGCTCAAACTCACTCCCCAGATCCTGAAGAAAATCAGACGCAAGACAGCTCACAAAAGGCTTGTGCCACGGTATGATGGACCCTTTGTGATCACTAAGAGGGTGGGATGTCTTGCGTATCGGTAGGATTTGCCTAGCCGATTGAAGATTCACCCGGTCTTCCATGTAAATTTCCTTAAAAGGTATCATGAAGACCAGGAGAATCCGGAGCGCGCCACCATCAAGCGCACCCCGCCCATCGTAAGGACACAGTTCGACCGAGTCACCGAAACCATATTGGAGCATAGGGTGGAGGGACACAGCATAAAGAACCGGCGGACATTCTTCCTTGTTAAATGGAAGGGGGCGGGACCAGAGGAGGCAAAATGGGAGAGGGACACTTCTCTTTGGTAATTCGAAGATCTCATTCAGGCGTACCTCCAAGCAGCTCCGACGCGGACGTCGGGTTCCAGAGGGGCGGGAGAATGTTAGGCTAGGATCAAGTCCTAGCCGAGCCAGTGGGCTCATGGCTTGGGTGAACCAGGCACCTAGGCGCGACAGAGGCCATTGCGGGTGCCGGAGGCACCTTGGCACGATGGAGACTCTTGGGACCGATCCAGGTGGCACTGGAGGTTCCGTATTGATCGGGCTTTGCCACGCTGGCCCGGGGACGTCGTCCTCGACGCAGCGGGCGTGCGCACATCTCACGGGGCGTGGGACGACCTGGCGCACATGTCAGCAAGACATGCGCGGATCTCACGGGGTGTGGCGCCAGTCGTGGGATGACATGGCTCACAAGCCCGGGGTAGATCCAGAATATGCGCTGATAGTTAACACGCCCAGAGATGTGGAAACGTAGCAATGCTAAGCGGTTACGGTCATGCGCACATCTCGCGGAACGTGGAACGGCCTGGCGCACATGTTTGCTAGCATGCACGGATCTCACGGGGTGGGGCGCCCAGTCGTGGCATCACGTGGCGCACACGCCCGGGGCAGATCCGAAATATGCGCAAGCAACCACCACGTCTAAGGATGTGGTCATCCAATGAGGCGAAACGGTTATGGACGTGCGCGGTTCTCGCGGGGCGAGAACGGATCGTGGGACAACGTGGCGCGTTCGCGGACACTCGGCGTGCCCACGACGCGGGCAACTCTGCGCCCACGTGCAGAGTGGGGGAGTTGCCCAGGCAAAACAAGTCACACACTTGTAACTGCTTGGTCAAGGGCTTGACCAAGTAGGGTAGTGGGGCTGAGGCCCTTGTAACTCTATATAAGTCCCAAGCCAAAGGTAATGGGGACAGAGGTTGTAATCGTGGAGTGAAATACAACATAAGGGTTCTACCCAACTCTCTTTGTGTGTCTTGTGTGTTTTGTGTGTTGAGCGACTATAGAGAGGCTGGGCTAGTGTTCAGGAGCACTAGTGCGGCACAGGGTCTGAGGCAAATTTTTGGGTCTCTAATTTGGTGTACTCAGAGGAGTGGCCATTGTAATCAAGGCTAGAGGCACCAAACTCTGCAAAGGTACGTGGATTGGTCTTTCTGACTTAATTTGGTTCCCTTGAATGATTTTTAGGTCATTCTTAGCATGAAATTTTTAGTGTTGGTAAAAGTGTTAATTTTGCAACACTTTTGGGGTATCCTCATCACGAGCGGTGTTGAGCACATTTTTGTCCGATCGGTGGAGAACAAAAAGTCAACGGTCCGCATAATCTCAGCATTTTAATTCAAGGATGGATTTTGAAAGGGCCAGAACAGCTACGTGACTGTTGGGGTGGGAGAGGAAGATGGCTTTGTTGTTAAGAAATCGAAAGCATTCAATCATCTGTTTGAGGAGTTCGCAGACATTGAATAGTGGACCACGACATTGAATTGGTGCTTGCTGCGAAGCCTCCCACGTTCTCTCTATAAAAAATGCCTCCAGCTCATCTTGAGCAGTTGCGAAGAATCGGATCGACTTGTTGGAGTCTCGCCAGCTGCTGCCATCTAAGGCCCCCCTATGGTAAGTGTTGTTCCAAAAGAGTCCCTTAACCCCTTTGAATCCTCCCTTAATGTCCATGGCCTTTGCAATCCCTTTGGGGTTCTCTGAAGCCTCTGAGAAGGCAAAGACTGAGAAGGCTTAAAGATGTGATCAAATACGACACCATCATCGTTGCACCAGATATAGGGACGTGTTCAGGGATTGTTAGTGATCAAGATGCTTGGTTCTCGAGTCAATTTTGGACGGCTTTGTTTGAGCTCCTTGGGACGCAACTAAAGTTTTCTATCAGAAATTACCTGCGGATGAATAGACAAACTAAGTAACGGCTTTGTTTGAGCTCCTTGGGACGCAACTAAAGTTTTCTATCAGAAATTACCTGCGGATGAATAGACAAACTAAGTAAACCAATGCCTTATTGGTGAAGTATCCACGCTTGTCACAGGGTCAAAATTTGGACTAGGCATTTTTTCACTTGTGCGGCCTAGTTTCACTAGCTAGTCAGCCAATACACACCCCTTTGTGGCAAAATACCTTTTTTCCTTTATTCTTTCAAACAAATTAAACTTAGGTTGTGTTTGGTTGTCTCTCCACATCTTCTGGAAAACTCAGGTTTTAAGCACTTTTTCATAGAAATCAATCTCCAGCTTTTGATCCCTGTTTTTTTTTAATTAGCAACGGGTTTGTAAAAAGCTGCTTCCTACAAACACTGAAGCCGTCCAAAGTCGTTTCCAAATGCGGCTTGAGTCGGTCTATACTATTTATAGGCTACAAAACTATGATGTCCACACTGGGGCCATTTTGCATGTGTAGATAACCATTTTACCCACGCAAGGGCTTAACTGTCGGCCATGATCCCTTGTGCTCTCGTGTGGTTGTTCCGCTCTACGCCGTCGCCCACTCATGCATCCTGTGTGGCCTTCGTGCTCCACACCGTAACCCAAACGTGCGTTTTGAGTGGCCGTTATGCTCCAAACCGTCGCCCACGCGTGCTGACCGCGTAACTAGCATGTCTAACTTCCCACTCTCGCATCCCTCGCAATTGAACTAGTTCGTGGCGATCCTGTGTTTGCTATGTTGTGTCATGCACATCATCCACTCGCAAGGCTGGGTGGTTGTGTGCCCCTACGAGCTGTTGCGTGCTCTTTCATATCATGGCACCTCTTTGCTCTGGCAAACCCGGTCATTGCGCCCCGGGTGTCCTGCACGGTTTGCCCAGGCACACCCACGAGTCGTGCCATTTCGAGTCTAAGCCTTGGAGTGTGAAAAGCGAACCCCATCGGAAGAGCCTGACGCCCTCGTCGGAACAAATATGAGATACAACTTGATCAGGTCATTGAACTGCTATAAGGTATACTCGGGCATACTTAGTCAAGAGCTCTTGCCAACACATTTGCTTTTGTGACACTTTTATTTTGCGTGGTGAAGTGGCTTGTGGCGACATTATTATTCTTTACCACAAACTTGTTTCACGAAGAAAACTGCCATTACCGCAGCCCTTCACAGATTGTTGGGCGTCTCCTTAGACTTCGTGGTTGACGAGTTGTCTGAGGATGAGGTCCCCACTCTCTATCTTGATTCCGTCCTCCATCCCGCCTATTTTAAGGATTGGGGTCTTTCTCTTCCTTTGTCACACTTGGTGGTAGAGTTTCTTGACTTCTTTGGCCTCCACCCTATCTCGGTCCTTCCCAACGTGTACCGCATCTTCTTTGTCTGTTCCCCTTGGGGATATTGTTCCTCCCACCCTTAGCATGGATGCTGACACCCCGCCGGTGGTGCCCCCGGTGATCCCGGGTGCTGATGCAGATGCTACTCCTATTCTGGAGAATCGTCTTCTAGGTGTCATCCTCCCAATGAACGATTTGTCAAGGAACTTGCAAGCATCAGCTCATGCAGCTGTCTTCTCCATAGATCAACAACTACGGTTTCTTCGTGAAGCTTGTGAGGGTGATGAAGAGGTTCATCTTCTTGACTTCATCAGCGGTTTTCGAGAGATGAGCAATGAGGAGCTGCCCATGCTTCACCGTGCCGCACGCGAGAGGAGGTTTGGAGGGAAGGCCCGAGCAGGGAACAAAACAGAGGGTTGAACATGTATATTTTTTTTTTTTTGGTGTAACCTTTATCCAGTTAAATGAACAAAAAATTACTTTTGGGGTCAACCTTGCTCTTGTCTTGTGTAATCGTGTCGTCTAGCCAAATCCTTAAAGAACATAGGCTATCTTCCTCGTTGTATGCTTACTTTTTGCCGCCTTAGCGCTTCAAAGCTAAATCACCTCGATTTCAGCCGCAAATTGCCCGCATGAGACGACTAGGCTACTCTGTGTGAAACGTGCAGAGATGCCTTGTGGCATGCCCTCGATTAGGATGTCCCTGGTCGTGTCCATCTGGTCGTAACGACCCTCCCGCTTATCTTTCCTTTCATGAGGCCTTGTGGAAAGTCAGAGATAAAAATATCATAAACTTGCCACGTAAGCTACACATCTACCGAAACTGACGCCTCGTCTCCCTTGCCAGCTGTCCCTCGATTTCTGTAGAAGATTTTGGATACAAATCTTCTACGATCTCGATTTTCGTGCCCTTGTCATGATTGCGGGAAGCTCTTGAGGGAGAATCGTCCCCTTAATGTAGTCGTCACTCGCTGAGAGAGGAGAGAGAGAATTCAAAACTCAAATCCCCTCCTCGCTTTTAAACCTCGCCTCTTCTCGCTTTTCTCCTCACATCACCATGTCGTCATACATCGTTCAGAGACAGATCTTCTGTGTCAATCCCTGATTCCATCATAATCACACCTACGCTGGAGAAGTTCTTCGATCTCATGAAGCATCAGAACCTCGATGCGCTTTATATGTATCCTTCTCAGATACTGAGAAGTTCTCTTTCTCTTCCTCTCCCTCAACTGGTTAAGGATTTCATGTGTCGGTTTAAGCTTCGCCTAACACAATGTTCTCCTAACCTGTTAAGGGTTCTTTTGTGTGTTGTCACCATTAACCGATTCGCTCAACCTCAATCTTGGGGTAGACGACATCTACTATCTGTATGACCTGAGAAAAGCAGAGCATGCTTTCTATCTCCGGGCCAGAAAAGACATAATTCCTCTCGTGGAGAAGCTCCCTTCCTCCCATAGTGCGTGGAGGGAGGAGTGTCTCGTGCAGCTGACTGGTCCTTGGCAATTTTCGACCTATGGACCGTATGGTGGGCCGAAGGTGCCCCGTTGTTTTCGTTCGGTGAAATTGGGTAAGCATTAAAGCGATTGGCTTTTTAAACCTTTTCCCTTCTTCATCATGAGCTTCTTTATTTCTTGTCAGATGACCTTGAGCGAGCAACCCCAGATCCTTCGGTGGTGAAGTTTGATTAGATTGCTCGTGCCCAAAAACTGGAGGATAAAGATTTCCGCAAAAGTCTCAGCCTCCCCACTTCTTGCGCTGTTGGTTCTTCCTCGGTGGCTGTTGGCACATCGTTGAGCCCCGGCACTCTTTCTGCCCCTTCTCTCGTCGTGAACGAGGAGGTGGCTGGATAGCTGGCTGCCCTCAAAGCCAAGTCTACCTCTATTTCAAGGAAGAGGCCCAAAATTGCCGCTTCCTTCGAAACGAAGGTCAAAAACGCCTCGCTCTGAATCTTCGGTTCAATAGGACCAGACAGGAGAGGGGGCGGCCGCCACACCTGGCGCACCTTCGACTCTTCCCCCTGGGGGTCCAAGTGGGCCTCTTGCAAACGCAGCTGGTGATCAAGGATTGGGGTTTGCTCTGACCCCTGGCGGACCAGGAAGCCCACCGAGTCCTACCGCTAGCAAGTCGCTAGACGCGGTTGTGGTTCCACTATCTCTTGAAGTTGAGGTGATCGAGGCCTCCATTCCGATTATCCCGATAGTCGACTTGGCTTGCGCTGAGTTGTCATCAACCGAGGCCGTTGAGATGGCGCCTCCATGGATGGCAGTACCTGGGTCAAGCTTAGTCGCGGTGATGGGGGTTGCATTGTGTCGACTAACCCATTGAGGGGGAGCAGTCCCAAAAGGCTCATGGATTGGGTGAGGGTGAGGGTTTAGTGTTTAATCCCACCTCGCCTAATGGGAGGTGATAGTCTTTACTTATATGTGAGCACAACTTTTACACACCAAGACATGTTTTAAAGCTTATTTAGGGGCAAAAGCGGATAATTTCTTATTGTGTATGTCTAGGGCGTTTCAATTCGTATCAGAGCCTTTCCATTTCGCGATGGTGGGTTTTGCTCCACACGAGGACGTGTGGCCCATTAGGGGGAGTGATTGTGACACCTGGCCCATTGAGGGAGAGGCTCAACAGTCCCAAAAGGCCCATGGATTGGGCGAGGTTTAGGGTTTAGTGTTAGTCCCACATCACCTAATGGGAGGTGATAGTCTTTACTTATATGTGAGCACAGCTCTTACAAACCAAGACATGTTTTAAAGCTGGAGCCCATTTAGGGGCAAAAGCGGACAATTTCTTATTGTGTATGCCTGCGGTGTTTCAATTGGTATCAGAGCCTTTCCATTTCGCGATGGTGGGTTTTGCTCCACACGAGGACGTGTGGCCCATTAGGGGGAGTGATTGTGACTCCTGGCCCATTGAGGGGGAGGCTCAACAGTCCCAAAAGGCCCATGGATTGGGCGAGGTTTAGGGTTTAGTGTTTTAAAGCAGTGAACCCATTTAGGGGCAAAGCGGACAATTTCTTGCTGTGTAAGCCTGTGGCATTACAATGTGAGGCCTGGACTCCCTCCAGGTCAGCGTCAGAGAAGGTGATGACTTTTTCGTCATCGTTCTTTGCTTTCTTTGTGACCAGCTTCGGCTCCTGGTCGATCTTCATCATTTCGAAGGAGATTTGCATCTTCTTCAAATCTTGCCGGACACTCTTTGGCTTGGTTAAATGCGGTTTGCCTCCGAAGATGACATCGATAACCCTTGACGCAGTGTTGGGGTCAACGTTTGTAACATGCTACTCCTTTGCAGCTTGAGTCTTCTCGGAGGGTACATATTCCTTCAGGCGCTCCTTTCGGACCTGTTCTTTCAGGAATCCTCAGAAAATGCGGCACCGATCGGTTGTGTGTCCCACGCTTTTGTGATAGTCGCAACGGAGAGACTGGTCTCGCTTTGACTCATCACTCTTCATTGGCACAAGCCACCTGAACCAATGCTGACCCTGAATTTTGAGCAGAATTTGGGATGGTGGGATTTTAAAGAACGTCCCCTGTCCCTCTCGTACCTCATTCATTGAGGTGCCCTACTTCTTGTCCTTGTTGCCCCGTCGGTCCCTCTGACGGGATTCCGCCAATCGTTTAGTTGCCGGTGCGGGAGTGGGGGCCATTGGCGAAGAGTGGGATGCCGCCACCACTTGCTTGAGGAGCTTAGACTCCTCTTCCACCTTTGCGTACTTTTCAGCGCGCCCCATCAGATCGCGCAAATCAAAAGGAGTGCGCTTGATGAGCAATTCCTTCACGCTATTGTCAGCTGGAAGTCCGTTGCGAAAGGCCATGACTGCAGCGTCCTCATTGAAGTCTTTTACTTCAAACTTCAAGATACGGAATTGATTGACATATTGACGAATCGATTCTCACTGTTGCATCTGGATCTTCATGAGATCTCCAAGGTCTTTCTTCCTTCGCCTACTACAGATGAAGTGGTCGGCAAACATCATGCCGAGCTCTTCGAAAGTCCGAATCGTCGCAGGCGGTAGAAGGTGGAACCAAGTGAGTGAGGCTCCTTCCAGGCTGGATGGGAAGAGGTGGCACATCAGCCCGTCGTATAGCTCGTACAATGCCATGGAGTGACGGAACACTAAAATATGGTCGTAAGGGTCCGACGTGCGATTGTACAGCTTGAACTTGGGCTGAACAAACTTCCGTGGAAGTCGTTTTTTGAGGATGGCTGGGCAAAACGGAGAGGTGAAGCCCTGTAATGCGTGCTCTTCCATTCCAAGATCTCGGGCTTGCCACACCTCCGAACGCAAGTTGTGGTGGGGCTACACGACGGGTCCCTCCGTTTGCTTCAGGGGATTGCCCTGGTATCCGCCGGATGCTTCGCGGAAGGTCGATCTTTCTAGATGCGTCAGCCTTCGCAATGCTTCCCTCTGGGTGGAACGTTCCCGACGTGGGGAACATCCGCGCCTTGGTTCCTCGTGAAATCGTCGGCTTGCTCGAGGGGAACGTGAACATCGATGGCTACGTTGCCTACGATTCGAGGAAGAGGTGCTTCCTTCCAAATCATGCACGGCGTTGGTTGGCTGATTGGGCTGTGTCGGGGGTGGCGGTAGGACCCCCTGTTGAACGGGAGGTTGCAGATGCTGGTTGGCGTAGAACTGTTGCATCGATGCGTCAATCATTTGTTGCATGGATCCCTGGAGGCGGGTGAGGAGTGTTTCCTGTGCGGATTCCACCACCTACCGGAGATCTTGGGCCTGACTGATCATAGCCTTGGGCGAATCGTCGATGGCAACACTTGGTGGGACGTCAACTCGACTTTATTGTCTATCGGAAGGGGTGTCATTTGGATAAGACATTCTGAACATTGGCTTTTTGTTACGAAATTCCCACAGACGGCCCCAAATTGAGGAGGATGATTTCTCCTACAATTAAATTTGTAGAAGTGGGATTAAAACTTGGATTGAACTTTTTTTTTGTTTTAATGACTGACTGTGATTGACTCAATGAATGACTGTATCAACGACTGACTCTGACTGGGCCTTTAGAGTGCTATTGCACGACCTCTTTATAGGCTGCCTAGTATCCCTTAGGGATCAAATCACACGTAGTTCCTTTTGTGGCCTTGTAACTGCTTTGTCACTATGTGTTTAGTGGACTTTTTTCCAGGGAAACGTTCCCTCGTCGGACCATTAATTATCCACTACAATTAAATTGGTAGTGGGCCTTAATTGCCAACTTGGCAGTTACAGGAGTTTCATTCCTTTTTCGTTTCTTTAGTCTGCTCATGTCCCTTTGGCCTACTCGTTTACCCGGCACGTCATTTTGAGTACGTTTTCTAGACGGAAGATCACCCGACCACACCTCTTATCTGGTTGTGTCTTCTCTGCTCGTACGCGAGGAGTAAAGTCGTCCAACCATACCTCTCGTCTCGCCGTACCTTAACTACTCGAGGTGGTATTCTTTCACGAGGTGCCTCACTGTCTGACTAGACCCTGGATCGTGTCAACGTCTCTGGGAAAGTCATCATTGCTCAGAATCCAGACTCTGATTAGTGGGGCCCACGCATGGCCCATATCCATCTTACTATGACACGTACGTACTGACCTGACACGTGTCGTGGTGTGGATTTTTACCTTCACAGTCATACACGACTTTAGTAATATAATTTCTGGGAAATTTTTTTGATCTTTTGTCTGTTTTTAAATTTTTACTTATCTATGTCAAAGTTTGTTAGAAATGACTTATGAATTTGTTTAGTTAATCCTATTTTTGCCCCTACATGGTAACTACCCGATAAAGTGTATATTTGGTTGAATTTTTTTTACATTTTTCAAAAATAGGCCATACAACTCGTTGGAATATATACTTCATCTGGTCATAAAGGTATAAAGAAAAATTGAAACAATTGTAGGTTGTAGGTGGCGCTGTAACAGGGACTATGTCTAACATTTTCCAAAAAGAAAAAAAAAATCTTAATCCACATCAAAAGTGGTCCTACAGTTCATTTGGGAAAGATAGATTTGGACAGGTTCCCCCAACCTGCGGCTTTAGCAACTCCACAGGCTGCTGAGGCTCCATGATATGATGGTTTATAGCACTAGTTAGGGAAAATGAGATTCTAATTAGGGTTGCAACTCATTCAATTCAAACCAAAAACCCACTTAATTCTAGCTTGGGTTTTGTTTTTTTAAAAAAAGGTAGATATTGCTACCAAAATTTTATTAAAGATTTTGAAGTACAACTCTCAAGGAGGTAAGAGAGGAAATAAAGAAAAGCAGTAAATAAATAAATTCCAGCTTGGGTTGAAATTTCTAATTCTAATTAATCAGATACTTAGATGTTTCAACTTTTACTAAAAAAAAAAAAGATATTAGATTTTATGAACTTCTACATTGAAAAAATAGCACAGGCTGAGACAAAGCCTGAGAGCAAATGAGAATGAGGATTAGAAAAAATCAGAACATGATTTTAATGACAAAGAAAATTGGGAAAATTAATTAGGGGTCTCTAGGGATACCCATCTATTAACCATGGACTGTTTTAAGTTTTCTTAATGACAAAGAAAATTGGGAAAATTAATTAGGGGTCTCTAGGGATACCCATCTATTAACCATGGACTGTTTTAAGTTTTCTTTAGATCCCTTGGTACCTAAACCTATTATGTTTGGGCCCCTCTCACTAACAGACCCACTAACAGAATTTTGCAATTCCAATTTTACCCTCTCATTTAAACACCCATCTCTGGTCTCTACCCCCTCCTCTCCCTCCCTTTGAACCCTAGGCACTGTGTTTGGGCTTCATCGAGAAGAAGAAAAAACAGACGGCGAGATCCACCAACGCGCTCCCCCCCTCTTCAACGAGTTCATTGCCCCCGCCTTGACGAGTTCCACCAAGGTCAACGGCCCCCACCTCGATGAGATCCACCAACGCCTCCCCTGTTGTTGGTCCACCCGATCCGCGTCACGAAGGAGGTGGTGAACCGCCCGATCCACGTCAACCACACTGTCGGCCACATCCCTGCTATAAGGTACAGAAGGACATTCGTTTTTTTTTATTATTGATTTATGATCAACAAAACCATTATTTTGTTAAAAAAGTAGTAGAAGAAGAAGAGGTGGGTGGGTGGGTGGGTGGGTTGAAAGGGATGTGAATGAGGTCTTTTAAAGATGGATGATGCATTTGAATGATTTGGTTAATAAATGTTGTAATTTTTTCAAGTTTGGAAGGATGTTCTGTACTTTTGCAGTTACATATGGTGGGGATCTTCTAATGGAAGAGGAGTGATGGCTCTTAAGAAAAGAACTGATTCAAAGGGAGGGGGGGGGGGATCCCACCTTTTGGAAGAGTTTCTTATTAAATCTCATGAAGGGGGTTTGTTTGATTGGTTTCGGATAGATTAAAAATGGGGTTGTTTTGGTTGATTTTTTATGGCCTATTTTTTGTTGATGTTTTGTTTACTTGTCCAACACAAAAAAAACAGTTAAATTTCTTAGTTGCACCACAAGATTCTGTAGTTATCAGCAATGGCCATTTAAGAAAAATAAAAAGATATCAACATGTGGAAACATATAGAAACTAAGGTTCTACAGTGACTTTGGTTCTCTTAATTGATTAACTTATATTACATACTATAATATGATAAAAAAAAGTATATAAGAAGACGAGAGAAAGGGTTTAAAAAGGCTTCAGAATTCTATATGTATGGGGAATTACTACACGAGAGTTTGTGACTGAGTGGAGGAGTTGCGGCTTCTCATGCAGAGGAGCTCTCTTGTGCTCCCTACAAACCATGACTCTCTCTCTCTCTCTCTCTCTCTCTCTCTGTGTTTCTCTTCCAAGCTCAATCATTTGCTGCAATGCATTGGAGATGCTTAAAAAGAACAGCCCCTCAAATCTTTATATCTTCTTATTGTCACCCACATGTGCAATAGGGGTTTCATTTAAAATGCTGAATTGATAAAAAAAAAATAGTTAATGGTGATAACAGTGTACACATATGTTTAAAGGTGTACATGGACAAATAATTTCAATGCACTTTGAGAAGGATGGGTTAAAGGGTTCCTTGCATTCAATATTTTATACATTGCATAGGTTCCTTGAATTTCTCCATACTATGCAACTGTCATATTCTCTTAAAGTTATCAAGCCAACTAACTTCGAAACCAGAAAATCATATTTTCTGATGAGGATGATCCACCTCCATTAAGAAGACCCGAGCATCATCATTTAGAGATCATCCAAATCCCAAGTCTTCCACTAAGATTTTGCCCCCCATCAAAACCCTTCCGAAGTCATCCACCAAGACCTAGGAAAAGTTCAAATCCAAGTCATCGACCAAGACCCAGGTCAAGTCCAAACCCAAGCCATCCACCACGAGGAACAAGGTAAACCCTTTGAACACTGTTAAATAGACTGTGTACACCCTTAACCTATATGTGTACACTATAGGCTCTTGGTTAGATTGAAATCTTACTCCCATTGTGATCCAGCTTATTCAAATAATTTAGTGGCATATCATCATGTTGTGTATCCCTAACCCTAGGTGACTATGCAATGTTCTCTAAACTCATGTTATATGTTAATTTGCTTGTGGATGTTTGATTTCCAATGGAAAGTGTTGGTTTAGTATTTACATTGTCATTAGTACACTCTGATGCATCAACATCCTATAGGCTCTTGTACATTGTCATTAGTACACTCTTCTCTAAACCTATAGGCTCTTGTACACTTTTATGTTCCTCTTATACACTGTTATGCTCCTCCTGTACATTGTTATGCTCTTCCTGTACACTTTTATGTTCCTCATGTACACTGTTATGCTCCTCCTGTACACTGTTATGCTCTTCCTGTACACTTATATTTTCTCTATTATGCTCCTCTTATATAGATTGGTGTGTATATTTTATATTTAATATACAAAATCCTAATATGATATAGAAATTAGCTTAACATTGATCGTTATTTTTTGGGCGTCCCCTATAATACAGTTTAGGCCCCATGCCTATCATTTCCATATAAAAAAAAAACATTGGCATTTTTTTTTGGCATTGTTTATGTTGACCTACATGCTCAAGGAGTTACTTAGGTTGTTAGGCACAGGTTCATAGTTGGAGCTGTGATCTCCGAGACTTGCGATTTCTTCTTAGTATCCAACTATGAGAAAAAAGTTACTTAGGTTGTTAGGTACATATAAAAATTGCTTGTTTATCTAACTTGCTAGTTTTGTTTGTACTCTTTGTAGTTATAAGGATATCCACATGACATAAGAGCTCCAAAATTCATTGTCATGCTCTTCCTGTACACTGTTATTTTTTCTCTGTTGTGTTCCTCTTATACAGATTGGTTAGTATATTTCCTTTGTTATGCTCCTCTTGTACACTGTTATAAGTATATGCGCACTTTTAATCATATATGGGAACATTGTTATTTTGTTTCTGATGATGTAACATCCTATATTGATAGTGTGAGATTGCAATGTGTCAGTTCAATGGCTCAAAATGTGTTTCAATTTGTACCATTTTATGCACAATGTTGTTAACTGACCAATCACAAAGATGATCAATGCCCACGACAATCCAATGGGTAAGTGTTATTGTTATATTATCATGGCTTGATATCCCCACGTACGTGATACAATATTCATTTATGATATTCAGGTTTGATTACGGTATGTTTGTGATCAAATAAGGTGAGCACCTGATAAAGGGAATCAACATGGAATTTAGGCAACAATACATTCTAAGGTTTCGAGGGGAGTATGTAGCCAAATCATTTCAAGAGCAAAAGAGAGTGAGACTCGAATAAAAGAAATCCAAAAAGCGTGTGAATTGTATAAACAACAAATATAAATATTACTATGTGGTTATTTTGTAATTCGGTGGTGATGATTTAAATAGCAAATGCGTGCTCTGTAATCAATTTAAATGTTTGATATATCAGTTTCAAATGATGTTTGAAATGCTTATTCGCGATTATAAGTTAAATAGATTTATATTGACTATTTTATATAAACTGTTATGCTTAATGTATACACTGTTACACACGTAAAAAGACAAAGTGCATTGTTATACCATATGTGTACATTGTTATCAATCAGATAGGTAGTGGGGGTAAAAAGGGAAGAAAAAAAGGATAGGGTTAACTGTGGATGGATGGAGGGACTTATAGAAATGTAAAAAAGGTCAAGGGATTTATTGTTATTACAGTGATATCTCTATGACCTCTGATTAATTTTTCAAAAAAAACTTAATCAATTTAGTTACTCAGGCTCACGTGAACAGATCCAAATTGTTGGCACCTTTTACAAGACAAGAAGAGATAGGATGACATACCTCTTTTGACTGGTTCATAGCATCAAACTGGTTAAATTATTTGTCACTGGATAATACTCTTATAAAATAGTTCCCATTCTATTTTAATGTGAATTACATAGACAAAATTTGTCTCATACCTATGTAGATTTGAAAAGAAAGGAGTTTGTCATATATAGGCAAATCTTATCACTTAAAATCATAACAAGGGTTAGAATATAAAATTGGTGAATTATGAGAATTATGAATATAAAATTTTGAGGATCATATATTTTATTTTATTAAATTTTAATAATAGTAATTGTAATCGTGTATTTACTACTTTTAATAGTTATAATTAATATTATAAATATGTATTTAATGTTGAAGCCTATAAAATGAGTGTGACCATCTAATCTTTCTATCATTTCTAGGGCTAATGCATTGCATTAGCGAGGGGAATCTCATTTCGCAATGGACATCTCTTCATTTAGGGATCATAGTAGTCAAGGCTGGGCTCCCAAGGGTTAGAAGCCTCTTTTACCCGGGAGCATATCGACCCTTAGGACCGGCTTTGTTCTTTTGTTTTTTCTTTTTCTCTTTGTCCCTTCTCATAACCCCTCCATATTTCTTTTTTAGAGTTTGTAATTCGATATTTAGTAATAGAATTAGATAATATACGTCTACATTCGTTCAAAAAAAAATATCAGACATCTCGCTTCATCTGACTTACAAATGGGATGATTTCATAATTGTTTACTTGTGTTTTTTGGATTCTTTTTCCCCCCACTATTTTACCACTGTTTAGGTAGCATTTAAAAAATAATAGATAAAAAAGTTTATGAAAATATGTTTTCCAAACCACTCGTTTGTGAGATTTTTAAAAATCTATTTATTATAACTAAGCCTTCGTTTGAAAATGAGAGTTTGGGAAGCTTTTCAGTTTGCAAGATTCCTAAACCCGTTTCCAAACAGAAAAACCCAACTTAATTAAAAACTACAAATACATTTTTATAAAAAAAAAATTTAAAACCTAACTTTTTCATAATCTGTAAATAGATAGCTTCCTACAAACTAGATTTTAAATTCAGCTTTTAAAGAAAACTAACTCTTAAATCTGTTTTTAAACAGGGCCTAAAAACTGTTTCTAACCCAGTTTCTAAACATTATTTTATTCAAATAAAATTAAATAGAATTATTAAGGTGTCTAAGGGCCCATTTAGATAAGGGATGTAACTGCGTCTACGAGTTGAATGTAGTCAAATGCAAAATTATCAATCTAAATAGTATTTGGCGTTTGACAAATCGGCGAGACTGTGTTCGCATTAGCTGTGTAAAAAAAAACGGAACTCCAATCACCCTCATACACCGCTTCTCACAAACGCAGATGAGCTTATGTCAAATAAGGGGAGAAATGACACAACTGGCCATGTTCTTTCCTCATTAACCCGCACCATGTCCCCGATCCCCTCCTCTGGCCCTAAAAAATCAAGGGTTTCTCTCACCCTTTCCCTGACCTTACACATAACATCCCTCTCTCCCCCCACTTTCGCCTCTCTGACGTCCCTGCTTGTCGCATCGACAATTGTTTCTTTCTCGTCGACAATCAAGCGACGTCTTCTTCCTAAAACAGGTAGATTATCAAACATTTTAGATGGATAATACATTTATTCATACTTAGATAGATGATTACCCCAAACAGGTTTGTTTGATGGGGTTGAAGCATCAGAAGCAGCGGCGGCAGGTGAAAGAAGTTGTAGTGATGAAAAACTAGGGTTTCTCGTTGATCAAGTTGGAGATGGTTTGATTAATAGGTTTCAGGGGTAGATTGGTAATCTTTGGTGGAAGCATCCGCAACTCCAACACCGACACCAAACAAGAGGGGGGAATGCATTCGTGAGTGTCCTCATCATGCCCCCCTCTCACCCCGTCGTCAAAGACTCACATCCACCAAATGCGACGGCTACCATCCCACACCCAAACAAAACCTAAGTATGCTTGCCAACATTAGATGGATCATATGTTAATAGGTGATCCCTCTCCTAAAGCAAGATCTCTTAATGGTTAGCTATATCGATTTTAATAATTTTTCAAGTAGTAACGATTTTTTTCAAGAAATAAAGTAAAATTAAAAAGTATTATAGTAATTTATCTTCTACGATTAGAATTAACCACAAATCTGATTAATTAATATTATAGTAGACTAAAAAATATTGTTCAATAAGATAGTGACATGAGAAATTTTTTTCAATTTTTAGACTTTTTCCTAAGTTTCCAATGAGCTATATGTGAGTTGGAATGATGATAAAGACAAACAATATTGATTTTTGCAACAGAGACTAACGATTTTTCAATTTAATTTTATAAGGACTAACTTTTCTTGGGGTTATACTGATTTTATCCCTTTTTTAATAATAATAAAAAATCCTATTCACGTTTTTTTACTACCGTTCCCATTAATTACGTCATGATTAGTCTAGACAAAAATTAAAAACAAGCGGTTTCACCATTTGTCAATTAAATAAAATATAAAATGATAACTGAAATCCTTTTTTTAAGTCATGCTAGCATGCATGGCTTTGGTACACCAATTGAGATATAAAAAAATCCATTTCTTAATTAAGCCCCGTTTGGATCCTCATTTTGAAGAACTCACATACTGAAATGTGAATCCAAACACATTTCAATGTTTGACTTTCAGATCACCACTCTAGCTTTTTCAAACAAAAAAATCCATCAATTAAAAAACTAACAAAACATCACTTTTGAAGGAACTCTGTTTGATATACTATTGAAATAGATACACTCACAATTTACTCCCAAAAAAAAAAAAAAAAAACACAGTTTGAAACGTTAGATTTCTCAACGTTTCCATGACACATCAAATATAGCAATAAATCCAATGACTGGATCCAAAAAAACAGATTGTCACACAGAGAACAGTTTTTAAAACCCACAAAATCAGGGATTGTATTGAGACAAATTAATGCCACAAAAAAGACGGTCAAAAGAGAGTTAAAAAAACAGAGAGATTGTTAGGCATCCATCAACTGCTTTGGAGATCAGCAGGGAGTCTTATTTGCCTAAAAAAATTATGTATCATCTTCTTTTTTAAAAAACAGAGGGGAGGGGGGGGGGGGGGGGGTGTTTGAGGAGAGAAAAATGTTTCCCTTCCCTAACCTCAAGCAGTGGCCCCCTTCAGATAGGCGATGAGATCCGCGCGCTCTTGTGGCTTCTTCAGTCCTGGGAAAACCATCTTTGTCCCTGGAATGTACTGTTGTTCGACCAACCAAAAGGGAAAAAACACCATCAGCATTCATGAGAAGAACATGTATAATATGCAAGTGATTTAGAAACAAAACGGAACCCAAGCATACAATGGTGATACACTAATCGTATGAGCGGATTCCATCACTCGATTCATCCGAGAAGATTATTATTAATGGGTACATCATAACAACCACATTGCAAGACACCTATCAGCACAAGAGCCCCATACAGCTATTGATGCCTACATTTCAAATGTACAAAGAATTACTGACACAAAATTCATGATGATCCAGTTAAACAACGACTACATTCCTTAAGAGACATTTTACTATAAAATTACTCTGAATCCTAAATAATATACAATGTGTCTCACTCATGACATTAATACTTAGTAAACCATAGTTCATTTTCCATCATTGTAAAAGAGGTTCTCACATATATTGGGTGCAAGGGAAGAGAAGAAAAGGGCTAAAGACATAGGAGTCCCTCAGAACAAACATTTATTATCCAATCTATGTCCATGTCAAACTACGGCAATACATACAAATCCCTTCAAAATTGAAAGGTAAAAAAAAAAAAAACCAAATATTCATACCAATCTACATCAACTAACTCTGACAAACTCCCTATTAACCCTAACTCCCCTTGTAAAATGACTTACTACGCCCCACACCCCCACCCCCTTTTCCACCCAATTTTTTGGGACTAAAATGTCATTATCATGACTGATTGACTACATAATTACAGGGATAATGAATTATTCTGAGAATATACTATCAGTTTAGCTAGAAAATTAACCCAGGGATCAGTATTAACTTAACCACAACCACTTTTCAAGGACTTGTTTGTATGATCAGTAAGTATGATCCAATATTAAGATGGGATTTGACATGGTTGTTCATCCTCTTCTTTTTCTTTTTTGGGCATGAGGACCCTTACTGGTCACACAATCCTTAACATACTACTATTAGTACTAGAAAGGTTAGGTCCAACACAGGTCCAAAGCAGGTTGTGGACCAAAGTCCACAAGAACCAGCCTAGAGGGCCATAAATATTTTTTGTTCCATTGCAAATATCAGGATTTGAACCAGGGTTGGGACCCAATGGGGAATCGTCGCTTACCACCAGCCTATCCGCATTCTGGGACAAGGCTGTTTATGTATTTAACAGAAAAGAAAATGACAAAACGTTTAATACCATTACTAATGGAAAAAAGATCCAAGTCAATGGATCTCCCTAAAGTCACTTTTGTATGGCATATACAGATTCCCAGAAAAGAACACAAATCCCTGGTAATGATGTATGCTTTGGTACGATAGTGTAGTAATACATCATACTACATAACAATTAGTAATTGGCTGACTGCTCCATACATTTTACTCAACAAATTTGGACAATACCAACTGTTCTGCCTATTAAAATCGAAGGGGCGACAAATTTAAATATTCAACTTATAGATCATCAACTAATATAAAATATTCAACCAACCCATTGTCTTCAAAATAGAACTACACATAGAAAACCATTAATGATAAGGCATATACCAATAAAAAAACTCAACAATGAAAACAGTACCTTCTTGGGATTGAGCAAGTAATCATATAAAGTTGACTCTTCCCACACAACAGCCCTGTTCTTGTTACCTGCTGAGTACGAATAGCCAGCAGTTGTACCAGACTGTCTGCCAAATAGGCCATTAAGATTGGGTCCTGCACATTTCAACATGAAAAGTGGTTCCAGGGTGAGATAAATATAAATATATTCTAATCCAAGATTTATAAAAATTTAAAGATTTGCACTTCATGCTTCTAGAACAGAAAAAAAAAAGAGAGAGAGAATTTTCACAATCTTAATGGTGAGCCATCACTTAAGAAAAAACATGCTTTGATAAAAGAGAGAGCATCTGACAAAACACCACAAATCAATCCCTTTTCATTTTTCTTCATCATGTACTCCCTTCTGCTTTCAAAATGTGAGTTCAAAATTGGACCAACAACACAGGGAAAAAAAAATCAATTTTCTGAGAGAGGAGAGACAGATCAACAATTGCAAAAAATCACCACATATTAAGATTTGTCATTGACAAGCATGCCTTGGTATTGAGTGATGATACTCGGCTTTCTGAAAAGGATAGTCATTCCATGACACTAAAGATTCTCACCTTTATAGGAAAATTACTAATCATTGTCACATTCATCTAACTAGATGAATATAATTTACCTAAGTCAAAATGACTGCCACCAAAATCAAACTCAATTATTTTTTTTAAAAAAAATGCATTTGAGGATTCATGAGATTATCAACAAACCCAATGAGTATGAAATCCATATATCACAACAATCCACTACTAATGCAAAATGGGTGAGGAGGCAGGACACACTTGCAAGCATAGTTTGAAGTGCGGCCGCACGTACCGGTACATGCGGCCGCACATGCTGATGTGCGCCCCCGGGCGCACATTCCCCCCAATATGCGGCGCACGTTCGAATATTTAGTTCGACCGGAATTCGAACGGTCTCTTACTGTTCGAATTCAGTTCGAACGGACTTCGAACGGTAAAACCTACTTCTGAGTTCAGATTGTCGTTCCAACGGTAATTCGAATGACAACATACCATTTGAAAACCGTTCGAACGCAATTCAAACGTCCTCTGGATGTTCGAATTCAGTTTAAACGGGCGTTCGAACGGAGGGTTAGAACGGTTGCGTTACCCTATGTGCAACCGCATGTTCGATACATGCAGCCGCATATGCCATGTGCGGACCCCACCGCACATGCGGTCCGCACATGGTTTTGAACTATGCTTGCAAGCATAGTTTAAAATGTGGTCGCACATAACTGTCAGTGTGGTCACATGTACAATTTTTACCTCCTTCCCTCACATGATGTGGCATATGCTGTGCCATCCAAGTGCATCAATTCCACTGTATGCAGGGTCCAGTGCTGCATATGGAGTCCATAATTAGTTTTTTTCTAACCATTAGGGCTTGGGGGAGGAGGTTTTGGCTGTTGCACACCTAAAATATGAGTTTTTTTTCTTGCCATCGAGGTGTGAGGAAGAAGGGGTTTGGCAATTGGACACCTAAAAATCACCAAATCTCTCAAAGTTCTCTACTCACTCAAATCTCCATTTTAAAACTCTTTCTAGTCTCTTAAGGTTTGAAATTATTTAGTGGATTTTCTTGAAGTACAACGTGAAGCTCTTTAAAGGCTTTTGGGATGGTTCTCCCAATATTAAAATTCAAGAAAATTCAAAGATTCTTTTTTATTATTTGGAGGATATTTGGATAAGGTTCTTGAGGCTTACATTCTTTTACTCTTAACTCTTTAGTTTTTATTACTTTCCACACATCATAAACATATGTTTTTAAAACTTCATTTCTTTTAACTTACATTTTCAAATTTTAAAGAGTCAAACCTACATATGCTCTAAAACGACAGTATCACAGGATTTGAAGGTGTATAGTAACACTATCATGACTAGATGATAGAATATTCATAAACCTCCTAACCAACAACACACCTTTTTTACTCCATTGACACATCTATACATTCATATGCAACAACATATTTATATAATCACTTAAAGAAATAGTTTGAACAAGTAGAGGAGAACAATGTCCGAGTAGTTACAGACACCGTTTCATTCAATTCTATAGATAACCACATTTTAGAAAGGCAGAAGCATCTTTTTCACCAACCTGTGCTATACATTGTGTTAGATTACTGATTAAAAATTATGTAAAGGACACACACCAATTATGGTTAAGACATGTAGAATATGTGAATTTACATTTCAATACTCATTTCACGACATGAGGGAGAAGTTAAAAGGAAACCTTGTAAGACTCCAATCATCCTATTTACCACACACGTCCTTTGCCTCCAAAGTTATATCAACCGTAGGCAAACACTAAGGAAATTGATTGTTTCTTCTCGATGAAAAGGCACCTTGGGAAAGAAGTAGGGGAAAAAGTTTGTTATTTCTTTTTGTTTGCTTTTCTTCTTCTTCTTCCTTTTTTTTAGCTAACCAAAGAGAGGGTTGGAGAAAGTTGGAGAGGGCCGTCTTTTTTTTAATGGAAAGAAGAGGTAGGTGCTATCTTACTAAAAGAAAGCCCCCATCCAAAAGATGGGGATATCCATACAAAGGTTAAAATAAAAAAAATATAAATAATCAACGGAATTTAACTTCTATATAATATTTTATAAAAAAACTCAATTAAAATGAAACATCAAAATCGAACCACCCAAACAAAGATGGGGATATCCATAATGGTGGAAGGAGACTCCACATCAAGGATCCACTTGACCCATGATTTAAGAAGAGAAGAAATCTCAACCCATATATTCTCTACATGGACCCTCTGTGTTGGAATAGGCAACATTGCGAGTCAACCATATACTCCAACAAATGGCACTGCGTGGGGACAAGCCATAGAAATTTGGCTAGAGTACTTCAATCACTTTTTTTTGCATCTCTTGCGAAACGATTTCCACATGCCTTCAAAATCTCAAAGAACAATTTGGCACTAGAAATTTGGCTAAAGTACTTCGATCACTTTTTTCACGCCACTTGCAAAACCATTTCCACATGCATTCAAGATCTCGAAGAACAATGACCCATATTGTGTACTTTACACCAAAAGAAAAAATTGCTCAATATATCTATGCACATAATGACACAGGCAACTTTTAAAGTGATGACTAAACCTCAAAAATTCAAATATATTCAATATGTTTGCTTCATGACATAACAATTCTTTATCATGCATATCACATAGGCTTCCACAATATTGACAACCAAAGGTTAGTACACTTAAATATGAAACCAAAGAGAGACGGATATAAGAGCTTGCAATTAAATGAATCCTAGAAGGCTGAAATGCAACCCCCAAGAAAGGACAAGCATGATAAAAAAAAATTGTGCAACCGGAACTTTCACATAAAACTTTCAAAATAAATAAATCAAATCATTATACAAGTATGACCACCAAAAGGCAAAAGCTCTCTCTCAGCTCAAAAACCAATATGACCATCAATGAGGTGAGTCATATAACACATATTGTCCTTGTCATTTGATATATATATATATAGATATATTGAATGGCTTGAAACAATTGTGAATTTTAAAAATAACAATATAAGAGTAGAAAAATAAATTAATAATTTTGTATAATTGTTTAAGGTCACAAGAATTGGTGGACCAAATTCAATGGATTTGGTACAAGAGAAGTTAGGCTTGGGGGTTTGTTTGTATGTCTAATGGATTATGAGGACCTTGTTGCAACTCAAGGATGGATGGTAGAAAAATAAATTAATAATTTTTTACAGTGTTTAAGGTCACAAGATATGGTGGACCAAATTCGATGCTAGGTTTGAAGGTTTGTTTGTATGCTGATGGATTATGAGGACCTTGTTGTAAATAATAAAAATTTAATGGTTGATATTATTATATAAAGAGATGGGGCATATCTCATACTTTTAAGAGATGGGGAATATCTACTTTTTAACGAGATGGGGCATATCATAAATTTAAGAACATAGTTGTATGGTTAATTGTTGGTGACAATGGATATCACACTACCATGCCGAGCAGTGAGACAACCAGAGGCAAACGAAGTGAGGAAGGGGGAGCGTGGATAGTTTGTAAAAGGTTTGACTGAACTTTATATTTGTCATATTCTCGCTGACTTTATTTATGCTTTACAAAATGATGAGGAAAAATCAAGCTATCTAATGACCATACATTTAAGTGTGGCCGCCTTAGGAGGCATGACGTTCACGAACTCCTTAAGCAGATGATTGAATGCATCCGGTATCTCGATAGTAGGGCCTTCTTCCCTTCCCACAATGACCACCAAATAGGTATCATGGCCCTTCCCCAATCCGTCCTTGAGTTGCAACGCCGAGATCATGCCGACCGTTGGCATTTTGTCCTCCATCGATGGAACAAAGTTGGGCGCCTCATCACCCATGATGAACATGCCCCGCAAGTATGGCAACACAATTGCCTTTGCCAACACTATAAATTTCATGTCAAGGATGACCTGAAAATAATACAAAGGAACCACAATGAAGTCAGAGTGACCAACCCACATACCTACACAAAGTTTGGTGCCTTTGGCCATGCCCACAATGGGCTTCACCTAAGAGTTTACTACCTTGATGTGACTGCACTCTTTCGTGAGAGAAAGCCCAAGTTTGCCCACGACTTGATCAAGGTGAAGTTATGGGTGGCACCAGAGTCCACCATTGCCTGTACAGGCTTGTTGCTCACCAACACCTTAACGTAAATCAGCCCACTGCAAAAATGCTCCTTCTCTTGTTGCACCCCATTCAGGAGTTGCAGAGTTTGGACGAGCATCACAGGTTGATGTTTTGATCTCCTTCACGATAATGGCGTTCAGCTTTTCCTTCCTGGGGCAATTCCTGGCATAGCGAGAGCGCCACAAAGGAAGCAACCCCCGTCCTTGGTGGACTTGTCATTGGGTTGCTTCAATGTTGAAGATTCCCACACCTTCTTGACATCCGTTTTGTCATCCTTTTTCTCTTTGGATTTTCCTTTACCCTCCTTCTCAGAGGC
Source organism: Acorus gramineus (assembly GCA_030737835.1). NCBI lineage: Eukaryota > Viridiplantae > Streptophyta > Magnoliopsida > Acorales > Acoraceae > Acorus > Acorus gramineus. The sequence continues at coordinate 19,901,478 of CM060855.1, read as the reverse complement.
ATTGGATTGTTTATAATTCACAAGAGCATCTGCTGCCGCATCGCCAAAGGGAGGTCTTTCACGCCTTGGTGCCTCAGTTCAACCGATTTCTGCAGCCTAGCCAGAGTTAAACAATTTATCCTCCTCGAAGATGTTTTTGATGTCCAATATTAAAGAGGAAAATTTTTAACATATTACGGCACGATGCTGGTGTGTTTGAGCCATCGAAGGGCATCCCAAGCAACCCAAACCGTATTGCTCAGTAGGAATTGCTCCTTCATTTCCTTGACGAGACTGTCCCAACTCTCAAGTCTGGACAACAGGGCGGCTCTCATCATCAAAATGGGTATGCCACCAGAGTTTGGCGTCTCTTTCAAGTACATGTTGGTGAGGATCATTTTCTCTCATCCTCAGAATAGGTACAGCACCAAAGTTTGGCGTCTCCTTCAATACATATTGGTGAGGGTCACTTTCTCCGCATTCAAAGTGCGACCCACTTTGAAGTAGTGGTTCCATATCCCACAAAAGTTTTCCAATTTCTTGGTGTTCTGCGCACCAGTGAAAGGCTCCAAGACCTTGGGACATCGCACGGCCTCTTCATGGACTGGGGTCTCCTTCAAGACGCACTTCAAAAGCGCAATTTCATTGATCAATCCATCAAGAGCAGACCGGAAGCCTTGTCACATGGAAGCAACATCGGCCTGGAGTCTGATAAATTTTGGATCCCAAGAACAGGTGAGCTCCAGAATTGTCATCAAGTTGTGTCGTACGCCCGACCAGAGCGATGCAATTCGCTTCCTAGCTTTTGATCCTTTCGTCTAGGCAACTGACATGCTCTATTACTACATTGCCCACAATTGAAATTGCTCTCACACCAACTGTCAGGGTTGAATTTGGACTAGAAATTTTTCTCGCCTCTATGGCTTAATGTATCCCACTACTCAGCCAACCTTGCTTTCTCACACAAACCATAGGTCCGAGCAAGGGCATTCGCCGACATGGATGAGTGGTTGAGTGCGCAATGGCTTGCGGGGCACAACGCGACTTGCAAGAACTTGGGTGAAATGTGATGCATGACACACCATGGCTCACGTGGGTTCACAACGAATGGAGGCAATTGCTAGGGAATGCTAGAGTGGGTAGTTAAACACACCACTTGGGCGGTTAGTGGGTTACAGCGCCACAAAGGCTGACGATTGCATTGGACGCAAAAGTGGGTGAGGTGCGTGTGTGGGCGACTTTGTGGCGCACAAGGGCCACACATGAGGCACAAAGGATCATGGCCAATAGCTAAGCCTTAGCATGGGCAAAACAGTTATGTAACCGTGCGATAATGGCCCCCGCCTGATAAGAACAGTTTTTGTACGCAATTTAAGTATGGGCATGAGATTGAAACAGCCAGACAAAGTGTAATTCCCTTCTTTTTCTTTGAAAATTGGTGCTTCCCTGGGTTTGATACCCTAACCTCCTTCTCGAAGAGAAGAGGTGCTAGCCAACTAATCAAAGTTTGGTTCGCGGCGAAGTGTAATTCCTTGGTTTAAGAAAAAAAAAGGTTTTGCCTAAAACAAGCTGTCCTTTGTGTCGGGGGTTGTGTGCGAGAGGAAGGTTGGGTAACTATTGAAGAAACACTAAGCCACACAGGCAAGAAAAATTTCTAGTTCAAATTCGACCCTATGACAGTTAGTATCAGAGTAATTTCGATGGTGGGCGATGCAGTAGGAAGCGAATTGCGTCGCTCTGCCCGAGCGAACGACACAATTTGAAGACAATGTTAGAGCTCACCAGTTCTTGGGATACAAAATTTACTAGACTTCAGGTCAATGTTACTTCCATGGGACAAGGTTTCCAATCCGCTCTTGGTGGACTGACAAATGAAATTACGCTCTTGAAGAGCGTCTTGAAGGAGACCCCAATCCCCAGAGAGGCCACACAATGTCCCAAGGTCCCGAAGCCTAAGCAATTCGCTGGCGCGTAAGGCACCAAGAAATGGAAAAAAATTTGTGGGCTATGGACCACTATTTCAAAGTGTGATCTGTACTCGAGGCACAGAGAAAATGACCCTCATGAGCATGTATATGAAGGAGACACCAACCTCTGGAGGCGTACCCGTTTCGAGGATGAGACCTAGGAGCTGGGGCAGTCTCGTCAAAGAAATGAAGGAGCAAGTCCTACCGAGCAATATGTCTTGGGCTGCTCAGGATGCTTCAACCGCTCATATACAATGGCACCGTGCAGGAATATGTTAAACAATTTTTCTCTCCCATGCTAGACATCAAAAACATGTCCAGGTGGATAAATAGTTTAACTTTATGGCTGGGCTAGAGAACTAGGCCCAGGCCAAATTGAGGCACTGAGGTGTGAAAAACCTTTCAACAATGGCAGACACTCATGTTGCTTATATACTATGTAATGCCTTTGAGAAGGAGAGCGAAGAAAAATCCAAAGAGATAAAGAAGGGCGACAAGACGGATGAGAAGGTGTAGGAATCCTCCATATCGAAGCAACCCAACAATAGGTCCACCAAGGACGAGGGTTGTTTCTTTTGTTGTGGGCCCCACCGTGCCAGGAATTGCCCCAAGAAGGAAAATTTAAACCACGTTGTCACAGAGGAGGCCGAAACATCAACTCGTTATGAACCTCTTGTCAATCCTCTACAACTCCTGAATGTGGTGCAACAGGAGGAGCATGCTCGGGGTGGGCTGATGTATGTTAAGACATGGGTGAACTACAAGTCTGTGTAGGCAATGATGGACTCTGATGCCACCCATAACTTCATCTCAGATCAACTCATGGGCAACCTTGGGCTCTCCCTCACAAAGGAGTGAGGGTCACACCAAGGTGGCGAACTCTACGGCGAGGCCCATGGGCATGACTAGAAGCACCAAACTTCACATTGGTATGTGTGTTGGTCACTCTGACTTCATTGTGGTTCCTTTGGATGATTTACATATCATTCTTGGCATGGAATTTCTAGTGTTGACAAAGGTAGTTGTGTTGCCACACATGCAAGGAATGTTCATCATGGGCAATGAGGTGTCCAATTTTGTCCCATCGGTTGAGGATAAAAAAGTCAATGATTGACAAGATCTTAGCATTGCAACTCAAGGACAGATTGTGGAAGGGCGACACCTATTTGGCGGTCATTGTAGAAAAGAAAGATGGCCCTACTAGCAAGATACGGGATGCATTTAATCATCTACTTAAGGAGTTCACGGATGACATGCCTCCGGAACTCACACGCAAGTTGTCCCCTCGGAGCGAGGTAAACCACACCATCAAATTGATGCCCATTACAAAATACCTCCATCCCATCTAGAGGAGTTGCACAAACAATTGAACAGCTTGCTAGAATCAGGCCAATTGCAGCCATTCAAAGCCCCCGATATAATGATCTTTCAAAACTCAAAAGAAGGTGGAAGATACTTTTTGCATGTGCATGGACTACCGGGCACTCAACAAGGTGACTGTGAAAAACAAGTACCCCGTCCCGAATGTGGAAGAACTCTTTGATCGATTGGGGAAGGCATGCTTCTTCACCACGTTAGACCACCGTCCAAGGTAATGGCAATTGAGGATCACAGAGGGTGACAAAGCCAAAACGGCATGTATAATAATTGAGGATATATTTGAGGATATACTTGACAAAGCCAAAACGGAATGTACAATAATTGACAAAGCCAAAACGGTAGTTATTACATCCCCCTCCCCCCCATAGGAATTTAGTCCTCTAAATTCAGGATATACTTGGACTCAAGAATAATTGAGGATATTTTGCCCTCATTTCATCTTCACATCCCATGTCATCTCCATAACGCATGGATAATGTTACCACTGTACCTGGACTAATGTGATAGTTTTGGTGTGCAACACCTGAGTCTTCCAATCCAAAACTTTGACTTCCTAACACATGGATCATATGATTGTTGCATATGATAAAGCAACGAACCATCGAGATGTGTATGTGTTTGTGATTAATAACACACAGTTTCGACTGTGGGGCTGACTTTCTAACACAGACATTTAGGAGCTTGACGATATCAAGAAATTTCTTTGGAAATTATTTTATGTACTTAATTTCTTATACTTGCATAATGGAGAGGTACTGTGGAGTTGGTTCATTCACTGGGATATTTAGCTCATCCCGTGATTTATTCATTTTTAAAGAGTAGAGTTGTTGGAGCTAGGAATTCTCGTTAGATGTTTTCATGATTCAGTTCCCAGGTGTTAGCAGTTCTTGTTGATCTTATGCAGTAGGTTATATTTCCTTCATGCATGTTAACCTATAGACCTATGTAGTTGCTCTGGCAGTTGTGTCAACTATTAGACATGCTGACTTATTGTATTTTCTTTTTGTGATGTTTAGATCTTAGTTTATGTTCTGTTGATTTTATTTAGCAGTGAATGTTGGATCATCTTCTACAGTACTCTGATTCAAAGATTTGAAGTGACATCACGAATATTACCCAATTTGGTGAAATTTTAGGGCGTTACATATTAGTTCACTGATCATTTAGATTCACAAAGCCTTCCTATTCTTTCAAATGATCCATCATTTCATAAGTTACAATATGAAAAGATAAAAGGCTATACGCAAAGTACTGGTTCAATTAATTACTTCATTTTAATCAAACATAAATTATAAAATACAAAAAATCTTGTGCAAAGATTATCAACGAAGAAACTTATCCTGCATAACCCACCCTCTAGACAACGCGAGACAAACCAATGCCTCAATAAGAAAAAGGCAAATATCAAAAGGATGCTCCATTATGTATCAAATCAAAAAGATATTATATCAATGAAAGATTCAAGAAGGATAATAGAAAGCTCACAAGAGCGATGGAGCAACAAAGAGATTCATTGGCTATGAAAAAAAGTCCAAAATACACTACTCTGTCAACTACAAAGCAGCCAATGTTTTAAGCTCAAACTAAACGTCTGTGGCTTTATACAAGAAAGTTCTGAAATATTGATATTTCAACATCATCTATTTCTAACAATTGACCTTCAGATAACATAAAGTAGATTATCAAAAATTCTAAGTTCAAAATTATACCAAATAACAAAAATGCAGTATCAATAATTCGGGAATATATCATTTGAAGCAATGTGATTACATAGGAATAAAACATGCACAAATAAAACTATGAAATAATCACAAGAAATCCAAAGCATGATCCCCTTGAAAAATTTAAGGCAAATTCTACCAAGGGACTAATCACATTCAATTTTACAACAACATCAAAGGAGCAGCACGGTGCTGGATGAACACAAGGATGACATCAACGCTGCAGGCATCTATAAAAATGCTAAGCATTTAATTCATCCCTAAAATATTCTTTAGATACATCGACCAGCCATTGCAAATTTTAGGCTACCTTTACAGGTCCATATAATTTGATTTGAAAAAACAAATCTGCACCTTAAAAAAAAAACTATCTTTACTTAATGACTTCAACCATCCAGCAAATAAGGAACCTAAAAAGGCTACCTAAAAAGGAATCATAAATCAATCTTAAACGCATCAAATGCATTTCCAGCCTACACAATCAAAATCTAGAACAAACACATAAAAAAAAGGAATCTAAACATACCTAAACATACCAGAATTACCGAATTCAAATTCTTTCCAAAGTTCAATATCATCAAACGAAAATAATATGTGTGTCTGTGTGTGTCTGTAGATCCCAACAAAGATAGCCAAAAAAAACACGCATAACTCAATGAAACGATAACAACGATCTCCAGATCTATAGAGAAATGCAGATCTAACGATACAAGAACACCAAACATGAAAGGAAGTCCAAAAAAACGCTAACTGAACAAGAGAGATCACATCAATGAAAACAAATGATCATCATCAGATCGAAAGGTGAAACCTTGCTTGTGACCGGCGCCTTTATCGACGGTGTGACACTGGGCGCACTTGGTCTTGAAGATCTTCTCCCCGGCCTTCGGGTCCCCTGGCGGTGCCTCCGCGAACGACGCCATGGAAATCACACGCGAAGAAAATTAGGGTTAGGGTTTCTACTCTCGATCGGTCTGTTTTTTTTCTCTGTGATGGTCTCCTCCGTAGACTGAACGAAAGCTCTCGACGAGTGCCCCTTTTATACCGTCTCTCGCGGTCTTTCTAGGCACATGCGTCCAGGTCTAGTCAGGTCTGGATATCAGTATCGAATTGCACTACAGCCTATGAATCAAAGTGCACAATTAACCGACAATAGACTGTGCAGTTTAATTAATATGTTGTGTAGTTCGATTAATAGATTATAAATGTCAATTGATAGTACTGATGATATCATATCTAAGTGGATCCAGACTCAAGACCTATTTGTGTGTCATTGATGTAGTGCACGCGCGATCAAAATAACGAGATGACCGTGAAAACAATTAGTGGACAGTTCAGATCATTTTATATTTTTCAAATGAAAAATATTATTGACTATCATTTTTACCAACGATAACTCATACCACACATATTTTTATTTTTTATTTTTAAATAGTAAACATCATCTAATGAAGTTAATGATTTGATAAAAAGTGTATATCGCTCAATTTCAAGTTGAATAAATTCATTTTTAGTAAGTGTAAGAAAATATTTAATGAGATATATACATCGTTTAATAAGGTATATGTTTCACTGGAATTTTAATGAGGTATATAAGACTATATTTTGGACTGTAAAAAAATTAGTGTTATAGCGTCGTTTTTAAATTTTATTTATTTTCACAATTCCTTATGTTATGCCATTGTGGAAATATAATAATGAAATTTTTGTTATTTATTTGATTATATATGTGTAGAAGATAAAGTCCACCTCGATTGAATAAGCGACATGTGTACTCATATTGATTGGGATCCGCGATAGGTCTATATTGAATTCCAGCGGTGTTCACCTTATGGTATGATGTGCACCTCGGATCAGATTATCTAAGGACTAGACTTATCCAAAAGAAGGGATCCTACAACTCAAATATTGCGCGTGTTCGAGGTGTGAAGATTTTGCCATCTAGGGACCAAGTATATCTAAAAACATGAGGTCTAACGCACACCTAACAAGGATGCTAGGCCCATTTGAGTGTCAAAGCCAAGCACGTCAAAGTACGCCAGTAAGCCTAGTAGAGCGCGAAAGCTAGAGCCAGGTCACCAAGTTGACTTGGTCAAAAAAAGGGAGAATAAACCCACACAGATTGGACCATATTAAAGATTCTCCACCGTTAGCAAAGAGTGGTGGACACACTATCGTCAACCTATAAATAAAGGGGGTACCCCTCACTGAAAGGAACGCAAGAAATCCTAAAAGACTTGTTCTTGAAATCCCATAAAAGCACGTCTAACTTGATCATCGGAGTCTCATAGGCTGACACCACACCGATGTGAACGAAGAGTCCAGGCTACGAAGATTCTCAACCTTGAAGTCTCTACCGCAAGGTTCTCCGATCATAAACCCTTAGATCTAACATGACCTAGATCGATCTTGAACAAGGAGAACTTTTGACCCTCCACTATATATATTGTGTAGAAAATGTGAATAAGGTGTAGATAATACTATCCAATTAGGTGGTAAAAATTCAACTTTTTAAACTAAGTTTATTTTAGTAGGTTATTAGGTGCATGTCTAATGCAGTTGACTTTGACCACACAAGACATTACATAACATGATTTTTCTTAGCAGAATAAAATATAATATCCTTTTTTAGAAATTTAAATAAAATATTACATAATTGTAAGGCCCACTTTTTCTAGCTCAATTGTCGTGCGCCACGTGTCATTGTTATCATTGGATAAAACGATCGTTCATATAATGTTCCCCAATCAGACGCATGTTTACCTTCAACCCATAATCCCCTTTTTTGAGGCATGGACCTCATACAAACCCATTGAATAATTAAAATTCAAATGGACGAACCTCCAGCAAATGAGTGATAACACTAGATGTTGCCATCTTCTCATCCATAATAGTTACAAACAAGAGATCTAGAGAGATTAATGAGGGATCATAACGGAAAGAGGGAGATATCAAGGGAAGACTCAGATTATTAGAGGTGAGTGATATATCATTCGCTCTTTGCCAAAATAAACTCCTTTACTAACTTGAGCATTAGAGAGTTTTTAGCAGGAGCACCCCACCCTCATCAGCAAAGGAAGGACCTCAAGTCGTCAAGTGATGTTCATCTAGAGTGACAGTTAGGAAGATGGGCAGTCAGACCTCGATTAGACATACGATATGCCAGCACAAAAACATCAACTATGGGAACTGCATAGATCTTTGCAATCTTTTGTGTCCTTGTACAAGATGTGGAACAAGCATGTGGACTCCTTCCTAGGAAAAGGAAGGTGTGGAAGATGTGGAAAAGAACTCCTTCCTAGGAAAGTGTCACCTCACATGGAACTATAAAATATCATTGTAGGAGGGTACATCTTCTAGTCATTTACATCGATGTAGCTATCAATATTGACCATTTTAAAGGAGTTTACTCTATTCCTTCAAGAGGGGACTCTGAGGAAGGATGCATATATATGAGACTTTGGGTGAAGCATTCAAGAAGTCTGACCACTTCACTCATTTCCATCTAAAAGGGGATTCTGTAAAGGTGTATACTCGGAGTCCAATTTACGCCTAAAGATCACGAAAGGTTATAAGGCGCACGTGCCATCAACATATCCATAGTCCTAAGAGCGCACGTAATCTTTCATTTGGCAACTCACAACAAAATTAATTTTCCTTGTGCGCTCTTGAATCATACTCTGACATGTGTTAATACCTCGAAATCTCACCATGTAGTCTTACCATAGTGTGACATGTGTATATATCATGATGTCATCAAATATTAATTGGCATGCCAAGATTCATCAATAAATAGTCACCCTTAAAGTTGAGGTACGAGATTCATTATTTGATATTTAATTTTTCAGTCAATCTTTCTTTCTTCTATTAGAAAAGTGAGATTTCTGACTTGAGAGTCGGAAGGCATGTGATAGTAACCACACTAAATTCAAGATCATGTCTTTATCCTTTCTCATGAAATCCCCTCTTTATAGGACATCTCCCTCAAATGATCAATTGGTGATCAACTTTATTTGTCTCATCTAGTGACTTTCATCCATTGATAATTCGCTCTCCGACACCTCCAAAAAACTATTACTTCAAGAGAGACAGGATTTTTGGCTCCTAGGGTTTATGAGAGTGAGAGATATATGGGAACTCTAAGCCACATGTGGAGTAGTTATTGGGTACCTCAAACCTGAATAATCCCAAAAAAAACTGTCACATAGAATTTTCACTTTCAAATTTTAAAATTTGAGCCGCAATTCTGTTGCAATGCATCCGATTACTCAACACGAATAAATTCAATAATTTAGCATATAGAAATGTATGAATCATTATAACGTGTCCCAAAGATTACTTGAGGGAAAGAAACTAGAACACTCAAGTAACCCTTGCAGCATCTACACTATCTTTTGGGCTCATGTGGCAAGGCATGTGACCAATTTTAGGTTCATGTGATAGGTCCCATTTATGCATGGCGAGAGACTTCATGTGTGTTGTAAGCAAATAAAGGATCATTAATAGTGGGTGATAAAAATAAGGGGTATAAAGTCCAGATCAAAGTACCTAGCAATCTTGAGATCTCCTATGGGACTGGGAGACAATAGAAGGACTTTGACAAAAGATTCTCTCATTTTAGTTCATCCAATCACCCTTGACGAGGATTTTAGGAATGGGTTCAGTATTTCATTCTTAACACAATTTAATCACCCCTAACTAGTGAACCCACCCTTTTAAGATGAAGGGGTTTTAGATATTTTTATATCGAAGTATTCCTCTCTTTCTTTCTAATAAAGTATTGTGAATACTCAGTATGTTGGGCGCTGACCGCATAAGATTATTGTTTTAGGTATATGAAAACACCATTCCTTCTTTTCATCTTTTTTCCCCTAAAAAGGATAGAAACTTAAGCATCATAGCATGTTTGACAAGCACCAAATCGGTGTCAAGTCGTTCTCCTTATTAGGCGATTCTTGCTGGTTCAAGGTTAATCCTTTGGCTATCTCATACTAGATCACAATAATCACATTTTCTCTAGCTCTTCTCCTTCGAATCGAAAGTGATCCATTCGGATTCACCCCAACAACCATTCTGAATCCATCTTGAGTCCAAGCACCGAAAAATCTATGTTCCTACACTTATAGAACATTCCAATTTGGTCAATACTTGTGCCTGTAATTTATATATATTGCGATAAACAATTAGCAATATAAAAAAGAATAACATGATATACATAATAATAAATATATAACAATAAATCTTGACATATTCATCTGAACATTATATCATTAAGCTAGTGCTATCAAATTAGATAATTTCAATTGATTATGTTAAGTTAATGATAAAAGAGAAAGTTTACAAATCATCAAGGGGAATGCAATTAAAGCTATTTTGGGTGATGATAATAAAACCCAACCTAACTTATTAGATCCCAGGATCTAGGTTCAAACGGACTACCGACTTAGAAGCACTGAGGAGACAATTACTCCTACTCATTATTATGACGAAATAGTTCTTCATGCAGTGTGAATTAGTGATCCCTATATCTTGAAAATCGATGCAGTGTGAATTAGTGATCCCTATATCTTGAAAATCGAAGTAGAGTGTAGCAGGATACTCTTAATATACAGATTGTTTCAAGTATATGAAAATACCACTCCGTTTTTTATCTTTTTTTCCTAAAAGGGATAGGGCTTCTATCTAACTTGAGCGTCAGTGCTTAGAAAGGCATCAAATCAGTGTCAAGTTGAACTTTTTATCTATTGATTCTCAATGGTTCAGGGTGAATCATCTGTCTATCTCCTACCAAATCACGACGATTATGTTTTCTCTAGCTTTTCTCTAATGAATCGAATGTGATCCATCCGGATCTGCCCCAATCTGCTCTTTCAAAATACATCTTCTCCGGTGAACACTCCAAATACATCTCGAATCTAGGAATTGAAAATTTTGTGTTGCTACACTTAGAGAACATTATAATTTGGTGGAAACTTGTGCCCATAATTTTTATATATTGTGATAAGCAATTAGCAATAAAAAGGGAATAAAATAATATTTTTAATTATAAATATAAAATTGAGGGTGTTCAAATCACTCAATCGAATTGTCCAGATCAGATCTCCCTATGAAGGAGATGAACCAACCAGAATCATGTACTGAAGATCGTCAATAACACCGTCGACGTCCTTGACATTGGTGTGGTGTTTGCCAAAGATGCTCCAATGGTCAAGTCAATCACCAAAGACCGATTTCAAGAGAGAAAACAAAAAGATTCTTGAGTCATTTTGTTCGTACCTAATTTCATAGATATCCTTGTCTGTTTATAAGCGTGGATGTTGAGTCATAACCATTTCCGTGAGAGTGGAAGAATTTTCATAGGAATCCTCCATGTGACACCTCCTGGGCTTGCAATGTGGAGATCCCTTTGGATTCCCTGGCTGATCTGGTCATTCACATGTGCATTGACAGCTGTTGTGGATGAGCTGGGGCCCTTTAGTGTCTTCTACCACTTCATGCTCTTTGGCTGATTTAGTGTGCAGGAAGGAAGACCAGATAGTTTGGCTCGAGCTGACTCTAGCCTCAGAGGATCAGACTTGAGGATAGATTGTAAACATGTGAGAATCAGAAGACCGAATTGAGTATGGATCTACATTCCCTCCTTGGGAGGCTAAACTGAAAGTTGCTCCTCGAACAATCTAGTATGTGATACTTCCTCTAGCAGACTAAGTAGACAGAGATCGCGTTTCACCTCTGTCCACTTATGAACAACATATGTCACTCATCCGGGCTCAGTGAATTCTTCCCTCAATAATAATAAATCTTCACATATTAAGGGGAATGCAATTAAAGATATATCCGAAGGGCGACCTTAATGAAATCCAACCTAATTGATTGGATACCAAGATCTAGGTTCAAGATGACTACCAAATTATGTGTCAGTTCAATAGTAGAACAGAGGAGACAATTACTCTTACTCATTATTATGATCAACTAGTGCTTCATATAGCATGAATTAGATTCATTATTATGATGAAATAGTGCTTCATTTAGCATGAATTAGGTTAAGCCATGCTTCAATGATCCCTAGATCTTGGAAATCAAAGTAGCGTAGAATGATACTCTTAAATCATCTATATGAGCATGAAATGTGATCGCTTTCATGAGACGCTAAATTCTCTAAATACTAGGACAAAATAAACACAACTGTATGAACCAACAATGGGTGGAAAGGAACTATGTGGATATATACGAGTGCCAATACACTCTGTTTCTTTTGCAACTGTCTATAGTACGGAGGCAGTAGTCCCTCAGTCAACTATACACTCTATTAATGGAGTATATAATGTCTTGCTGTAGTATAACACTCCATTGATGCAGTGTGTGCTCGATTAAAAAGTTTACATTTTTCAAAAAAATAAAAATATTTACCAGTTAATCTAAGTATGTACTTCACTTTTTACAATAATATGTATTTCATTAGATAAATATATGCTCTAACAAAAATAAAAAACAGTTGAACATATCACTTTCCATGTGGACATATTGATTAAGGTCACAGTTATAATTGAACAGATCAGGACATCATGTTCACTTATTAACTAGTAAATCAGATAGTTATTAACTAGAGGTGGTTCAATGTCACAAATAACCTCTTTTGATGCAATGACTTTCCAAAAGCATTCCCTATAATGTATGCATTGTCATTTACATAAGTGGGACAATCTCCATTCAAGTGGGATATTGTTAGAAACTTGGTTTTGAGCAAGTTACATTGGATAAAAATAGAGCAAGTCTCATAAGTTGATTAAGATGGATCTGTATTGAATCACATTCTCCAACGCAAAAAGATGAACATGGTTTGTTTACTTGTTTGAAACTGTCTCTGTGAATGAGAAATTGGGTCCTTTGTGCCCTTTATGAAGATGAGAATCTTAGTTGAGTGTTAAGAGTGTTGAAAAAATGTTATTTAGTGATCAGTTCTTCTCTTCATATATCATTTTAAATCTCTAATTTTAAATGTTTTTTTTCTTCTTAGTGCCTGAACAAAATATTTTTATAATTTTGTAAGTATTTTGATATTTAAAACTTGTGTACAAAATATCTATATGATTTTTATTTTACATAGTTCAAATTTTTGTATACAAGTTTCAAAAAATAAAAGTACTTACAAAATCATATAGACATTTTGTCTATAGACTAATAAGAAAAAAAAACATTTAAAATTAACGTTTAAAATGAAATATGAAGAATAGAGGGACTGATCACTAAATAACTTTATAGGAATTTAAAAATAAAAATCACTTTTCACAAAATGCGCAGACGCTTAACGGAGAGACTAAAAACAAAATAGACGGTTAAAATTGAAGACTTCAAAAAATTTATAAATAAAAGAGGAATTGACTCTAAATAAACATGTTTACATGTACTTAAAACTAAAGACCCTTCAATATTTGAAGTTATGTGCCTATAAGGTTCCCTTTAATCGTATGGTTGTGATCTTTTATTGAACAATGAAAGTTATGATCATTTGTACAAATTCAACAGCACTATTTTATCAATCAACCCCTCCAAAATACTCAAAATCTCATGCTATTTTCAAACTCATATTTCAAATAAATATATTGGCAACTCAAATTCAAAAATTATACATACTTCAAAAATGAAACTTATTACAGTTCATTATTTATCTCATTAATAAAACATATGCTTAGTGAAATTGAACTGACATAGGTGTCACAGTTTATAAATGGCATTTAGAAATGCCACAGTTTTGAAAGAGTCCTTTTCAAACTACTACAGTATTCATATTATACAAGTGCTCAATATAAAAAGGTTGCCAGTCGGATTTCCCATTCATCTGAACCCTTACTTGGAAAGGCAGGCTTTTTAAGAGATTTAAAAAATAAGAACATTATAAATCCCTCGCAAATGGTTACTTCTATTACTATATTGGCATTGCAAGGATCCAACATAAAAGCCTTGGCAATATAGAAGTTCCACAAAGAAAAATAAATATGAGATCACATCCACAGCTGTCTGACCAGCAAAAACCCAACACAATCCAGCAAGGCCTGCTCTTGTGCTTTCAATATTTAAATAAACAAATTCATCTCTTTGAGATTTTCAACTTTCCATATCCCACACAATACATTAGCTGCAACTGGTCCCACTTAACAGCTATTGCCTTTAATTATGTGTGTAACACAAGAAAATAACAATTAAAAAAAAAACAAAGCACTAGTGAGATCCAATGATTCAGTATCCAATGAATGGCTTGAAATGGGTACTGTTTTCATACCTGATAAGCTGAGAGAAAGGCCTCCATTTAATCTCTATTTTTCTGTCAAATAATAGACCTGCAAATATAACTCAAGCGACTTTCAAAGGAACATTGTAGAAAAAGTCCATGACTGGCAAGGGAAATGAGAGTGAACATAGGATACCAAAGATTACACAACTCCTCAGTTCATTTCCTATATGGACTACACAAAATCATTATTAAAATTCGGTACCATCTAAACTAAACCACCAACTTTACAAATAGAGAAACCATTTCTTTCTTTTCTTTAACAACAAAACTGATTCTCCCACTCCCCCTTTTAATATTGGGAGAGCTCATGAAGGGGGACCATTGTTGGACCGGGTGGAGAAGGAGAGTTTGGATAGGAGATATTTCGCGAAAGAGGCCCAGCGAGATCATCCAGACTGTCAACGGCCATAGATGTATCGGAGTCTCTGATCATGGTCCGGAAGGAGATCGACCCCCTCTTCGTAGAGGCATCAGAATTCCTCCCCGCACTCAAGGTGGAGAGAGTCCCCTCGAATAGGCTCTGGTTCGCGATCAAAGATGCCCCATCGTAGTAGTCATCAAAAGGCATGGCCTCGATTTCGTAGGTTCGAACCCCCCTCACCGCCATGGACTCCACCACGGGGCAGTAAACAAGCACAGCGATTCCAATTGAGATGCATGTGGCTAGGGCGAGGAAGCCAAGGAACACGAGCGCCTCAAAAATTGCACCCCCAGGGGAAGGCATGACCGAGAACCCTAGAAAGAGGGCCCTCATTGGGAGGAGGACCGAAATCGATACGATTAGCATGTAAACCCTCTTCTGCAATCGCTTGTTAATCACCAGTGCCAGCATACGAGCCCCAACGAAGGAAAGATAACTGATCAAGAGGACATCAAACAGTCCAAGGGAGACAGTGCACAATAAAGGGTATGTGCATGCCACATATGTTTCTCCTTCAACGGGCAAAGAAGCACTTGTGAAGTAACCACGTATCCCTGTTAAGTCTTTGATCTTTGATCCGATCATTACAAGGACGAGCTGAACTAAGAACACCGGCAAAGAAAACAGCATAGCATAACACAAAATCTTCCTGTTCCACCGACAGTTGAGAGTCCCAGTCTCCCTCTTCTGAACTGATGTGTGGAGGAGAAAAGCGAGAGTCAAGAACAGACATGGTTCGGTAAAGCCCAGATTTGAGAGAATGTAAAATTTGCAGATGTCCTTCTGCCATGTCGTGTTCGAAAAGACGTCCTTTTCCCTCTTTAGGAGGCTTAGTCGGATGATTTCACCAACACACCACCAGATGGAGAGAATGATGAGGGTGATACGGGTCAGCCAGGGTCCGTTAAAGTAGCCCAGTTGGAGGAGACCTTGGGATCGGATCTGGGAACGGAAGTATATAGTGTAAGCAATGCAGAAGATTCCGAGGAGAACCAGTATGGAGACCAGGGAAACGGTCACAGCACCGAAGGCATCGGCGGCAAGTCTGGTCAGGGGCATCACCGGAAGCACAGATTCCACGCATGCTCTCCGCCAGCATCGACACTGCTGAAGCCCTCCAGTGCAGCCAACAGAGCTATCACCGTGTGGGAAGCCACAGCCACCAGTACGTTCTTTAGTAGCCTCTTCTCTTCTTCAATGCAGCTCCTCAAAGGACCCAACTCTTCAAAGATGGGATTGTCTGAAGGAAGAAAACTATTGCATATCCAATCCAGCAGCAAGAGACTTCAAAAATTGACTTTGGTGCTTAATCAAGTGCGCGGAGTAGAATCACATTGCCTGGCTCAAAACCCCTGAGAATGGACATCTTATGATTAGAGGTGCAAGTTCCACAGAAAATCATGCAATGATATCAATTTTACTTGAATATATGTGGCAGAATTCAATCAAATTGGTACTTATAGTGCTTAAATTATGACGACGACGCAAGTGTTTACATACTAAAATGGCTCAAAACAGAAGCTTCTCAACACTTTGATGACACGCGGTAAAGATCTTCAATGGCAAAACAGCGCATTAAAAGATATAGCAAATCTCACCGAAAATGGAAACTCCAATTGAGGAAACTACTTGACACTCGTCTACCACTGAAACCCGTATAAGGCGATCACGCCCAACACAATCTTCCAACACAAATCATAGCTGCATTTTGTCGCATCGAATACTAAACGACAAGAAAATTACCGATACGGTCAGAAAAACTCAACATAGACCATAAATGGTGAACATAAGACTCCAATACACCCAATAAAACATCAAATACAAATCCCACAACACATCCAATAAAAAATGCACACATATAACATATCAAATAGCAGGCGGACTGCTTGCATTTCTCAAACAACCATTTTGGTACCTAAAATAGCACATGCATTCATAAATGAAGCCCCTTCCCTTCCCAAAACAACCCAAACATTTAAGAGTCTCTTCTTCAAAAACCCAAACCCCAAATGAACCTAAACATTCAAATACAGTTCAAATCGCCACACAAATGTCCAAGGACCAGTTTCATCTAAAAAAAAAAAAAACTCCATTTTTCACCACATCTACAACAAATCGAAGCATCATAGAGAGACAGAAAGCGTAGAATACCTTCCCAAGGGACGCATCGACGGCCCACATTCTTCGATCCTCTCCGCCCTTCAATCTCCGCCGTCCGTTGCGAAAAAGCAGACGAGAGCGGTAGAGATTCGGTTCGATCGACGGCTCTCGATACGAAGAACACGAAAACGGACGGATCACGGAGAGACGGCGAGCGTATGAAACCCTAAAATGGACGGACCAAAAGCGGCCGAAAGAAGGGTTGTAAGAGAGAGAGAGAGAGAGCGAGAACACAAAAATACAAAGCGGAGAGAGACAGAGAGAGACAGAGAGAGGGTTCAGTTTTGGCTTTGGGTTGTTGACAGGCTGTCTCCAGCTGTGATTGCCGAGGCTGTAGGTTCGGATACGGAGGGGGTTAGGTTCGGAGGGAGGACCCGAGCCTTGCTGGCACGGCCAAGTTGTAGGGTTCCTGTCCTTACCTTCGTGGAGGGGGGGTGATTTTACACTTTTGCCCCTCACTAGGATTTCTGTCATTTTTTCCTTTTTTTTTCCTTTTCTTCGGTCAGATGACAACATCAGCCGTATACGTATTAGATACGTATTAGGATTTCATTTCTTTTTAAGGTGCGCTTTTGCTTTTTAAAAAGCTGAAAAGCTAAAAGCGTGCGGTCAAATGGGGTAGCTTTTTGCAGAATCGAAAGCTAGATTTCTTTTAATTTTTCCCTCGAAATCTGTGTTTTAAAAAGCTCAGAAATAACGTTTTTTTGTCGGAATCGATTTTTTGAATTGAAAAGCAACTTTCTCTGCCAAACATTAAACTCCTTTCAAATATTGATTCCTGATTTTTAAAAAAGCATCCTAAAAAAGTCAAGGTCTAAAATCATCTTAAAAAGTAGCTTTATTTCAAAAGCTATTTTTCAATCTGTGTTTCCAAACGCACCCTAAGAAAATGTTATTGAATGTGCCTAGTTATATAGGACTACATTTTTGTGTTTTTTTTTTTTAAAAAAATAGAAGATTTTATCACATCAAGATAGATAGACGTATCAATATTTATTGTAATTGAGATATTGTAACATTAAATTCTTTCGATAAATGATAATCACATATAACATTTTTTAATATGCTATCTTTGAAATGATAAGATGTGAAGAACATATTGGACAATCAAATTGTATAACTAGGGTTGGACGTGAACCGATCTCTTCGGTCAAATGACAACATCACCATATACATATTAGATACGTATTAAGATTTCATTTCTTTTTAGAAAAATGTTACACTCAGTGATTTTTACAGTTTAAAAACTCATGCTACAAATATTTTTATTTTTATTTTTTTAAAATAGTAAGCACTGTATAATGATGAATATATTTTGATAAAAAGTGAATATCACTGCATTTCAAATTGAATGAATTCTCTTTTAAGTAAGTATAAGAAAAAATTTAACTAAATATTTACATCATTAATTTAGATTTCCAATAAGGTGTATAGGACTGTATTTTGAACGGTAAAAAAAATTGAGTGTAACACAGCCCTTCTTTTTAGTATCACATAATATTAAGGAAATGATATTTTCAGTTTCGTGCGTGCAATCCCCTCATCAATTTTCTTTTTTTAAAAAAAATAATATAAACTCATCCATTAAAATACATGTTGTTATACAAAATAAAATATATACTGAAATATTGATGCAGAATGGGTGGCCAATGTGTTTTATGGAGCGATGAACTCGAAAGGGTCTACTTTGAGATTTCTAAGTATTTACAAAAAAATCGGCTAGTAGAAATAAGAAGGCGCACCGAACTCGGAATTGCCTAAAATTTTTACTAGAGCTAGATATCGAACAAATCTTCAAAGTTGTCATTACACCACAACGCGCGCTTATTTTTCCATTTTTTCTATTTTTAGACCCTCAAAATGGCATTTTTGTTATTTTTAGTAACTTTTTATATTATGAATATCTTTATTATAACAACTCGGATTAGATTGAAATCAAATCCGATGATCTTCTAGGATTTCCTAGATTTAATTACAACAAATTTTCGTTTTTACTATTTTTAGTGTTTTTTTTTAATATAAAATGGAGACTTGTAATATAGGGTTTCTAGTTTTTTATTAATATTTTTTGAATTTTAATTCTCTTTTGAGAATTGTGGTTTGTTAAAGGATCTCAACGTTTGTAAGATCTTTTTATTAGTTTTTTCACTGTATTAAATATATTAGTATTTTTTTTTTGAAAAATAAAAACATTTTCAGCTTTATACATTCTGATAGAGCTCTTAAGCTGCGCTATCACAATATATAAGATTGTAAATTGGACTATAAAATGAACTAAGGGTACTAGCGCTAAATACATAATATTCTTCTTTAAGAAAGAAAAAAACAAAGTAATTGACATTATGACCCATTTGAATGTTCCGCAAGAACACTCTCCATTTTGAAAAGGAGAATGTCACGAACAATCTATTTTTCAACCTCAATTCTAGTCTACATATATTTTGAATTTTTTAAAAATAGTATATCCTATTTAATAAGGTACATGCTTTTATATAAAATGAAAGATATACTTTAATGAATTATATGGATGCATTTATAGAAAATGTAAAAAGATTATATCAAAACATTAATATGAGTATATGTTCCATTAATTTTCCATTGACACATATAGGACTGGAATTGGAGTTAAAAAAAAGATTGGGTGTAATTTGAAAATTCACGGATTAAAAATTCCATACATGTAATAGCATGGATAGATGGGAAGAACATGTAAATAGAGAATTTGTTTGAATCCATATATTTCTGGACTTTTATTTTGAGTGCTGCTACATTTAGTTTTTTTTTCTCAGTCCAAAACACAGACCTATATACCTCATTACAGATTTACTGAAACATATACTTGGTTAGATGATGTATATATATACCTCACCAAATTTTTTCTTACACTTACTAAAAATGGGTTTATTCAACTCAAAATAAAGCAATATACATTTTTTATCAAAGCATATACCTCATTAGATGATGTTTACTATTTTTAAAAAAATAAAAACATATGAGGTCTAAGTTTTGATTGGTGAAAGTGACTGAGTGTATCATTTTCCTTTTATTTTTTTACTATCTAATAGTGGAAAACATGGATCTAAATGAGATCATATATATTGAATATGGGATAGAATCATATACTTTGTGATAGCTTATTCAGGAAAATTGTTTTTTATCTGATCTCCTTGTTTGTCATATCGTCAAAATGAGTCAAAGAAGCGATCAATCAAAAATATATTATAAGGTTTGTAACAGATAATATGAATATGAGATCAATCACATATTGAGTTAAACACGAGAAACCCTCTGTTTGGAGATGCCCCTGTCGATCTCCCCATCTGCCAATCCTTGAATCCAAGGTTTGAAAGGATGAGAAAGCTTTTCATTGCGCTTCCCACATACGGTGTCAATAGGAGGTCGATTTTTCTTGGGTTTGTGCACCACCAACGAGGAGAGAATCAGATCAATATGTGGGGAGCGACTTGTAAAAAAGAGGGCAAACAATTGCAAAAAAAAGGGGAAGCACTCTGTAACAACTGCATATTTTATAATTATATATATTAATATATATAGAGAAATAATAATTTATTATTTTTGTGCAGTTGTTAGGTCACAAGATTTGGTGTATTAATTCATTGGGCCTTAATAGGGGTTGTTAGTATATTAACTGGGCCAGAGGATCTAGTCCGTGGGCTTTAATAGGGGTTGTTAGTATGTTAATTGGATCTGGAGACCCAGTTATAATTATTAGATTTTGGGTTAGCCAGGGAATGACATATTTGCAAATTTTAGTTCTATCTGAACCTATCCAAAATTGTCCAGTCCGATTTGCTCAATCCGAAATATGTAACAGCCAGATTTTTGAGAGATTTTAATAGCAAATCAGCCCCTTTATATATCCCTATTATCTCCCCCATTAACCCTAATTTGAATTGAGATCCTGAGGTCATTATCATTGTCAATCTAGGTATGTTTCCATCATCTCTTCTTTCTTGATCCTTTTATTTATTTTGGTTCTTAGCAGCACATAAACCAAGTTTGTTTAGTGGTCCTAACAGCAAAAGATGAGTGAATGGGGAAAAACTGGGTTTGCGACTAATAATAAATAAAGAAGACAGTAAAAAGAAATGTCTGTATACAAGGAAATGTGTTTCTTGAACTAATGCAAAAAGGTGTTTTAGTAAGGCGACCGTAGGCGCAAGGCGTTCGGTGTGGAAACATAGGAGCGACGAAGGAGCGGATGAAGAGGTGAGGAGACCGTTAGGGGGGGTGAAGTTTAGACTTAAGCAATGAGAGGTAACCCATCGTCATCAAATATTGGGTACAGAAACACAGGGTAGAAAAAGGAAAGAAGAATCAAACCCCTCAGTATGTAATAAATGTCTTTACTCGCTTTCTAACATCTATTCTCAAACGATTGACATCGCCTAACCATAATACCCATGTAGGAAAAGAAGTGCGAGTATTCATGTCTTAGTTTAGAACAGACAACCAGTGACAAAGACGAAGAACTAAGAACTTTTATATACCATGAGTGAGAGTGACAAGTCTTCGTTCTTTCTTTGTACAAAATTGAGAGTTCAGTGCTTATGCTTCGACCATGATCTTATTAAGTTTCTCTTTTCATTGTGTTTATGTGATTTTGGGTTTTAGATCTTAGATTTAGATGATTGTGATAGAGATTTATCGTGATTGAGAAAATGATTGATTAATCTTTGTTTTGGGTGCTTTGTGTTATAGAAGAATGGTTTTGGGTGATTATCTTTTCTATGTGGGTGTGGCAGAGAAAGAAAGAGAGATGTGGGTACTGGAAGGAGAAGAGAAGGAGAGGCAAAGAAGTTCAAAAAAAAAAAAAGAGAAGGAAGAGGTGGTTTGAGTCGCTGGTGGGTTTCTGCCCGGCGGACCTCCGAACGACAGGCCCGGTGGTGGGTCATGGTCTGGGGAAGGAAGGGGGATGGTTGTGGTGATGGGTTTGAAGTTTTCTTGGTTGGATAGAAGAGATAGGTGAAGGAGGAAGAAGAAAAAGATGAAGGAGAAAGAAAGCAAAAGTATGGGTTTGGGTCCATAATTTCTGAACAGTGGGCCTGGGCCCAGCCCGACTGGCCCGTGGGTCAATGGATCATGGGCTTTGGGTGTTATGAAATTTCTGGATTTGGTTGGACAATGGTTTCTGGGCCCAACCAGTATGGCCCATAAACCAGTGAGTTATCCCAGAAGCCCATTGTCCAGTGTAGGTTAATGGGATAAATGAATTTAGAATAAATGAGTAATCCATTTGGTATAATTGTTCAATTTATTTTTATTTATTAGAATTATTATTCAATTTCGGGCTTTTCGTATACGGATTAGCCTGATATTGTGTCACGCATATTGTCGTTTAATCGAAGGTGAGTGGACTTGAATCTCATATGTAGAATCCAAAGGAATATATTATGTATTTATGCTAGAATATCTTATTTTGTGAAATATAACTGCTAGTTTCGATATAAAAATGTGAGCATGTTTTTATTGATATATTTATCATTATATGGTTTGTATGTTGAGATCGTGTATGCTCTGTCCTTTTATGGTTTTGAAGATATGGTAGATTATCAAATGCATACATTCCGTCTAGGTGGCTCGATCTTGGTGGCCGGCGTCTGGGTGGGCGTATGTCTATGTGGCTAGGTCCGAGAACATAGGACCCAGGTCTTCGTGGCTATGTCTACATGGCCATGCTTATGAAAGGCTCCGCGAGCTAAGTGCTGCGAAGATGGACATGCATGTTCATGGTGTTGTATGCATCATGTTGGATAGAATTATGTACATATATTATTGCATGTCTTGATGGCCTTATTGTATATTTATTTTCTTGATATATTGCATGTTTGTGTAGGCATATTATGATATTGATATTTTGAATACAATTGTACTAACGGGATAATGATAGTCCATTCACTAATAGTGATGTAACTCACCCCTCTCCTTTTCCCAATTTAGATTTGAGGATCGAATAATAGCTTTTGTGAATCTCAAAGGCATTAGCGAGATCGAGTTTGGGTCGTTTTCCAGTTTTGCTTTCATTAGGGTGAATAAAGCCTTTCCTTTTTTTTTTGGCATGTAATAGACCTTCCTTAGCTCTATCAGCAAAACCGTGGAGATTGCTAAGTTCAATAAATATTATGTGTTTAATCATCCAAATTTGGGATGAATTACTGTTAGATCCTAATGATGTCTTAAGTAATAATTTATCAATCTAGTTTCGTTAATTATTTAATTATGCTTGAATGAATAATGTTTAAATTCCCTTAGATTACTCTGATATTCGAGGTTTATGACACGTAGTGCACCGTCTCCCTTGCCTAATATAGGTGGCGGATCGGGGGCGTTACACACTTTGACACTTAGTAATAGTATAGAAGAGAAGAAGATTTCTCTGTGTCTATTCTCTATTTTGTATACCTCTTTCTTCAGTATTTAAAATGGTGTGGGGGATTAGATTTGAATCCATACAATCCCTAAAATCATGATATTCTCCTTGATATGTGGAGACATTATTTTTCATCGGTGGAGTGTGCATTCATGATTTTAAATTTGGGAAAAGTCCATATAACTCCCTGTAAATGGTCTGAAATCCATATAACCCATAGCTTTTCTTCAAGTCCATAAAACCCCCTAAAGACGCCTATGTAAATCAAAATAGCAATCTGAGTTAAATTTTCGTTGACGGAAGATGAATATTATGTGAATATATAGTTTGGTTAACCAGGGTTGAACACACAGTATACCAAAAACACATTACAAATTGTTAAAAATGCGAAAAAAACCTTCATAATGACGATTTCACCCATCTAAATAGATTATAAAACTCTATCTGGAGGGGTAAAATCATCATTTACAGAGAGTTTTTCACATTTTTAACAATTGTAAGGTGTTTTTGGTATTCTTTGTCTTCATAGTTAACCAAACAGAATATTCACAATATATTCTTCATCTACCAACGGAAGTTTAATTCAGGGGATTATATAGATTTACATAGGTGTTTTGAGGGTGTTACATAGACTTCAAGAAAATTCAAGGGGTTATATGGATTTCTGGCAGTTTAAAGGGGGTTATTTAGATTTTTCCCTTAAATTTAAATTGTCTTGTTACCCTAATTGTTACATCATTAATTGGGGTGATTGTTACATATGGAAACATTTATGGGATGAGATTTTTGGCCCTACATATGCCCTTTTTTTTCAATATTATTGAGAGATCAACGAAGTAATAAGAAAAAACAATTTTTTTACCCATGATGCTACCAAACTTAGGGTTGTATTAAATAGACAAGCAAACCCAATGCATTGGGTAGACATGCATGACTAAATGTTGGAGCGACGAGTGTAGCTAAGCGTCGAGCAGGCAAGCATGGCAAAGTATTGAGGAGATGAGCATAGCTAAGTATCTCATAGATAAGCAAAGCAAAGTGTGAAGGAGACGAGCATATCTACGTGTCGAGGAGACGAGCATAGCTAAGTGTCTTGTAGACGAGCAAAGCTAAGTGATGAGGAAATGAGCATCCGGTCAATGTGAGGGGAGAGACCGATGGATGCACTAAAGAGAACCGTTTGGCATGAGCTATCCCTATCATTTTCGCTCTAGAAAGGATGACGGATAGCGTGGCCGGATGTTGATTCGATTGTTTGACCCAAGATCTCTTTCCTTCAAGGTGCAACTAATTTTCATCCGATCTCCTTGTTCGTCAGATTGTCAAAATGAGCTAAAGAAAAGATCAATCAAATATATTATCAGGTTAGTAGTAGATAATATATCAGTGTCAGAAAAATCAATAATAAAAAACCCTCCGTTTGGAGATGCCCCCAGTCCATTGCATTCAAGTGTTTGTTGTGATATTACACAATAGAAGGTTTGCCATTCTTGTAGTCTAAGGGAGTGCTATTATAAGAAGTGATCGTTGTATCCTTGGAGACAATCACCACTTGAGAGTCTGTCAACACCAGTGTGGGACATAGACTGCGTATGTGGAGAATGCATGGGAGGAGCTGGCCAGATATATAAAGGAATAGGGGCATTGCCTAGCAAGAGCCCGAGCATTGGACCCTGAGGGGGGAGACTCATAATCAAGAATTAGGATGGCTTCGTAATGTTTTATGGGGCAGAAATCTCTGTTTTCCTGCTATCTTGCTCGCCTTCCCCCTCCAGCTCTCTTAATCTATGTTATTCTCTTTTGCATTTTCTTTCTACGTATTTTTGTTTTACTCTTTTACCTTCAGACTTGTATTACGACACCTTTTAATGAAATCACTGTAGAATGTCTACATTTGGCTAAAAAAATACCAGTGCGGGCGAATTTGTCTTAAGAACATAGAATCTAATCTAGCCTAGATCAGCACATCCTTCATTACAGAGAGGCTTCTTCCAATCCTGAACGTTCTAATTCTCTTCTATTGTTGTGTACTACGTATATCAAGTATTAGTATAGTTTTGTTTTGTGGCATACTTTGTAACGTCTCTGTATTTTTAACCTTATATATTTATTTTAAATATATAATGGAAATTTTAATTGATATTTAATTATTTCAATTTTAGATTTAGCGTTAGGCCCAAATGGGTCCAATTTGATTTATAATTATAAAAATTATAAATTTATGTTGAAATATTTATTTTATATTTTTTTGGAGATCTTTATAGTCTCAAGATATTTTGGTTAAAATTTGGTGAGATTCGGAGTTCAGGAAATTAGGTTTTTAAGATTTTGTGTTAAGTTATTGGGCCCAGGGATCTAGTCGCGAATCCAGAATATCTTTTAATAGGCTTCAGGGATCTGTTTGTAAATCGGATAGGGATCTGTCTGTAAATAGGATAAGGACCTAGTTGTAAACCCGTAATACTTGAGGGGTCGTTTTGTAATTTGGTAAAAACCCCTTTTATATAAGACATTTTGGGTTAGGGTTTGCATCAGAATTCTCATGGGACAAGAAAGGTGGTGATGACCTAACTTTACCCATCGAGCACTATAAGGTGATAAATCTTTCTCTTTTGATTTTTATTGTTTAGTGTTTCAATTTAGTTTGGTTAGGAGATGATTGTGTCAATCTATTATTTGGGAAAGAATGTTGATCGATTAGAGTTAGGGTTTGATTGATTTTAAATAGATGATGTTTTTATTAGATTTCAATGGATCTTGAAGGATTTCTTAAGATCAAACTAGATTTATTGGTTTTGGGATTTAAGGGTTAATTTCGGGTGGATTGAATACCTGATCATTTAATCGTGTTTTTGACTATGATAGAGTCGTTTCTGGGAAAATTGTATTTCACAAACAGAAATAGGTTTCGAAAAGATCTTTCCAACGAATCTTGAATTGGCTGATTTGGAGTTACGGTTAGAAAGTTATGATTTTCAAATATTTCTGTGCAGTTTTTTAGAATTCAAATATTTAGCTTCATGACGAAGTTTGATGAATTTTAGAGATTTAAAAGGATCAAAAATGGATGTTTAATGAGTATAATTTGATTTGTGGGTTTTGATGATTTTATTGATCTTGGTGATTCAAATTGGATTTTTAAATCAATTAATTTGGTTTAGTGGGATCAATGAATATTAATTGAATATTATTGTTATATTGGATGTAAATTGATTGGATTGAGTTATTTGAATCATTGGAGTTATAGTGGAGCCGTAATGGATCATTGGAGTTGTATTGGATTATTTGTCTAAATATTTTATTCGATGATTGATCAATTATGTGAGCCTTATGAAATAAATGGATATTGATTATCGGATCATTGTGAGATATGAACATTTTAATTTTTATTCAGAGTTGGGATTTTTGTTAGGCCTTTAAGGTGAGTTGCGGATTGTAGGTCTATTTGGTACGGGCTCTTGGGATTATTGGGCTGAGTGTTGTGAGTTGTTTGTCATGATTGAATGATTTTCTTATTTAATGATTGCATAATTGTTATGCTAGGTTATCCACGTGCGAGTGTGTAGCGTTTATGCACGTGCATTGGTTTGTATTGCGTGGACTGGAGGTGACTGAACTTGAGTTTCATATGTAGTTTCAAAAGAATATATTATGTATTCATGCTAGGACCATCTATTTTGTGGAATATAACTGCTAGTTTTGAAATAAAAATATGAGCATGCCTTTTATTGAGATATTTATCGTGAAGTGATTGGTGAGTTGAGATTTTTGCATGCTCTATTCTTTTGTGAATTTTAAAGATATGATAGGTTATCAATGCATCCATTCCGTCTAGGTGGCTCAGTCTTGGTGGCCAATGTCTAGGTGGGCGTACGCCTATGTGGCCAGGTCCGAGAACGTAGGACCCAAGTCTTTGTGGCTATGCCTACGTGGCCATGCCTTTGAAAGACCCCGCGAGCTAGGTGCTGCGAAGACGGACATGCGTGTTCGTGGTGTTGCATGCATCATGTTGGATAGGATTTGTGTGCGTGTGTATATATATATTATTGCATGTCTTGGTGGCCTTGTTGTATATTTATTTTCTTGATATATTACATGTCTGTGTAGACATATTACGATATTGATATTTTGAATATAAATGTACTAACGGGATGATGATGGTCCATTCACTGAGCGTGTTGTAGCTCACCCCTCTCTTTTCCCAACCTTTCAGATTAGCTGTTTGTGGTTGTCGATCTCGTTAAGGCGTTGGAGGTTGAAGCTCGTATTTTATTTCCGGAGCACTAGACTTGTGTAAAAGGTGTCGATCATTTCTTTGGCATGTAGAGGACCCATATGTATGATAGTGTGGACATATAAATTTAGTTGTTCCTGATGTATGTTGAAAAAGGTGTTGGATTTTAGCCTTGACAATATATGTATAATTATGGTGATGTATTCGTATGTTCTCTGGATGAAAAAATATATATATATAGAACTCTGAGATTCGAGGAATTTAATTAACGCATCCGGATTTCACGTTTCAAAACGGGGCCGTGGATCCGGGGGGGCCGTTACATACTTGATCACTTATTTTTCAACATGGATCACTCATCAAAATGGTGCCCTTGAATATGTATATATCCTATAGAAAAGGTTAGATTCATGCATTTTTACCAATCAAAACTCAGATCACATATGTTTTCATTTTAAAAAAAATAGTAAACATCATCTAATGAGATATATACTTTAATAAAAAGTGTATATTACTTAATTTCGAGTTGAATGAACCTAATTTTGATAAGTATAAGAAAACATTTAATAAGATATATACATCGTCTAACATGACATATGCTTCACTAAAATTTTTAACGAAATATATAGAACTGTATTTTGGATTATAAAAATATAAGTGTAACAACGCCCATCTACTGTTATTAATGATACAACATGAATAGGTGTTGTAGATTTACAACAGTCTACCAACTTTGTATGATCCTACTCAATAAATTTGAGTGTTGAGTGACACAATCATTCTCGCAATCCCATTTACAGCTCTCACTTTTCCTGGCTAATAAATGATTTTTAAAAAAGGTGTACCTTCAATATTTCATTTTGTTTTCTTCCGTGATTGACAAATGAAGCAGCAAAAAAATGACCATCTCTAACCTTTTTCATGAAATATATATAACATGGATAGGGGAAAAATATATATAAACTTGCGCAATGCAACTGTGTAATCTTGACGCGATGAATATTGCATGGGAAAGCATTGCATGATTGGTAGTGTATATATATTTTAAGACATTATGTAAATAAAAGAAAATACAATCACTCAATGTAGATTGCCTAACCATATTACAAAATTGAAATTCAGCTGTTGATGTCATAAGGATGCCAATCTTAACAGCTTCATAAAACTCATACCCTAACTCCATGATCAACATTTTATACTTTACATTTTTACTTACTGTTTTAATATGATGCGATACAACATCAAAGATGAGATGGCTCACCTCGACGTATAACTTATAAACCCCCGTTTGGATAGAGAATTAAGTAAACCTCCATTTATATAGAGAATTAAGTTATTATGAGACTTATGACTATTCTAGTATAAATAAGGATAAAGTTAGGGAACATAATAATAAAGTTTTTGTCGTTTTGATAAAATGTAAATAAAAGGTTAAAAAATGATGACAGTTAGTTTATAAGAGATGATAACGGTTGTTTTGACAATGAGCCTGCATATTCTTTTGTGTTGAATAATCTGGAATAACTTAATTCTAAGAGTTGGCTGGAATTTATATACCATTTTATACCCGTTAATTCTGACATATAGATTTTCATTTATTTTAGCCTTCCAAACACCCATTTTGAGGCTATACTGACTAATTCCCACTTATTGTAGACCCTATTCTTGAACCAAGGGCATAAGGCATCAATTTGTGAACATGATCAGATATGCATTTCAAGAAAGATTAATTCATGAAAATTTGGCAGAGAAATAAAATATTACACTTCTAAGCAATCATTTATCAATAAGATGCACCTCAAAAACTTATGAGAATTCTCTTACCAAGCTGAGGACAAGTTCAATTTATAACAAGGAGAATAAGAATTGATTTTGAACAATGGTAAAACCCAAACCCAAACATTAAGATTAGATGTGTTCTAATCTTCAACTTGATATACATTTCATTATAAATAAATAATTATCTCCATGAAAAGTGAGTTTAGTAACTAATCATAACCAAGATAAAATCAGAGGATCTTTTGATATTAGAATGTACTCTTTGTGATTGCATAATTCGATTTTCATTGGGTGCAATTTCCAGCAAAAGAGTTCGTGTGACCAAATGCAGATGAGAAATCATTCTTTACCAGTGATAAAAAGTCTTACAATTTCTTCATTCTCAAACACTAGTGTCATTTTCAACTGACCAACAGAAGGTACATATACAAAGTTGGCCAATCTTAATCCAAAGTCATATACTTAAACTCCCATATCCAAAGCAAGGAAAAATGACCTCTATTTCCTAGCTTGAAACATGAATATAAAAGAATCTAAAAATTCTGTAATTTTTAAACTCCAACCTGAACAACACCATGCGCCTTCGATTGATCCAACACCGATCTCAACCGGACAAACCTTTGCGCTTCATTCACACGATTCAAACGAGTCAGCAAACCGATGATGCAATCGTAATTCTCCTCTGACGCCTCGAGATTGTGTTTCCTCGTCATCGAATCAAACACTGCTAGTGCCTCGTCTGCGAATCCACCCCTCTCGCAGAAACGCAGAACAGACTCAAATGTGTTACGCTTTGGAACATAACCTTCCATTTCCATCTGCTGAAAAAGGTTGCCTGCATCCCTATACCAACCATTCAACCCATACGCCTCTATAATCGCAGTCCAAGTCATCGAACCCTTTGAAGCGACCGCATCGAACACCAACCTTGCCTTCTTGATTTCCCTGCACCTCCCGTACATGCTCACAACAGCGGAAGAAACGAAAGGGATGTTTTCGAACACCCTCTTCAGTATCTGCGCGTGAATCTCCTTCCCAAGCTTCACGGCTCTTACTTCTCCACAAGAACTCAGTGCCCTCGCCATGGTGACCGAGTCCGGTCTGTGTTTTGAGATTTGCATCGACCGAAACACGTTCAACGCATCGCTGAAACGCCCATTCTTCAAGTAGGACTCGATCATGGCTGTCCAAGCGATAATGTTCCGCTTCTCCATCCCATCAAAGATCCTACAAGAAAGCCGAGTTTCCCTGCAATTTGAGTACATCATCATCAAAGACGTCGATACGGACACGTTGGGCAAAAACCCGTTCTTGATCGCGTAACAATGGACCTCTTTCCCTTGTCTCAAGGCCCTCATTTCGGCGCAGACAGGAAGCACTGTCGCCACGCATACGACATCCAGCTTCACCCCCTCCTGCTGCATCCACGCCACGGACCTCAACGCATGCCCGAGCCTCCCATTCAATGCATACCCCGAGATAAGCGCAGTCCACGAGACGGCATTCCTCACCTTCGACCCGTAGAACACCCGCCTCCCCGAGACGATATCGCCACACTTACAGTACATGTCGATCAACGCGGACTGAACAAACACCTGCCGCGACTGATCCCTGTAGTGCTTGATAACATAACAATGAACCTCTCGACCCAAATTCCGTTCCGAGAGGTCCCCAATGACCGGAAGAACCGTCGTGAGTATAACCGAATTGGGCAAAAATCCGTCCCTCCGCATCAACAAAAAGTACACCAAAGCCTCCCTCTTAAGCCAATTATGCGCGAAACCCGCGATCATTGCCCCCCAAACAACCACATCCCTCTCACCGATTTCATCGAACACCTTACAAGCCATCCTAACCTTCCTGCACTTGAAGTACATATCAATAAGACTCGTACCCAACAACACCGACGATCCGAAAAACCCGTTCTTGATCAAGAGACAGTGAGTCTTCATCCCCTGCTTAAATGCAGGCGATCCGGCGAGGCTCTTGATCAAGCAAGAGAAGGTATAGACATTCAATTCGACACCCAATCTCCGCATCTCCGCAAAGATCGAATACGTCTCCGAATTCTTTCGCCTACCACCCATCACGACATTCCCCCGAAGCAAGGCGTTCCACGGGTAGACGGTCCCCGGGTTCGGAATTTCATCGAACACCCTCCTCGCGTCGTCCTGCGACCCGCAAGAGGAGTACATATGGACGAGCTTGGTCATCAAGAACTCATTTTTTTCAAGACCATTTATCCGGATGTGAACGTGAACCTGTCGGCCCTCGGCGAGGGACTTGGAGCGGGCGCAGGCGGTGAGGAGGGAGGAGAAGGTGGTGACATTGACGGGGATGCCGAGCTTGTCGAGGTAGTCGAGGATGGTGAGAGCCTCCTTGAGTTTGTTCCGTCTCGAGAAGGTTTGAATGTCTTTGTGGATGGAGTGTGGGTTGCGGTTGTGGAGGGGGAGGGAGTCGGGGAAGGCGTCGTTGAAGGGGAATTTGCGGGGTTTGGGTGGGGTTTGAATGGATTTGAGGGGTTTAGAGGGGAGGAGAGGGTGGTGGAGGTGTTTGGGTTTGGGGGGAGTGGGTGGTGGAGGAGGAGGAGGAGGGGATGGAGTGGTGAGGAGGAGTGCTTTGGCTTCCATGGGAGGATGGATGTGTGTGTCTTGGGGAAGATGTGAAAAAGTGTGTGTTTTTTGTTTTATTTTTTTTTAGGATTGTTATACTCATATCTATTTATAGCTCCAATCCTATCTTTATATGCGTCCATAGATAATTAATAACGCATATGCTCACATTAACAAAGTATATGCTTTAAAAGAATTTTTTTTATATTTTCTATAACTATATCCATGCCATTCATTGGAGTATATGTTTCATTTTTTTTTTATAAAAACATATATTTCATTAGGTGAGGTATACTATTTTTTAAAATTCGAAACACATGTAGACTGGAATTGAGACTAAAAATGAGGCTGGACGTAACATTATCCTTTTTTTTTTTTTTTTGCTTTTTAAAATTTTCAACAGTTGGATTGTCTTGAAAAAAAAATCCAAATCCAATCTTAATCCGAAGATGAAAAAAAAGGTACAATGCATTTGGAATTGGACCTCTAGAGTCTTCGAAACCTGCAGAAACACTTTCTGAAATTTCAAAACATGCACTCACACCCCCTGCTGTTAGATTTTCTGTTAGAATGAAACAAAAATACGATTTTCACTCTTTTAATTAAATCATTATTATGTTTTCACCTTTAATTAATTGTTGTGTAAGTTAATTCTTACAATAAATGCATCTAGATGTATTTAGAGTTGATTATTATATTAATTCATATTGATAAAATATTTTCAAAGTTAATTCATTGGCTCTTTTTAGATATTAACAAAATTAATTAAACGGTAAAATAGTAATTTTATGGTATTTTTGTCCCATCTTAACGGGAAATCTAACGATGGGGTGTAAGTGTATGTTTTTTTAACTTTAGGGGTGCTTTTGCAGATTTCAAAAACTTCAGGAGGTGCAAATGTATTTTATCCAAAATCAGAAATATCCGATATTTAAAGATTTAGAGTTCGGATACGACAGTGTATCAGATTCGAAAAATACCTGTATTCAACATATGTTATAAAAATATGTGTTTGTATTATATATTGTTTATATTTCTTATCATTTATGATAAATCACAATAAGATATTTTATATTACTATCAAATTTTTAATGTGTGATATAAACCTATACAGTCTTATAAACCTCGTTAGAAATCCAATGAAACATATACCAAGGTAGATTATGCATATACCTCATTAAATGTTTTCTTACACTTATTAAAAATATGTTCATTAAACTCGAAATGGAGCGATATACACTTTACATGTTTTAGCAAAGCTCTTATATATGTTTTTATTTTTTCAAAAATAATAAACATTATCTAAGAGTGTATATGCTTTGATAAAAAAATGTATATCATTCTATTTCGAATTGAATAAACCTATTTTTAGTAAATGTCCAATAAAAAACGATACATATACTTCGTCTGACGATGCATATGCTTCATTGGATTTCTAACGATGCATATATGACTTTATTTTGGACTATAAAAAATACTGAGCGTAACAGCGCCCTAACTTTATTAGCAGAGCTCTATTACAGTCATTGTTGTTTTTATAGTCCCAAATGCGCGCAATCTTATATATCTTGTTAACCCGTTTTACTAATTGTACTGAGGTATATATCTCTGTGGTGGATGAAAACAGGTCCTCCACTCTTGGGTCGGATCGACGTAGATCCGGGCTTTCGTAGTTGGTTCGAGATGATGTTGATGCTGACTCCTCTTCACGATGATCTGGGGCAAGCTCCGTCTGCTCATCGTCCTCCTTCTTCTCCGGCCTTCGAACACCTGAAACTCACACCAGTGTGGTGCCGGCTAACGCCCCTCCGACGCTCAAGTCATTGATTCCTCCATGATAAGAAGAAGAAGACTATATATCTTGAGCACAAGTAAGGGAGAGAGAGAGAGAGAGTGCATACCTTGAGGGGGAGGAGATGTCTCCCTTTTATACTAGAGAAGGGGCGTGTCGGGCTTAGCCTTGTGGAGTGAGTATAGCATGAAATGGAATCTCCACGTGGCTCTAGGATTTGTGGACACGTGTCACCTAGGGATTGCCATATTGCAATTTATTTTCTGACATCTAGTCCTTTTCTTGTGTTAGGGAATATTCCATAGGTTAACCGTTATTTAACAGAGGTGGATGCATGGTCGGCCTGCATTCCAGTTCAGGTATTATGGTTTGGACTGTTCGTACTTTAAGTCGGACCTTTTGTATTCGGCCATCTTGCCTTGGTCGGACAATATCATGTGTCCGTTCCTAGTTGGGCTTAGGGATCAAACATTGACCTATGCGGGAGTTCGACTTTGTTGGGAAAAATTAATCCTGACTGCGAAGATCCGTCGATCGAGGTATAGATCGGATAACAAAAAAAATTTTATTAAATCTTTTTCATGCAAACCCTACAAGGCGGAATTAGGGTTTACCTTCAGAACTCAGATCAGAGTTCTGCCGAAGAGGAAGATCGGATCTGATAGACGATGATGGATCGCTCGATCGGAACCTTCAGATCTTCTGCTGTATGTCCTTCCTATGCTGTAGATCCGTGGCGGAGTGTGGCCTCCTTCTTGCTTTGAACGGCAGCCACGAATCCCTTCGCTCTCTTTCTCTCCCTTCCTCACCTTTTCTGGATCCAGAGATCCTAAAGGGTTAGGGTTTTAGTTTCGGCGAAAAACTTCTACACTGAGAGAGAGAGAGAGGAAGCCACATATTTATAGGCTAGGGCAGGGACCTAAAGGAGAAATCAGTAATTGGCTCCTATGGGCTTGGGTACCATAACTCAACCTAGAATTAAAACCAAAAGCCCATAAGTCATAATTCATTCCACTAAAGGATTATGACTGCACTCCAAATACACTAATCTCAAAATAATATTTCGAGCTCCTTATATTATATGCTTAATATCTCTCCACACTAAGATTTTAATACTCGTTATGAAATAATTATTACTGACAATATTATTTCACAACATCTTATTTTCCTTGAGATCTTCCGCTTAACTTATTTGACATGTCGGATAGTTAAATCCACCGGCCGGGTTAGACATGACCAAAACTTATAAGCATCCTCAAGAGAGTATCATCAATCTCCTATAGGAGACGTGGATTCCATCAATAGTAAATATTCATCATACAAGTGTTATCGTCACCCAACTCACCGAGTCTATTGATCCATAGGAGAATCTCACTCTTTAATGAATCAAAATGACAAATAACAAATGCACATGTCTAAGAACCATTTTAGGATTAAGAGCATAAGCAATCATAATAAATATGGGGTGTAAATTATTATTTTTAGTCAGTACAAAAATAATTACCCCAACTTGGCATGTTCAATACACACAAGGTGTACTAGCACAATCACCCAAAAACCTATGAACTGGTCTTTAATAGTCAAGATAGACTACGTAAGATGAATTGCACTACAACCTTTATCCAATGGATTATCCAAGTCCATCTAAAGTTGTGAACCTCAACTTATAATTCACAGGGAACCGATAATCTGATCTTCCGTGTGTAAGTCAAACTCTACAAACCAGACTATCTATAGTATAAATTAAAGGACTATATTAAAACAAGCGCAATATTTCAAACAACTTAATGCAAGCATTTACCAATAATGATCCTCATCAAAATGCTAAGTCCATCTTAATAATAGAGTTTTTTACATAAGTCATGGCTTTTAGAACACTACTCTAACAGACTTGACCTAGTTGGGCAATATCATTTGCCCGACCTAATGAGGGAGATGAGCCTATTTAACTCATGGGGTAATTTGGGCCCTTGGGCCTTCTCATTATGGATCACTTGTAAATCAAAATGGGCGTATCTACGCTTAACTCTTATACTTATGCAATTTTATTCCTTATTCTGTTTTGTGATGGATTTGGTCTCTTACAATCTCATTGAAAGTTTTTTACATTTTTTATAAATGATTTATTTAACTCATTGGTGTATATATTAATCTTTTTTCATTTGTTTTTATTTCTTTGTTATTCTCTATTTTTTTTATCCCAACTTAATTGGGATTTTGTGTTTTGTTGGGTAAAATCCATTTGCTAGATTTTATTTTAATTATTATTTGATATACAAAGAATAAAACAATATTGGGTCACATTTTTTTTGTTTTTCATTTGGATTTTTTATTTTATTTTTGAATTAGTTTATTTAATTTTTAAAATTTATCCATAAGTTCACTTTGTTTATTAGTTTTGTTTGTTATTTGTTTAAAAATTTGAAAATTAAATTTTAAAAAATATTCAATTTTTTTATAACAATAAAAAAAAAAAGTATATTTAGGGGCCCCTTTTATAAGCAATTCTGGGCCCCTTTTTTTTACCCCGACCACCAGGGTTTTGATATTAAGTGTGCAAAAAAGAAAATGGCCTTTAAATATGAGTAGCCTATAAAATGTATTTTGATAATGGGTGGGGCGTGCAAAATAGAAAGGATATGGAAAAAGTTTTGAAGGGTGCCAATAAAGACACCTATAATACCTAGGGATAAGTTGACAAGTGAATGAATATGAAGATAAAGAAATAAGTGGGGGATAAATTGTTAAAGAAAAATATATCCCATATGTTGAAATAAAAGTCGACATAAAGTGAAAAGGTCCTTTGACGATCAAGTTAGTTTTGAAAAAGGCCAGATTCAACCTACCTCTGTTATGTACTCCCCTTTATCATCATCCAACTATTTTGATAATGTTGAGTCTCACTCTAGAATTACTACCCCTTGGTGGGATACAGTGGGATATGATCCCTCTCCTCTCTTATAGACTATGGATAATTTGAAAATTAATATGATCCAATCTATTCATCCGATAAGCCCTTGCGTTGAAGGCATCAAGGCAATGACTCATCAAAGACACGTGTCATGTTGCATTTGGTCCATTAAGGATACATGGTGGGCTACGATTGGCTTGGTGACGACACGTGGTAGACTGAAATTGACCCACGAAGTGTGCTTTGGAATTAAGGGTCCGTTTGGAAACACAGATTGAAAAGTAGCTTTTGGAATAAAGCTGTTTTTTAAGATGATTTTAGACCTTGACTTTTTTATGATGTTTTTTTTTAATTCAGGAATCAATATTTGAAAGGAGTTTAATGTTTGATAGAGAAAATTGTTTTTCAATTCAAAAAATCAATTCTGATAAAAAAACATTGTTTCTGAGCTTTTTAAAACACAGATTTCGAGGGAAAAATTAAAAGGAATCCAGCTTTCGATTCTGTAAAAAACTGACTCGATCTTTTGCAATGATTCTCTCCGAATATGTCCTGCATCATTTGAAGACCAAAATGCGCTTGTCTAAAAAAATGTGTTTTCACAGAAAAATGGAACACATACTCGAACAAATTAAATACGTACGCTAATACGGATATATATTGACTCGGTAAAATATATAAGATGTTAGTTGATAAATGACACAACGCTTAGTGATTGAGAATTGGTACACTCAATCTTTTACAGTCCCAAATACATTCCCAATACCACGTTAGCCCCCTTTACTTAGATAGCGTTTGGTAACGCGATTATAAAAAAAAATAGTTTTATTTCAAACATCAACTGCTTTGAAATATTAATTCCTGAATTAAAAAAAAATATCTCAATAAAAGTCAAGATTTAAAATCATCTAAAAAATATTTTATTTTAAAAATTACTTTTCAAATGTGTTTTCAAACACCCTTAAAAAAAAAACTTTTATTTGTTCCACATAAGACACCATGCGTTCCCGCGCAGTCCGTTGAAGCCATTACTCGTGGCGAAAGTGCGAAGCACCACTTCCCGACAAATCTCGACCGTCCGATGAAACGCCCGGTCTTCCGATTCTAATTTTAAATACATTTTATTATTATTATGAATAAGTCAATATAACATATTAAAAACATATATTAAATGATTTATGGTTATCAATACTTTCACGATTTTTGAGACGCAATCGCCTGACATTGATTCATTTAATGCGATATAAATTCACGAGCTTTAAAAGTGGGCGGTTTTGAAATGTGAACAAAAAGATCAAAATTTCATAGCATGGTCAAGGCTTTCTAAATTAAAAAAAAGGAAAATTCCATGTAACCCCTTTTCCACTGTCCGCAATCCATATCACCCCCATAAAACAACTAAAGTCCGTATAATTCTCAAGTAACACTTGTGTAAAATCAAATAACCCCTTTAAATTAAATTTTTATTAATCTTGAATAAAAACACAGTATATCAAAATCTTCTGCAATATATTTAAAATATAAAAAATCATCTATATAAATTATGATTTTACTCATTTAGATATGATTTTAGATTTATTTGAATAAGTAAAATAATCATTTATAGATAGTTTTCTGTATTTTCAAAACATTATAGGTGTTTTTGGATATTATGTTTTCAATTAGGGTTAAATTAAATGGAATATTCACATAATATTCCTCATTTGTTAACAAATGTTTAACTCGGAAGGCTATTTGGATTTATACGTGTTTTCACGTGATTATATCAGAAAAGTCAGGGGGCTATATGGATTTCTGCCAGTTTACAGGGGTTATTTGAATTTTTCCCATCAAAATATAAAATAAAAGTTTAAATCTTTGGTTCTTTCTTTCTTCGGTTCCGCGCGTTTTCCGGAATTTCCAATTAAAAAAAAATCTCTCTGTTTCGCATTCACAGCTTATCGTTTCTGTATATCCTATTTTGGTTTCATATTTTTATTTTTTGTGGATTTTTTCGACATTTTTTCGCTGTCGATGTCATCCATTCTCTCTCTCTCTCTCTCTCTCTCTCCATTTTAAGACATCAAAAGAGAGGGAGTTTTTTTTATTATAGAAAACCCACGTAATTGACACACAAAGATTGGATTTTGATTCGGTTTTGGTGATCACCACAAGGTCATTCGGTATGGGTTTCTCGTGATTTGATTGAATCGGTGAAAAAAATCGCTCTTTGGTCGAATTTCAGGGTGTTCGATTGAGTTTTTTTTTGGCTTTCATGATCTGGGTATTACAGATTTCTTTGACCAGTCATTCTGGCTGTTCAAGATTTGTTGAGGGTTCTTCATTGGCTGTCTTGATTGGATTGAAAAAGGGGGAAATGTGGGTTGGTGGGGTTTAGATGCCTCAAGTCCCAAATTGGGTTTTGGCGAATCATGGGCTGCATCTGCTCGAAGGGCGGCGGCAGCGCCACGAACGAAGACGTCGAGACCCAGAGAGAGAAAGAGTCGAGCAAGCTCTCGCAGCGGTTGGTGGCCCCGTCAAGGAGGGAAGAGACCGTAATTGTCGAAAACCCCAATGTGGGTAGTGTTGCGGAGAGGGGGAGGTCGTCAAGGTTGCATTCGAGACCGCAAGCTCAAGACAATGTGGCTGCGGTGGTGGCCGTGGCGGTGGCACCCAATACGGTGTTGGGCGGTGAGAGGGAGAGGAAATTGGCGGCGGTTGCATCAGTTAAGACTGAGGTGGCCACAGGGAGTGGTGGGCACCACCAGAGGAGGGCGACAACAGATTTTGAGGCCGTGAGTGGGAGGGAATTGAATCCAAGGATCTCGAGTGCCGTGCTGAATGGGTTGCAGGGGGAGCAGGTGGCGGCTGGGTGGCCTTCGTGGCTCGCAGAGGTGGCGGGGGAGGCGATCAAGGGGTGGTTGCCTCGGAGGGCGGATTCCTTTGAGAAGTTAGACAAGGTCTTTTCTTTTCATCTTTTGTGGATTGTTTTATTGAAATTTGGGTTTATGATATGTTTTTTTATGAATTTTGAAATGGAAAATGAACTAATAAGGAAAAAAATTGACCAATTTGGTTACCCCAGATTGGTACCCACACAAAAGTGTAAAGTTTTATGATGATGTGTTATCTTGTGATTGGTCTGGATCAGCTAATAGGTCAAATTTTTGTTTAGTGGATTAGGACTCTTTAGAATTTATGATCATCTGTGCTGTTGATAATAAATAAGTACTACATGTCACAATTATCATGAATCTTATGTCAGTATATTCTGCCTTTTGTCTGTAAGGCTTGAAGAGTAACTTTCTGATGCAAACTATGAATTTAGAAATTTGTTTGATTAAATGGGTAAATATAAATCCATCCATGAATCATCACTAGAGGATCAAGTGAATAATACTTTAAGAAGTGGGCAAGAAGAAGTTACAATAAAAAGAGAGGTTTTCAAAGAAAAGAACATAGAAAATTTGTATTGGTTTCAAAAGGTTTTCATTAATGTTTCAATGTGGTCTTTAGAATGAGAGTGTAGCTAGCAATATTTCTTTTTGGATAGCCATCGATTATAGGCATTAAATAGAAAGCTATACTTTTTTTTTTATCTCATCCAAAAAGTTCTGGATTTGTTTCTGAAGAAGGATTTTCCTGTACAGATTGGACAAGGAACTTACAGTAATGTATATAAAGCCCGTGATCTTGAAACACACAAAATTGTTGCCTTGAAGAAGGTCAGGTTTGTAAATATGGACCCTGAAAGTGTTCGGTTTATGGCGAGGGAAATTCATATCCTTCGGAGGCTTGATCATCCAAATGTTGTGAAGCTCGAAGGGTTGGTAACGTCACGGATGTCTGGTAGCTTGTATCTGGTCTTTGAATATATGGAGCATGATCTAGCAGGTCTTGCAGCCACACCCAGTATCAAGTTCACTGAGCCACAGGTGCTTATTTTGGTTTTTTCTAGAAACAAACTTGATTGTTTTCATTTATTTTCCTGCATAGTGAAGTGCTTTTCATTAATGTTTCAGGTTAAATGTTATATGCAACAACTACTGCGTGGACTTGAACATTGTCACACTCGTGGTGTTTTACATCGTGATATTAAGGGTTCTAATCTTTTAATTGACAATAATGGAATTCTCAAAATCGCAGACTTTGGTTTGGCTACAGTTTTCCATCCCAATCAGACACAGCCACTCACGAGTCGCGTGGTAACACTTTGGTATCGGCCTCCTGAGCTTTTGCTTGGTGCTACTGAGTATGGTGTTGCTGTTGATATGTGGAGTACTGGTTGCATCCTTGCGGAGTTGTTGGCTGGGAAGCCAATCATGCCAGGAAGGACGGAGGTATTCTCAAAGTTAAACTTCTTGTTTTGGTCTAATTCATTACTAAAAAGAATAATAAGCTCTATCTATAACATATGTTTGCTTATTCTATAACATATGTTTACTAATTACTTCTAGAACTATTTATTGTCATTTGCTAATTCTAAACATTAGTGCATGCTGGTGCATCTTGCCTGGGCAATTGAAGGATGAAATAATATTTTTTTCCTTCTTTTTTTTGAAAAGGCATGGGAGCCTTTATATTAAAAATGATGCCCCTCAAACATAAGAAAAGAGTGATCTCCAAAACAAGTTAAAAAGGAGAAATACAAAAGATAATAGGACCACTCCTATCACCCAATAAACCCCATACAATATCCCTCACCAATTAGTCCCCATGATAGGAGAAGCCGAATCTTCTCCAACGAGCACCATGACCCAATCCTGAAGCGAAGTCCAAATAGCCGCCCATATGTTTCCTATAGATCCTATTCTCTTCACTAAGCTCATGACATGTGAACCACATGGACCAACACACTGCATGGGGAACAAGGCCTTAGAATTTTGTCTCGTTACTAGTGTCTCTTTTTCTTCTTTTGTGGAGTCACTCCCACATCCCTTCTAGGTTGTTAAAATTGAGCCAAGCCCAACTTTAATCAAATGCGAGAACAAAGAGGGGCGTCCAAAAAAAAAGTGCTCACTAGTTTCTTTCATGGTTCCATAATACTCACAAATAATATTGCGATCAATGGCCCACTTTGAACGATTGAACTTGGTAAGGATCTTGCCATTAGAAAGCAACCACATAAAGCATCTTATCTTCAATGGAAAAACCACTCACCAAATCTGGCAATAAAAATCTTGAGGATGAGATTGCTCGCAAGGGGGTCTTTCATTGAGCCTTCCATAGAAAGATTTTACTTTGAAACATTTTTGAGGGTCCCTCTTCCACACCACCATATCTTCCTCTTCCAAATCCAAGAAAATTTCTTCAAGAGGGCTAAATAAGTAAATTGTACCAAAAGTTCCTCTGAAGTCTTGGACAGCAAACGATAGTGTTATGGCCACATGTGAAGGAATCACATGTAACTCGTTATTTGAAGCCACCATAAAGAGATGAGGACACAATAACTCGGAGAGGATCCATTAAGACACTTTATCTTTCCAAAATGATATCGTGATAATTCCAAGGTTAAATAAGATAAAATATTGCCTAAAGATTTTCCCTTGGTTCTTGCACTGATTCCAGGATGGAAGTTGCTGGATTTATGGAGAGTCCCTTATTTTGGCTAACATCAATAAGATCTGCAAAGAATTTAATCAGATAATTCTCTTTTATAATCAACTCTTTTACAATGCCTTCTAAATTTTTGCTATTCTTACACACTTTTTACTTTAAGAGATTTCTTAATAGCCCAATCTGGGTGTTTCAAACTTGCCACCGGACTCCTTTGAGTAGAACTTATTTTGGCGTATAATTGCTATGTTTGATTTTACCCTTTCCCTCTGTAATTTTTTTGATGGCACTTTCTTTTGCATCTGCTCTTCCATTTATCTCATTTCTTGATTTTGAGACTGCTATATGTATAGGTGGAGCAAATGCACAAGATCTTTAAGCTTTGTGGATCTCCATCTGAGGAATACTGGAAGAAATCAAAATTACCACATGCAACTATATTTAAGCCACAACATCCTTACAGACGTATTGTTGCTGAGACATTTAAGAACTTCCCTCCATCAGCTTTAGAACTTTTGGATGTCCTCCTTGCAATAGAACCTGATGGTCGTGGGAGTGCGTCTTCTGCTCTTAACAGTGATGTAAGTTTTACTTTATTTTTTAAATTTTTTTGCCCAATACATTAGTAGCAGTCTTTTCTGTTTGGATACAAGGAATAAATTGTTTTGACATGCCAACATTGTCAAAGAATTTGCGTCACATCTAATGGTTAATTTTTTTGCTTAGTGTAGCTAAACTCCATAAACATAGGAGTGACTTTAGGAGTCAGGAATATGTTCAAGTTCCATTGGATTTTTTGTTTTTTTAGCATAGATAGTATTGGCCATTCCCTAGTTGATAAACAAGTAGTACATAGCCGAAGCAAATAAAAAAAAAAGAAAAAAAAGGCAAATCAAGAAATCAGGGGGGTGTTTGGTTGCTTAATTTCGGTGCTTATTGAGATTAAAGCTGAAAATCAACATTAATTGTGTTTGGTTGGATGACAAATAAGCATTTTTTTCAGCCCGGTTTACCTCACTTAAATTACTGTGAAACGTATTACCTGATTCAGTCCGTCTGTGAAAAGATGATAGTGCCCCTTCAAACATCAATATTTACATAGGGTATTTAAACCCACGCCCACTGAAACTACCTTCTCTCTCCTTTTTCCTGCGTTGATTCCAGCCTCTTCGAATGCAACAGGAAAGATGCGGAAACCCTAATATCTGCCGACCTCCTTTGATCTATGGTTTCTTCTGTGCCGAAAACCAAAATGACACACCGCCCAACCTCTTTTGACAGATCTCCTTCAATGTTGTGTTGATGTTCGTCGACTGAACCCTGTTCTTCGATCCGCTACCTTCTCACCTGACGCAAAGATACAGTGGCCGATCTCCCTCTCACGGCCTCCAACAAACCCTCCGACACTTATATAAATAACTGCTTAATATTTTTCGCTGAATCAAACACTTTTTTTTTCTTCTGAACTCTTAAAGATTATCATCATAACCTCTTGCTGCACTTATTAATCAGCACTTAAAATCCACTTTCCGCCGCTACTAAACACCACCCAAGATGGGTGGAAAGAAGTTCAACCTCAATGATAAGTTTACCCCACTCAAAATGAACACTAGAAGCCCCCAATCTGAAATAATAACTTCACATGTTGACACGTGTCCAAAACCTATTAATTCTTGTTTCAAACAAAACAAGGGAC
The DNA here is from genome assembly GCA_030737835.1 of Acorus gramineus. NCBI lineage: Eukaryota > Viridiplantae > Streptophyta > Magnoliopsida > Acorales > Acoraceae > Acorus > Acorus gramineus. The sequence goes on along the minus strand of CM060855.1, from coordinate 19,857,608 downwards.
ACTTTTTTACTTATTTTCCATGTTAATTCACTTCTACTATTTCATTGTGAGCTTCATTTTATTATGTTTTCTTTACAGTTCTTCACGACAAAACCTTTTGCTTGTGACCCTTCAAGTTTGCCTAAATATCCTCCGAGCAAGGAGTTAGATGCTAAGCTTCGAGATGAGGAAGCTAGAAGGTAGTGTATCTTTTTATTGAAGTGATGAGAGCTGCTGTTTCATGTATATGCATTGTTGATATATAATATATAACCACTTTACCCTCCAATATATATAACCACCTTCATATTCTAGATCAATGTATAGAATGCAAGGATTTTTCCGACAAGCAGTCACATGCCTCAATTGATTGGAGGTATTTGTAGTCTGAGGCAGGTGCCCAATGAATGTAAATTTTCAGGTTAGGAATTATGCATCAGCGTGTGACTTGTTGGAGTCATTATATAGGCCTATTGGGCTATTCCTGGAAGCCCGGGAGCAATGCCCCCATAGGCTGCAAGCCTCCCCCGGGCCGGATTGGGTCCACGGGCGTTTGGGGCTAGATCCCTCAACTCGAATTTTTGTCATGGGTATTTTGGTCTTTTTCTGTTTTTAAGGTTTGTACATGTTGTATCTATATAAGAGACCTTTCGGCCTCCATTATTGAATATAACATTATTCAATTTATTTCTTCTTGGTATCAGAGCTGCAAAGAAATCCTTGGGTTTCACGATTTTTTTTTTCTCTTGGTTCATAATGGATCATTGTGATCACCATTATCTTTTCCTTTCTCGGGTCGAGATTTGAGGTTTGCAATGGAGAACAAGGACCCAACGCCCAAGGATCCCACCCCACCATCGGCTGTGAAGATCAAGGACACCACCATACCGATAGGGGACAATTTTCATGCTCAACGGATTACCAATGTGCTCCTTGATAGATGCAATTATCCATCCTGGTTGCGTCTGGTTCGATTATATATGGGTAGTCGAGGCATGTCAGGCCTCCTTCTTGGCACCATTAAAAAGTGTATGGTTCTATGTTGGCTCTTCAACTCCATGGAGACCCGGATCTATAACATGTTCATGTATCATGACACGGTCAACTTTCTGTGGGTTGCGTTGAAGAAGTCCTATGGTCATGTCAAGAATGACTCAAGGATCTATGAGTTGTACAAGGATATTACCCAAGCCACCCAAGGTACCCAATCTGTTACAAATTATTTTGGATTTTTTCAGGCTCATTGGGAGGAACATGTCCACTATGAGCCTCTCTCAGAGTTGACTAAGGAGGCTGCCATGATTGTGGTTGGCCGACTACAATGCCAATAGACGTATGCGTTTCTTATGGGCCTTCGACTAGAGTTCGAATCTCTTAGTGTTTAGATCTTGAATACCACACCACTTCTCTATTTGACCCATTTGCTATTATTGCGGGTGATGAGCATCACTGTCAGATCTCGTCCTCAACAATCACTAGAACCCTAGGCGATCAGATGGCATTGGCGACCAATTCTGGATATGAATCTCACGGCCATGGCGATGTTGGCTGCGGTCGTAGTTGTGGTTGTGGACACAACAATATTGTGACTTGTGGCCATTGTGGAAAAATAGGGCATGAGAAAGCCAGGTGTTTTCATCTTTACCCACAATTGATGCAATCTCACAATGTTGGAGCTCCTCTGTCTGCCCCCCGTGCTACTGTTGCTGATTCCTCGGTGTCGTGTGATGCTTCTATTGCTCTGCTGGGTCATTTGATATGCAGACCCTTTAGAATCATATTGATGCCATGGTTCAGGAGAGCCTTGCCTCTCATGCCTCTCATGTCTCTCATGTTGATTCTGCTGCTCCTACATCCTCTTCTGCTTCTACCTCTACCTCAGGTATACCCTCCACCTACCATGTTAACCAATCAAGGTCTCCTACTTGGGTTATTGATTCAGGCACTACTGAACACATATCTGCCATTATGAGAGAACCACTCACCCACCACGGCCCATGCTTCTGTTTTCCCTACCGATCATTTGCATGGTTTTTCTTTACAATCTCTAGATATATGGCATGCTCGTTTAGGAGATGTCAATTTCCAGCATCTGTGTTCTTTATTTCCTACTTTTCACTCTTCATATAAGACTCATAAATTTCAATGTGTTGTTTGTGAGCTTTCTAAACATACACGTACTACTTATATTTCTTGCATGAATAAAGCTTCTGGGTTATTTAATTTGATTCATTCTGATGTGTGGAGTCCCTCTTCTGTTATTGCTTTTGGTTGTCATAGATATTACTTGACATTCATTGATGATTTTTCTAGATATACTTTGGTTTATCTTCTTAAATCTCGGTCTGAGGTATCATCTAAGTGTGTTAATTTTTTGCGCATGATTGAAACACAGTTTAACATTACAGTCAAAAGTATCAGGTCTGATAATGCTGGGGGAGGGGGATATGTCTCGTTTTCTTTTCGGTCTCATCTGAACGAGTTGGGAATCGTTCATAGTTGACTTGTCCATATACACCTGAGCAGAATAGGGTGGTGGAATGCAAGAATCGTCATCTCATGAATGTGGTTCGTTGTCTCCTTCAAGAAATGAATGTCCCAAAGTCCTATTGGAGTATGAGAGTCCTCACTACTGCCTTTTGATTAATTGGGCTCCCATTTGTACTTTAGGAGGTCAAGTTCCTTTCTATGTTCTGTATCCTGGTTGTACTATTTTCTCCATCACTCCACGAGTTCCACCATGCCCAAAGGATATAGATGATATGATCCTATTTCTCTAAGATTGTTTCATTCCTTTGATGTTACATTTTTTGAAGATGTGCCATATTTTTCTAACATGGTTATGCAACATTCTTCTTCACCAGTTCGACTAGCTTCATTTTTTTTGTCATTATCTTTGTCACAGCCATAGTTGCCACCACCACAATCTCCTCTTATTGTATACCTTGCCCACCTCTCTCCTGCTCTCTTGTCAGCATCCTCTTCGGACTCAGGTATACCTTTTTCCTTGACCACTCCACATTCTGTTCCTAATTTGCCTCCATCTGACTCTGATGTGCTTATTGCTCTCGCAAAGGTCGTTGGAGTGGTCTCATTGGCTCATTGCTCATTCTCTTGTCAAGTTTGTTTCTTATCAGGTACTTTCTAATTCCTACAGAGCTTACCTGGTTGCTACATCGTCTATCTGTATTCCTCGTATTGTTATTGAGGCATTACAATATCCTCTATGGTCCGCCGCTATGACCGCAGAGATGGATGCTTTGCAGAAAAATCATACGTTGGAGTTAGTTGATCTTCCACCTGGGGAGAGGACTGTTGGCTGTCGATTGGTTTTCACAGTAAAATACAAGGCTGATGGAGTTGTTGAGCGGTACAAGGCATGCCTTGTTGCAAAAGGCTTTACTCAGACTCCAGAAAAGGATTTTCATGCTACATTTGCTCCTGTTGCCAAGATGACTATTTGTTCGGCTTCTTGTCTCTCTTGCAGCTTGCCACAATTGGCCTCTTCATCAGATGGATGTGAAAAACGCTTTTCTTTATGGGGACTTGACAGAAAATTTATATGGATCCTGGGCCTGATTTTCGTCTTTAGGGGGAGTATTTTGAGAAGGTGTGTCTCCTTCTCAAGTCCCTATATGGACTGAAGCAATCTCTGAGAGCATAGATTCAATGTAATCATTCTCTCTCTTGGATTCACTTGTTGTCATGCTGTTCATACTTGTTTCATTCGTCGAAATAAGGGACAATGCACCATTGTTCTAGTTTATGTGGATGATATCATTATCACAAGAGATGATCCTGATTACGTTTTCAAGGTGAAGTCTGAGCTTGGACATCTGTTTGATGTGAAGGATTTAGGTCTTCTTCGGTATTTTTTGGGGATTGAGATTGCTCGCTCACGTCATGGTATTTCGCTCTTCAAGCGAAAATACACTCTTGACCTTCTTGAGGACACCGGTATGCTTGGATGTCGCCTTGCCACTTCTCCTATGGATCAAAACCATCACCTTCATGTTGAATTAGGTGACCTTCTACCAGATCCTTCCTGTATCAACATTTAGTGGGTCGTTTGATCTACTTGACGAACACTAGACCTGATTTGACTTTTGCTGTCAGCGTGGAGAGTTAATTCATGCATGCCCCACGGACTTCTCACCTAAATGATGCTTATAGGATTCTTCAATACTTGAAGTCATGCCTAGGTCTTGGCCTATTCTATGCTGCTAGTGCTCATCGCACCATCCCCTGCTACACTGACACAGATTATGCTGGTTCACACAGTTATCGCAAATCTGCTTCTGGTTTTTGTACTTTCCATGGGGGACCTTTTTTCCTGGAAAAGTAAGAAATAAAGTGTTATCTCTCGTTCTTCTGCTGAGGTGGAGTATTGTGCCATGGCCCAAGGCACATGTGAGATCATTTGGTTGTGCTCTTTTGACTGAGTTGAGATTTCCTATTACTGGTTCATCTACTTTGTTTTGTGATAACCTATATGTAATTATGCTTGCCTCATACTCAATTCTTCATGAGAGGACCAAACACATTGAGGTTGATATTCACTTTCTTCGAGAGAAAGTACAGTCGGGTGCCATTGACACAATTTTTGTCTCCTCCAATGAGCAACTTGCTGATTTGTTCACCAAGTCTGTTGGTCTTTATGTTCTTTGTTCTAGCTTGACCAAATTGGGTTTGATTGATATCTTCGCTCCAACTTGAGGGGGAGTATTGGAGTTATTATATAGGCTTGTTGGGCCTATTCCCGGAGGCCTGGTGGTTGGGAAGCAACGCCCCCCGTAGGTAGCAAGCCTCCCCCAGGCCGGATTGGGCCCCGGGGGTTTAGGGGCAGCGTCTCCGAGTTAAATTTTTGTCATGGGTATTTTGGTCTTTTTCTATTTCTAGGATTTGTACATTTTGTATCTATATAAAAGATCTTTCGGCCTCCATTATTGAATATAACATTATTCCTTCTTGAGTTAAATAAGTGTTAAAAAAAAAATGGTAGGTAACTATTCCTTTTCATATTTCAATTTGGTTTTTACCAGAGAAAGTTAAAGAATATATCAGTTGTTGAAGTTAAAAGAACATACAGACTTTTGACCTGTTTTGTTTTCAAATAGTTGTAAATTTTTTTGGTAATTAAAAAAAAAGGATTAATCTTGAATAACATGTATTAGACTGCTCTGTCATGTTTTTAATGTTTTGCTAATAAAATTGGTGGGTAATTGTTCCTTTTCTGAATTATATTTATAAAATTGTTTTTAACTTGATTCACAGGCAAAAAGCAGCAGCAGTTCAAGGGTGTGGATCTGAATCCGGAAAAAGAGTATTAAGAGATTCCAAAGAAGTGCCAGTGCTAGATGCTGATGCAGAACTGCAGGTATCACTCTGGTTAATCTCCTGTTAACATCTTATTTGATATGATTTTGGGATTAAAAAAAATCGATCAGATTTGAACTTCTGATTACCACAACAGCTTTGAGAAGCATTACCAATTGCAAGAAAAATTATGTTTATTTTTTATGTTTGGAATTGACGTATTAAACGCAATCACTGCATTACAATGCTGTTATTCCATCCCTTTAGTTATCCAAAGGCTGGCTGCAGAGAAATTTTTCTTTCATTGCTTCTGTACACCAGTATAATCCACTAAATCTCCTGTATCTTTTTGTATTTAATTACTCATTACCAACAAAATAAAAATTAGTGGATCTTTTAAAAAAATTGAATGGACTCCTCTTTATGGCTGGTACGTAAATTATAGTCGTGCTAGCTCACGATGTGCTCTATTGTCCTTGGTAAAAGAGAAGAAGAGTGGTCCATTGATCATTAATAGTGAAGTTGATTTCTAATGTCTAGTTTAATCCATGTTTATTGTGATTGCAGAGTAGACAAGGGCCATCTAATCCGAAAAGCAGTAGCGAGAAGTACAATCCTCAAGAAGATGGTGGATCTGGTTTTCCTATTGACATACCCAAAGGATCGACCCAAAACGGATATGTTCATTCCAGCTCTTTTATGCACCCTACCACATCCTCATGGAATAAGAAAACAGATGAGACTCGGATGATTCCTGGTCGAGCATCGGGTTCTCTAAGGGGTTTGGGTGGTCCAGAACTGAAGTCTCAAAGGTCACACATGCCTATAGGAGGTTCTGATGTGTCCAACATGTCCGGTCTTGTGGCGGCAAGAAAGAATGTGAAGTCAGATAATCACAGAGAGAAGAACGCGGATCCACATTGGCCGGAGAACAGACCGAATGCAAGATACAACCCATTAGATGTTGGTGAGCCTTCTGAAAAGCAGAAGTGGACACCCCATTTGCTTGACAGGCCATCATCTTCGCGCAAGAAAAATGAAAGGACGAGCGGCAGAGAGTCTACGATGGTTAGTGATATTATGCTGTTCATTAATCTGTTATCAGAATAGGAAGAAATGTAGGAAACTAAGAAATTAATGAACTCCAGAATAGCATAACAAAAATTTGAATGGACATCTATCTATCTATCTATTTATTTATTTGCTAAATAGAATGATATTATCAACACTGTTTTCTGGATTCAGGGCTATGGAGTGAAGAAAAACAGGATCCACTATTCTGGACCATTGATGCCAGTAGGGGGAAATATCGAAGAGATGCTTAAAGAGCATGAGAAGCAAATTCAAGCTGCAGTGCGGAAGGCGCGCCTCGACAAGGCCAAGACCAAGAAGAACTATGGTGAAAACAGCCAATTTGAAGCATTACTCGTCTCGGGAAGAAATGGCAGTTTGGACATATAAGAAAGTTGTGCTTTCCAACATAATATCAGATGCTGTCCACATTGAAGGGGTCTTTGAATGAATGCAGATACGCATGTAGATAAACTGATTTCAGGATTGATATGGTGGGATCTTTGGATCTGGGAAAAGAATTACGGGACCATGAAACTGTACATGTTAGAGAGTCGATTTGAATTTGGTGATTCAATGCTGAACAGATGGTTGCTCGGCTGTGTATGTAGAGCAGGGGATATGTAAAGACAAACTCCATTTTCTCTGATATGATTTGAATTATTCGATTGAAGTCATCTGCATTACATCTAAAACATGATATTGGGTGAATGTTTCTGAAGAATGTTTTATGTTTCTGTAATTCTACCTGACCATGTATTGGCCCAACAATGATTTCCACATTGTGGAGATGCTCTATAAAATTCCATAAACCATTTTACAGGCTTTTTATAGGATTGCAGTAGTTCTCAGTTCACAGACACTGATTGAGAATCAAATCCATTGCATGTGTTGGGTGCATACAAATTTAAAAACTTCATTCTCCCATTATATTGGAAAGATTACTGTATCAGCAATTTTGAACAATTCATTCCCCAAGTGAATTATATAATTAAGATAGTGATCACCCTTATTGTATCACTGATTTAATATTTCCCAAGACATACCTTGAATTCCTTGACAAAAACATCATACTCAGGGCATATCTACACAAGAAATTTGTTAAGAGAAACATCTCTTCAGGGTTTCAGGAAGTCTATTTACAAGGAAAATTGACACTGCATAGATTCTGTGCACTACAAACATTCCAGTATAGGAAGTGTTAATTAACAATCCCCTGTACATTTGAATTCACATCCCTTCCAATAAAATCATACACCTCAAAACTCATTATCTCGCCTCGGTCTCCTGCTCAGTTCTGAATACCGACCACCCATCAGCTGCAAAATCTCCTCCCAAAGACCTGTTGAGGACTGCGAAGTAGCTCCGCTAATCAGATTTGAGCTACAGGCCGCAACAACCCAGTAATCAGACTCAATCTCATCCCTCAGCTGATCAAACTGCCACCCGGCATAACCAACAAAGAATCTGAAATCTTGGGGCTTCAGAATTCTTCTCTTGACCAACCCCGCGGCCTCATCCAAACTGTTTCTGGCCCCAAAGCAGATTCCCGGCATCACCTCTTCGAAGGATGGAATAAGGGGGTTCTTCTTCTCAGAGGTCCTTAACAAGAACATCGTTGCCTCGAGGGGCCCACCAAACAGGACAGAGCAGTCTGCGAAGGTGGTCGCAAGGTCAAGATTTGTTGGTTTCATGTGTTTAATCCTTTTGTCGAGTGGGCGATTGATGATGACTCCAAATGGGCCCTCTCTAGGATCCCTGGTCCCAAGTCTGAGGAGGAGGACGACTGTTCTCTCAAAGGTGCGAACTCCATCAAGCTTCTCGGTTGCAACCAAAATGCACCCAGTCTCAGGATTTGGGATTGGGTGGGCCCACTTTGAGCCGAGAAGCTTGGAGGCGTCTTTGATGTCAGCACAGCTTCCCTTGTGTTTCTCCTGAATTGAAAATTTTCATGGGTTTCAATTTGGTAAAAAAAAAAAGTGCTGTAGGATGGGACAACAAGTATGCCTAAACTGATATAGCGATATGTAATGCGATTCGTGAACTATCTTGCGAGCCATATTACAATCCCTACATGTAATCAGCTCATAAATACTCAATAAATTTTTAAATATTTGCATCATAACTACCAAATATCATGAAGGGGACTCATGCGTTTTGAAAAGGCAAAATAGGAAATTGGAGAAGAAGAAAATTGTCTACTATTACTGCAGAAACGTTATCAAATTACAGGACCCGTGCTTGCAGGGGTCAACTTTCACTCATCCTCTATTTCAGTGGACATAGATGATTTGACTGCTCATTTTCAAAAAAGATGCAAACCATTGAGGAATACGTGAATAACCAATGTTTAATATCATGTGATGTTAAGAACTGAAATTCCAAAGGATAATGCCAGAGCAGAGTGCCTCCCTCATATATATATATTTGAATTAAGTATCAATCAACTTTATTGGAATTATGTGATGCAATCTCAAATTTAAGACAATGTACCTGTTCTTGAGCAACCAAATTGGCTCTGAAAGTTCGCCAGTCAGTCTGGTGGGAATCGTAAACAGAATTTCCATCTGATCTATTTTTATCAATGGCTGGATTGCTATCCTCAATATTATCTCCCTCAGGAATTGGCTGATCACTGCCTCCTGTATGCCAATTCGAACAGTCAAAATGAAGCAATGCAGACACACAGGCAAAATCCAGTCATTTTAATACAAAAATTGCTAACAGATGAGCCTACCATAATAAATAAAAACTCTATCGAAAAGGTCTTAATAAGAAGCATAAATTGGAGAGTTGAGTTGGAATTACCACAAATTCTATAGAATTCTTTAATAGCAAACTATTTACTGAATCTTAGCACCCAATGTTTAGTATCAAAAGTGTATAAGATGTATTCATTTTCCATGGAGATGATATGCGCAAATTCAAATGCTAATTATATATATATATATATATATATATATATAGTGTGTTAACAAACAGATTTTCCGGTGTCTAGATCCAAGAAGGATCTACACCCAACATGACTTTCACACTAGTCCCCATGCATTTCTTCTAGCACCCGTTGTGCTTTTTCGGCCTCGGACCTTAGAAGGAGCTCTTTCTCAAAGTCCTCTTGCTGGATCCCTATTAGATGTTCAAATGTACATATTTTGATATACTTTTCAGAATTGTCTTAAACATTTCCCTATGATATATTCATTTCTACATACATAATAGGGAATTTTCATTTTCTTTATATTCCAAGCATAATTTGCACAAATTGACTATATTTATATATTTCATGTGCATAATTATATTTCTCATGTGCAGCTTAATTTTAAAATTCAGAAATCTAAATTTGGCAAGATATGAAGATAAATTTTCTACATGCTATTGGGAAAAGGAACATATGCACCTAAAAATCTACAACAAATAAGAAAGGAATCAGCTTTTACAGCTCCACCAAATTAGCAAAATTTTCAATCAAATCAGCCTTCAAAGCTCCATCAAAACCTCTACAAATTTGATCCATCAAAATAGCAAAATCTTCAATTAATCAGCCTTCACATATCCACCGAATCAACAAAATATCCAACAAATTTTGCATTAACCGATCCACCAAATCAGCATTTATAAATCCATCAAATCAGCATTTACAACTCCAGCTCTCAAAACCCTATCAAAATGGCACTGCATCGGAAAAAAGAGGAGGAAGAGGAGGTTGGCCAACAGATCTTCATTCAGCCATAGTCTTTTCCATTCAGCTTTCTTTTTTTGCTTTTCTTTTGTTTGAGTTTTTTTTATCCTCTCATCAAGGAGAGAATTTCACCCCATGAGTGTGAGTGATTAGTTAATTTCTTTGTGCATCTTATGTTTTCTGATTTATGCTTCATGTTTATATAGTTTCTTCAACTCAGATTTTTTTTTCTGATTATAAGTATTTTTTAGATCTTCCGTCGTTTTATTTAAATAAGTTACGGTTGATCCTTTATAAACCCTATTTTTAAATCGAGTAGAAGTGAACTGTTTTTTAAATATTTTTTTTCATTAATTGAACATCTTAACTGTGAAGGAAGAGAGTCTTAATTATAAGAACCGTCCTTGATCTAGTAGTTAATGGTGTATTTACTAATGAAGTTTTAAAAGAGAACTTAAAATCTATATTTTTATGTGAGCAAATAAATCTCGACTCGTGAAGTAAGGGAAATATAAGTGCAAAAGAAAGAATCATCACGATACTTGTGGGTGGATTTCCAATCTTTGACTGCTTTTATACATCTTGATTCCAACTTTGATTTTTATTTTAGCTTTCAGAGTAGTTTCCTTAAATCATACCTCTAAATTCTTGTTTTAAAACCTTTTTGTTGAGAATGAATTATCTTTTATTTTTACTTATTTGCTTCAATAATCTCCCTGTGGAATCATCCTCTTGCTACCACTTTCTACCAAGAAGAGGTAAGAGTTTTGTAAATTTATTTTGTTGGAATCTTAACGACAATTTCAAGATCATCAATTAAGCCAACAACAAAACCTGGCAACGGCGCCAATTTGTAGGTGGCTTCATTGATGATCTCGAAATTGTTGTTAAGATGTTGTCTTTGCCAACAAAAGAAATATATAAAATTCTTATCTCTTTTGGTAGAGAGTGGTACGAATCTAAAACTCTTATGTTAGATTCCATAAGGAGATTATTGAAGCAAACAAGTAAAAATAAAAAATAATCAATTCCCAACAAAAAGGTATTAAAACACGAATTTTGAGAATTGATTTAAGGAAACTACTCTGAAAGCTAAAATAAAAATCAAAGTTGGAGTCAAGATATGAAAAAGAGTCACCAAGGATTGGAAATCCAGCCCACAAGAATCGTGATGATTATTTCTTTCGCACTTATACTTCTCTTACTTCACATGAGTCAAGAGATTTTACTTGCTCACATGGAATATATAGATTTTAACTTCTTTTTTAAAACTTCACTAGTTGATACACCATTAACTACTAGATCAAGGACGGTACTTATAGTGAAGACCCTCTTCCTCCACAGTTAAAATGTTTAATTAATGAAAAAAACTATTTAAAAAACAGTTCACTTCTACTCAATTTAAAAATAGGATTTATAAAACATCAATCTAAGTAAAACGACGGTGGATTAAAAAATACCCATTATAAAAAAAAAATCTGAGTTGAAGAAATTATATAAACAAGAAGCATAAATCAGAAAACATAAGATGTACAATGAAAAAAAACTAATTATTCACACTCATGGGGTGGAATCCTCTCCTTGATGGGAGGATTCTCTAGCCTACCATGGTTAGGGCTGGTAAACGAACCAAGCCGCTCGGGCTCGGCTCGGTTTTAGCTTGTTCAAGCTTGTTCAATTAGACAAATGAGCGAGCTTGAAAAAATTTTAAGGCTCGGTTAGACTCGAGACTTGGATCGAGTTTCATTTTGTGTTCAAACTTGACTCGTTTGTGTTATAAAAAACTTAGTTGAAGCTTGACTCAACTCATTTGTAAAATCAGAACATTAAATCAATATAAAACCATGCTCGTTTAGGCTCATGAACTTGACTGATTTAGGCTAAAATTTTGTTTTCAACCCTTAAAAACCCTAAAATGAAGAAGAATGCTACGCTCGTTGAGGCTCATGAGCTCGGCTGGGCTCGTTTATAAACAAGCAGCTTGAACATGTCAAAGCTCGGCTTGTTTACCACCCCTAACCATGGTGGGTGATATTTTAGAATAAAAATCAAAACATTCCATGAATATCAAATAAAGAGGCACTTTTTATTGAACAAAATACAATAGAATCAAACTTATGTCTCTAATAAAAACTGAAAACAATAACTCAAAATAAAAAAATTAGAACAAAAAGAACAAGAAAGCTGAATGGAAAAGGCTGTGGTTGAATGAAGTTGTGTTGGCCAACCTCCTCTTCTTCCTTTTTTTTCCAATGCAGTGCCCTCTTTTTAGGGTTCTGAGGGTTGGATCTAGAGTTGTAAATACTGATTTGATGGATCTATAAATGTTGATTTTGTGGATCTATTGATGCAAAATCTGTTGGATATTTTGTTGATTTGGTGGATATGTGAAGGCTGATTTGATTGAAAATTTTGCTAATTTGGTGGAGCTATAAATGCTGATTCCTTTCTTATTTGCTGTAGAATTTTAGGTGCACATGTTCATTTTCCCAATAGCATGTAGAAAATTTATCTTCATATCTTGCAAAATTTAGATTTCTGAATTTTAAAATTAGGCTCCACCTGAGATAATATGATTATGCACATGAAATATATAAATATAGTTAATTTGTGCAAATTATGCTTTGAATATAAAGAAAATGAAAATTCCCTAATATGTATGTAGAAATAAATATATTGCATAGGGAAATGTCCAAGCTAACTCTAAAAAATATATCAAAATATGTACTTAAATACCCCCAAACCGACTTTTTGCTAGTCCTCGAGCAAAACTACAAAAAAAAAAAAAAATCCTAACTCACTTTCGTAGAAATAATGGGTACACTTAGCGTGTGCAACAAGCTTTTAAACCCCTATGTTACCCTAATGGACGATTTTTGTCTCATGCGAGTTTGGAGCGAATGTACCCACAAAATTCTAAGTCCAACTCTCTTTTTTTATTTTTTTTATAAAGCACTTCTGAGAAAAATGACATCTTAGAGAGACTTTTAAAAATCTACGAAAGTTGACAACTCTATTCACATGTTAAAAGTTTCCACTCGTAATCAAGTCTTAAAATTTGTGTGTGCATAGCCAGCAAAGATGTAGCTTTCTTTTTCCAAGTAAAACTTAATTTTGATCACCTTTTAAATGGACTTCGCCTTGACTTCAAAAACTCACTAGATATTACACTCAACAAGGGAAACACTAAGAAGTGGGCTCATTTCTCTCAACTTATATATGGCAAGGAATCGAAATTCAAATTATCGACATATAATTTTATAGAAGGACGGACCATATCAAAGAAAAAGTTAATTTGATATCAGGAACAAAATATCATTAACTCAAGAACATTGGATTAAACACTATAAGTCATCTTCATCTATTCTCCATATTTTAACCACATTAAATTTAGGATCAAGTAGGTCTTTCTAATAGATTGTAATGGGCTAGGATTATTGTTGATAAATGGACAAGATTTATTTAGAATTACCTTGAGAATTTGTATCATTTTTTTTTTCAAGAATCATAATGACAATATCCCTTCCATAAAATTTCACAGTAATTGATTTTTTTTCCTTCTTTTTTTCATTCCCAAAGCAAAAATTAAGGTTACACTCATTGAGTGGTGTATGGATTGGAAAAATAGTTTGAACAAAGAAAGATTTATGTGGTTTAGGGGGTTTGACTAGTGGATAAGTATAAGAATAGGTCGGCTGATCATGATAGATGGGTTAACAAACATGACCTAAATCATTTCCTAAGTTTCACATGGTTATTATATGCCTTGAAAAGATTTCAGAGCAGTTTCTAGTGTAGTAATCCAAATTTTTATGGTGTTTTGAGTTTTTTTTTTATCAAAACAAGAATAAAGAGATCAATCAAACGAACTTTTTTATAGAGAAAACAAGAAAAAATTAACTTGTAACTCAGAATTACGTAAAAACGCTTCAAGAATAGAGTGGCTCAAATCTCTGTTGGGTTAAGTATTCACTAATGATTCTTCCAGTTCTCTCCCTTAGGTTTTGCTTTTCCATTTAGGCTACATACATGTGGTTATACGTGCTCAATTTTTTTTTTCAAGACTTGAAATTTGTGAAAAACATTTTAGACACATGATAGAATTAACAACTAAAGTGAAAAATTGAATTTGCAAGCGAAACTCATCCCAATTATTGAATTTCTCCAAAATTTCAAGAATATGCCTAGATTTTTTTATTTTTTTATTTTGAAATGACACATAAAAAATTCTTATTACTCCCCGTCCCGTCGAGGACGTTGTGGGATCTCTAGGTACTTTGATAAGACTCTTGGCTTCCTCAATTCTAGTATCAGCAAGGGCTCACCCGATATTCCCTCCAGGGTTGTTATAAACCTTTTCCTCATACTGAAGAAACTCCCTGGGACGTGTACCCATCTTATGATTTGGCAGTAAAATTCCGGCCGCGCGTTGAATGATCTAAGGATGATCATTGTCTTACAAAAATCTAAAATTTGTGAAGGGTAGATAATTTATCCATCATAATCGATTTAAAATGACACCACATAATAAATGAGGGTTTGATGCAAAATCTTGAAATAGGCAAGCGACTGTTGATAACTAAATGTTTTTTCCATAAGAAATCCAACATTAATCACAAAAATGCTTCCCTTATCAACTTCTTTCTTCATTGGCATCCACCGAATCAATTATCTATGAACTCTATATTTACCTATCTAAGTTAATTGATACCAGTACATTTCTTCCCTTGTTTTCTCTTTAAAATACACTATAATTTCCCAATGTAGAAAGCAGAGCCACTTTCTTTGATCTCAACATGTTTAGTCTAATATACCTCATCATCTCAAGCCTCCAAGTGAGAGAAGTCCATGACATTCCAATTTGTCCCACATATGTGGAGATTTTCCCACAATCTCAACAAGAAAATGGATAACTCTACCGAAGATTAGAAATCCCATCCCACCCACCATGTGCTAGAGTATATGGCTATCTAGAAAAAAAATGAAATGATATTTCAAGGGAAGAGCCATGTGGAAAATACCCAGAAAAGGTACCTTGGATACCTTATGCCTTGAGTCACCCACATTGCAGAGTTATCCTTAATCTAACAGATGTGGGTTGTATGTATGTATGTGTATTATGTATATATGTATATTCATTCGATTAGATTTTTAAATTATGAAAAATGTAATAAACCATCCAAATTAAATAAACCCTCTAAGCCCCCGTTTGTTTCTGGTATAAGGATAAACCTGGATAAGAATTTTCAAGTGCTTGTTTGCCTCGGATAACCCCGATAAAGTATGCCAGAATAAACCCTGATAAAGTGGTATATGGATTCTAATCAACCCCTGGAATTAAAGTTATCCTAGGTTATTCCACCCAAAGAATATGTGGGCCCACTATCAAATCAATTGTCATCACCTCTTATAAATCACCTGTCAAATCAACTATCATTACTTTTTTACATTTTTATAAATTCTTATCCATACTTTATTCACATTTTATCTAACCAACAGAACATTTATTCTTACGTTTACCAACGAGAATAATTCAAAACACAACCAAACACAAAATCACTTTATCCTTATTTATACTCACTTATGATTGGATAAATGTATACCCTAGAATAAAACATACCCCCGTTCCAAACGGGGGCTAAATGTACTGAACAATTGGACGAACAAAAAATATGTTTCACTGATAGGTACGGAAGGTATCCAATCAAAGAGTTTCATAATAATAATAATAAAACAAACAAAAACAAACAGACCCACCAAAATTGAACAATAAAAAAGGGGACCTGAAGAGGAGTTCTCATTGTTCTTCTTGCCCGCCGCAGCCACAACAAAACGCCTCCCTTCACGGGACCAGCCCAGACCACCCCTCATCGGAACCTCCAAAGCCGCCGCCACATCCGCCGCAACCCGCCGCGGGAGGGCTTGCACGTGGAACCCTCCGCCGCTCTTGAGGTTCATCAGAGAGAGATTCATAGCTCGCTCGCTCTCTATTCTCGGAAAATCCGCTATATCGGAAATAGTGTTCGATCAAAAAGGAATAAAAACTATGGATTTTGACAGTATATGCTGGTTGATTATAACAGATTGGGATGGGGTGCTCCGCTCTGTGCTGCACTCGTTAAATTTTGTCTTAATTTGAGCTATGATACACTCACTGTTTTATATAGTCTCATCCTATGTACTAGGTTAGTCCATTTACCATAACAATGTATATATCTTATTAGATAAGATATATAAATTAAAAATAAAAAATAAAAACACATGTTTGTTTGTATTCCTTTATTGTAAAATAAAAGGATTTTTTTGTATATGTACTACTGTTAAAATTCAATATTATCAAAATACTTTTGTTAAATTACATAGTATAAAAATAACCCTAAAAAAACTTTTAATTGTGTAATTGTGTCCTTTGGATTTAACTTCTTGTTCTAATCTATTTTCACCGTTTTCTCTCCGTTAGAGGGTGACAAATTACTCTTAGACCCTTTTTTACTCAACTTTAACCTTCCAAAAAAACCCCTCTTCAAAACTTCTCTTCTTCTTCTTCTCTACCATTGATCCTTTTTGTACAAACTATGTACTCGCATTTCATCAAATGTCGCATCCACTTCTTCCCAAACAGTTTGAGGGGGGTTAGGGTTTGAGGGGAAGCAAAGTAAGAGTTTTATTCATTCAAAAGGCTTTGATTAGGGTTTCAAAAGAGAGTATCTTCAATGGGGGACGGGTAGGATTTTAGGGGAGAGTATTTCGAAAGACTCGATCGAATGGGGGCTAGTGTTTGAGCGGAAATAAAATTAGGTTTTCTTTCTTCAAGTAACTTAGGGCAGCGTCTATGATAGGGGTACAGTTGCACAATTTAAAGGTTTTTGAAGGGTATTTTCACACCGTGTAATTTAATAGGGGTATTTTGATAATATTAATATTTAATAAGGGTATATATGCAAAAATCCCTAAAGTAAATTTTGTGTTGGGGGCTAGGGTTTGAGAGGAAATAAAATTAGGTTTTCTTTCTTGTAACTTAGGGCAGCGTCTGCGATAGGGTACAGTTGCACAACTTAAATGTTTTTTAAGAGAATTTTTGCACTGTATAATTTAACAGGGTATTTTGATAATATTGAAATTTAACATGGGTATATATGCAAAGATCTCTAAAATAAATTGTGTGTAATATTTTTCTTTTAATTTCTTTTTGGACAGTTGTACACTTATTTATGCAGCCCATGATTCTAATCGAGCATGATGATAGTTTTCAATTTTTTGACATCTCAAGTAAATCTCAACAACACTAACCAAATAACAAATCCTGTGAATAAAATGTCTAACACGGTTGAGAGGTAATATAAAATTCTAGTATTTTAGATATAAAATGCAATTAATAGTTATTTACTATAATTTTATTTTTATTTTTTTGATGACATGTATAACAGTTTCGAGTATTTAATTTCCAATCAATATTTTATCAACTAAAAACAAATTATTAGCAAATGGGATGCTTCTTAGGGAACAACCAACCAAATTTATAGGAAATTGATCAAGTCTCCATTAGATTCTACAAGGAAATTGATGAGGTGACATTGAGCACTTAAAACCATAAGGGACGACGTTATTTGACACCATATTGCATGACCTCAAACATTTGTGAGTGCGTATTAATTTTATTTGATTTTATTAATGATGCAGCATAGGGATTATGCTCTTCTGCTAACCCGATCAATCTTCAAGGAAGCGAGATCTACAGGCTTCAATGATGTTGTTGAGGACAATGAGTTTCAATGAGTATGCTAAGTTTTAAGAATACTAGAAATTATAGAAATCTATGCATCTGCTAATCCTCCTTAGATAACAAAAATACAATAGAGGAAAAAAAATTCTCTTATAAAAAATCTTATGTGATTTTGTGATTATAAAGTTTATTTATAGATCAGAGAATTTTAACAAACTAAGATCTCAACAAATCTTTAAATTTCTCAAATCGCAAATAAATCCAAATTCAATCTGAACTAAATCCAAATTTAAATTCAAATTCAAATCCTAAAATAAAAAAAAAGAAATCTTAACAAACTTAAAAATGACTAAAAATGGTAAAATAACTTTTAACCGTCGATTTGACCTCCAAGGCGATCTCAGATTGCTCTGAAATTTGTTGTAGTAACAATATTACTATTCTTGTAGGGCTTGTCAATGTGGATATATAGAAATAGCGATTCTGATTTACGATTTGAAAGTTATGACCTTATAAAGTTAAGGCGCACCCGAAACCATCCCACCCTTTCTTCTGGTCTATATTCTCTGTTTCATACTGGCATCCATGAAGCTTGTACTTATGAGTGCTGCATCACTTAATTAATTAATTAAATTTTTTAGAATCACTGTTTTTTAGATGGAGATAGATTGGATGAAAGTGAAGAGAAATAATCTGCTTGAAGGACATTGATATTTTATTTTTGCACATTGAACTCTAAAATTAATGTAATTAAATAGATTGAGATAATGTAATGTACTGTTGAGATTCCTTTATGAAAAGTTCTCATTGTTTTTATATTTTAATTTGGGATTGTACATGTTATGATTATATTTTTGTAATATAAAATTATTTATAAATTATAGCATCGAAATTTTTTTGTTATTGAATTAGTGATTGTCATATATACTGTCACAATTTTTTTTTATTATAAACATTATACAATTAAAAATGTATTTATCAATCAAAAACAATAAATCTAAACCCCGGCAGAGAGACCATCCACAGAACATAAAAATACATTATTCATTCAACTAAAACTCCCCATACATGGATCCTATTTCATAATGCACAAAGTCAAACACACACCCCAACTAATACATGTGAGTTTAGCCAATAATGAACATTTAACCACCACTAGCTAGCAACATGAAACATAAACTTATAATAAAAAGGATACATAGCTTCCTACTACCACATATAACTGTAACTCCTACTACCATGTATAACTGTAGATAGTTGATACAAATGATCTAGGCCACCCTGGGCATCTCCGGCAGCCTCTGAGGCGGGCCAGGTGGTGGCATTGGGACGTAAGGCCTCCTAGGTGGGCCAGGCGGTGGCATTGGGACGTAAGGCCTCCTAGGCGGGAACGGTATCGGCTGTGCGTACCCGCACATACCGTAGATACAGAAGACCCCGAACGGGCACCGGTTGCCGCACCGACCGCAATTAAACGGGCTAATGTTCACATTGACGCACCTCCCGCTGCAGCATTGCCAGGTGAACGGGCACCGCACCCGGCACAGGCCGCAGTTGTTCGGGTCGAAGGCCACGTCGATGCACCGGTTCCGACAACACATCCCCCTACGGAACGGGAACCAGGTCCGGTCCCGGCATATCCACGGCCGCCACTGGCACCCGATTTGGGAGTGAGGGTGCGGGAACCGGCGGTCATCGCCATCGTTGGTTAGGTTTCGCAGCCATGGTGAGCCAGTTAGGGTTGGGGTGGGTGAGGCTTGGGTCACGGTCACAAAAAATGTTGCTAGGAGTGCTAGTGCCATGAGGACCAGGAGTTGGTGGTGCTTCTGTTGTGACCACATTTTGTTTTTTTAGGGATTGGTTTTGTTGCTTGTGTGTGTATATATATAGATGGGGGGTGTGATATTTGTTTATGATAGATGGGATTTCAGTTAAATGTGTGAGAGTGGTAAATCATGTTTTCTTTCATTGCTTGCTTTGTTGCTTTTGAGAGAGAGAGAGTGAGGGGCATGTGTGTTAGGGTTGCTTTCCTTTAAATGTTGTAACGCCAAGCATGATTTAAGGTTTTGCTTTGTGGAGGAGGGAGGTTTTATTGTGTGACTTTATGTGGATGGAGATTGAGTCTGGTTGAAGCTAACTAGACTTCTAGAACTGTGAAGCAAAACAAAATTGATTGTATTAAGGCTTTGTGTTATCATATAATATGAAGAAATTAAACTATGTAGTGTTGAGAAGTTTTGGATTGTTTGAATGGCCTTTTTCTTGTCCAGCAGTCCAGGAAACCAATCTGATTATTGTTATATATACACAATTTTTTTTAACCTCAATACTAGCTAGTCTCATATGCGTCGATTAGAAAATCACCAGAGCATATATTCGTGTTAACAAGATATATGATTTGAAATTTTTTTCACATTTTTTATAAATACATTCGTCCAATTCATTGAAGTATATGATTCATTTTTTTTTCTTCTAAAAGCATGTACTTTATTAGATGAAGTATATAATTTAAAAAAAATTCAAAACATGTATAGCCTGGAGTTAAGACTGAAAAATGGGTTGTGCATAACATGTTCCAATTTTGGAAAGGATCAAAACCATTTTGAAACTCCATAACTCCATGCTATTTTTGATGCACGTGCCATAGCACGTTATATGATTTTAAGACAATGATGATAAAATCAAAATAATCAATAAATTAAAAATCTTTTTGACTACTTCTCACCCAATATATAAACACACTAACATATCTACATAAAAAATCAACAAATTAAAATTAACTGACTTGGGAGACAACTTTACAAAAAAAAAAAAAAGAAGAAGTGAATGTACATGAAATCAGAAGAGTATATCTCCATCTCGTGTCAAAAAAATTCATTGTTTATTGAACGAAAAACATCTTAAAAATATTTAAAATTTTTATTGCAAACCCCAACATACTCCAACATATCCACATGACAATTCATCAAAATCAAAATGCATTGACATGAGAAACATTTTTACAACAATAACAAAATAAAAAAAATTTGAATGTACATAAAAGAGAATGGTATATGGAGGGGCAAAAATTTTGCTTACCGAGTTCGGGTAAACGGATCTGACCTCTCTTATTCTTCTTCGCCTGGTTCTGTCGTCTTCCGTCGGTGAGCATTTCTTGAGCGCCGCGGACACATGGAGGTGGGGACCTGTGAAAGACCCTCCGACGCTCAAGTCAGTCAAGGTAACCAAAAAAGGGGTTTTAGCAAAAGAAACTGTGCATACCTCATGTGTCTGTTCTTGCCCCCTATTTATAGAGAATTCACTGTGATTAGGGTTCTGATTGACCCCTCTCCATCGGACGGTCGAGATTCTGTTAGTCATTAGTGAGGATATAACAGATAAAATCATAAGATTTGATTAATTATGAGTTGACATGTAAATCCATATTTGGGTGGGATTTTGGCGACACAGTCAATGATGACTTGATCTAGTAAAACATGCCAACATTGATTGAATTTAAATAATGATAATTGCAATATATATAAAGAGATCAGGGCAGTGTGTAAGTGGATGAGTATTGACTTGGCATGTTGTAGTTGGTCGGATATGGGCCTTTGGGCCGAGTTTGTTTGGGTTATAGTCGAACGGGTTATCGTCTTATCGGGTCGGATCCGATGGGACCCTCGACCCAGCCCGCCTTTGGTAGCCAGAAAATTGGGTGCCCACAGTATATCTCCATTGACTGTGTCCAAAAAGCTCTTTTTTTTCTTTATTAAACATATTTGTTTGTGCGATTGATGCTTAACAAAATTTAAATGAAAACATATTTTGAATAAAAAACATTTTAAAAACATTTAAAATTTTCATTGCAAACCTTGACACATCTTCATAAAAAACCCAAGAAAATCAAAATGCATTAACATGGGAGACAAAACCAATTTTTTTTTTTGTGGAATAGGGGAAGAATAGGAGGGAATATGAGGAGAATAAGCTTAAAAAGCTTTTGGGTGCAAGGAATAAATGTGTATAACTATGTTAGAATATGTGAGAATAAATTAATATTTGTATTCTATGTTTTTCTTGGAATTGTGTTATTCCACCTAATCCTACTCGTGTAAGGGACCCATATGTCAAATTAACTGTCAACATCTCTGATAAATCAGGGGACTCACATGACAAATCATTTTTTCACATTTTATAAATCCTTATGCACATCTTAATCACATTTTATCGACAATTTATCACTGATAAAACAAACAACAAAAACTTTATTATTATGCTTCCTAAAGAGAATAACTAAAAACACAACCAAACAGAAAAATCACTTATTCCAATTGTATAACATTTATTTCTAGAATAGTAAACTCTACAATAATATATGTTTCTATCTAAATGGCACCTTAGTAACTTAATCTTCAGTCTTTGAAAGAACCCCCTCTCATCATTTCGACGAGGTAGCTTGAACCTAGAACAACGGAGAAAACAAACTGACAACGAATCGATCAACCACACAACCTTCAAACCAGAAAAATCGTTAAGACAAGTAATATTGTACTTTTAAGATTCACTATACGATGAAGAGTGCTGTTACAAGTAGTCCGTTTTACAGCTTTAAATACAATTCCATATAATTTAGCAAGATATATATGCCTTAATAATTTTTTGTTTTGTTTTTTACATTAAAAAAAATGAGTTCGTGGGACTGCAACATTTTCCCATTATGAAATCACGGTATGACAGCATTTCTATGATGTAAAATCAAATCCGGGCCTGCCTTATCATAATCTGGTTTTTTCTTTAGAGAAAGAGAGAGAAGCAATGTATTCAATTCCAACGCACACCCATTCCCTCCACTTCACAGATTCTCTCCACCACAAGTTTCCACCTCCCAAGAGAGATTCCTCAAATGGGTCCTCAAGATTCCCAATTAATGGCATCTGGGTCACCTCTAAAAGAAGATCCCATGCAAAATCTTCAATGCCCAATACAGATGCAACAACAACAACCCATGATGAGAAGAAGGACCAAATCAATGAAGAGGGAACACTGGCCAGTGGGAGTACTAGTGTTGGGGGCTCTGCTACCAGTTTCCTCTCTGTTCTGTGTCCTCTCCTTAAGCTATTTGGTGTGAGTCACTCTCTCATCACAGTTTAAGCTGTTTCAATTTGGCCTTTGTTTTATTTCAGATTGTGTTTTCTTTATATTCTACTAATAATGAGATGATATGCGAACCACCCAATACTTAGTGCCACCGAAATTGTGATCTTTATGTATTACATCATTGATTATTTGATTCACACACACAGACAAGTATGCATAGATTTATAATAAAAAAAATGAAGATTTGGGTCCTTTTTTACACATGTATAAACAGCTATATATTCTGTATTGAAACATTAGTATTTATTATTGTCTGTGAACTTTGGATGTTCTAAATGGAAGGACAGTGGATGATTTTTTTTGTTTATCTTTGTCTTGCATAAGATGACTAATGGGTCTCTCATTGTTTTGATGACAGGGAGGAGATCCTTCAGTTGAACGGAATGACTTTTTGGAGGTAGTCTCTTGTCGAAGAAATTTAGTTTTTCTTTCTTACTGTGGTATTAACATCTGTTTGCTGCTTCACTGGATATGCTAATAAACAATATATGTTGGGGTCTCCAATATGTTTTGCATTTTTTTTTTGAAGTCATATACTTGTCTTACGGAATACGTACCATTACCAAAAATGAAGTATATACTCAAATGAATTGAATGCATTCCTTTGGAATTTTCTAAACCTAGTATATAGTAGCCTAACGTAGCTTATACTAGGTTAGGAGAAGGTGGGAACTTCAGGAATGACTCCAATAATGACTGATGTAGTAGCACCCAAATGTCTGTTGTGTTTTTTGTTTTGTGTTTTTTTTTTTTTTCCAACAAGAATGTGCAATTCTTTACTTTTCATATAAGATGGTAAGAGGATGTGTCAGTGCCAACTAGATGACTAATCCGACATTTGAGTCAGAATTTGATCATGGCATGCTATTCCTATCATCAACAGGTATCCACTTCTTCATTATCTTCTTTGGCAAGATTTCCATGGGGTTCAAAGTCGGTAATCAGAACTTCACGTAGTGAAGAGGATGCCAGAAGTGCTCCATTACACTTGCAACTTTATGAATTTGGTAACCTCCTTTCTTTGGATCTGCAAATTTATCTTATGCGTAGGAGGAATTTCAAAGTAGTGTTAGAAAAATACTCAGTGATTAATCTTTATGTTATACATGCCATTTTGTTATTGAAAAACTAGAAGTAGTAAGTGTTAACCTTACGTTTTGCCTAGTCACCGAAAGCATCAGTGTTACCATCTAAAAATCTGATTTCATGTGCTACAGTCATACAATGTGAATACGGACTTGGTTATTTGTGGTTGACATCTAGCATTTCAACATGTCCTTTATTATAAAAATTTCTATTTTTTCTTTTCTTATTCTTCTTGTCATACCATAGGACCGAACAGGGCTACATGTTTGTACTGTACATACAAGGAGACATGTCGATCTCCTCTATGTGCATGAGAACAACAGTGAAGTCCAAAACCGTTTCTGGAACCCATCCATTTTATATCCCTTCCACGCAAGCCAATGGTTGCCTGATTTTTTTTTCTCGATACACATGAATTCTGCACATCATGAATTTTTAATCCAAGTAATCAATAGTTCAATACAAAGATGATATTCTGCTATATTAACTTGCGACAGAATATACAACTTACCGGTAGAAGCTTGAGGCATAGTGGAGTAATTTTATGAGTGCAAGTCAGAATGCTGTGGTTTTATGATGCAGGGGTACATATACATGGTAGATGGATCCATGTTTGATTCCACCCATTTAGATCCTCATGGAAATCCACTGTACCTTCATGCACTATGTATATTAATGTAAACCATAAACTTTAAAAGTTGAAAATAGTATCATAAACCTGGATTCACTGCAATACCTCCAAAACAATGCGTATATGAAATGATTTAGAATCTGTGACTTGGTTTTTCAATAATTTGAAAGTCCTCCCACATCCTACATCCATTTCCGGGCCAAGACTCATACTTGTGCACCATAGTGCACTAGCATGATTGCCCGATAGATCTAAACACCTATGCACTGGTCTTCTATGGCATCCAGACATCACATTTAATGCCACGGAATAATGCATCTGAAAGTGTGCCTTTGATATTACGACAGTTAACTTACTGTCAAACTTTTCTCTTAAAAAAAAATATTTTTTAAATTTTGGGTGTATGGAAGGATAGTCTGAATTTTGCTTTTTCAGAGGCATGTCCATTTTGCAGGAGGGTTCGGGAAGCCATGACTGAACTGGACCTTTCAGTTGAGGTAAAAACTCTTCTCATATGATTTCTGCACCATTATGAATTAATGCTATTGATTGTTCTGATGGCTTGCCAAGGAGGAGCTCCTCTGCCCAAAATCCATGCTAGACCTATAGAAGAATCTGTTTCAGTACATGCTTTCGTGGTCCCCAGTTGTGCACATAGACTTAGACCCGCTTCAATGCTTTTAGCTCTAAGAGACTGATAGGGTTTAGCTGCTGCTCTCGAGCAGCCTTGACCAATAATAGATCCAAGAACTGCTTCTGACTGCTGCACCATAATGTGCTCTGCTACTAGAAAGAATCCCATCTAAGTTTTCATTTATCCAACCCTCAGGAGGATATGTTCAGGAGACATTTGTAAGAAACTGCTCCTTTTCAAGGAAAGTGATAATCCACTGATGGGAGAGCCTTTAGATTTGATCAGTATGCTCTTCGAGGAATTTCTTTCCTTGAAAAGAGTTTTTAACTGATGTATGAATGTCATGAAAGATGACAGCCTTGTGTTAGAGGAGCCTTTGTGGACTCCTTGGAATCACTTCCATATAGACCATAAGATGGTAGGGAAAGCCAATTGGAGCACCAACTGTGAATGGGAAGTTTGTGTTTATCCATTTGATAAAGTCACACCAAACAGGTGAAGTTCTTTCTAGTGCCCATCTTCTGAGAGATTCCACACCAAAGGTACGAGGAGAGTGAGCATTTGAGAAAGATGTGCTCAGCTGTTTCATGCTCTGAATTATATAGCACGTGGAGTTGCTTAGCCCCTTGCTCTGAAGATGAGCCAAAGTTGGTGTTCCACCAAGACAAGCCAACCAGCCACATATGGAGTGCTTTGGGGCCTGGATTTTCTGCCAGATCCACTTAGTCCAGTGAGGGAAATCCCCTTTTGCTTCTGATAAACTCCTACGCGTGTATATTGTGAGGACTCCATCACGACTTTGAGGCCAGATAACTGGTAGGCTGGCTACCTCCTTTGATAGAGAAGTACAGACCGTAAGAGATGCCTCGTTTCATTTCAGAAAATATGACCCCTTATTTTTAAGTAGGGCGATGTGTCATAACTACATATTTATTCATAGCTGTTGCAAGTGCATTGGCTAGTCATGGGATTTGCTCCATTCCCATTTGAAATTTGATTGCCCACCATAGTAGGGTTGGGGAACAAAAGCTGGGTGGCAGCTTGGGTGCTATGTTGCAGAGACCTTGGCCCTTATCTAAGGATTAAGACCAGACATTAATTCTCTGACCAACAAAGATAAGAAAAACTACTGCTTTTTGAATTCTCTCCCACATTGACAAAATCTTGCGCAACATCCTGGAGCCAGCGGATGTGGGTTTGGCCTGCCCTACCCTACCTTATCTTTTCTAGTTGTACCTTAGAAAAAGTTATACCTAATTCAATTACAAATGGAGTGCACCACCCTGTCTTCCTTTCAATTTCCTTTTCTAAGGACTAATAATGATATTTCTCCGTATATTCACTTTTTCATACCTTGCTATTAAAACACCTGACATTTCATGACATTAAATTTGATTGCAGAAGCTTTCTGACCGAACTATTAGCATTATTTTTAGAGATCTCATGGTTTACTTTCTGACATGAATCTGTGAATCTCTCCATTAATTTGCACACAACTGTCAAATCTGTATATTGAGAGCATAATGAACTTTGATTTACCAAAACTCAATATTCAAGATCTTAAAGTTCTTTACTTGAAGAGTTTTATTGGTGAGATAAGATCTTGCTATGTTGTCTCCAATGTACTCACATGTTAGTGAATTGTCTTACATAATGATTGACAATTAACAAACAACTGAGTCACCATCAAGTTATCTGTTTTCCCTTTAACAACTTACATGAGTAAAGTGATGAAGGCAAGTTGCCACGGGTACCGAAAAATGTTGAGATGATATATTGACCTACTGCCATCTGTTGTCAAATATTTTAATTAAAACATTAAATCATGCAGGTTTATCCTTGCCCAAAAGGCTCTGTAAGACATAGAGAAGTAGTCAGACGCATTGGTGGGAAGGACCAGTAAGCAATTTTATGCTGTGTTCTTAGTGGACATATGTGCACTGTAGAGTATTATACAAGGTTGTGCAATATAGATGGGAATATCCAATTTTCTTCTTGTGTTTTCCATCTCATTAACAGTGCAATATTTGGTTTAACCACTATAGAGACTTTTAATTTATGCCAACCAAAAGTGATGTTTTCAAAAGCCGGAGGCCAACAAAATAATTCTATATAGATGATGCGGAGGTGTGCTCAATGCTCTGTGATCGTAGATTTCTTAATAATTACTAGACTTTTAACTTTTGATGAGGAATGTGGTTATCAAAATTTGTTATTTGAGGTTTTTTTATTATTGTGTTTTATTTTGATTTATATTAGGTGAAGCATAAGCTTAGGACTTAGGATTTGGAATTGTTAGGATTTAAGTTGTATAGGTATATTTTTGTCATAATTGTTCTATATTCAAGTGAATGTATGACACTTTTAATCAATATCTAAAACCTAAGAAATCTCAGAAATCTGAAATTTATCATAATAGATGGTTCTCCTTCCTTCCCAGAGAATTTGACAAGGCTCATAACTGTACTATGGAAAAAAGAGTGATGTGATAATATGTTATTTTCTATGAAGAGGTTCTGATGGAGATCTCAATTCTCACTGTATTTTAAAAGAGATCACAAACATAGCCAAGAAACTATTATAATGAACCTGCCTTAGGCAGGGTATATGGCTGAATTTATCTTCCACCGAGTTCTTGATGCTCCAATTGAATGAACAGTAACTTATTTTCATATTTGGATGATATTGTAATGAGTGTCATCCATGACTCTGTTAAGAGTTTTGCAAGTAACCTTACCACATGGTTGACATGCATATTTATGTAATCTTCATGTGCAATGTTGGATGAACATCTTGTTATTCTGTTGGTTTGAATAGTGTGTTTTTCTTTCTTCTCTACTTCTATTAATTAATGATGAGCTATAATTACCAATGTCCGAGCAAGATGAAGATTTGCATATATTGTTCCTGATATCTCCGAGGATATAGAGGAACAAGCCAATGTGGAAAAGAATGATACTGATAACAATAAAACTTTTCTAGGTCATGCTGAATAATGAAGTTGTGGAGAAGTAAGCCAAGTTGATTAGATATTGTATCCTGATGCCAAAGTTGAGCACCTTGTCATTGTGCATCTTCACTAATATAAATTTGAAGATCCTTTTATCATCCCTCATAAGGTTTATTCACCCTTATCTGAAGTATTCGATGCATGTCGTGGATTTTTTTTCAAAGGGATACGTTGAAGACCATTCTCAAATACTTCAAAACTCGAGAACAGATTTGAACCCAGGGAGAGTGATGAAGAGTGAGATTATGATTTTTTTTGTTATTTGGGATATTTTTTGTTATTAAGTGTATTTTGAATTATGTTAAATTCAATCATAGCGTTAGCCCCCGTTTGGAACGGGGATATGTTTTATTATAGGGTATACATTTATCCGAGCATAAGTGAGTATAAATAAGGATAAAATGATTTTGTGTTTGGTTGTGTTTTGAATTATTCTCGTTGGTAAACGTAAGAATAAATGTTTTGTTGTTTGGGTAAAATGTGAATAAAGTATAGATAATGATTTATAAAAGGTAAAAAAGTAATGATAGTTGATTTGACATGTGATTTATAAGAGGTGATGACAGTTGATTTGACAGTGGGTCCACATATTCTTTGAGTGGAATAACCTATGATAACTTTTATTCTAGGGGTTGATTGGAATCCATATACCACTTTATACTAGTTTATTTTGGCATACTTTATCTGGGGTTATCCGGGGTAAACAAACACCCCAAAATATTTATCTGGGGTTATACCGGAAACAAATGGGGGCTTAAGATTCACTTCTATTTTAAGGTTTTTTTTATTGGCTTTACAGAATTTCAGTTGATTTTAAAGAACGAATAGAATATTTTTATATGTCCTACATCAACATGTATGGGGAGACAAGTTAAAATGATGGCAGAACTATGAAGGAGAAGCTTAGAATGATCGTGCTAGAGTAGGCTGAGTAACTTCAGTGGGAGAATTTTCTCCCAGTCAACATGTTCAACATTATGCATCTGCTTGCCAGTTCCTATGGTCGACCAAATTAAGGTTTGATGGTGTTAGAAAGAAAGGGTTGGACAAACTGTTGAAGCCTAGAATGGAACTAGCTAAAGGAGGTGTGAGAGAATATGACCACTATGGATGTCATCTTACAGGACTTCATGGTATTGTATGATTGATGAAGAGTGAACCATAAATTTTGTTGTTTTGTTGATCAATTAAGTAATGGCGAAACTTAACTGAGCTGAGTGGATCTATTTAGTAAATTAAATGTCCACACCAGTTTATCTTACATTCACAATCTGCCCAATTTTTTTATACCTCCCCCCCCCCTCCCCCCACCCCACAAGCACGCACACACACACTCTATTCATGCTTTTGTCTGATGTATCTTTTTTCATCTTCCATGCAGGTTTCCTTTCCTTGTTGACCCAAACACCGGAATTTCTATGTATGAAAGTGGTGAGTCATCAAATTCTATGGTTCTTTAGTTTCAGTAGCAAGCATTATTTTCTCTACCATTATACACCACATTGCATGAATTTGCACGCTGCTTTATTCTAGTGGATATAAAATGAAATGACCACCAATCTTGAATTCATTATCCATGTCAACTCTATCGGTTTCTTTTATAGGAATTTGAGCTTGATACAACCCATGTAAACTGAAATGTCTTTCTTAAGCTCTAACACTGTCATGTCATCTTTACCTTATGGCAGATGTAGTACCTGCCGCATATTAAACAAATCTAACATGGATGCTGTCACTGTTCGGATATGCAGTCTCTGCGGCCGCATATGCGGTTCCGGAGTGTGAACTGCATAAGGCCAAGTGGACTAATATGCACAAGTTTTTTTTTGAGGGCTCGTAAGATTTGAATAGAAAACTTTGGTGTGCCTTCATATTATTGAAGGGTAGACTTTATGCTTTTTTATTAGATGTTAGGGTTGCTTTAGAAGCTTTAATAACTTGGGAAATTTTGATTTTCCTTCATTATTTTTTTTCCTTAACTTTCTATTTTTCTAAAAATCTGGGATAGGTTCATTTCCCTATCCATTATCAACTATACATGTAGACTTGCTTTTATTTGTTCAAATATGTTCTCTAATTTGTGATTAGAGACCTTTGTTGTAAATTATTTTCACATCTGCATGTTTATCTTGTCATATGTTGTTTGAAAATAATCATCATATATATTTTTTTTAATAAAAATAAAAAAACTGCATATACTCCCACATGCTGTAGATACTCTATGCGGTACCCCAGCTGCACGCAACCCTGTTCGCATATGAATATTGATGCTATATCAAATGTGCTGTATTACCTTATCATAATAGTCCCAGGTTGCATGGTTTAAAGTGTGTGGCCACGAAGGTAGGTTTCCTTTACCCACCATTGGTCTCAGTTAAAGATTTCATGGTAGGTCCCTTTTCTTCTCCCTACCAACTAGCCCCACCCAGGAATTTACACCATGTAAAGAGGGATGATGTCAGGTGGACAAACACTTATAGTTATGTTAATTTTGTTTGGAGCTTTATCATTTTCTTTGGGTTTGGCTGCATAATCGGTCCCATTTTGATGGAATATATTTTCCTTTCTATTTGTATAGCTTAAAAGTAATTGTTTCTAAGATTTCGCTGCCTATGTAGTTTAATTTTTCATGATTTTGGAAGACCACCAATTAAAGAAGATGAACTACCACTCCCTTCAGAAAATCACTATACATTGTAGTATAATGTTCAGTTTCATTGGCCTATTAAATTTATTATGTTCATACACATTTCAAGGGAAATTAACCATGTACGAATGATATGGGCATTGGATATGGTGATTGTTAAACAGCATTCTAACAAATCTCTTTTTTGGGCACGTTTGCATGCTTGCCTTCAGTCAATTCTAACACTCTGGACTGCATATATTGGTTTGTGCAAAATATATGGCCATATGCTTGTACTTTGATAGACCTCACACTGGATAGGGCTGTGAAAGACTAACCCTTTTTTTGACATTTATAGGTGATATTGTCAAATACCTGTTCCAACAGTATGCTCATGGAAAGAATCCCTCTACTGGGCTTTTGGAAAGGTACATTACCCTTTTTCTGCATACATAATTAGTCCTTTATAGTTGCTTGGATTGATAAGAGTATATATATTGCATATGGATTCATTTTAGCAATTTTTTTTTTTCATAATGCATATCTCAAACTTGGCAAATACTGAAATCTAAACCTGAACTGCTATTTGTTATTTATGGATGAAGATCCATAAGGATAGACCTTAAGCACCAATGTCCTAGAAGGCTGGCTGGGTCCCATTTTGTCCTCGCTCTTGGCTGTATTTTTTGTGCTCTGTCACCCTACCAAACAATAGATATCTATTCTTAGGAGCAGTAGGTTATTCTCATTTGAGCATTGCAATCCAGGTCCAGCAAAACATATTTCGTATACCTGCATTTGTCATTCATGAATTATGCTCACACACGGCTTACAAGGACTAAAGCTAAATTAAATGAAGTGGTGGTCAGTTTTTGGACTATTGATAATGTAAGAACAAGCATGCCTCTCCAACAGACATGAATACTGGTGAGGGGAAACTTCATTTCATGGACAGCAATTAGGCCAATTTTATGGATTATTTTTGAATGGAGGGGAGATTCCCATGTTATATTAATAGAGGAACTGCAAGAACTTGAGATAGAAAAAATTTCCACCAATACAAAGAAAATAAAATGGAAAGGTAGAGCAAAGATGGCAAAGGTCCAAAAAAAAAAAATCAAAAGTCAAAAACACTTGAATGGAGTCAAAGTTATCTACTTGAATGCCTCCTGCATTGATGCAGTGGATCCCCATCAAATAATAGAAAATACTAGATTAAATTAGGCCAATTATATAGATTTAAATATTAGAGAATTGGAATTACAAATTAAATAGGTTTTTCTCATGACAAAAAATAGAAATTCATAAATGTTTTTCAAAGATATAATGGACAATAACAGAAGTGTCTATCAGAAAGAGCTTAGTAGTAGCTTCTATAGGAATTAAGAAGAGGACAACATGATTCTTGCTAGTATTGACACCTTTACCATTGACTGGACCAGTACAAAAGGGCAAGTATAATAGGACCATTAAGAGGGAGGCCAAGAAATAGAATGGAAGTTATTAGGGCATAAGGATATGAAAGATAATGAACTTACAGCTGGAATAACCTCAGAAATTTTGGTGCAGTGGATCAGAGAGTGGGTCTAAACCATAGGAAAACAGGCTATATCATGAGGTTTCGGCTTTGGTACAGTCTTCCGAGAAGGCTTAGTTACACCACTAGAGCTTATTCATGGTAAGGCAACATCCAATGTTATGGATTTCTTTATGAAAAACACGACAAAGTAGAAATCTTGAATAAGTATCATGCATGTGCAGTCGAGTCGATTTTGATCAGAAACCTCTGATTTTCTTTGCAGAACATCATCATCATTGTGACTTGCCCATTTGATACATTGCTTGGTACATCTATGATAAACTTATATGTATGAGATGGTATGTTTGGGAACTAACAAGTATATTATATATGAGATGGTATGTTTGGGAACTAACAAGTATATTATATATGTTATGGCGAATGCAGCACATTGTTCACAGGATGGATGCCCACAGTTCTTAGAGCAGGCAGAGGGATGAGTCTCTGGGAAAGAGCTGCAGTTGAATCTCCTTTACAAAAATTAGAGCTGTTCTCAGTCGAAAACAATCCGGCAAGCATTTTCCTTTTCCTCAGCAGCATTTAACATTTATATGCATTTATGGGTTCCTCATCCTAGATTGGCCTGATTTATTTTTTTGACTTTATCTTTGATTAATGGGCTGTGTTTGAAGTTGAATTATTTTTCAGCAGTGATGCTACTGAACTTGTAATCTTCTGTGTATCACATTGTCTTCATATAATATTTTTTGCAGTTTGCAAGGATTGTTCGTGAAGCCTTGTGTGAATTGGAGCTTCCTTACATCCTCCATAATGTGGGAGAAGGGTCATCAAAAACTGAATTTCTTCTTCAGTTATCTGGATCCAGAAAGGTGATTCATCAGTAACTTCAACACTGGGAATTGAATTCGTACTATTTTTGCCAAACAATCAAAATCATGAACCACACCAGTTGGTTTTACTCAAGTTAAGAATTTAGAATACATGGTTCAGACTCATTCCCAAGAACATAATACAGGTCCACGTTAATTCCCAAGAACATGATAGAAGAGAAAACATATTATTTTTGGAGGGGGGGGGGGGGGGGGGGGGGATGGTAGAAAATTCAAATGGAGACATGGCTACTAGCATGCTTATTTCTAAAAACCTAAATTAGTTTCCTCATCTAGTCATCTGTACCTGGTTCTTAAATCTTTATATTTTTCTCATCAAAAAGTGGAGGACGAGAATAGGTGACCCAAAGATTTTTTCTAAAGCTCTATAGAAGGTTGTTTCAATAAAAATACGTGTAGCATTATGCTTGCATGTTTCATTGAATATAAAGCATAGAGTCCAATTCAGGGTCAGTGGATAAATTCTACCTTGTGTGTTTTGCATTACCACTTTAACAATGGTTTCTTCCTGTTTTCTTTAGGTGCCATATCTTATCGACCCCAACACTGAGACTCAGCTAGGTGACTACAAGAAGATTCTATCTTACTTGTTTGAGACCTACTCGGCCAGCAACAAAATGCCCTCATCATGAACTGATGAGGCATTCCAAAACCTTATTTTGTAAGTTAGTATCTTGCAATGTTTTCTTGAAAGTTATGTGGTAACTGCATCAACCCCACAATACAGGAAGAAAAGAGTTGATCCATGTAAATTTTTCCTTTTGTCATTTCGTACTTTGTAAGTAGCACCCCCCTGTTTGGATAACGGGTTAAGTGAGAATAAGAGTGGTATAAGAATGGATAGGGAAAATGGCTGTTTGTTTGCAGAGTATAACTTGGTATTACTAAGCCAGTTTAAACAAGTATAAGAGAGTATAACAATTCTAAGTAACCCATAGGATAAGCTATACTCAGTTTATCTATTTTCATGGATAAGTGGGGTCCACCTACAAATAAAAAAAAAACACAACTCATCACATCAAATCATTTATCAACACTTCTTATACATCAATAGGGTATACATGTCAAATTAATTTTTTATACTTTATTTATATTTTATTCTTCATCAACCAAACAACTCAACCTTTACTCTTACGTTTTTCAATAAGAATAAAAAAAAACAACCAAACAGAAAATATCTTATTTACGTAGAATTGTTATCTATACTGGCATAGTTATTTATTTAGAATAACTTAATTCCTCAATCCAAATGGGGCATTATAGTCTTAGCTATACAATTAGGATTGACATCATAAATAGAAGAAGAATGATTATATAAGCAAATTTTAAGAATTTTTTCATTATTGAATTTTGATTTAAATGAATTTTTCTAGGTTGAAAATTATGAAATATTAAATTATATATTTTGAGTGTGTTCAAAATTTAAAATTTTAAAAATTTAGATGTCACTAAAAATATTATATGTAGTCAAAGAAAATTTTATTTTTCATAGTACTTTTATTTATTTAGAGATTAATGATTTTGTGGGAATCTAACATATTTGTATTATATATATTTATTTATTTCACATTTAAGCTAATATTATTTTAGTTTTTAATGGAATCTAAATTTTTAAATTTAAAATTTTAAACACACTCAAAATATCTAATTTAATATTCCACAATTTATGCTTACAAAATTATAAAGACATTTTTTAGGGGACTAATAAGAAAAAAATGTTTAAAGTTGGGGACTTAAATGAAATATGAATAAGGAAGGAATTGATCACTAAATAACATAGTTTACATAGATTTAAAAATAAAAATCACATTTCATAAACTAACGGTATATGGACGGACATTTGATGGAATGACTAAAAATGAAATAGGTGGTCGAAGTTGGAGACTTAAAAAGAAATATGAAAAAGAAAATGAGAAATAGGTGGTCGAAGTTGGAGACTTAAAAAGAAATATGAAAAAGAAAATGATCGATCCTTAAATAGGCGTGTTTGACTTAAAATTACAAATCCCTTCTTTCTAACAATCCACGTTGAATAAGCAGATTTTTGTTTGATTGTATTTTTTGTTATTCTTATTGGGAAACGAAAAAATGATATTTTTGTTTTTTGGTTCACATTGGATGAAGTGAGAATAAATGGTTAATAAAAGATAAATAAGAGTTTATGATATAGAATAAATAAATTTTTGTTTGGTTGCATTTTCATTTATTCTCATTGTGAAATGTAAAAGTGATTTTTTTATTGTTTGGTTAATTTTGGATAAAGTGATGTTAAGTGATGGATAAGAGTTTATGATTTTTAAATGACAATTATACCCTACATAAATGGTTTGTGTTTGGGAATAAGTGTTGTGGGGGATAAAATCAGGTTTTCTCCTCTTGGGCCAGAACATCGTTTGATCCGAGCTTTCAATGTAGATTCAAGAAGAAGCTTTATCGGGCCTCCAGTTGTGATCCAAGATGAGGCTTAGTTCGTGCACCGCCCTTCTTTGTCTCCGGTTCCGACCACCTGAAATTTACACCAGTGCAGTGTCGACTAACGCCCCTCCGACGCTCAAGTAAGTGGTTTTTCTATGAAGAAGCTCCTTAGAATTCTTCTGCAAAAGAGGAGTGTGCGCATACCTTGAGACGAAGGGGACGCCCCTCTTTTATACTCGAGAGGGGTGTGCCGAGCTTAACTTTGAGGAGTGAGCATATCATGAGATGGAATTTTCACGTGGCTCTTGGATCTGGGGACACGTGTAACCTTGGGATTATCACATCGTAACTGATTTCCTGACAACTAGTCCTTCTCCCGCGTCAGGAAATATTCCCTTGATCTACTGTTACCTTATCGATATGGATGTATGGTCGACCTACGTGCCAGTCTGGATTTTATGGTTTGACAACCTACACTTCTTGTCGGATTTTAGTACTTGGTAGTTATAGCCTGTTCAGGCAATATCATTTGTCCGACCTCTATAGGTCAAGAATTAGTCATCCGACCTGTGCGAGAGTCAGACTAGGTCATTCATTAGTTTGACCTCATGGAGGATGTAGGCCTACTTAAGACATGTGGTAATTCAGGCAGTTGGGCTTTTGTTATGGGCCTTCTTAATCTGGTTTGTCTGTTAAATACCAACGGACAGGTTCTCGTATCTATGCTCAATTCTTTTCTACTGATGCAGCTCTATTCCTTATCATGTTGTATGAGAGATTTGCTCTTCTACAAGTGTGACTATGAGTGTGGGTATTATATGATGGATATGATAATTTTTGTAATGTGTGTGAAAGTGTTATGTGATATAATTTTTTAAAATGACAGATAAAAATATTTTTATTTGTTGACATAAATAAGCATTGACAAGCAATTCCAGTACTCCTGAAATAATTATCGGTCTTATCTTAACTTATTCAGACATAGCTATTACGATTTATTCTTACAAAATAAACTGTTCTTTTTTTTTTATTATTCTCTTGTGTTCCTTTTATTCTGGGTTTATGCTTGACCCAAATGGGAGATGTGTTTTTGTTATTCTTCTTGCATGCATAAAAAACCATACTGGTTAGATTAATCTGACTTTCATATTGAAAATGGTAGGGTAAGAACAAACGTGAATATGATGATATCTGGACCCAAACATGATTCAAAAACACTAATTTTATAATTATCTGCCAACATCACATGTGCAAAAAGAACTTTTGACAAATAGCCTCTTTACAATCTACCTAAATAATATTGTTTACTATTCTAAAAATTTACACAATCTCAGTGTAGCATGAATTTCAGAAATAAAATAAATGAAGGATGTCACTTAAAGTGATAAAATAAATGATGTCCACTTGAAGTATATAAAAGAGAGATGACACGATGGTTTGTGTGAAATGAGTGAAATGAATCACACAATTGGTCCCATTCATTCATAAGAGATGGTTGCTTTTAACATCCAATGGTTATCTTTAAAAATAAGCCAATTTTTAAAAACAAATAGTGGTTATGCACCTCCTAAAAAAGATTGATTCACATAAAGGAAAATCTTGAACAAACAAATGTTCCACCAAAAGGATGCATGTTATGATGGTTTTTGTGAGTCCGGATCTAGTTAGTACTGGTTTCGGTCAGTTTTATCAATATCGAACTGCACAACCCATTAATCGAACTACATAGTCTATGAATCGAAATGTACATTAAATTGTTGGTTACATGTTCCACTCATTTATTGGATCTAGTCCAATATGAGAATGAATGTGTATCCAACAATTGATTGTGCTGTTTGATTTATAAGATATGTAGTTTCATTAATAGATTGTACAATTTGATACTGACAAGATTGATCAAAATCAAATCAGTCCCTGAGACTCCTGACTGATCCGGACTTGGTTTTTGTTGCCTTAAAAATACTAAATTCACGTGACCTAGCCATACCTGATGCAATATGGTAAACAACCTTTGATAGAATAGAATCATGACAAGACATTGATCATATATGAAGATGTGCCACTGTTTATAAACATTTCCCTCTGGCCATGATTTGTCATTTAAACTGATACAAATTTGACTACAACCTACCCAACACTGAAAACAGAGATGACAGATACAGATGAAATGATCAATGTGGTCCCTAATTTATTTCTTATTGGATAGCATTTAATACACAGAAAAACATTATCTTTCATTCATTCTGTCACTTGTACGATTATAAAACATGTTTTAAATTTTCCTTGAAGCATATTTTTGACGCATAACATACTTTAACAAAACAATGAAGTACATAATTTTGAATGAATACTGCATACCATTTTACATTTTTTCAAAGAGAGTATACACTCACCTACCCCACCTCCTCTTCCAGTTTGGGAAGTGACATAAGGCTTGGTGGCATCCGATTTTGACATCCGGATGGGTGCGCCACCAGCAAAGAGGGAAGGATCTGATCGGCATCTCGAGGATGGATGGCCTGCAGAAAAGAGAGGGGGGACTCTTCGATGCTAAAGTCAGTAATCATAGAAGAAAGAATATAAAATAATGTCTGGACACATGATTTTTTGTTATCAAATTATCTCTCTATGCTATTCGATCCATCTCTCAATGTGTGTTGCCATATTTCATATATGTGAATCTATTTTCCTTTCTTTCTTGTCTATATTTATAATGGTTTTGGGATTGTAAATGAATCCAGACAATCCCTAAAATCACGATCAATGTGGATTTCCATGATTTCGGGGAGACAAATCCAACGGATTAATGGACTTAATCAATATTTAATGAGGTTTGATTTAATTTTAAATATAAATTCTAATATATGCAT
This sequence comes from Acorus gramineus, assembly GCA_030737835.1. Classification (NCBI taxonomy): domain Eukaryota; kingdom Viridiplantae; phylum Streptophyta; class Magnoliopsida; order Acorales; family Acoraceae; genus Acorus; species Acorus gramineus. The sequence continues at coordinate 19,818,999 of CM060855.1, read as the reverse complement.
TGATCATCCCAATTATCGTGTGATTAATGGACCAAATCAACCGTCCATTAATTGAGGATTCAAATATTAATTTAAATAAATGCATTGTCACCCCAATTGATGTGTGATTAACCGGGGTCAATGCCACGTATGGTAGTAATATAGGATGTGCATTTTTTTGGCTCCTACATATCCCCTCTTTTCCCTTGGATTTTTTTTTTAAGGGCTTGCATCCCCCAACGCCGCATCCCCCAACGCCGAGTCCCACAACGTAGTCCCAAATGGCCCGTAGTAGTGATTTGTGTCTTTCATAAAAAAAAAAAAAAAAAAAACTTATGAAATCCCAGTTGTAAATTACTTTGTCCGTTTAGAAACACATATTGAAAAGTGACTTTTGAAATAAAGCTGCTTTTTAAGATAATTTTAGACCTTGACTTTTTTAGGTTGCTTTTTTTTAATTCAGGAATCAATATTTGAAAGGAGTTTAATGTTTGGCAGAAAAAGTTGCTTTTCAATTCACAAAATTGATTCCGACCAAAAAGAGTTGTTTTTAGGCTTTTTAAAACACAGATTTCGAGGGAAAAATTAAAAGGAATCCAACTTCAGATTATGCAAAAAGCTGTCCCGTTTGGCTGTCGATTTTAACTTTTCAACTTTTTAAAAAGTTTTGACAGAGATGATGGACTTCTCCAAGTACAGACAGTGTAAAATTAAAAAAAAATCCAACATTACCATAAATGTGACTTGTGACCACCTAACATATTACTTACACCTAACATACTACTTACACCTAACGGTCACTTTTATAACTAATAAAACAGTGAAAGCTCAACAATTCCCAACAACTTCAGACTGACAATTGATGGCAATGGGAAACCTTAATAATAGCAATTTACATTTCGAAGTGAAAGTGTCCAATAAGCTATAAAAACATCAGCATTTAAAATATTTTTTAATTTTAAGTCTCCACAAATCATCATATTTAGTGATCGATCTCTCCCTTCTTGGTATTTAAGTTTTAGTTTCCAGATTTAAATGATAGTTCCTTTTTAGTCCTTGAGAGGGACCTATCCATAAATTATTTAATTTACTTTTTAGTCCCTGTGAGGGACCTATCCATGAATTATCCTTTAAATCGGGGGACTAAAACCTAAATACGAAGAAGGGAGGGATCGATCACTAAATATGATGGTTTGTGGGGACTTAAAACTAAAAATCCCTTAAAATATTCATCAAAATTTTTATTTGTACTCTGTTGAGTCACAGTTGAGTTTTGGCAGTAGTAGCACTAGGAACCCACTAATTGGTTTAGATCCCACATGGCTTTTTAGTTCAATGTTTAATGGGTTGAAGTGGCCTAGTGTGTGGATATTTTTTAAGGGAAAGAATCTAATTTTTTAATTAGAAGCTAGACTAGACTAGGAAACAAGATTTTTTTTTTTTTTTTTTTTTTTGATGTAAATGGTAGACATGCGCCTTAAATTTTATTACAAAACTCAAAGCGAAACATGTCGAAAAGTAAAAAATGGTAGAGGAGGACTCTACCTACAAGAAACATAATGCGATTACGTCTATTCCTCGATCTCAATTTTCACCCCAATATACATCACTCTGTTTGTCCCAGCACAAACAATCCCCCAAGTTTTTATGTAGTTCAAGACTGACTCCCATAAATTTTCCATATAAACTCGAGAACCTCTGAATATCCGGTGATTCCGAGCAGGCCAAATGGTCCAAGTCATAGCGGGAATAAAGGACTGAGAGATCTTCCCTGCTGCGCTTCTGTCTCCCTTCCACCAAAGCTTTTTCCCCACCTCCCATAAGGCGTTCAAAGTGAGGTTGTTGTCCTCCATCCCTGTCAACTCCTTCAGACACCGCCAAAGCGTCTGATTTTGATCAAGATTTTGATTTTGATTTTGATCAACTAGGAAACAAGATTTTGATCAAACTAATAGAACCCACCTAATTTTTTGTGTAGAATTTTAAGATTTATGGAGGAAAACAAAAATATAAAATAATAATCTACCTCGGAATGACGTCTTTACTTAGAATCGTGTTTTCTATGCTTTGTAAGAAAGGTAGGTATGGACTCCTATTTTTTGTTTTTTTTATAAGGTAGGCATATCATACTCAGTCCATTTTATTTTTTGTTTTGTAAGAAAGGAAGGCATATGATACTTAGTCCATTTTATAATCTCATTTATAATAGTAAAATAATGCATGACTAACCTAACATGATATATATTTCACTATTTTAGTATATACTCAATTATAAAAGATGTAGAAAACATATATTTGATTTGTATGAGTATTATATTCTTAATTTATAAAAGAATGTAATACATTAGCTAAGTTTATTTCTAGGAAAAAAAAGTGTGTTGGTTGCAAATGAGGATGCAATGGGCGGGACTGATTGTATCATTTTTTTTTTATAATAATCACAAAATATTAATTTTTATGCAGAATTCATATACATTTACTACCACCCAATTTTATGGGGCCCCCACCCCAAATATTTGTTTGGGGTGGGAAGGATAAGAGAGGGGGATGGTAGGTCAGGGGCCTGCACTCTCTCTTTTTCTCTCCCCCCTTACCCCGCTGTGCCCTCTCTTGGACTCTTTTGCTCACCGCTGCCGTCCTCTCCCGATGCCGACCGCCCTTCCATCGACCACCTCAGTCTCTTTCTCTCTCTATGTCCCATTCTTTCTCCCTCACCCTTTTTTTTTTTTCCCAATCATTCACACACCTAAATTTCTTTTGGAGTGGGGTGACTCACATACAGGATTGGTAACATGTAATTTTCTATGCAAAGAAAATATAATACATATTCGTATTTATGTATCTCTCTCTCTCTCTCTCTCTCTATATATATATATATATATATGGTTTTCACTAATGAAAAATAAAAAAATTCATATCCTATAGCTTCGAATGGGAATGTAAAATTGAAACTCTTTCCTTTTAATACATAAGGTAATAGATAAAATGATATATATTGAGTCGTCCAATTCTCAAGGGTATATTAGAATTAATGTGAAATTGGAGCTTTTTTTCCTTTAGTATATAAAAGCATCTCCAATATTACTTTTACCTTTTTTTTTTAAAAAAAATGGATGATAATATTTTAAAGGAAAAACAAATTAAGTAGTAAAAATGTTTGAGGAAAGGATTTTGAAAATGTTTATTGGAAATAATTAGAAGAAGATATGAAATTTTTAAAAGATTTGAGTAAAACACAAAGTGATGGTTGAGGACACATCATATCAAATCAAGCTTTTACTTAAATTTTAAGTGAAATTTGAATATAGGTTTGAGTAAGGGCTGGAGATGGCCTAGGAGGTAGCAGGTAAAATGAAAATGGGTAGTAAGTTTGAGAGAATAACTTCTTTTTCTTTTTGGTAAGTTAGCTGTATTCATGATTCAAAAGAAGCTGTACAATGGAGGTAAACAGATTACAAAATTACATGGGGGGAGAGTCCCCAGATTAGACTAAGGAATTTTTACAATAGTAAGGGTGAGTGACTAGTTAGTTCATGGAGTAAACACAACCATCCTTGTCTCTTTTCAATGCAACATCTAATTTTCCCCAAATAAGTGGGGAAGGATTAGGGAGAAAAATATAAGATAAAAAAATATGCTTAACTTTATGAAATATATATAGATCAAATATATACATGAGATATGTTGTAAATACTAAACATGTCCTGTCTCCATCTAGCCTAATCTGCAGATTGGTTGGTTCATAGCTTTACAGATCTGCCAAACATGTGAAAAACTACTAATATTTGTATTAATGTTCAAAACAAATTTTAACAATTTGGATCATCTTTTAATCTCCCCCATGAAAAACACATTGGATGAAGAGCCTACTCATTAAAAAAAAGTTTTTCTTTGGGGACCATCACATAAATCCAAATGGTGAAAGGGACCATTTAGTTGGATGGTTAGAACTTTAGAATGAGGTGTATTCAGCCAGACTTGCTAAGGAACCCCTGTCCAACTCATTTGAAGCATCTCATCACCTATGCAAGACAATTATTATCCTACCATGATATCTCTCAATCAAGCAATGATTCTAGAACAATAATGTATAATTGTTAAGAGATAATCATCAAATTTAGTTTTCTTGGGTAATTTGGTATGCCAAAATATGGAAAACGTGGAGAAGGTATAAAAAGTTTAGTTTGATAAGTTGAATATTATAAATTTGGGTGGGAGAGTTTTCAGTCACAGTAGTGCAGGTAGTTGAGTCAGCTGATTGACTCTTTCAAAAGAAGTTTTATTAATTGAGCAAAAGATTGATTAGTTTTAACTTTTGTTTAAAAAAATCAGACCAAATTTGCCTATTCAATTGTGTAAACCAACAACCAGTCTGGTTTCTTGTCTATTGAACACCTAAATTTTCTGGTTAATGAACTATTTTGATGAATAGAATATTGATTTATCTATTTGAATATAACGATATGAATTGAACATCAAATTTTTATAAATTAATCGTGATTGTCATAAATTAATGAGCTTAATTGATTAAATGGAACACATTCAATATGAAATTAATCATAATTGACATAAATTAATGTGCAGTAGTTGAGTCAGCTGATTGACTCTTTCAAAAGAAATTTTATTAATTGAGCCAAGATTGATTAGTTTTAACCATTGTTTAAAAAAAATCAGACCAAATTTTCCAATTCGATTGTGTAAACCTATGACCAGGTTTCTTGTCTATTTAACCCCCAAATTTTATGGTTTAATGAACTATTTAATGAATAAATATTGTTAAGAAATTAATCAAATTTGACATAAATTAATGAGCTTATTTAGATAAATGGAAAGCATTCAATATGAAATAAAAAATTGCAATTAAGGTGTAGTTGGACACTTAGACATGATCTTTGTTTTTTGGTGAAAAAAAAATGTAACTAAATTATTAAACATTGCCTATAGATTTATCAATAATCAATTTTTATGTGAGGTTGCTCCCTTTGTAAGATTTCTTCTTTAACATCCACATTTCAACTTATTTAACCAAACATTCAAAAGAAACCTACCAAACGCTTTGAATTATATTTTGAATGTTTGATATTTTCATTCCAAAATCTAGAACCACTTAAAAAAAAAAACTTAATAATTACCTCCTATGTTTTCAAAATTTAATCCAAGCAAATGAAAATAAATTTTTTTTTTTCAAATTCCTCACCTTCCTATCATTACAAGTCAAAATTACTGAAATGCACTAAATAGTAGAGAGTGATTGAACAACCACATGCACACTCTTCAGAATATATTCTTTTTTTTTTTTTTATCAAATTAGCTATCATGTCATCATCAATCAACTTCATTGCTGCTCCTTTAAGCCTACCCCAACTTATTTCCCCAAAGCCTTCTCTCCCCACCACTTCCCACTCCCTTTATAACATCCAATCCTCCCCTCCTTCAATTAAAAGTTACACATCCCCTCTCAAAGTCTTCACAAAACACACACACACACACTTAGTAATCAAAACCATAGAGAGAGAGAGAGAGAGAGAGAGAAAAAATGACGACCATAAAATCCAAAGCACAAAACACCCTCAACATCAAGCTCCTCATCCTAAGCTTCTTCCTTGTCCTCCTTCTCCTCTTCATACTAAAATCAACCTTCTACTCATCCTCCTCTCCAATACAACAAATCCAAACAACAAGCACTAGTACTACCACCACCACCACCACCAATCCAACATGCATGAAGCTCCCACCCTCCCTAGTCCAAGCCATCACCCACTACACCACCTCCAACACCACCCCACAACAAACCTTCAATGAGATATCTGTCACAACCAATGTCCTAGACAGGAAGTCCCCATGCAATTTCCTCATCTTCGGCCTCGGCCACGACAGCCTCATGTGGTCCGCCCTCAACCACGAGGGCCGCACCGTCTTCCTCGACGAAGACAAGGCCTGGATCGATGTCATCAAGAAGCGGTTCCCCGCCTTGGAGTCGTATCACGTCACCTACAACACCAAGGTCCGGGAGGCCAATGACCTCCTTGAGCTAGGTGTGTGAAGAAGAAGAAAGAGTCTTCTTCTTTTCATCTCTACTTTTTTTTCTATTACAATTCTAGATCAATTAAAAAAAAGGAAAGAAAGAGCAAATTTAGAGGGAAAGAAGAACTTACCCCCAGGAAGTTTTTCTTTCCATCTCTTGCTTCCTTCATCAGGGGAAATTTTTCATATTAGTCTCATTAGTACATGTTTGGATGGACAATATGTATTTATTGAAGAGTTAAAAATATTTCATTATTTTAAAAATCATCGATATAAATCTTATTCATGCATTTTGATGGACACATATCGTCCATCCATACACGTACTGATAGAAATTCCATCTGTATGTACTAATATGAAAATTTTTCATTCAATTAGTAGTTTTTATGTTTTCATTCTTTCTATCTTTATTTCCTTCATTAGGGCGGCAGCCAGACTGCACCCAATTATCTGACGTGAGGAAGTCAGAATGTCGGTTGGCCTTGAAGGGGTTGCCGGACTTCGTGTATGAGGTGGATTGGGACTTGATCATGGTGGACGCGCCGACGGGGTTCATGGATGACTCGCCGGGGAGGATGAGTGCGATATACACGGCGGGGATGATGGGGAGGTGGCGGGCGGAGGGGGAGACCAACGTTTTCGTCCACGACTGTGATCGGCCGGTGGAGGACAAGTTCAGTAAGGCTTTCCTTTGTGAGGGGTACTTGGTTAAACAGGAGGGAAGGCTCAGGCACTTCACCATTCCTAGCCACAGGTCCACTCCTGGACTGCCTTTCTGTCCTGCTTGATTTACATTCTTTTTATTTGTTTATGAAGATTGGGTTATAAATTCTCTATTGAACAAGTGATGCCACAGTGAGGTTACTTCTTTTTGTTTTATGAATTTTATTTTTGATGTTTCTTTTTTTTTTATTATTATTGAGGGGTGTTGTACTTTATAGAATCATTCAATTGGGGACTCAAGTTCATAGTGAGTTGATGAAAAGAATGGATCTGTAGAATAGCCTATAAATGGTCTCTGGTAGTATCTGTAACTTTGTCATCTCATGCGTGCCTTCTAATTTGACTATGGTAATTTTGACTATGCCTTCTAATTGTTCTTATTTACATTCAATATAAAAAAGGGGGATTAATGTTATTTTTCTGTCCTTTACAGAGAAGATAAAGTCTCTTACTCCAATTTAATATTTGAAAAATTGTCTGCAATTTATACCGATTATACAGTATAACAAATAAGATAAGTTATTCTTTCATCCCTTATTCCTCTGTCCTATTATTTTCTCCGATACCAAAATCATTCAAATCTTCATCAAAGTAGCTGATCAAAATTATTACATGTACTTCGGGTGACAAAATGTTGGCACGTAATGAGTAAAAGCTGGTTACATTATGCATGAAACCTAGATTTAAATCTCATTTATTACCTCTGATTTGGTGGGCAATATTTATTTATGATATTTTGTTGGCAATGACATTGGCAATTTAAATGGTTTATGAAGAATGAACTACTACTGCAGATGCATAACCTAGATTAGGAGGGCAAGAGCAACTACTGAAGTTCATTAAAATTAAAGATTTGTATATGCAAACACTAAAGAAAGAAAATGTGTTCAAAACATTCTAGTTGAAAGGGAAGGCAGGATACGATTTGCGTGCGGTTGAGGTACCGCACAGAGTATATGCGGTATGCGGGAGTATATGCAGTACGGTTATGTAATTTTTTATTAATAAAATTTTATTTTACGGTAATGATTTTTAAACATGAGATAATACGCTCACACACTATTATAAGCCTATTGCAATTAAACTCCTATGTGATTTAATTATATATAAATCCATGTGCTGGATTTTCACATTAAATGCAATATAATTAGGTACATATGAGTCCATAAGTGTCTTGGAAAATTTAAAGATAAACTCTTTCTTTTTGTTTGCTTGTACTGGTCAATATACATGACTCTACGGTCTAGTTTGATAAATAAATAAATATTTTGAATAAGTTAGCTTAATTTATGAGGATAAAAAGATCATTATTTTTATCTATATTTACATTTAGTAATGTATTTTGTTATCTTCATTTTTTTGTGTTTTTATCATTAACTTTGCATTTAGATCACATGATGTAAAATATGGAATAACTTCAATTTTTTTTTTTAAATATCAAGTCTATCTTTTCTATTAAATGAGCATTTATATTGTTGGTTTTGATTCTATGAAGTTTTTAATTTTTGTTTTTTGGGAGAAGGAAAGTCATAAATGCTGTCCATTTTTATAAAATGAGATTAATAGATGAGGATAAAGTCTATTCTAACTTTTATCTACAATAAACTATCTCCATTTTTTTATCTCAAAATACGAACAATTATCCATGTTTTATTTCTTTCTTTCTAATGTCATATGAAATAACATTTGATTTGATTTGATTTAATTATTTTTTTATCCTAATTTTTTATTTTAATATCAAACTAGACCTACCAGTACCCCCAAATAAATGAAACACATAAAAATATTTTAAAAAATCACTCTCTCAAGTGCCTGTCATTGTGTCAATGTCAACTTCACCCGTGTATCTCCCTCAACACAAAAACCACATGTAATAAAATAAAAATAAAACCCAGCAGCTGGGAGAGTAAACAAAACCAATGAATAAAAATAAAAAACTGAACAAAACCAGTGAATAAAAATAAGAAAGAAAGCAAAGACGAGAGCAACAAAGAGGTGATGTCGTGAGAAAGGGAAAGAGAGTGATTGTCGATGCATAGAGAGATCATCGATCACTTCAGTCGATGAAGACGAAGAAGCAGCCGTTCACAAAGATAATATGAAGAAGAATTGATCAGTTGAAGAAGATATGAGGAAGAAAGAAGCAGCCATTGATGGAAGAAGAAGAAGAAGAAGGAGAAAACCTTATCAGTTGAGTAAGATGAAGCACAGCCATTCACGAAGTTGGGGGAAGAAGGACAAAAGAAGCCATCTTTGTCTATTTTTCTTTAAAAACAAAACCAAAAGTCCGCTTAAGCGGGCGCATATTTCTGTGCGACCCGCTTATGCGGGCTCTGTCCGTATATGGCGTCTATTTGTCTGATGCCTACTGACCATATGTGGCCGCATGAGGCGCATTTTAAAACATTGGTTGAAAGGGACCATTTCCTACTTCAATTTCTATTTACATGTGCTTTGAATTTTCTTTTGAAATATATGTGTCGTTAATTTTTTATCGATGCATATAAGGTTAGAATTGAGGTTGGAAACAGATCTGGGTGTAACAGCGTCCCCAAATTTAGTTAGTCAGGTTTCAAGTTCTTGTTAAAGTCACTGATAAAAGCAATTCTTCTATCCAAAATCTAAAAATTCACATATCATTGAATTTTACAAAACTAGGAGGGATCTCCAAAAAACACTCTAATGCGTAAATGAAAGAGAGTATTAATGAAGATGCTAATAAAATTTTATTATTCAATTTTAATTTTATACGACCCTAACGATTTGAGATTTGTGGAATGTTTTTCTTGATTCGGGGTTCCAGTGTAACCGCCGAGGGACTTTCAGATCATCCCTTGTATCACATATCAGGTTAATGGTTTTCAAGATCCTGGGGATATGTTTGGAAACTCTTGGAAATGGTTATATTGGTATCAAAACCATCTTTTGCTTGAAAATGCCAGGGGTTGTATTTGTCCATGTAAATTTTAATTTATAACTTATAATGAATTCTGGATACTTTCTTTGTGCACAATTCTGGATAGAAAATGAATAAATGAATCTAGGTCCAAAGGAAAGTGATGGAATCATTTTACATCATTTTCTCTCACATTCATTCTTACGAGGAAGGGGAAAATTACTTTCTTTTCTAATTAGACAAAAAAGGATAAAGCAAAATGAAGAATTTTTTGTCTCTTCATTGTCACAAACATGAATGTTAATAAAAATAAGAAAGAAAGCAAAGACGAGAGCAACAAAGAGGTGATGTCGTGAGAAAGGGAAAGAGAGTGATTGTCGATGCATAGAGAGATCATCGATCACTTCAGTCGAAGAAGATATGAGGAAGAAAGAAGCAGCCATTGATGGAAGAAGAAGAAGAAGAAGGAGAAAACCTTATCAGTTGAGTAAGATGAAGCACAGCCATTCACGAAGTTGGGGGAAGAAGGACAAAAGAAGCCATCTTTGTCTATTTTTCTTTAAAAACAAAACCAAAAGTCCGCTTAAGCGGGCGCATATTTCTGTGCGACCCGCTTATGCGGGCTCTGTCCGTATGTGGCCGCATGAGGCGCATTTTAAAACATTGGTTGAAAGGGACCATTTCCTACCTCAATTTCTATTTACATGTGCTTTGAATTTTCTTTTGAAATATATGTGTCGTTAATTTTTTATCGATGCATATAAGGTTAGAATTGAGGTTGGAAACAGATCTGGGTGTAACAGCGTCCCCAAATTTAGTTAGTCAGGTTTCAAGTTCTTGTTAAAGTCACTGATAAAAGCAATTCTTCTATCCAAAATCTAAAAATTCACATATCATTGAATTTTACAAAACTCATCTGCAACCCTCCCAGTTTCCCTACCCAAACAGGGTGGTCATTTTTAGTAGAACTAGGAGGGATCTCCAAAAAACACTCTAATGCGTAAATGAAAGAGAGTATTAATGAAGATGTTAATAAAATTTTATTATTCAATTTTAATTTTATACGACCCTAACGATTTGAGATTTGTGGAATGTTTTTCTTGATTCGGGGTTCCGGTGTAACCACCGAGGGACTTTCAGATCATCCCTTGTATCACATATCAGGTTAATGGTTTTCAAGATCCTGGGGATATGTTTGGAAACTCTTGGAAATGGTTATATTGGTATCAAAACCATCTTTTGCTTGAAAATGCCAGGGGTTGTATTTGTCCATGTAAATTTTAATTTATAACTTATAATGAATTCTGGATACTTTCTTTGTGCACAATTCTGGATAGAAAATGAATAAATGAATCTAGGTCCAAAGGAAAGTGATGGAATCATTTTACATCATTTTCTCTCACATTCATTCTTACGAGGAAGGGGAAAATTACTTTCTTTTCTAATTAGACAAAAAAGGATAAAGCAAAATGAAGAATTTTTTGTCTCTTCATTGTCACAAACATGAATGTTTTGAGTCTTTCCCTCTCTTTTCTACTATGTCCATACTAAAACCTCACAAGATTGTGCAACTCTTGTTAGATATGCTTGCTTGTGTTCTTCTCTTTCTCCCCCTCATTTCGGACCAATTGTAACTTTGGCTTCTTTGTTATGGTGGTACCAAGGTACCACCATAACAACTTCAGCATTTGAAAAGCAAATATTTGAATTAGCTTTTCTTTGATAAGCTCTGTGTACAAGGTGTTGTAGCCTAGTTGATGAGGACATTTTTTTTGCTTGCACAAGCACACCCTCAACAACTTTTGTGGTCCAAAATTTAGGATGTTCATGTTTGATATTAATCTGTTTGGTTTTAGCAATTGACAATACTAATGTACAGCGTTTATTTTTTTGTTGTTTTTTGGTCTCCCAAAAAAAGCTTTTGTTAGCTCCTTTTACTTTAATTGCGGTCACTTCACATTGTATGCTTTTAGGGTTAGTTTGACAAGGGGATAAGTAGTAGGATAATGAGTAATTATAAAGATAAGTAAGTGGGTGGACAGCTTATCTCTATATGGTATAAAAAATAATCGGGATAAACTGTGGACAGTTATCCCAATTTTGAAATGAAAATGGGGTTATTTTGTTCCACCTAAAGGTTGGGATAAAATTTATCACAAATTTTTATCTCAGTTTTGACAAATGTAAATATGAACAAATTTAATGGATTTTTTATCTTTTAAAATTAGGACAATTTATCTTTAAAATCTTAACCTATTGTCAAACTTATCTCTAAGGATATTTTATCCTTTGATTTTAGTCTAGGAATTGGTTTGCCTGAATGAATTGGGTGTTATGTTCTAATGTTGTAAACAGTCTTTAACATTATGGAATGAAACCTCGAGCTGCTTCTTCAAGCCTCTACTGGTGTTAGTGCTCATGGTCTTATGAGTGGTTCTATATATTCAGTTGCTGCTAAGAACTATTTCGGTGAAGCACTATGGAAAAATGAAGACAAATGTTACTTACAGTATATTTTTCAGTCTCAATTTTAGTCTATGTTTTTTGATTTTTTAAAAAGCAGTATACCTAATATATATATAAAACAAATTTATATTATAGTAGACGCGAAATTTTTTAACGAGAGCTATATATTTTGTTATGTGTGTATGACACTAACAAAGTATATGTGACTGAAATTATTGTACCTGAAAAATGACTGTGCAACAATACTTAAAAATGAATTTTATTTATTCCCTTCAATATATGCCTAGCTGGTGAATTCAGGATGCAAACATGCAAAATAAACCCACTATTAGTACTACAGAAAAGCATGAATCTGGAGATAGGAATGGCCAAAATCCATTAGATCTAGCCCACAAGGTTTTGAACATTTTTCACATGTATTTAATAGGTCTCAGAGGGACACAAGGGAAAATTACATTTTACTGCTCCATCAACATTTTAGTATAAATGAAGATACATCTAATCTCATTTTTGTCTAATTTTTATTCTTCAGAGCATATTTATTCATTTGAAATGTAGAGTATATTTATTCATTTGAAATGTATACACTAATGAAAGGACTTCTATTATAAATGTATATGGAAAATGTTAAACTCAATCACTTTTACCAACCGAAACTCAGACCATACGTGTTTTCATTTTTTTTTTAAAAAATAGTAGAGGTATATGCTTTGATAAAAAAATATATATTGTTTTATTTCGAGTTGAATGAACACATTTTTAATAAGTGTAAAAATATATTTAATGAGATATATATATTGTTTAATAGTTATATGCTTCACTGGATTTCTAACGAGTTATATAGGACTTAGGTCAAAAAGTATATATACCCTTAGGTCCGCAGGCTTGTAAGTTTGAATCTCATGTCCAACCCAGAGGGCCCATTTAGGCTCGAGCTTTTGAGTAGGGCCCAGGACTGAAGTTTAAGCCTCGAACAGAGACACATTGGCTGAAAAGGCCCATTTAGGCTTGGGTCTTATTTTGTCGATGCCCAATGCAAGCAAAGGTCGAATTTGAGAAGAAACTACTCTAAATACTTTTTCGGTGTTTTGTTGATTTTTTATTTTAAAATGTAAAAATAAAAATTTAAATCATTCAAGTTTAAGAAACTACAAAATGGTGCCACAGTTTTCTTGTGAAGTAGCATCACTAAAAATTATTAAGCCTTGTATTATAAAATGAGTAGGCCAAGGTCGTGAACATATATATATATATATATATGCACTCACTCTTGACAGATTTTCCAAAGAAAGGTCATGGTGTCCACCTATATCATCTCTACTATTGTAACCCAAACTTTATCTTCATGTAAATCATGTCATTTTATCATCCCAGAGCTTCTTCTAATGATGTTTATAGTTTTGAAAATAAACCATCAAGCATTGCATGGGACACCCTCTAGTAAATATTTATCCATTCACACACAAACAATGTGTGATCAAAATAAATGCAAGACCTCAAAGAACCACAACAGTATTTGATACATATCACAAGCAAAACAAACCGACCCAAACTTCAACTTGAATGTATTTAATACATTCAAGTGCAAACCGTCCTCAATCAAAACCCACCTCTCCTTCTCTCCCAATCTAATCTATATATAAGTGCAAGCCACACATAGCTGGAAAAAAGTAAAAAAATATGGGTGCCTTTGGTCTTGGTGGGTTGATCTTGCTAGGGTTGGCATGGCTAGCTAGGCCAACCATGGCGTGGTCGACGACAACAACGATGACGAGGAGCCCTCAAGTCCCGTGCATGTTCATCTTCGGCGATTCCCTCGTCGACAACGGGAACAACGACCAGTTACTTACGATATCTAGGGCGAACTACCCGCCTTATGGCATCGACTTCGCCCAGGGTTCGTCAGGGAGGTTTAGCAATGGCCGAACTCTGGCTGATGTGTTGGGTGAGTGTGTTATAAATCTATGTATGTTTGATTAATTAATGAATGTATGATTAATTGATTAATTAATGTTGTTTGTGATTATTTTGTAGCTCAACTACTTGGTTTCCGGAACTTCATTCCATCGTATGCGTTGGCCCAGAGCTCGTCCATATTGAGGGGGTTGAATTACGCGTCGGGAGCCTCTGGTATCCGAGATGAGACTGGAAATAATCTGGTGAGTCTTTGTAAGGGTGCGTTTGGATGTGAGGTTGAAACTCTATGATTCTTAAAATCTTATATTTCAAACTCAGCTTTTGAAAAATTATGTTTTATTAGATTTTCAACCGCAAGATTTTTTGGTCTAAAAAAGAATATTGTGGTTTAAAAAGCTAAACGCTGAAAATGTGTTTGGATCTGAGTTTTAAAATTTTTAACTTTTCAAATGCAGAATCTACATAAACTCATATCCAAAAGGATCCTAACTTGGACAACGTTTGAAAATAAGAAGATTTTATTTTTGCGCGAACCATAACCAAATCTCAATTTTCAAAATATTCAAGTGTTCCTAGTTCTTGAAGAAAGCGGAAAACCAATTTTAATTTTAAAAAATGATTACTCAAAAGTTATTTTCAAAAACCTTTTTTTTTATGTAAAAAATTATTTTTCAAACATGTATGTAATTAAACACTGTCTTAGCTTGTAACTTTTAGAGTTGCAAATTTTTACATGCGCGATGAGTGCGCATTTTAAAAGTGTTACACTCAGTGAATTTGTTTAATCAATTGCTAAGATATTTGAAAAAGTACCATACACAGGCCCCATGTTTGTTGCAGCTTAAACTTGTAGATTATAGATTATAACTTATAGATTATAAATTATAACTTTTCTGATAAGTGGTAGATATGCTTGTTGTAATTGTTTAATAGCAGTAAATAAACAGCAGTTAGTGGTTGTTTAATAAATTGTAAAACAGTTTTTTGCTGTACAATTGTCAAAAATACCCCTATACTATAAAAGTAAAAAATTGATTTATGTTTGATTAAATAGATTGATTTTTACTTATAAAATTAATTTTATCAATATTTAAAAGAAAATTAAATTAACATAAGTAATATTTTAAAATCACTACAATATTTTTCAAATATTACATTCTAAAAAAAACAGTACAAGCTTAAGAAACAGATCAATGATCAATGAAACTCTCATGTATAACTTGACAAAAATAATAGTTCAAGTTTTATAATTTCTCCAATATGGACTGAGCAATTCATCTTCATGCATGATTCTATTCTTTGTTAGCTTTATATTATGAAAATAAAGGCCTCAGTGAGAAATATATATTCACCATAACTAATGCATAACTTGCATATCATTTTCATTGTTGTTTAGGGGGATCACTATTCCATGAATAGACAAATAGAGAACTTCGGCTATACGGCACGACGAATTCAAAGGTTATTCCGAGGGAATAGCAGCCGGACATTGGAATACCTAAACAAGTGCATCTTCTTCTCTGGGATGGGGAGTAATGACTACCTGAATAACTATTTCATGCCTTACTATTACTCTACTAGTAGTCAATACAGCCCAAAGACTTATGCCACTCTCCTCCTCCAAGACTATTCTCGCCAATTATCGGTATAAAACAATCTTCTTTGACTTCAATTAATTTTTGATGAAAACAAGTTAATTTTTTTTTATAATTTGAAAATATCATGTCAAGAGAGTTTGTTTTTTTTTTATTTATGAAAAATGTGAAAAATCCCCATTTACTGTCCAATTTGCATTTTCTAATATATGTTATATTTGTCAAATAAAATATAAACATGAATGAATCGAGAATGAGTATGTTTTTGTAAAAAATTAAAAATAAAAACTTAGGTATTGGAATAAACTACTATATATTAGGTTATGAAAACTAAGGGGTGCAAATGAGATTGTAAGAAAAATTGTGTTAGTGCGTTTTTTTTTTTTTTTTAATCTTAGCTAGTGTTTGGAAATAATGGTTGATTTTCAGGAATCGTACCTTTTTTTTCTTTGAAAAAAGCTGATTTTCTAAGAAGCGTACTTTTTGTGCTTTTTGAAAAATAATTTTGAAATAATATTGATAACTCAAACGCAAAACTTGGCTTTCCAGTTTATCATGAGCATTTGGAAACATATTTGAAGATTTTTTTTTATTCCTCAAAAAACAACATTACCCAAAACATGTTTCCAGATAGTCCCTTAATATAAATGAAAGCCAAAATGTCAAAATTCTACAATAAATGGTTTCCAACGGATCGATAAAATCATTAAGAGCTAGCTAATCAAGATCATTTTGTTTTTGATCTCCAACAACTTGACATCTCTTCATGTAGAATTTATACAATTTGGGAGCACGAAAGTTCGCCATTATCGGTGTCGGGCAGATCGGATGCATCCCTTATGAGCTAGCTCGAATGAACAACCGCAACGGAAAAAGTCGTTGCAACGAAGAGATCAACAGGGCGATTAGCATCTACAACAACGGATTAATTAAGATGATCGATCGATTCAACAACGGGGAGCTCCCAGGCGCAAATTTCGTTTACGTCAACACCTACGAGAGCTCAAAAGATGTAGCGGCCAATGCAAATTCTTATGGTACTACTAATGAGCTTAACATTCAAATTTTTCTTAAGTTGGGCCCAGATCCAGTCAAGCCTGGTTACCATCAGCAACACGTGCAATTTGATACTAATAATATCAGACTTGACTGGATCAGACTCTTGAACTTGTTAATAATGAACTAATAACATTATGCTTGTAATTATTGAAAATTTAGGGTTTGAGGTGCTCGACAAGGGGTGTTGCGGTGTGGGGAGGAACAACGGGCAGATAACGTGCCTTCCGTTCCAGCAACCTTGCCCGGACCGGAGCAAGTACTTGTTCTGGGATGCCTTCCACCCAACAGAGGCGGCGAACGTGATCTATGCGAGAAAGGCGTACGGATCTACCGATCGCTCCGAAGTGTACCCGATGAACATCAAACAGCTTGCTAGTTGTGTCTAGCTAGTATATAGCTGCATATTTGGATTGTAGTGTTTTTCTAGTGTTGCATTCCCTTTTTGAAGTTGTGTAATAAGAGTAGTTATGGTGATGAAGAGATTTATGTAAACTTATTATATTTTTAAGGAGATTTATTAGAAGAACTTCAAATATATAGCTGCACTAAAGAGAATATAGTTAGGACCAACTGTAGTGATTCATGAACAGATCTATTGATGGACTCGGGTTGAATATGAATAAACAAGTAAAAGATGGTACATAGACATTGAAATTATAATTAATAAACTCGAATATATGGGGGGTCCAAGGCTGAAGATCAATTTGCTTTGGGAGCTCTCATTAGGGATCACAACGGGGACTGTTATAAAGTACTAACAGCCTGAATTTGGCTCGAAAATGACTCTACAACAGTTATAGCATGGGTTAATGTAGAAGGCACAATCTCATGGTCTCTCGGAGATTTAGGTCCCGTTTGGATCCACAGTGGAATGGATTCTCAGGAAACACGGTCTACCGCCACCATCGCAGATCCAAATAAAATTTGAGCATGGGCTTTTTTAGGGCGGTACACGGCTTTTTTTTTTCACGTTTATGAACTCTTGAAAACACCAAATTTCAACCGCGATGTTCAGTTTCCAAACGCAATGTTCTACACCGCAGTCCCAAACGGCCCTTTAAGATCTTTTAGTCTCATGGTAAACTTACATGAAGATTGGAAGATTTCACATGTTTATAGAGAAGGAAATCAGTTTGCTGATCATCTTGGTGCGCACCAATCTCTTATGGGCACTGCAAATCCTCCAAGAGGATAAAGAAGACCAAATCCAAATTCGAACTTCATAGTATGCTGCTTCAATGACCTTTCTTTCCTACTGCTAATTATCTGGAAAGTAATATGGCTGGGCTTCCCCAGTTTAATTTCCTATAGCCCATTCTATCTCTTCCTTTTATTAATTTTGTTCCATATTGCTTGTACAATTGTGTACAATTTGGTTAGCAATTGCAATACTCTTCTTTACCAAGGAAAAAAAACGAAGAAAATAAGATATATATAGCATTGTATCTCCAAATATAGAAGTTCAAGCAAACAAAGCACAACAATATGGAGACAACTCCCGATTAGTCTTATTAGCATCCGATGTCAGTTGCACTCACAAACTCAACTACAAAAACAAAAACACACCTCACATGTTAAGCAAATTCTAACATATCTGTAGCCTTCATATCTATATAGCCTTAGAGACTGGCCAGTTGTTTGATGTTCATCGGATACACAACGGAAGCGTCGCCGTCGAACGCCCGCCTCGCCATAATTATGTTCACCTTCGCAGTCGGATGGAAGGCGTCCCAAAATACATACTGGTCACGGTTAGGACACGGCGTCTGGAACGGCAAACACGTTATCTGGCCGCGGTTCCGGCCAATGCCACAGCAGCCCCTATCAGCCACACTAAATCCTACAGTCACATACAACACACACAATCAAATGAGACCCATACATTGATCAATAGAGCATCAACAAAGCATTACATTAGTACCATATAGTCTAGGGTTATTGAGGATGTCCTTGAACATGTGGTAGATATCAATGTGGATGAACTTGGCGCCGGGGAGGTTCCCGTTGAGGTTATTGACCATCGATCGAACGTTGTCGTTGAACGGGACGACGAGCTTGTCCACGTCGTCCGAGCACCGCCCGTTTGGGACCTGCGCGAGCACGCTAGGTATGCAGCCTAGCGAGCCAACACCGGATAGCACGAACTTTCGCGCGCCTAGGTTGTAGAGGCTCTGCATTATCAGAATGAGTTAGCTCATTCTGTTGTTTGCTGATGTGACACAGATGTGGTCGATGAGAGTGAGACTGTTTTTCTTTTCTTTTTATAAATAAAATAGATATTGCTATCAATTTGTATTGCTAAAAGAATGGGTATAACTCTGAATTAGAGGTGAGAGAGTAAAGAAAGACGTGAAAAAAAAACATAAAGCTAAAGCAAAATAAAAAAAACATAGAGTGAATGTGATCTCAAGTAAACAAGAGAATGAGAGTGTTACAGTGAGCTGGCGGGTGAACTGTGTGACGAGGAGGTCGGCGTACTGGGTAGAGGTGTACTGGTTGCGGGTGTTGTAGTTGGGCATCATGTAGTTGTTGAGGTAGTCGTTGCTGCCCATGCCGACGAAGAAGACGCACTTCGCGATCGACTGCGAGACCGCGTCGGCGCCGAGGTTGTCTGTGATCTGGTCTAGGGTGCTCTCAAAGTTGGTTATCTGTTGATTGAAGGGTATGCGCCCCACCTAAACAAACCAAAATTCAAAGGACAATGAGTTGTTCGGTTGTCTTGATTTTAAAATGAAAATTAACAGATAGAGGTGTGGGGGTTAATTACAAAATTCCGGCCGGTGACGTCTAAAATGCCGGCGGCGGCGGAGGCGTAGTTGAGGCCATGCATCACCGCTTCGCCGGTCGCCTCTGAGTGCGCCGGGATTAGAGGGAGACCGAGGAGGTCCGCTGCACATATGGAAAAATGGAAGGACGCTGTAACTCTTGGTTTTTTTTTACAGTTTAAAATGTAGTCCTATATATTTCGTTAGAAATCTAGTGAAACATATACATTAATAGATGATGTACATACCTTGTTAAAAATTTTTTTACACTTATTAAAAATTGATTCATTAGACTCAAAATGGAGTGATATACACTTTTCATTAAAACATATACTCATTTTATCATGTTGATATATAAAAAGTAAAAATAAAAAACATGTATGGAATGAGTTTTGGATTATAAAAATGACCGAGTTTAACTTTTTCAAAATAAAAATGCATGGCAATTAAAATTAACAATTAAGATAGTGTTGCGGGTTTAAGTCCTAGCGTTTATCTAGCCAAAAAAAAAAAAAAAATTCATTAATGACAAACCATCTATTTTTTTGGTAAAAAGTTACTCTTTTTCTTTTGTAAGAAAGCAAGATTTATTTTTAAAAAGGGATTTTTAGTTTTAACTCTCTGTAAGCATGTCTATTTAGAGATCGATCCGTTCATTCTTCATTTTTTTTTTAAGTCCCCAACTTCAACCGCCTATATCGTCTTTAGTCTCTCTGTCAAACGTCCATTCATATACCGCTAGTATGTGAAATGTGATTTTTATTTTTAAGTCCATATAAACTATGTTATTTAGTGATCAGTCTTTCGCTTCTTCATATTTCATTTTAAGTCCTCAACTTCAAACGTCTTTTTCTTTTTAATTCCTAAAACAAAATAATAATGAATGAATAACCCGTTATCTAAAAAAAATTTATTTAATCATATCTATCAAACCAAAAAAAATATTTTTGACTTTAGAAATATTTAATGCATTTAACTATGACTTGCTGGTTTTTTTTTTTTTTTTGCAACTGATAGATTCATTTATTGGATGATCTTAAAGTACAAATTTCATGCAAATTCAAAAATTAAAGTGTCATTTCTTTCAAAAAAATTTGTTTGTGTTAGACAGACAATGGGTGGTGTGTTGAAACCAAATAAAAGTTAATCCCCCCTTCCCCCCCCCCCCCCCTCCCTTTTATTGTGGGTGATGAGTTTGAAAAAATAGTAAGGAATAACTCCTCCCAAACAATAGTTGGGTATATATTATTTTTTCAGTATCAACTCAAATCTCATATATACTGTAAACGTTTTATATTCACATTAACAAGATATATACCTCTTTAATTATTTTTCATATTTTGTATAAATGTATTATTTTAAACAAAATAAATATAAAGGGTAGAAGATGAAATTAGATTTTCTTAACCCAAATAGTCCTAGAATTGCATTTAGGGTTGTAAAACTGATTGTGTATAACAACGTTCTATACAATAAGCAAATTTAATTTCACTATCTACCATTTATATTTATTTTGTTTAAAATAATAATACATTTATACAAAATACAAAAAATTTAAAGAAGTATATTCCTCGTTAATATGAGTATAAAACGTTTACAGTATATATGGGATTTGAGTTGATAGAGAACAAATATATATATATATATATACACAAATACCCAACGATTGTTTGAGAGGAGTTATTCCCTACTTTTTTTTTTAAATCTATCACCCACAATAAAAAAGAGAGGGGGAAGAGAAAGAGGAGAGGGTGAGAGAGGGGGGTTATTCATTCTCTGGTTTCAACACACCACTTATTGTTTGTCTAACACGCAAACAAATTTTTTTGAAAGAAAGAACATCTCAATTTTTGAATTTGCATGAAATTTGTAATTCAAGTTCATTCAATAAATGAATCTATTGCCAAAAAGAAAGGAAGTCACAATCAAATGAATTAAATATCTATAAAGCCAAAAGTAATTTTTTTAATTTGATGGATACCATTAAATAACTTCTGTTTTTTTGGTAACGGGTCATTCATTCATTATTATTTTATCGATGGACTAAAAAGAAAAATGTGTTTGAAGTTGGAGACTTAAAATAAAATATGAAAAAGAGAGGGAAAATGCATGTTCACAGGGATTTAAAATTAAAAATCCCTTTTAAAAAATGCCTTGATAGTGGAGGAGTATGTTTTATTCAAGTGTATCAATGCATTTAGTCACTTTTACCATCATAATTACTTAGTATATAATTCCTCCTAATCTAACATATTCTCTTAACCTAATGTATATTAGGTTAACTCGGTATATATTATTTAATTTTGAAAAATTCAAGAATGTATACATTCAATCTGGGTATAAACATCACTTTTAATTTTTTGAATTTATACATTTTATATGTTATGTTAACGATTTGTTAAGAATCATATATTATCCTTGACTTTAGTAATCAAGAAGAAATATTTTCTTTCACATTAAATGACATTTAAATCATTTTAATATATTTTATATCCAAAAGCATCGCATGAATGATTATTTTAAACATTTTTTTTGATAAGAGGAGAAGGTAGTAAGTACATACAGTAAGTACATACATTGAAGTTTGTAATAAATGAAAAAGTGACAAAATTATATGTTGGTACAAATTTACAAGCTAGGTCCAAGAATATTAAATGAAAATCCAAAATAATGTGAAAAAAATATAATGCATTTATTCTTCTTACCCTCTGTCCTGGTTTACATTATTTCAATTTTTCAAACTTTGCAAAACTGGTAAGTCCCTCTGACAATTCAGAAATTCTGAATTCCAAAACTGTTAGCCACTAAAACTCTATCTAATTAAAAAAAAGAGAGCCTTATTGAACATATATAGCTACCTAAGAAAACACAACTGATCATTTTGTTGGATGTATAAAAAGTTAATAACACAAGACAATTTATTGAGAGCGGTAATTAATAATTAACACTAATGAATTTAATTAAGCTTAAGATATAATTAAGGTTCTAATTAATCAAGTGAGTTCCAGGGAAACTGACCGATCTCGTCGACCATGGTGTAGCCGTTGGAGAAGCGACCGGTGGGACCTCCGTCGAAGTCGATGCCATAAGGGTAGTAGTTCGCCTTGGCGAATGAGGGGAGATTGTTGTTGTTACCATTGTCGATGAGCGAATCGCCGAAGATGAACATCGCCGGCACCATCTCCTCCGATGTTGGCCTCCCTTGGCCATAAAATGGGTCTCCCCCCGCCGGAGATGCTTTTGGCGTCGCCGGAATTCCTGTTGTAGCCCCAAAATTTTTTTATCCATCACAAAAATATCAAATTATGTTTAAGAGAAACAAATGAAAAAATATTAGTTAATAGGGTCTTTTAGAGGTAACCCCCTAATTATTATATTTTGTTTTTCGGTCTATGTTGTTGAGATCTCAAAAACACGTTTAGATGATTCTACTTTTACATAAATTCAATTGAATATAAATGTGTATCCAAAGGCTTGGAACAATCATGGCTTTTGAATGAAAAAAATATAACTTTTAATTGTAAAGCAGTGGAAAAAAAATTCAAAAATCTAATTAAAGTTGCTTTAAGTTAGATATGGTACTCATTTTCCAAAGGTGTGTCCAAACGTTATCTAAATTGTTATGTAAACACATGGTTTCATATCTCCTCTACTACACAACTTTAATCAATTCCTCCAAGATTAAATATGTTTGGAGAGGGGCTTTAAAATTTTGTATTAACTTTTTTTTTTAACTAAGCATATATATATATATATATATATATATATATATTAGAATATATATATATATATATATATATTAGAATATTTTGGGGAATACATGAAAAAAAGAAAAGAAAAGAAGCAAAGATGTCATGTGGGGAAAAAACTTAGTCAATGGAAAAAGAAGCAATGGAAAAACCATGGTCCAAGGAAAGTTAGAACTCATGTGTGTAGACAAAGTGATGACATAATATAGTGTAGAGAGAGACAAAAACATTGTTTCACCTGAATCTTGAGGTGGCATGGGCACCTGGGCTGCAACAAAACAAGCAGTCAAGAAGAGGAGGAAAACATGGATGAAGGTGAATCTCCTCATCTTATTAGTCATTTAGATGGTGATATTGAAAGATAGAGAGAGAGAGAGAGAGAGAGAAGAGAAGAGAAGAAGGGACAGATAAATAGAAGGGTTTGGGTAGAGCAGGTTTGGGCGGTGGAGATGAACATGGTAATAAATGTGTTTTTATCTGCCCCCTCCTCACCTTTTAACCACAGTGAAATTAATTTGAAAAGAAATGGGAAGGCTTTTCCAATAAATGCTTCTCTTAAAAATATTAATTGTTATAGCTTTGTCAAAGCTTTCAAATGGCACTCTAAAAAAAAAAAAAAAGAGGTAATAATACTATTAAAGTTTAGAGTCAAATGGGAAGAGAAAATTGGCCCTATTTGATTTTCGGAGATAGTATAATAATTTTTATATTGTTGTAAAATTCAGTTCATTTTATAATCTCATTTTATACTATTAAACACATGACATGGAATAATTGACGATTTTGATATGTAGGTGTGAAATTTTTTATCCACGGAAAGGTGATTAGTGTAGGAGCCATTTTCTAAACCCAATCACAACGCGTCACGTGTCTGCCCTCCTAGCCATCCGATCGACGTGAGACTTGCACGTGCAACCCATAAGTCCATCTACATCCAACGATCAAATCAATCCCAAGTTAGATTTGGATATGATCTGAGTAAAACTAGATCTAAGAAGATCAAGGCAGATCCTCAAAATCATCTAGAATCACTTGGATGACTGGATCTCTTTCCATCCGACCTGATTAGAAAGAGATATGATGTTGATCCAAGGGGTTGGAGGGCTTACACTAAAAATAAGGAACCAATTCTCTCTATTGAGGTGCGTAATTTTTTTATTTTACAAAACTCTAGATTGGTCATTCTACTAACTTGGGTGTCAGATGACCTTTTGCAGGTCACTCCCACCTCGTTTATTGACATTCGAGGTCTCGGTGCACCGGCGATATGCATCAAACTTTCGGAAGAGTAGCGGTGGACAAATCCATCAACCCGAATCCAATTAATTCAATTTTTTCCTCTCCAATTGGGTGGGTTTCATATTATAAAATGTATGATATAAATTCATCATATGGAGAACTTAAACTCCATATCTTATAAATATCTTGAATTTAGGAGACAGGTTACAGTTAGGGTCATGGTTAGTCTTATCTTATTTATTTTCGTGTAACAAAATACTATATAACTTAAGTACCTATGTCGATTCCTAATCTTCTGGGGTTTATTTATATTGAACCAAATGGAGTCATGGATAAGCTAGCATAAATTGCCATAACGATTTTGAGGGGCTAGAATAACCTATTTATGTATTATATATAGCACAATTTATAATCAAAAGCAAAATAATGATAGTAGAGTTTAAAAAAAAATAATCAAACGAAAACTATTACTATATGTATTCAACTGAATACACCAATATTGGCCATAATAATAGTAAGACTGTATTTTAATTTATTTTATTTTGTTTGTTGTGGATGTTTGAAAACAGGTGACCTTCTTGAATGTGTGTATTTCAATGCGTTCATGCAACTTCTATGCTCTATCTCTGTCAGCCATAAATTGCTCCAAATGACCTACCCCTTGTAATGAAAATGTGACTCAGTTTCGCAAAATGAGCCAAGTCATGTTGGCATGAATGTGTGGTCAATGTTAGTGCAATAACAAATTGATGGCCACATGTATGCCTTCCAAGAAAGGCAGCCAAGGATGGAAGGGGAAATTGCTTAAAGAGATCACATTTGGAGTCAAAGGCCTCAGGTCATAAATGCATATGTTAGAATCAGAAATTGAAGAGAATGAATCAAGAATATTATTAGGGTTTGTATCCAATATTTATAATACAAAAAGGGAAACGAGGAAATGACTAATCTACCATTAACCCTAACATATATACATTTAACACCCCCCCTCAAACTCATGGTGGATCATACACCGAGAGTTTGCTCAACAAGAAACCATGTCGTTGAAGTGTATGTGACTTTGTGAAAAAGTCAGATAACTGAAGAGAAGAGGAAATATATGGGAGTGATATAGTGCCCGCAATAAAATGATGACAGACGAAGTGACAATCGATCTCGATGTGCTTCGTACGTTCATGAAAAACTAGATTGCTAGCAATTTGAATGACGCTCTTATTGTCACAATATAAAGGAGTAGACGCAGATAGAATGACACCCATGTCAGAGAAGAGGTGTCAAAGCCAAACAACCTCAGCAGCAGTAGATGCCATAGCACGATATTCGGCCTCAGCACTCGAACGAGAAACAATGTCTTGTTTCTTGACCTTCCAAGATATAAGAGAGTCACCAAGAAATACACATATACCAGTCGTGGATTTTTGATCTGTGACATCTCCTGCCCAATCAGCATCAGTATAAGCACGAAGTTCAAGAGTAGAAGAAGACGGTAACAGCAGAGTACGAGATATGGTGCCACGTAGATAGCGTATAATCCGAAGAACTGCTGCATAATGAACAGTACGAGGGGCAGCGACGAACTGACTGACAATATGCACGGCATAGGTAATGTCAGGACGAGTAACAGTGAGATATACGAGGCTCCCAACAAGCTGTCTATAACGAGTAACATCAGAAAGAGGTTCTCCATCGTCAGGTTGGAGCTTTGCATGAACCTCAATAGGAGTGGGACAAATGCGATCATTAGTCAGACAAGCACGGTCGATCAAGTCAGCAGTATACTTGCGTTGGGAGAGAAGATAACCACGCGGAGCAGACGCAACTTCCAAGCCTAGAAAATATCAAAGTTTGCCAAGATCTTTCATCTCAAATTGACGCTGAAGATGTTGCTTGACCGATTGTATATGAGAAGAATCATCGCCAGTGATGAGCATGTCATCGACATAAATCAACAAGATAGTACGATGGGAACCGGATGTGTGAACAAATAGAGCTGGATCAGAAGAACTCAAAACAAACCCAGCAGCACAAATAGCATCAGTGAATCGAGCAAACCAAGCGCGAGGAGCCTGCTTGAGACCATAGAGAGCGCGACGAAGATGACATACTTGACCAGATGGATGAGGAAGGCCTGGAGGAGGAGTCATATAAACCTCCTCTGATAAATCACCATGAAGAAAAGCGTTCTTGACATCAAGCTGATAAATGGGCCACTGACGAACAGAAGCAACAGAAATCAAAGTGCGAACAGTCGTCATCTTCGCTACAGGAGCAAATGTCTCATCATAATCAATACCATGCTGCTGAGTGAAACCACGGGCAACCAACCGAGCCTTGTGACGCTCAATCGAACCATCAGAGTGAGTCTTGATCTTGTAGACCCACTTACAGCCAATGGGAACCTTACCCGTAGGAAGAGGGACAAGATCCCAAGTATGATTGCGTTGTAACGCGCTAAGTTCTCTGCCATAGCATTCTCCCATTGAGGAATACCAACTGCCTCACGATATGACTGGGGCTCCCAATGAGATGAAATAGTTGCAAGAAAGCTCTGAAAATGAGGAGAGAATGAGTTAGAAGCAACTAGACTTAGCCTCTGAGGGGGACGACGATCACGAGGTGGATTGCGGCGAGGAGCTGGTGCGGGATCGACTACCGGTGCGGGGTCGACTGCTGGTGTATGGTCGATGCTGATGCGGGGTCGACTGCTGGTGCATGGTCGACTACTGGTCGAACAACATCAGGCGCAGGAGCAACAACAGGGGGACTCGGCTCACATGAATCATCCGAAGAAGGAGATATAGGGGATGGCAAGGTCGTAGATGGGACAGATGAAGGAATAGAAGCCGGTGGGATAGACGATGGGGATGACTCAGGAGTCGAGAAATCCAGAAAAATAAGGTCATCAACAGTAGACGGAGGAAGTGGAGCCGGAGGTGAGCGAAGAGCATAATAAGGATGATGCTCCCAAAATGTGACATGACAAGAAATGCGAAGACGTCGTGCAATAGGATCATAACACTTGTAACCCTTATGTTGAATACTGTATCCAAGAAAAACACACATAGCAGAACGAGGAGAAAGCTTGGTACGTTCAGTGGGAGGAAGAAGAACAAAACATGTGCAACCAAAAACACGAAGACGAGAATAATCAGGTGGCTGATTGTGAAGCCGCTCAGATGGTGAGATACCACCAGTAATAGATGACGGAGTGCGATTGATGAGATACACACTTGTGAGAACTGCCTCACCCCAAAACTCAACAGGGACGGATGCAGAAAGAAGTAAAGATCGAGTCATCTCAAGATGTGGCGGTGTTTACGCTCAGCAACGCCATTTTGTTGATGAGCATAAGGAGTGGAAAACTGAGGAAGGGTGCCTTGGGATGTCAAATATTCACTAAAAGCCTTAGAACAATATTCACCACCACAATCAGAGCGTAACACCTTAATACGACGAGAAAATTGAGTCTCAACCATGGTAGCAAAAGAAGTATAAATACGCAATAAATCTGAACGACTAGAGAGAAGGTAAATCCAAGTGAAACGAGAATAGTCGTCGATAAAAATGACATAATATCGATTTCCCCTTTTGAAAAAATAGGAGACGGACCCCAAATATCAGAATGAACTAAATCAAAGGGAGAATCTGAAATATGCGAACTGGAAGGGAAAGGAAGAGCCACTGTCTTACCCAATTTACACCCACGCATGGTTGAAGATCCGTGCGAGAAAATGATCCTAATGCACCGGTGCTAACAAGATATCGGAGTCTAGGCTGAGACAAATGACCAAGACGACGATGCCAAAGATCGAAAGGGGAAGGGGAATTTGTATCTAACTGCACAGAAGCAGCGGAAGGCAGAGGAACATGAAGCTGATCCATGTAATAGAGTCCACATTGTCGTCGCCCAGTCCCAATCCGTCTCCCAGTAAGTCGATCCTGAACAGAACAAGATGATGAATCAAATGTGATCGTATAACCAAGGTCAGCAAGTTGACTGACAGAAAACAAACTCATGGAAAGTTTAGGAACATGCAAAACATTTGGCACATTAAATCGATGAGAATGATCAGAAAGAATGCCAGAGCTCGAGACAGACATAGGAGAACCATCAGCAGTGCGAATAAGTGAAGGAGAACCGGGTGGTGTACAATTAACAAGAATCGATGCATCCGATGTCATGTGATGGGAAGCCCCAGAATCAAGAACCCATGAGGTAATCGGTATACCTGGTACGGGAGTAGAAGCAGACTGAACAGAACCAGAAAGATCTATACCAATCAATGATCGTAACATAACATAAAGCTGTTGATATTGATCTTGTAGCCCCTTTAAATGTGCAATAAGGTGAGCTGTGGTAAACTGTGACTGAGCAGAAGCAACGCGAGGTGCAATTGATGTACATATCTGATCCTGACAAAGAGAAGATTGAGTAGACGACTGGATTGATAAAGAGAAAGCGGCATCTCGAGCACGTTTTCTAGCCAACTTGCGGCAATCGAGGGTCACATGACCAAAGGAGTGACAATATCTGCAATCCATAGTACTTGCACAGCAATAGATCAAAATAAACAGTATCTGATAGATCCAAAACAGTCACAGATGCGTAGATCACGAAAAGCTGATCAAAATGAGTACCAATATGACTATATTTGGAGTCCGAATGAGCCCGTAGCGGCCGGATAAAGAAAATACCGAAAGATCGATGACGGAGCGACAAACGGGTCGGGCCGCGGATCCGGGTCGGGTCGCGGAACCGGATCGGGCGCTGGAGCCGGGTCGGGCAGCTGGCGCTGGAGCCGGGTCGGGTCGGGCGTTGGAGCCGGGTCGGACAGGTGGGAGCGGATGCTGGGCCGGGCGCGAGCGGGATCCGGGACGCGTTGGCGCGTCTGGACTCGGGACGAATTCCCGGGAGATCCGGGATGCTGTCCGGGACAGGATCCCAGGAAATCCGAGCGGATCGGCGCGGATCTGCGCTGATCACGCGACACGGAGACGACGCGGCAGGGCGCGAACTGGGCGCGGACGGGCAGGGCGCGGAAGGGGAGCCGGCAGGGAGCCGACAGGGCGGGCAGGGCGCGGACGGTGCGCGCGTGGGGGACTGGGCGGGGCAGGGCGGCGCTGGACGGCGCAGCAGGGTGGCAAGGCAGTGCAAGGTGGCGCGGTAGGGCGGCGCAGCGGTGGCACAACAGCGGTGATGCGCGAGGCTGTGACAGGGGCAGCGGCGGGGCTGCACGGGGCTGCGGTAGGGGCATCAAATCTGTGACGGGGCAGCTGCGGGACTGCGGTAGGGGTAGCGGATCTGCGTGGGGCAGCGGCGGGGCTGCGCGGGGTTGCGGTGGGGGCAGCGAATCTGCGCGGGGCAGCGGCGGGACTATGGCAGGGGCAGCGGATCTGCGCGGGGCAGCGGCGGGGCTTTAACAGGGGCATTGGATCAGCGCGGGACAGCCGCGGGGCTACGCGGGGCTGCAGCAGGGGCAGCGGATAAGTGCGGGGCAGCGGTGGGGCTGCGCGCGAGTGACACGAACAGGACGACGGACAGCGGAGCGTCAACGATTTCACGAACGGAGAGTATCACCAATAGAAAATCAAATAAAAAAATTGGATTCAAGCTCTGATACCATGTTAGAATCAGAAATTGAAGAGAATGAATCAAGAATATTATTAGGGTTTGTATCCAATATTTATAGTACAAAAAGGAAAACGAGAAAATGACTAATCTACCCTTAACCCTAACATATATACATTTAACAGCATCGACCAAAATTATATTTGGTGACTTTTAGATAATAAATTTTTTTTTTTTTGCAATGTATGTCCTTAATGTTAATGTAAACTAAGTAAAATACACAAAAAATGACAAACATGCACAAATTAAAGAAGATAGACAAAGAATGTAAAGACTTTTAATTTTCAGTTGTTGGTACATCCAATACACTGTAAAGCCCCTCTATTTATAGGCTTTATGAGTGAAAGACCAAGGTTTGGCGTTTCAAGAGTTATATATCTAGAAAGATGGGTCTAGATAGTGGGGTGTTTAAGATGTATATGTAGAGGTTTGGAAATTGAAGTGGTGGAGGTTATAGAATTGAAGTGATGGGGATTATGGAGTTGAGTGGTGGTGGGCATACACCATATTTCTCTCCTTTAAATGACCACCATGCTAAGATAATTATCTTCTTAAAACCATAGACAAGGGGATGCAAGGGATATGACCGACAGTTGGTTGAGGGGAAAGAATGCCTGGTTGACACTCAATCTCTCGCTAGTCGTCAGTTGTCTGATTGACCTCTCCGGAACATCGTGGACCTCCACATCATCAGGAACGTTGGCCGCCACCCTGATAGAATGGACCATCATTCTTCCCATGTGCTGAGTAGCTATAGATAAAGCTTGCGAATGGTATGGGGGCGATACAGACAAAAAAGACAAGAGGTGAAAACTTTTAGCCTTGTCCTTTGACTCTTCATTATAATCGCCAAATCTATCAGATTAGATTCCAAGCATCCCATCAATACACGTCAAACACAATCCCCTTTGGGCCGTGCGAACCACCGGAGTATGAAGGGACTAAAGAGGTGAGAATGATGGAACGAAGGAAGTCGCGCAAGTGAAATGTGGTTGCCAAAAATTAGTTTTTTCCACCTGATTGTATGAACCCTAACACTTGGGAAAAAGGGGGCATTTGTGGATACCATTTTTTGAACCCAATCATCGTTCACCATGTGTCCTTAAGGGACCAATCAATGGCCGACACATGGCATTAGTGACATACTATACGTGCCACTTATGGCTCAATCCAACTTTGACCGTAACCAACTTGGGATCAAATCCCACGGTATCCTCCCATATCCCATAGTATCCTCTAAGATCTCTATGCCGTCAATACGGACGAGGGATCCGAAAGGGAATCTAACGCGATCAGGTCAAGTAGGGGATATAAGAAGGAAGGGAAACCAGGAAACAAAGGTACGTTGAACTCCTTCTGTAAAAATAATACAATAAAATAAAATAAAACATTAGACGGAACAAACACTAACTTGATAGCTGGAGGACTTTTAGCTCCCCCTTGTTGATTGGACCTTAGGAATCATTCATCAGATTACCATGTTTGACAAGATCAACTGTGGAGAGAGCAGATATCCATACCCGATTCTATCTGAAGCTGGGTAAGCATGTTTTGCCCCTCCAGGTGGCATGAGATAGGGGATGCAAAGTAGATAAAACTTTAGGTAGGAGAACATTGAGGCATGAGAGGACACATGTGTTCACAACAACACTCAAGTTTAACACAAAATCAAACGATAAAAAATGTAAAATTTTGGATATGACTATATCTGCATATGACGACCTATTACCATATTAATTTATTATTAATAAGACATGAAGCACAACATCTACACATTCTTTGATCCAATTGATCAATTGGTAGCTAAATTGTTAAACGTGAGCATTGAGTAGATGAAAGACCACTTCACATTTTTTTTTATATTTTTGAATTGCTATGAACACTGTACATGTACCCAAAAAGGATTTACAAAAAGATGAGAGACATTTCTAAAAGGGTACTTTCACAAAAGGTTAGGAGGGAAAGGTAGGCTAGGCTACCATGCATCCCCAATCAGATGCAAAAAGGCCCCCTAGAAAGTCACAGTCCTTAAAAAGGAGACTATTTAGATCTAGGAAATTTAGTTCCAATAGAATCTAATTGGATAGCATCCTAAAGTTCATCCCCCAAGGAACCCAGTTGCACGTATTCCGCACTGTCCTGAGTTTGTCAAGAAGCTAGGAGATTTGCGGGACTGTTCGCCTTTTGACCAATGTGTGAGGCCTTCCAATCCGAGAAAAGGAGTAGCCTGTGTCTAATGGCCCTGCGGGTTCTGGTGGCTTGCCATGGGGGAGAGCCCTTGTCGTTGACCTAGTAGATCGCTGTCTACGAGTCTCCTTCAATCCATATCCGGGAAACTTTGAGCCAAGCATCCATCTTAAGCCCCTCAAGCACCCCCTTGAGTTCGAGGATGTTGATGGATATGCACGGAGATTGGATAGCGATCCATTCAACGAAAGTGCCATTGTGATTGTGGAGGAGAGCACCATGCCCTGTCCAGTTTGAAGTGAGAGCTCATCTGAATTGGATTTAGTCCTCAAAATCATTGGCGTCATGTCTTCACTTAGTTTTTCCCCTGTAGAGTTATCTGAATCGTCTCCAAAATCAGCCAACAGATGGAAGTTTTATGTCTCGATATGGACTGCCAAAGTCTGCAATTACATTCCTTCCATATCCACTATATGGTTGCAGTTAGGGCAGATTGCTTGATCATCCTCGGAGTCCCACTAGGAAACTTGTCCTTCAGCCACATGAGGAAGTATGAAAGAGAGGCATTTTTTTACTCTTTTTTTGCCAAGTTTTCTGAGGACGAAAGACCAAATATAGGCTAAGAAAGAGTAGTTTAAGAAGAGGTGCTCACCTGTTTCAGGTTCCCAATTGCTAGGCTTACAAACTATGTAGGTGATTAAACCTTTGCGAAAGAGGGTGTCGAGTGTGAGATTTATTATGATAGGCCATCCAAGCGCTACATGAATTCTTGTTAGCTTGGTGTGAATGCCAAAGCTATTTGGTTCATTGTAAGTGAACCCCTTTGTCTCAAACAGCCTCCCACACATCCGATGTGGATAAATCCCCTGAGTAGCTATGAGGTCAAATTAGAGAATCAAAGTCATCACCTCCCACTTCTTCTTGAGATAGCTCATGTAAGGCTGTGGATAGACTGACCGGCCAACGTTGTGGCTTATGCCATTGCCCATTGAGGATAAGGTGGGCCACCTTAGCCAACTTTGGTGGCCCAAAAATGTAGGGTGTCTCCCCCATCTAATTGGCTAACCCTTTGCCTTGGAGCCACGTATTATCCCAAATATTTATATCCTGGACAAAGAAGATAAGAAACTTTACCTCCGGTGTGCTCCAGTCCTGACCCGTCAAAATCTCCCTCCAGATTTTAGAGGACTCACCAAGGCATTCAACTTTCTAGATGGAGCTTCAATTTGAAGTATCTTTGTCGAATCCAAGAGACCCGAAGGAATGATTTGAAAATTGCGATCTCCTAGAATTTTGACCCTAGAGAGGCCTTATCCCCATCCTTGAGGGATTTAATGCTGAGTTCTCCCTCTTTGCTTGGTAAGCATACCATCTTCCACTCAATGTGTTGCATCTTTCTCCATAAGGTCGGGCCACCCCAAATAAAAGCTCTGAAGATTTGCTCAATGGACTTCATTGTTTTCTTTGGAAGAAGAATCAACTGACCAGAATACTAAGAATGAGTTGAGCACCAATTTCCCTAGTTCAACTCACCAAACAAAGGAAAGGAAGTGCCTTTTCCAACTAACAATACGCTTCCTTATTTGTCAAGAAGGAGAAGGCAAGATAAGTGGGATAAGGACTTTTCTGTGGGCGGAGCCCTAGATACCGCACCAAAAAGAGTCCCAGCTGCAATGCCCACCGTGTGGAGGAAAGCTTGGGCCATGCAAAAGAAACGGTTAAAAAAAACTTGGGACTTTGAAGGGTTGAGGTTCAGCCCCGAACATTATGCGAAATAATCAAAAAGCGCTTAAGACCACTAGTTGAATGGGTCGGCCCATCGTTGAATATGATTAGGTTATCAACAAATAGGAGGTGTGAAACTTGTAATTTCTGCCCTTCAGCAACAACCTCGTCAATGAGCACTGTGAAGACCTCCATAACCAAGACAAAGAGGAGGGGTGATAAAGGGTCCCCTTGATGAAGCCCCCAACTAGCAACAAAAAACGCATTCGGAGATCCGTTGATAAGAAGAAAGAACTTAGGCGTTTCAATGCATTATTTAACCCAGTCAACCCAATGGGTGGGGAAATGCATTCCTCGAAGAACTTCATATATGAATGGTCATTGAATGCTGCAAAAAGCTTTCTTGAGTTCTGCTTTGATCGCGGCCCATTCAAACTCACCACCATGGTTGAGGTACCTACCAATTCATGAAACTAGAAGAATCTCATGGGTTTTGCTTCTCCCTTTTACAAAGGCCGTTTGATTGAGACTGATCAGCTTGGGGAGAACTCGTTGGAGTCGGGAGACCAAGATCTTTGTAATAATCAGATAGACTGTCCATGGAGTCGGCATTGGGAGTCTTAGGAACCCAACAAATGAATGAGTGGTTCAATTGTTTCAATCAATGCCCCGATCTAAAGAATTCTTGAATGGCTTGGACTACGTCCTCTCCCACCACCTGCCAAGGACCTAAAGATGAAAAGGTAGCCTTCATTTGCTTAAGGGTGGAGTAGCACTACAACAAATTTGATCATTAGCTACGAATTTTTAGCTGCGAAAGATTATTTCATAGCTAAAAGTGACTTTTACCTGCGAAATAATTATTCGTAGCAAATAGTGTTAATTTTTTCTACGAAACTAAAATTCGTAGCAAATGGTCGTAGCAAATGGTGTAACCTTTAGCTGCGAAATTTTATTTGCGTAGCAAAAGAGTTAACCTTTAGCTGCGAATAATTATTTCGCAGCAAAAGGTTTGATTCTGTAGTAAAAGACATACTTTTAGCTGCGAAAAAGTGACTTTTGGCTGCAAAATTGAATTTCGTTGCAAAATATTTAAGAATTTTCAAAAGATTTAATTTGTTATGAAATCAAAATACACTGCATCACTATTGGACTGAGATCCTTTTAGCTATAAATTCTTTCTATAATTTGGGTTTGGGACATAAATAATAAAATTAAAACATTATTTATTATATTAGACAAAGAATGTGGTCATTTTTTTATATATATTTTTCTTTATTTAGGTATGTATAAGCAGAAAGAATGGATAAAAATTAATATATTATTGATATATATGTTTTGATATATTAATTATGTTTGTAATGGAATATTCGAAAGAACATTTTAATTTGGATCACGCATGTGCTTGATGAACTCCTTTCTATATGACATTAGGTAATTGATTGAGGTTTGTTGATATCAAAGTTGAGTATATTCATTTTGACATTACATACAATTCGTTTATTCTTGTATTTAATGAGCCCAATGTCACATTAGATATATTAATTATCATTATATATATAATGTTCTATCAGAAGTAAGTACAAACAATGTATAACAAAAATTCATATAAAGCCAAACCCAAAGCCCAAACCAAATTTTTATTTATTTATTGGTAATTGTGATTTGTATTTTTTAAATTGGGGAAATAATGCAGCGTACGAATACG
Organism: Acorus gramineus; assembly: GCA_030737835.1. Classification (NCBI taxonomy): domain Eukaryota; kingdom Viridiplantae; phylum Streptophyta; class Magnoliopsida; order Acorales; family Acoraceae; genus Acorus; species Acorus gramineus. The sequence goes on along the minus strand of CM060855.1, from coordinate 19,783,338 downwards.
CTCTTCTGCTAATTTGATTGAAGGTACGAATTCGCAGTCTCCAACGACGCTGTTGATTCTTCAAGCAGAATACCAGAGACGTTGGGTTTCAAATATCTGTTGATTTCTCTAGAAATACCAGATAATTGAAAATTCTATGTATTTCATAATCCTCATAGGATAACCAAACACAGTAGAGAAGATAAATAAATTCTATTAATCAATAATCTGAATAATCAAATGATTTTACATGCCTATTTATAGAAGAGAATTAGGATCTCAATTGATTATTCCAATCTAAACTAAAAATAATAACTACATCCTTATCTAATCCCTACTAATATTTAAATTCGAATTCAAATCATTATTTGAAATTCAAATCTAAATATAGTAAAATCCTAACAAACTCAAAACTGTCAAAAATAGTAAAAATAACTTTAAATTGTCGATTTGACCCCCAAGACGATATCAGAATGCTTTGAAAATTGGAGTAGTGGCGTACGAACGCGTTAACATATTATAATAACTATTTTAATCTATGGTCTAAAAGTTAAATCGGATATAAGTATATATAAGATTTAAGTTTGAATATTATCTTTATCTATAAGAGATTTTATAGGATATAATAAAGCATATCAAAGGATTATGAAAATTTAAAAATAATACATAAAAGATTTAAAATTTGAATATTATCTTATTAGATTTTTTAGGATATAGTGAAAGAGATAGAAAGATTATGTAGATAATGAACATATAAAACAACACATAAAAGATTTAAAATTTGAATATGTTCTTATTTATAGGAGAATTTTTAGGATATAATAAAAGTGATACAAAGATTAAGTAGATATGAACATAAAACTACGACAATAGATTTTAAAATATTGAAAGTTTATTTATATGATTTACATAAATTTGATTATTATATGCATAAATTTTAATACCTCTTATTTATGAAACAACATATATATAATTTTTTTAATAACTTTTTTATATTATACACGTAGACTTTATGAAACAACATTGTAAGTGTTTTTTGAATAAATGTTTTAGATTAAAAATATATATAATGTAAATATTTTCCTGATAAACAAACAGTGGAAATCATTTTCGGTAAAATAAATTCACTGTCACCAAACATGCAATTTAGTTTTTGCTTTCCTGGAAAAGCTTATCCGTGTAAAATAAATTCTTAAGTATTTGAAATTACTTCAAACCAAACGGCCCCTATGTGGGGGGGGGGGGGTCCATTGATCGTAGAGCAATGTACATGTCGTATTATAGCATATGCTCATGTTAATAAAGTATATGCTGCGATATGATTTTATTCACAATACTTTATAGATATAACTAAAATATATGAATTCTATTTCAATTTTATATTTAATTTAAATATTAATTTGTAATCCTGATCCCGTGGGAAACTTTAACGAAATTATAGTAGTAAAATTGATAAGATTTTGGGTTTAAATTTGAATATGATATGATTTGATTCATAAGATTTTTTATGATATATATAAATCTATTTAAATTTTATCTTTAATTTGAATTTATTCTTGATATTATCCAAATCACTTAGTCAAATAAAAATAGGATTAATATCTTTAATATCCAGTGATCTTCTAAAACTACCACTAAAATATATAGTCTTGAAAATGGTCGAATTATTTAAAAAATCATTGAAACTTTAAAACGACTTTTTATGTATTCATATCATGTTATTATCATATGCATATTTTAATAATATTTTTGGTATTAAACATTAATAAATATTGTAAATATTTTTAGAGAAACAAACAACAAAAATTATTTTCAGTAAAATATTTTCAATGTCATGATATTTAGATTTCATTTTTAAGGAAAATCTAATCCATGTAAAACAAATCCCACATGATTTTAAAGCACTTGAACCAAACGGACCCATTGGTTTTGAAATCCCTAAAATCCCTAAAAACTAAATAACCCGCCACACCCAAATAACCCGCCACATGCTCTCTCTACGATGCTTAATCTCCAAACAACCTCGCTCTCTCTGTGACGCTTCATCTCCAAACAACCTTCATCCGGAGAGCTCGCAAAAACTGCATCAAGTGGAGTCATGCCGATCACCATCGCCTCTGCCTCGCCACCTTCGCCGAACAACCTCGCCGCGGGGACTATCAGAAAGAACGGTTACATTGAAAGGTCTCTCTCTCTCTCTCTCTCTCTCTCTCTCTCTCTCTCTCGATCTATATCTACTTCTACTCTTCCTTGATTGTGTTTTTTATATGAGTTTTTTTTTAGATCTGTTGTGTTTTTTTAGTGTCTGTTTTATCTAAGTTTTTTTTTTTTTGTTTGGTTATTGATCTGAATTTTTTTTTGGTGTTTATTAATCTGAGGTTTTTTATTTTAGTGTTTGATCTTGAATTTTAGGAGTTTTATAGCAAGAACTTGGAAAAAAATATTAGGAAAAAATACATCTGGATTGATGATTGAATGTATGTTTTAGGCTTTGGTTGGGGAGAGGGGTTTTTGTACTGATTGAATGGGTTTGATTGAAATTTTGTTTGTAGAATCTGAAATTTTGTTTTTCTTTGAGGCTTTGGATTTAGAGGGAAGCTTGCTTTGATGATCACTTTATTTTTCAAGGGGGTTTCTTTGACATGAATCTTTAACATAGAGTTATTTTTGTAATAGGACTTGAATTAGTAATACAAAACAATACTTTATATTATTGTAATATTTTCATGATTCCAATAGAGATCTATATGTTGCTATGTTGATCAATTATTTCATAACCAACCAACAGAAGATGATATGTTCCTTCCCCTTGATGATATGTTCCTTCCCCTTCCAAGACTCCATAACCTGAACAGCCATCCTCTGAATGTCATTCAAATACCCAACCTTTGATTTGGTGGTACTGACAAGTGACAAAGCCTGACTCCTAAGCCTCTTGTGTCACCCACAACAACCAGTATTGATGACTTCCCAAGTGAAATTTTTTTGTATTCATTAATCTATCAATATTTCCCACTTTATTCACTAATATGTTTATCTTTTGCTATCAAGTGATTGTCTTTGAACGTGTGGTTTTCTTTTGTTGTGTGGTTGTGTTAGTTTGAATTACGATTTTCATGTTGATATTTTTAGGCTTTGCAATCTGGATGTCTCTCTTTCTGTTGCTTTTTTTTTTATCCATTGTGTTAGGTTGGGTGACATGTAAACAGATTTAGCGATGGACAAGAGTTGGATGTTTATTCGGGATAGGAGGTCTGAGGAGTTTCAGGCCGAGGTTGCACGTAATTGTCCAGCAGATAGAAAGGATGAAGCGGGACACATTCGTTGCCCGTGTCAAAGATGCGGAAATAGATATTTTTTTCCGTTGGGGGCTGTTGAGATGCATCTTTACAAAAGTGGAATCATGCCAAGTTATATGACATGGACTTCACATGGAGAAGCGGTGCCACCAATTCAGTTTCCCAGGAATATTCATGAACAGAACTTACATCAACCATCCGGTGTGAATGAAGAAGAAGATGAAGAGTATGAAGATGTGATGGCCCCCCTTTTTGAGGATTTAATTAATCCGACAGCTCAAGGAAGTGAAGAAGAAGATGAAGGAGAAGGAGAGAAAGAACCTACAAACTCCTTCTTTGATGAATCAAGCCAGAAATTATATGAGGGGTGTAATTTGTCAGCGTTAGAGTTTATTGTCCGTCTGATGCACACAAAGGTTCTCAATCGTTGGAGCAACAAGTCGTTTGATATGTTGCTCAACATATTTCACATGTTTTGGCCGGACATGAAGACAATCCTCGAATCTACCTATGATGCCAAAAAGAGGCTTCGTGACTTGGGTTTGGGTATGAGACGATTCATGCATGCCCGTCTGATGCACACAAAGGTTCTCAATCGTTGGAGCAACAAGTCGTTTGATATGTTGCTCAACATATTTCACATGTTTTGGCCGGACATGAAGACAATCCCCGAATCTACCTATGATGCCAAAAAGAGGCTGCGTGACTTGGGTTTGGGGTATGAGACGATTCATGCATGCAAGTATGATTGTGCACTATTTTGGAAGCATAATGAAGGGGCAGAGAGTTGTCCAGTATGTCAAGAGCCGCGATACAAGTCGAATGATGGCAAGGGAAAAATGATTCCCCACAAGTCATTACGATATTTTCCAGTCAAGCCAAGATTGCAGAGGCTTTTTATGTCAAGACATACAGCGAGAGATATGAGGTGGCACAAAGAGAAGAGAGTAGATGATGATGCTTTGAGACATCCAGCTGATGGGGAAGCATGAAAGCATTTGGATGAAACCTATCCTCAGTTCTTAGCCGATGCAAGAAATGTTCAGTTGGGTCTTGCGTCAGACAGTTTTAATCCATTCAGTAACATGAGTTTGTCATATAGCATGTGGCCTGTTATACTCGTGCCTTATAATTTGCCACCGTGGAAATTGATGAAGGAGCCATTTCGCATGATGTCACTTCTCATTCCTGGACCGCAGTCTCCTGGGAGAGAAATTGATGTATACTTACGTCCTTTAATAGATGAGATGAAAGAGTTATGGGTTGGTGTGGAAACCTATGATGCAGCAAGTGGTCAGAATTTTCTATTGCACGCAGCTATCATGTGGACAATTAATGATTTTCCTGCATACGGGAATTTGTCTGGCTGGAGCACACATGGTTATAAGGCATGTCCTATATGTTTAGATGATACTTCATCTATGGGGATTACAAGCAAAATATGTTACATGTTTCATCGCCGTTATTTGCCTGAAACTCACACTTGGCGGAAGAGCCGACTACATGATGGTCGTCATGAGACGAGAGCTGCGCCTCAGATAAAATCAGGTGATGAAATATTGATGCAGTTAGAACATGTGAAGAACATAATGTTAGGAAAAAATCCTAACAACAAAGACCACAAAAGAAAGCGTACCCCGTTGGAAAGTAACTGGACAAAGAAGAGCATATTTTTTGAGTTACCGTACTGGTCGAAATTAAAGATAAGACATGTCCTTGATGTCATGCACATTGAAAAAAATATATGTGATAATGTTTTATACACTGTTTTAAACATCGAGGGAAGGACAAAGGATACTGTCAAAGCCAGACAAGACTTAAAGAATCTGAAGATACGGAAAGAACTTTGGATCAAGGAGGATGGAGGAAGAATGGTGAAGCCTCATGCGAGCTTTGCATTAACTTCAATGGAGAGGAAGGAGTTTCTGGAGTGGATATCACATGTTAGATTCCCTGATGGTTACGCGGCGAATATCTCGAAGGGGGTAAACATCCAAGGTGGTAAAATCACTGGTTTGAAGAGTCATGACTGTCATGTAATGTTGCAGCAATTGCTCCAATTGAAATTCGACCATATCTGCAGAAAGATGTGTGTACAACACTTGTAGAGCTGTCTAATTTCTTCCAACAATTGATTGCAAAAAAATTGATTAAGTCTGATCTTGAAAAGTTGGAAGAAGGGATAGTGATGATCTTGTGCAAGCTCGAAAGGATCTTCCCACCTGCATTCTTTGATGTGATGGTTCATTTGGCTGTACACTTACCACGTGAAGCCAGACTTGCCAGGCCTGTTGGACCTAGGTGGATGTATCCAATTGAAAGGTAATTATCGACTTAAATGCTTAAAACGTATTACTGTAATCTTAAATTTTCATGCACAATATTAATTGTTGGATTTTTTTTTTGTAGGAATTTGGCCACATATAAGGGATACGTTCAAAATAAAGCAAGGCCAGAGGGTTCTATTGCAGAAGCGTACATTGTTAATGAATCTTTGACCTTTTGCTCGATGTATCTTAGTGGAACTGAAACCAAATTCAACCGGCCTGAGAGAAATTATGATAAAGTGGATGATTTGGAAGGTCTGTTTGTATTCTCACAGAGGGCTAGACCTTTTGGTGCCGCCAAAGGAGTTACATTGTCAAGGGAGGACGAGCAAAAGGCTCACTGGCATGTGTTGAATAATTGTGAGGAGATAAGACACTACTTTGAGTAAGTTACATTTATTTTGTTTGTTTTGATAAGGAGTCTTCAAATTTGAAGTTAATATTTTTTCTTTACTATGTCAATTAAAAATACAGTGAACACATGACACAACTTATGGTCGAAAGCCCGGACTTGCTTGTACAAAGACAACAACAAGCATTTCCTACATGGTTTGAGAATCATGTAAGTTTTAATCCATTTGGCTATGTACTATATATGTCTTTGCATGAATTGTTATGCACTTGGTTAATTAACAATTATAATATTTATTATATTTATAGATCAAGAGGCTACATCATCAGGGAACGGAAGAGATATCTGAGCAACTGTATGCATTAGCATGTGGACCTGATCTTAGGGTGACAGAATATCCAGGTTGTATTGCAAATGGAGTGCGTTTTCACGTGAAAGATCGGAAAGATAATCGAAAAACCCAGAATGATGGTCTGGTTGTACTCGGGGAGGAGCATGGTGAGGATATTATCGATTTCTATGGATATTTGAAGAAAGTCGTCGTGCTCCATTACATGAATAACAACGAAGTTGTGTTATTTCAGTGTCAATGGTATAACACAGATCCAAGTAAGAGTTGGAGACCACAAACAGATTACCATTTCACAAGCATTAATACTTCCCGATACTGGTATGAGAATGATCCGTACCTTCTTACAAGTCTAGCACAGCAAGTGTATTACATTGATGATCCAAAATTAGGATCAGACTGGAAAGTTGTTCAGAGGGTGCAACACAGGCACCTATGGGATATTCCTGAAAAAGAAGTCATTGAAGAAGAGGATGCTCCAGTTGTTCAAGTTGCATACCAACAGAATGAGTCCTCAGATCTTCAGTGGTCGGTTCATCATGATTTCCATACAGAAGAATTTCACAGGACAGATGTTGAGCCAACTATAATTCATGAGGATGAGTTAGCACAACATGATCAACCTGTTTTGTTAGATGATTTCATATGTGATGAAGAGCAGGAGAATGACATGCTTGTTGAATACTCTACCGAAGATGAGGAAGACTATGACACTGATGGAGAGCTGTAGCATGAGCCTAGATTTTGTGTTGGTTGCTTTTATTAGAATCTATGATAGTACTATATGTATTTCAGAAAATAGCATGTTCAATTAGATGTTTTGTGTAGTTCTACTTTAACTCATTTGTGTATTATTGGTTCCTCCTTATGTTATGACAATATCGCTTGGGTATTATATGTTTTCTACATTTCAGATGGCATCTTGTGGTAGGCGAGGCAGAGGACGATCTCGAGGTTCTCAAGCTCGAGGGGGTTCGACTAGTATCGACTCAAGAAGTGTTAATACCTCAACAAGGAGTATTACCCCGCAGGCGAGTGGTGTTCAAGAAAGCACTCCGCCACAAGTTCAGCCTACACATGTAGAGGGTGAGCCTTCCCCACGTTTGAGCAGCACTGGTAAGATTATTTAGAGAATGATTTGATATTAAATCAACCATTTACTTCAATAATGACTGTAATTACGATTTATTAATGTAATTTTAATTTTTGGCAGATACACATGCATCAAATACTCATGCATCAAATAGCACAGTCCCATCGACCCCCACATCCCCGCCAAGGAAGAAGACGCGGGGCTCGTCGATGGGAATCGCCTCTAATAAGCTAGTGAGGGAGCTGCATGGTCCCATTCAATTGACATTCGATCGTCAGATAGGGAGGGTCAATAACATTGAGCATAACAAGATGTTCACCACTGAGTGCGGTGTGATCTGTCGCAATCATGCTCCGCTCCGACTCTCCCGTTGGGGGGACATCAGCTCGACTAGCTATGCAGAGCTGATTAGGCGTCTTCAGGTTCGCTAATTAGGCTTTGAATAGAAGTTTCTATCTAATTAATTTCTTTCAATTATAAAAAATATGTATGCTATAACTTAATTTGTCTGTGTAGGATAAGTTTAAGTGGGACGAGACAAACACCGTTGCTACTGAATTTATCAATAAGCAACTGGGCCAGGTTTGGCGACAGCGGCGGTGCGATCACGCCAAGAGGATACATGAACTCATAGCCAAGGGTAGTGATCCACATGCCCACCCAGCTTCAGGAGTCTCCCAGGCTGATTGGGAGTGGATTGTTGACTTCATTCGCTCTGATACTTATCAGGTAATTAGTTCATTTGATAATATAGTCTATTTTAGTGTCAAGAAAATATTACTCAGTATTTTATTTTATGCAGGCAAGGTCGAGGACTAATAAGGCAAATCGAGAGAAGAAACTTTATGGTCATCGGGCGGGATCAAAGGCCTTTGTGATGCACCAGAAGCAGAAAGAAGTGGTAAAAATATTTTTATGTCCACTTTCATTTTTTTGTAAGTTATTGTACTCAATTTAAGGTTAATTCATTTGGTTATAAATATTGCTTGGGCTACTACAGGGGCCGGTGGACTTGTTCAAGGACACCCATTTCAGCGAGAGTAAGGGGTGGATTAGCGATGAGGCAGCTGCCAAACATGTAAGCACTTGATTCCTTTCTTGGATATTAGATTAATCAATACATCACCTCCTCTGAATGTAGCCATGTAGGGTCCAATATGTGATTCAAACACATTTGATAGACCTGGGTTAGTATTTCCAGTTCATTTTTTATTATTTTTAGGGCGAGTAGTAATGATCCTTTAGGCCATCTAATTTACATTGTTTACATTAGGACTCGTTAGAAATGTGAACATTGTGGGAGGATCCTGACAGCTAGATGGGGCCATTTTGGTCACACTTTTGAAACTGCTAAGAATAAAAACAAAACAAATAATCAAATTTGGCTCTTTGTTTGCATGGCTTAAAAGTGGAAGCTCATTGGGACCCACCTCCAACCGACGGCCCAGATTGAATTCCAGCATTAGAAATTTGGGGTCAACTTATCTGATTGGTTTAGAAAACCTTTTAATATATGGAGCTTTGCATTTAATATATTCAATATCTGGATATCCATATATTTATTACAATCACATGATTATTTTTATCACACATAACTTGTATTATTTATGAATGTATATGTTATGTACTGAAAATTACTTAAACAGTTCAAACTTTGGAGAGGAGTGTGTGAATTAGTATCTTTTGGAGTGGTTTGTCTTCTTTCCATCTACCTCTGATTTATATATATATATATATATATATATATATATATTTATATATACATATATATATATAGTTGTGTTTCTCAAAAGAAAAAAAAATGGTGTTGTCTTCCCTCCTAAGCTACAGATTAGGTTGCCAAATTAAACTGGAAGGATTCAGACTTCAAACCCTCTCTAACCATCACTACTGCATTCATGGATTTCTTGCATATGTTATACGTGTCAAGTTTTTCTTTTTGTTCAAATGATATCTGGATCTGATAACAAAAATAAAATAAAATCTTTGTTTGGTGAAAATCACTGTATGACAGATACTGAACAACCCATTTTTAATTTGCATAGTTTCCTAATGTTTGACATTGCTCACTGACTCTAAATTGTTTGGTCAACTAGTCACACACATTGTTTGGTCAAATAGGCTTTCATGCCCTTAAAGCCCACAATCCCAAACCAAAGAATGCATGTGATGTTAGTGTAGACTAGATTTTTATGGAGGCATGATGCATTCAAACACATAGTCCATGTTATCAGCTACTAGAATCTAATGTGATAGGGGAGGGAGAGCTAAATCAAACAAACAGTGACAGGAGATAAGTGGTTAGCATGGTAAGAGTAGTTAATAAGTACACTACAAAGTAATAGAAGTTATAAACAGGAAAAGAAACATATAAAACAGCCTAGTGTAGATAGATAGAAACTCAGTTCCTGCTGAACACTCAACTGGAATTTAAACACCATATCTTCCTAAACCACTTCCCCAATGTAGATAAGCCTCTCTCACTTGCGCTTCGAACTACATCAAATGAAAGGTTAGATCACAGAGAGAAAGCAACAGACAAAACAAAAATACAAACAATCATCTTACATTGTCAAGTTCACATTGGCCTTTTTCATGAGCTTCTTCTTTGACATTCCACATGTGCTTCTTCATATTCTGTCAGTTCAAGTTTTTCCATATTCAGTGACTTACGAATATAGAGCTTTAGCCCAGGATTAACATGAAGTGATCATGTTCTAAGCATTGAATTTCATAAACAATGTAAAGTTACCTTAGTTATTGGTTCCTGCAGTTCAGATTCTTCATGCATGACCAAACAATTTAAGGGCATGAAAGCCTGTTTGACCAAACAATGTGTGTGACTAGTTTACTAAACAATGTGTGGCAGCCATACGTGAGGCTGGACAAATGTGGAGCCTTGACATTGATGTCACGTTACCACCTTAACCCTTTTATACATAGTTCTTAACAGGAAGAAAACATACTTGATCTTTTATAGGTGTCTGTTTAAAATATTTTTGGGATTCAATTCTATTTTGTAACGAGAGATGGAGGAGCGGCGACAGTCACAATCTCAGTCTACTGTCGAGGGGTATCCATCATCATTCAGTGAGATGGAGATCACGCAACAGGTCCTAGGGCATCGGTCAGGATACCTACGTGGATTAGGTTGGGGGCCACGCCCTGCCACTTTTGGTCAGTGTAGTGGAACCAACAAGGTATCTCCTGCGGCTGATGAGTTGGAGAAGTTGCGAGATCAGTTGGAGACTCAGCGAGATCAGTTGGAGATTCAGAGAGTACAGCTAGAGACTCAGCAGGAGTACATATCTACCATACAATCGGTGATGAGTGCGTTGCTACAAAGGTTTCCTGAATTAGGCGTCCTCAACAACCTCAGTCCCCAACCTCAGATGCCTGCAATTCCTCAGCAACCTGGATTAGAAGCAAGAGCATCTGAGTCTTCTGGAGTTCCTCCCTTGCCCTCATAAGATTCATGAGATGTCTCCTTTTGTTGTATTTTCTTTTGACTTATATTATAACTTTGTCCATGAGATGTCTCATTTTATTGTATTTTCTTTTGACTTGTATTATAACTTTGTCTATGAGATGTTTACTTTTGTTGTATTTTCTTTTAACTTATATTAAAAAATTTTGTAATTTACACAATTAGTTTTAATTAAAACTTGGATGGTTTTATTATTATTATTATTATTATTATTATTATCATAATTAGATGTTTATTTAATGTAGTTTATATTTTTTTAGCTAAAAAATAAAAAAATGATTTTGGAAAATATGACTTTTTCTTGCGAAATATTTCGTAGGGAAAGGTCCTTTTTTTTTTTATTCACTTGATGTACTTTTAGCTGCGAAATCTTTTCGTAGCGAAAACATCTAGTTTGCTACGATAACATCTTTTCGTAGTTAAGGAGTTCTTTTTGCAACGGAAAAAATTCGTAGCAAAGGGTAATATATTGCTACGAAATAAATGTTGTAGCAAAAAGTCGAGTTTCAGCTGCGAAATCATTTTCGTAGCAAATGCTATTCTTTGATTACTAAATCAATTTGTATACCACCTTTTGTACGAAATATATTTGTAGCAAATACATTTTGCTACGATATCGTATTTGTAGCAATAGAGTTCCTTTTGCTACGAAAAAAAATATATTCTGATACGAGGCTTTTGCAATGATAATGGCAATGAACAGAGTTCATCGAGAAAGGTTATTAACTACGAAACATTTCGCAGCTAATGCTTGAATTTCTTGTAGTGTAGATCTCTTCCTCGATCTATTACTTCCTCAATTAAGTCCGCTGCCTCTCAATCAGAGAGGGAGGATTTGAAGTCAAATTTTCTACCTTGACTTGGGCAAGGCCAATTGAGGAGCTCGGAGAAGAAGTTCGTGAGACTTCACTTCAGAAATCACTCCATCTGGTAAGGTGACTCTTTGAAGCGTGTTTTGGGCTTTTCTCCCGGCAAAGGCTGCATAGAAGAAAGCCGTGTTAGAGTCCCCAGATGAAGCCAACTTTCCCTCGATTTCTATCTGATCATTGACTCCTCTTGAGATAGTAGGGCTTTGTAGGCTAAACACTCCCTCGTTTCTAGTTTTGTAGGCTAGTTTTGCCACTTCACATTGTTAAATGCTTTTCGAAGGTCCATCCCTTCTAGTGCTGCAATAGAGACACCTGACCAGTTCATGTGTGAGAAGGGAGTTGTGGACTATGAATCTCCCTTTTATAAATTTTGATTAGTGGGAGACTCGGAGTTGATTGAGGGGTCCAATTTTGATTGGAGGTGCATGGGTGGCTTATATTCTAGAGATGGGTTTGTAAATTAGTTGTAAAGATGTATTGGTCAAAATTAGTCATTAATTAAGGGATTTGTTAATCAATTTAATAAATGTTCAATTAATTAACTTGCCTTAGAAGGAGGCTCTATCAAAATATTATTTCACTATATTTCATAATTGTGTATATAACAGCTTCTATATATATGTAAAATTTTGGATAGTTGATGGCTTTATACATTATTGAGGGATAAGGGATTTAAAATAATTTACCATTGCCCTTATCTCAGGGTATCTATGCCTTTGTGATGTAATTAATGTTTACCAAAATTTCTCTCTCAAAAAATGATACACCCTTTCAGCCAATAGACATACATAAATTATTTGGACTCTTATGTTTTCTAAGTATAATTCGTCACTTTCTTGTACCCTATTTCATGTGCTCAAAATATCAATGTTTTAAAATATGATCCGTCCTAGTTGGTTGTACTGGTTGATCATTCGATTTGAATTCTGATCCATTTATCCTCAAATCTAACATTATAAAAAATTACTAAAAACTAAACAACATACTGATGGAATCGATTGTTTTTTAAAATCAAATATGGTAATTACATGTAAAAATATTAAATTTAATAAAAATTAAATTTTTTATAATATAAATCATGATATGACATTAATTAAGTAAAAAATTAATTGTCATAAGATTTAAGAATTGATAATTATTTAAGGATTAAAATATCTCATTTATTTTTTTAATAAATTTGTCTATTTAGTTAACATATATTGTTTAAGTTCTGATAATAACATGGTTCAAATCTAATTAACCAACTGTTGAACTAGTGACCCGTAATTCACACGTACATTTTATCAATGAAATTAACCGTTCGATTTTCAAAACATTGCAAAAATAGCAATTATGTGATGTCAAAAAATCTTGTGCATCAAAAACAATGACACACTATACAAACAAATATTCAATTATTTAGAAGATCTTGTCATACAAAACATGATTTTTTCAATTATTAGCAGCACAGAGGGAGTAATAAAACATGGGAACAGAGGGAGTAATAAAACATGGGACATATTAGATCAACAACACAAAAACCATAAATACATAACAAATATTTTGCACATAATATCACACTGCCTTCAGTTCCAATTGAAGCAACTAAAACTGAAATATTTCATTCTGTATGTTCAGTGGGCATGGGACCCCTGCTATCATTGGGCCCACATCAAAAACCTCATTCTGCTCTATTATCTGTAAAAATTAAAAATTAAAAAATAAAGTGACGGTCAAATTAATTAAACCAAAAAAATATATGTTCAATTTTCAATTTTCCAAACTATGGCTTGGGGAGATCTTATTTGTGTCACCTTTTCCTGAAGAAACTCATTAGCTGCTTTAAGTACTCCCTCCTTCAACAAAAAAAAAAGAAAAAGAAGAAGAAGAGAGGAATATTCCATTATATATAATATATAGAAGGTAAAAAAAAATAGGCAAAAAAATTGTAAGGGTCAATCTTATGTGCACTCTTTTTTAAAATTCTTACATGTTTTAATTTTCTTGTAAATGTATACTTCATATAATAAAGCATCATTTAAAAATAACTATATACTTCAATAAATTCTATATATTTTAAGCTCTATATAAAAAACAAAAATATAAAATAGCATTCATAGGGCATTTTGAAGTTTTGGCAATAACATATATATGTTCTACACCAAGTTTTAGGTACATTTATAGTTATAAGGCATCATGAACCATTTTTCCTAATTTATAAGTTCAGATTCTAAAAAAGAAAAAAAAAACCTTTTCTTAATAGGCAGATTAGAGATGTTTTTGAAAAATGTGGTTATTCTAATATATTTTCCCTTTTGATATAATAATTTCAGGCAGATCAAGTGTTACATTTTATTAGAAAATTCAATTTATTAAATTTTAGGGTTTTTTATTTTTAAGTCCTCTTAAACTATATGATTTAGTGATTGATCTCTCACTTCTTTATATTACAGTTTAAGTCCCCAGATTTAAAAGATATGTTTCTTTTTAATACTTGGGAGGGATTAAAAGAAAATCAAACTATTTAGTGATAGGTCCCTCTCATGGACTAATAAGAAAAATGCCCTTTAAATCTAGAGACTTAAACTGTAATATGAAAAAGTGAATGATTGATCACTAAATCATATAGTTAACAGGAATAAAAAAATAAAAAAACCCTAAATTTTATGCACAAAAACTTAAAAGCCAAATTTTATTTAGTAAAGAAATGTTTTGGAAATTTTTTTTGCCTAAGTTGAAGAATTCAATGTTCAATTGACAAGCTTACCTTCTTCCTAAGTGACTGAATCTCTTCAAACATGATCTGCATCTGTGTATAAAAAATAAAAAAAAATCAAACCATGCATGTCTTTGGTTACAAAAGTTGATATGAAGAATCAATTTTATTATAGAATGCAAGAACAACATAATAATATATAAAAATCACTGACTCCTCACCTTTGCAGAACGTATGTGATATATCCAAATTTCGAGATACCTTTCCAAGGCATGTAGTTCATCCAGTGTCATATTTCCTGTACCCTCCCCTAACATGTATCTAGAAATTTTTTCCATCAACACATTATGAAATGCATAGTATTATCGAATAATCATGCATTCATGGTGTATACCATGCTTGTACCTGTCATTCACATTATGTTTAACGATGTGCTTGGATGTGAGTTTGAGAATTAATTTTTCTTTAAAAGCTGAGTTTAAAGATGAGTTTTACAAGATGCTATTTCTCCACATATTATGAAAAATATAGCTTTCGAACACTTATTTATAAAAATTAATGTTTCTGCAGCTTTTAATTAAACTACAACTCTTCTTCGTTTTCTTTTTTTTTTTCTATTTGAAAAAGATATATAGAAGAATTGAAACATGTTTGGGAAACGCAACAAAATTACAATCTCATGGGTGTGAAAACATCAAAACCATATATACGGGAGAAGATACTATTTGTCGACAACATAATTAAATTTCTGAAACGTATACATATACATATGTATAAAACCCACCATAGGATTTGAGTGATTATGTGCATATATGATTTTTTAATTAATGTCTAAAGGTTATTAGTTACTAAAATAAAATATTACCTCATACCCTTCTGCAGAATATACACCTCTTGCTTCAGCATAGATATCTCTTGCTCTATTTCCTGCTTAATTAACACCAACAAAATGCCATATGTGAGAACAATGTCCCCATATGGATACCACAAAGGATTGTTGAGCAATACAAATTTGTGTTCCTCAAAGTGCTCATAATTGCATGTTTTAGAAATTATTAAATGTACTATTTCTTTTGTTGATGATGCTCCGAGACCCTATGTTAAGGAAGATTTGGCATTACACCAAAAAATATCTCAAAGGCAGATACATATACTGAAAGCTCAAGAGGAGATCATGTCTGCTCTTTGGAGAATGCTTAATATGAATCTCATGATACTACAACTCTATTTTCGTTTGGGTAGTGACAAACTATTTTATAAAAAATAACTATTTTAGTATAGATAATGAATAAATAATTTTATGTTTAGTCGGGTTTTTATTTATTCTCGTGAAAAAATAATAATGAATTTATTTTGTTTGATTGAATTTGAGTAAGTTTTGGATAAAAGATGAATAAGATCGATGTGGTTAAAGAATTATAAAAAAATAAAAAAATAATATGACATTTGATCTCCTAATTTATAAAAAGTGATAAATAGTGATTTGACGTTTGGATAATTTTAATTTTTGATTGATTCTCGACAACAGGTCCTAGGTCCTAGGCCTTTATCGGTTGTGATGTGCTCGAGCTACCTCTTTTTTTTTTTTTTCGTTATAATAAGTAGTTACCCCAATTTTATATAATAATATAAATAATTTCAATATGGGCTGTGGTGCCACATCATGCCTGTGTTCAAGTGAAACCTAGATATCATTCAGCATATTTAGAATAATCCTATGCCCATTGTAGGTCTCTATGACATTCCCTATGTTCTGGGAACTATATATTTTGCTGATGTAGGACAACCATCTGGTTTAACTTTTCATTGATTGAAACATTGGCCAAAATCATTACAAATAGAACTTAACAACAGAGACAGAACAGACTGAACAGAGGCAGGTGACTTGTCCAATATATATTGTTAAAAATAGATCACATGCCATGCATACATCACACCTCAGTATAATGTGAACGCGGGGTCATTATTGCAATTATTTTACATGTTGAAATTATTTACAGAAGGTATACATTTGTAAAAAAAAAATGTTGTGTATATATTTAAATGAATTAGATTGATGTCTTTCTGTATTTTTCCTAATCAATTATTTACTGGTTTATGGTACATATATTCAATTAGACAAATCATATATTCTATCTATTAAACTCCAAGAGCAGAAATAATTAAATGTATGAGGACCCATATTTCTAACATGCACAAGATGAGTTTGTACTCTTTTAAGGAGTCAATATTAGTTAGAATAAATCAAAGAAATTCTCATTATTTTATTAGAGGAGACAAATGTTTTATTTATAGATACACAAAGAAAATCCTAAAATACCAGAAAAGAAAAATAGGAAAAATATGAAACTAATGATATCATAATAATGATATTACAGAGTCAATATTATCTTTAACACCCATTCCCAAACTCTGAAGGGTAGAACCCTTAGAGTTTACACAATAATGAGACGACAGTGGAGGCAGCGATGAGCGGCCAGTGATGATTGGCGTGGATAGGCACGGACAGGCCTTGACGGAGAAGAAGTAGAAGAAACGTGACGCGAACGGAGACGCGGACATAGAAGAAGAAGAAACGACCGAAGCCTTTATGTAACTAAGTAAACGCTGATGGCGAAGCGTAACGAAGACAAAGAAGAAAGAAACGCGAATCTAACGGCGACGCGGACTGCGCGAGACAAGAGGCGCTCTGACAAAGAAGAAGAAACGCGACACAAATAGCGACGCTGACGGAGACGATAGTGCGCAAATATGACGGCGGTGCGTGACGATTGGTGTGTGACGGGCGCGATGGACATGCGGACTGGCGCACTTGAGCGTGCAGACGGCACGGACGGTCATCCGAGACGCGCGGAGGCACGGGCAGAGATCGCGCATGGCGCAGAAGGCGCGCGGATGCAAGGCTGCAGTGGCAGCGGAGGTCGCCGCAGATGGTTTTTGGAAGACGCGTGCGCTGGCCGGTGGTTGCGGAAACAAATCCGCTGATTTGGTGCACGTGAATGAACCATCTGTCGGTGAACGATTTTTCCAAGTCCCCAACATAGATGGCAAGAGGCACACATAGATCTGGCTGATCACGCGTGAGTTGGCAAACAAGAAATATGGATATCACGGAGGGTTTGGTCCGCGCGAGAGACGGGCATCTAAGTCGACTGGAAGACTTAGAGGGTGGCTTGAAGCGCTCGAATGGGCTTGAGGTCGAAGCGCTAATGTTGGGATATGAACGCGGAAGTCACGCGTTCGATTGCGGAGTCGGGTTTAGCGGAAAGCAGGAGCATCGCACGCGGGACAGGCACGGCGACCGCGGAGACAGAGCTCGTGGAGATCCCGAGATCACGTGCGCGGGCTGACTCTACGCGCACGGAGGAGCAATGACAGATCGCACGGATGTGGTGATCATGCAAGAGCAGCTAGCACAGGCAGACACGCAGAGGCACGAGGAGGGCGCAGAGATGTACGGAGGTGCGTAGAGGCAGGACGTGGGAGCAAAGGCGTGCGGACTCATGTGGAGGGGGCGGTAGTATTACATAGGGGAGAGAGAAGAAGAACGACGGCGCAAACGAATAGGGTTCGCGCGAGAAGCAAACAAAGCAATTAAAAAAAAATATGAATACCAAGAGTCCTCCCCCGCTCCGATTGAAGATTCCTTAATCAGAGCGGGGAACAGGGCTGGTAAACAAACCAAGCCGCTCCGGCTCGACTCAGTTTGAGTTCGTTCAGGCTCGTTCAATTAGATAAATGAGCGAGCTTGAACAATTTTTAAAGCTCGGTTAGGCTCAGGACCTGGATCGAGCTTCATTTTGTGTTCAAACTCGGCTCGTTTGTGTTATAAAAAACTTAGTTGAAGCTTAGCTCAACTCCTTTGTAAAATCAAAACATTAAATCAATACAAAGTTATGTTCGTTTAGGCTCATGAACTTGCCTCATTTAGGCTAAAAAAAATTTTCAACCTCTAAAACCCTAAAATAAAGAAGAATACTAGGCTCGTTGAGGCTCGTAAGCTTGGCTCGGCTCGACTTGGCTCAACTCGTTTATAAAAGAGCCGAGCTTGAACATGTTAAAGCTCGGCTCGTTTACCACCCCTAGCGGGGAAGAAGAAAAATAAAATATTAGTGGATCTAGGATTTTTGAGGTGGCTTTGATACCAACTTAGAATAAAGGAAAGAAATTCTTGTTATTGTATTAAAGGAGCCAAAAACTCTATTTATGGATACAGAAAGGAAACCCTAAAATACCAGAAAAAAAAATAGAAAAACTAGAAAACTAATGATATCATAATAATGATAATAAAGAGTCAATATTATCTTAATAATGACTCTTTAATAGACCCCACAATGTGCAAAATGGTTGGAAAGCTTACCTGAGGTCGCTTTGGTTCAACTTGAGCATGGCCTTCTTGAGATGATTTCATGTACTTCTCAATCAGCTCTTTCATGGTCCTTGTATAAGAATTCAATCAAAATTAATCAAGATTGTATGTTTTGACTCACAAAGTAATTAAAACTCCAAAACTTTGTAATGTTTGGTATTCATCTAATTAAAGAAACCATAGTACCACCCCACTAATAGAATTTGTGAAAATTGCGTTCCACCCTTCACAACCAAACACACAATCTCAAAAGGCATACAAATTCAATTTCAATTATATATTTAAGAGATAGAGAAGAGCTTATATGTTCACCCTTTGGTGGCAAGCTCTATGAGCTTGCCATTGGTGGAGAAGATGATGAGACCGATCTCTGCATCGCAGAGCACCGACAGCTCCCTCGCCTTCTTGAGCAGGCCAGCCCTCCTCTTGCAAAATGTGACCTGCCGGTGTGCGATGTTTTCAATCTTCCTCAGCTGCACCTTCCCTCTCCCCATCTCAAAGACAAACCTTTCTACTAGTTTGGACTAGCTTCAAGGTTGCCCAATTAGCCTTTCTTCTTCTCTTTTGTGTGGAAGCAAAAGATACAATTAGTTCTCTCCAGCTATACTTCTCTAGAAAGAGCTCCTTTGCCTCTGGAAAGAAAACAATGTGGGGTACTATATATATTTAGCCTTCCATTGATTAGGGTTTGGGCTTTGCACATCAAAAGGAATGTGTTGTAGGGGGCCACCATAGATCTTTTTGATCTCCCATAAAATAGGCAATGGGAGACCAGGTGCATGGTGTGCATGGTGGATACTTTTTGATGATTAGGTTTTTTACATTAATTAATTAAATGTGGATTACATGTGCTTCCCCTTTTTTTTATTTCATTTTTTGTTTTTTTAAGTGAAGAGACAATTGACTGGCCCATGTTAAGATTCTTTTTGCCTCTCCACCCATTGCTTTGATTGATGTATTGATCACCTAGCCTTTAAACTTTTATTAATTTTATGGTTGAATCTTTGCTTTTGGCTTGCTAATGGTTTTGGAAGAATAAAAACTTTTTTATATTGTTGATAGAAGGAATCTTCTGCGATTGTGACAAGCATAACTAGTAGTATTCAGGGTCTGATGTGAGGTTCAACCATTGGGTTTTCGACAATTCAGTCCCTCTTGAAAAAACATTGTTTTAAAAACTTTGAAACTTTCAAAATTTAACAAATACAACGCAGAAAAAGTGGAATCTGCTGCGTTTATGAAAAATTGTTTGGATTCATGTTTGGCATTTCAAAGTATATGATGGTGACAATTCAACAAAATTAATCATTGGGGCTCAATCGACTCTAAAGCAGGATTTTTTCAAGATTTGTTATGATGATAGTTTAACAAAAATAATTATCAAATATGTCAATATAGTTACAATTAGAATATTCTAACCATCTGTTATGATTGACCTAGTAATAATTCTATCCATTAATGCAACTGACCTTAAGTCAATTTAAAAGCCTATAATTATGTTATAAAATATGTATCTACTAGTTTGAAATTTTATATATTTCTTCAACTTGTGTTATTCTGATGTTGTTGAAATAATAGATATTTTAAATCTCTTTTATTGTTTGTCAAAATTTGTTTGTTAAATAAGTTCATTGTCAAGTTTTTATGGATTAATCATATTCACATATGTTTAATTTACTTGAATTATTTATTTCAATATTTATCAAATGAATAAAATAGAACAGAGACTTTCATGAAGTGGATTTCGCACTCATTAGCAGGGGACCATTGGTTTGATACTTCTTTTCATTTGATAAGACATTGGATTGATCCTTTGTCTTTACATTTTTGAACAATCATTCATGGATAAGGTCTGTGTCAAAATATCTAATTTATTTTATAGTTCTAAATAACTTTATGTTTGTAAATAATAAAACAATTCAAATCATACTGTAGATCTCCAGACGAAGCAAATTATACTGTGGAAGGTCTTATACCACTTGATTTAGTCCAATATATATATATATATATATATATATATATATATATAATCTTTACACTCCAGACAATTTTGTAATCACTTTTACAATTTTAATATCTTTTGAAACCTTTTTAAAAATATTTATTTATTTATTGAATCACATACTTATAATAAAATACATACTAGATTGAATTTAACTAACACCTTTTCATATTTTTAAATATAGAATATATATTTCATTGTATACAATATTAGAGATGTCAAATGTTGAGTTAGAAATACAAAACTATGACTTACCCGTTTAGGTGTGACATAGAGTTATTAATCCCTGATAATTATATCATAATGGATAACAATTGATGCAAATGAAACAAATTTTATGACAACTATAATACTGCATAAGTTTTTTTTTTTTTTGTTGGATAAATAATTTCATTCTAACTAACAAAAGAATTTTCAAAATATACATCAAAGTCAATCTTAGAAGAAATACATAAATAATGCTTTCATTGAGAGTTGAACTCAAGACCTCCGGCTTACTAAACAGGTGCTCTAACCAACTGAGCTATGAAAGCAAGAAGATGTTTATGTTTGAGAATAAGTGTGAGAGAGATGTGTGTCATATAATATATGTAACATATTTTTGGGATGTGTGTAACATGTTTAAGTGATATATTAATGATACAAAATAAATTTTTTATCTATTGACATAAATAAGTTCCGATGCTCCTAAAATAATTTTGGAACTTATTCTCAACTTATCATAACATAATTATGAGAATTTATTCTTGCAAAACAAATAGTTTTTTTTTCTTCTTATTCCCCTCTATTCTTTCTTGTTCTCCAGTTATACCTCACCTTAAACGAGGTGTTAATATATCCATGTATGCCTCAAAAAGAAAAAAAAAGAGTTAAAGACATCTATGTCCCTGTAAACATGAACAATCCTTTAAGTCTTTATCAAAATTGAGGTAGACATACAAGTTCCTAAAAATTTACAAAAACCTAATTACCATTCTTGGGTTAAATTTCTATACAAATTTGACATACTATTTTTAGAACATTACATCAACATGTAATTGTGTAGACAATACAATCAATTAAACAATCATAAAAACGAATTAGCTCGTGCAAAAGACCAATTTGCCTATGTAGAATATTATATTTCATCATCTTCTCCCTGAGCATTGTTTAGAGGGATATAAAAATTATAGATAATTTAGTCATTTTCATGATATTAGTTAGGGATAACTAGGGTAGATTAAGTCAGGATTAAACTCTGTTGAAGATGGTGATGTATATGGATTTTTGTGAGTTTTTAAGAAATTGTACGTCTGCCCCAACTTTAACGGAGACTTATATAGGATTACTCATGTTTGCGAGGACGTAGATGTCTTTAACCTCATTTAGTTCACATATGTGGCAACATGAATCTTTTTCTTTTTCTTTTTTAAAGTTTTTCTCTGTTTTAGGCCCCGTTTGGTTGTGCGTTTGGACGCGCTTTTTCTTTTTGAAAAGCTGAAAAACTAAAATCGTGCAGCCAAATGTGGCAGCTTTTTGCAAAATCGGAAGCTGGATTCCTTTTAATTTTTCCCTCGAAATCTATGTTTTAAAAAGCTCAGAAACAATGCTTTTTAGTCAGAATCGATTTTTTGAATTGAAAAGCAACTTTCTCTACCAAACATTAAACTCCTTTCAAATATTGATTCTTGAATTAAAAAAAAAATATCCTAAAAAAGTCAAGGTCTAAAATTATTTTAAAAAACAGCTTTATTCCAAAAGTTATTTTTCAATCTGTGTTTCCAAACGGACCCTTAAGGTGAAAAACTAAAATTAAAGTTCATTTGGATCCCCTTTTAACTGGCTTTAGAACTAGTAGCGTTTGAAAACACAGTTTGAAAAGCAGCTTTTAGCTTTTGCAGCTTTATGCACACTTTTTGATGGTGTAATGATGATGATTTAAGGGTGTAATGATAATGGCTGCTTTACAAAACACAGATTTCAAGTATAGGTTAGAGATAAAATCTAGTAATGATGATGCATTTAAGTTGACTTGTTTGGTAATAACTTTTAACTTTTAACTTTTAAATAATTATTTATTTGAATTGATATGACCTCAAAAACTAAAAACTGCTTTTAGGGTTTGTTGCCAAACATAAGATTAGGATTTTGGGTTTGCCACGTGGCAAACACCTGAGATTTTTTCAATAAAGCTTTGTGGATTGTAGTGGGATTTGAAAGCATATATAAAGGTTAAAGATGCTTTTAAGGGTCTCTATGGCTTTGGAAGGAGGGACGCTGCTTATTTTGAGGATCCTCTTGGTTTCTAAGGGTGTGCTCATGGAAAGTGATAGAAAATAATAAAAAAAAATTTAACCATTAAAAAATCTAGTATTTATATCAAATAAAAAAAAAATTTATCATTTTCTCTCTCCTATTTTGTCTTATTAAGAAATATGAAAAAAAAATTAGGTTAGTTGTCAAAACCCCTACAGCCAACCCCTCATTATTCCTGCGCCCTTACATTTTCAAAAAACATTTTTGTACCCCTGCAGCAAACACCCATTTCTCTTTACCCTCCTCCCTTTAATTCCTCCCAACCCCACAAAATTGTAGTTTTCCCTCTGTAAGTGCATATATGTTTTCTGTAATTTACAGAACACAAAATATAATTTCTGTAAATATTATATGTAAGTGCATTATTATGCATGTCATGTAAAAAATGGTAATTTGTAAAACACTAAAGAAACATATGTTAATGCATAACACCTGAAAATATTTTATACAATAAATACATCAAATCACTTGAATTCATCGAATGTTTGCATTCCGCTGTTCTTTTCCTACCCTAATGAACTGAGCTGTTGTCTTTCGCCGGATTCTCTTCATGTTCTTTTGGTTGAAATTGAATCCACTGTTACACCTTCGAGTCAGCAAGCGTACTTCATTAGGAAGAAAACGTAGTCCAAACTTTATTAGAAATGCCACAATTAGTCAAACACCCAAATAAATCAAATATCAATAAGTGTGTACTTCATGACATCATAAGAACCACACATACATTAATGTTATGAGTTGATGTATGTTTCTCAAGTGTTTTGCAAGTTACCATCTTTACATGGCATAATAATGCATTTACAAATAATATTTACAGAAATTACATTTTGTGTTCTGCAAGTTACAGAAAACATATATGCATTTATAGGAGGACAACTGCAATTTTATGGGGTTTGGGGAATTAAAGGGGGGAGGGTAAAAACAAAAATTGAGTGTTTGCTGTAGCGGTACATAAATTTTTTTTGAAAAGGTGAGGGCACAGAAATAATGGGGGATTGGCTTCATGGGTATTTTGGCAATTCACCCAAAAAAATTCATTTCTCGAGAATTTGAGAGAAAGTGATGAAAAAATTTTCATCACATGCACGAACCCCATGAAAATTAGTCAAAAGTGATAACACTTTACTTTCCACCAATTTTCTTTTGACCCAAATTCTCTCACTTTCTTTTATTTTTCTTTCACATTTGTGCACAAACACACCCTTACACTCAATTTTATTTTACTATCTACCGTATTATACATTGGGATAACATAATATATACTGCATTATCACAGTAAATGGGTTCTATCACAGTGTATATGACTGTGATTTTTATTTATTTATTCAAAGAACAAAATACAGGTGTATATATTAGTGTATGTTTAAATTTAAATAATGTGTGTGTGTGTATAAATAAAATGGATGTAGACTGTGAATGGACTTGCCCACGGAGATTGACATATCATTTTTAAAGAAAGTATTGTACACAACCCTTTGGAGTGGGTCTTATGGGATTTGTTCCGTGATCTGTTCTAGAGAGGTTCATGTTACCTTATGTGTACCCAGTGACAATAAGTAAATTATCACTATGTGCTGTCTTCTGTATATAATTAAAAAGACGCTTTTAAGGGAAATGATAGTGATAAAGGCTTAAGGAACTTTGTTAAAGGATACAAGGCTAAATCAAAGTGGCTTGAAAATTAAATACCTCTCTTTTATTTAAGAAAAATAGTTTTGTTATTGTGCCTACATATTTTACAAGTGAAAGTTTCTAAGAATAAGTTTATTTACTTATTTATTTTGATTTCCTTTCTAGTGATTCAAAGGTTAATAAACTTGACTGTCTAAGTTAATTTTGGATTAGTAATAAAAAGACATTGTATTCTATCATTTTTTAGAATATTGCATATTGATTTTCATCAGCTTGGATCATCAAATTTATATTAAATAATTTATCATTTATTTTTCGAGCATAATTTTGATGCAATCAATGCAAATCTTTCATAGTTCCCAGTAATTTGGATGAAGCATGCCTACACACATAAATTGCTTATCCTTTAACAATTCATTTTTTTTTTTAATGAAGAATGGTTAATTATAAGGCAGGTAACTATGTATATATTTAAATTATTTATACATGTGTAAGAGTAATTTTTTGAGCCTAATGATAATGCTCTATGTGTCCAAGGCTAATGATACGATTAACGAAGGCCTACGACCTGAATGACCCACCGTGTGTGGATCCGACCCATTGGTCCGTCCATATACGATGACTGGAAGATATCCTAACATGCATATGTTTGATTTGGGACTATCAATGTTGAATCTCCAAATCCCAAACAGATCAGTCAAATCCCCTGAATCAAGGGATCTCTCCTCATCCACTTGACGGAGGAGAGATCCACCGTCAATCTCAGGACATCAACAACAGCTCTATAAATAAGCAATCAACTCTCCATATTGTGATATGTGAGAAATGTTTTTTATAAACATAACATTTTCTATTGACTGACTTGAGCGTTGGAGGATCTTCAAGAGGTCACCCCCACCCGATTTTCGCAATGCTCGAGGTCTTGGATTGCCGACAACCAAGTGGTACCCATCAAAAGATAGTAGAGCGAACAGATCTTGCAACCTAGATCCAATTCGTCATTTTTCCCCCTCCAACATGTATATAAATAACTACTAGTATCCATTTAATGTTTGGTCATTTATCTAGTTGTAGGCTGTCCCTTGCCCATGGAAAACATCCAATGATCTTTCCCACTAAAGCAAAATTTGTATTTCTATCAGGATAAAGAAGTGTAGATATATACTCCATTAAACATGAAATATATACTCCAATAGAGTATCTATCCTTTACGCAAAGAAACATATATTTTTTTAGAGAACCGAACTATATAAAGATTACAAGTAAAAACAACCAAATTTGTATTTTTATAAAAATATGTCGAACTGTAATATAAGAGATTTGAAGGGTATATGATCGAAAGATTTTAGACTATATTCCATCTAGGAAGTTCTCATGTTGATCCATCCAGAATTTTTTAACTCTAGAAAAAAAGATAAAATAATCAGTTATAATTGCATATTCCACTAAAAGTATTTTGATTTGGTTTGGGGAATCCAATTCTTTAAAAAAAAAAAAAATTAACTACAGTGAAAGCCAATTTTAATCGAGAATATGTTCTAACTGCCAAATAGTTTGAAAAAATTTAATATTGTCTGAAAGCCAATTTTGAATTTAATATGCAAAGAAGGCCACTTGCAGGTTTTTTATTTTTTTTGAAAAAAAAATGTTAACAGTATGAATTTTTAAAAAATGACTTTAGAAAAATATGCTTGACATATGCAAATTAGATTTCATAAAAATAACAGCAGTGGTGGGAAACTGATTAATAAGCAACTTAGACCCAAATTATTGCAAGTCATGAAGGGAAACATTTCATAACATTTCTTGGAAATAATCAAAAGGAAAATGTTAGACTCATCAGTCACATTCTTCTTTCACATGTTATTATTATTTTTAAATAGTAAACATCATCTAATAAGGTAGATATTTTGATAAAAAAATACATATCGCTCTATTTCAAGTTGAATGAATTCATTTTTAATAAATATAAAAAAATATTTAATATGGTATATACAATATTTAACGAGGTATATGCTTCATTGGATTTCTGAGGTGGTATATAGAATTGTGTTTTGGACTAAGAAAAAAATTGAGTGTAACAACACTCTAATCAAAATTTTGAACATGTCCATGAGTTATTTTTGGGAAATTAATTCGGGGGTGCATGTGGTTATCCATCTATTATTTTTAGATCCCTGAATTGTTTTAAGTTTTTTTAAGTCCCTTTTTTTTTAGGTCATTTTAGTTGGATGTTATTAATTCGCTCATTAGCGATACCAAAAATGCCCATGTCCAATGATCTCATGTATACTATTAACATTTTCAACTATATTGTTAAGTATCTCGTATACATTGTTAACACTCTCATGTATACTGTTAACCTTTTTTATAGTGTCACATTTTGATGGTTGAACATACATATTTTGATATTTATATTTTAAAAATGTTCCATTTAGGAACATACATATCTTGATATGTGGAGTCGTCGTGATTGTGTGTGACATGGGGAGAGAGAGAGGAGGGACAAACAAAAGGAGAATGTAAAAGTAAAATGGGAAAGAAAGGAGTAAAAGATAACACCCAGTGGATGGAATGACCCATAAAAAAAACTTTAACCTAGGGATCTAAAAAAATCTTCAAAAGTGTCAAGGGCCAAAAAATAATAAAAGTGTGACTTGGAGTATCCGTAATTAATTTTCTCAATATTTTTCAGCTCTCTTTTTATGTTTTCAAGGTACATATTCACACAAGGTACATATTCACACTACCAGAAAGTGAGTATTTTGTTTTATAGGCAAATGTCTTTTTTTTAGTTAAATCTTTATCCTAAAAATCGAACCCAACCTCAATGAAGAAGAAGAGGTATTGTCAAATTGACTGTTTAACATGGATGGGCCCCGTGACTGTATTACTGATCTAATTTTTTTATGAAAATATATTAATTTAGTAGAATCAATTCTATACATGATGAATAGGGTTTGAAATGTTTACAAAAGATGATCAAAGCAGGGGATACATTTCACATTATATGTTGTCCATTCTCCCCATGTGGGATACACATGCTCCACTGATTGAAAATATGCACCTCTTCATCTTGTTTTACTTTGGGGGAAACACACTATGCACCTCTTCATCTTGTTTTACTTTGGGGGAAATATATATATATATATATATATATTTATAATTTGTAGGTAAATGTTCTATTTTATACCAACATATATAAGTAGATAATGATTAAAACTATAATCCATGATACCCAAATTTGGAGTGAGTACTACCTCTGCGAACACATCAAGAGATGGTTTAATAGACAAAAAAAATATACACACATTAAACCCCACATTGTTTCTCATATAAATCATAGTTCATGAACAGTCATCTTATTAATCCATTAACATGTGACATTAATGGCACATCAACCTTTTTTTATCCAAACATCTTATAAATGCCACTTCAGGGTGGTATTTATCCAAACATCAACCTTTTTTATTAATAAATACAATTAACCTTTAAGTTTACTCACAATGTACTTGTGTCCTTCTTAATGAATCAAACCATTCATTTTTTAAAAAAACCTATATAAAAAGTGATCAGATGCAAATCTCGAATCTAATGTACTATACCACTCAAGTGCGAGATCTATGAAGAAATGTAAAATGTTCTTTGAACTTTTGCTTTCCCCTTAAACTTGTCTAATTAGGCTTTACTTAATTAGGTTTTCATGTTCATATAATCTTAATTTCAAATGAATGGTTGGGAGTTGATCTCTAACTTTTTTTATTTATTTGTGATGGTACAATCACAAATCTTTAAAGGCTAGTAGCTGGCTGAGTGGATGTAGTCATTATCTCTAATTGATCAATTGTTTATGTGCAATTCCTATATATATTAATGTTGTCCATGGAGTGGATGAAGCTTTGCTTTTGATTTAAATTGTAGTCTCCATCTTCTTTGCTGCATGTCCTTGATTCATTTTTAATATATAATACATGACACACACACACATTTTATTGTAGTCTCCATCTTCTCTGCTTTATGACTAAAATTTTGACACAGCCTAAAATTTAAGCTGAGTGGTTGACCAGACAAGACAATAGTTGAACTAAACACAAGATGCATTTGCCTGGACCACTTATGGAAAAGGTTAGGCATGCAGCACCTTTACAATCTCGTTTATAGTTAACACATATTTTATTTTGTTTTAATATATATAATTTTTTAGAAATATATAAAATGTATGGACCCATTTTTAAAAAATGTGAATTTTTAAATAGATATATATATACACCTCGACTAACAAGGTATATGTCACATTGGACAACTATTGAATTATGTGGGATTGCAAGCGAGACTCTGCATTTTGTGCAACAATGCTCTTAATTATATACAAATTTGGATGAAGTATGCCTTAGCTATGATATCTATATATACTGAATATGGTTCCTACATTCACAAAGAAGTAAGGGGAACACTGGTGTAGTACCAACCAATGGGACTTCAATGTTTAAGTCAGTAAGGCAACTCAAAAAGATAATCTCTCTCTTAATGTGGCTTCTTAGTTGATCCGAACTCATACCTTGATTTACTGCTCCTTTTCCCCTTTTATTGGGTTCATTGGCTAGATAGCCGTTGTAACAGTCTTTCCCTTTAATGGTTGTTAGTGGACCAGTTTTATGGTAACCGTCCTGCTTCATAGCTGTGAACGTGTCCTTAATCATCCATATTAAATGGGCAATGTGACTTAATTAACAGTCTGAATGTTACAGAACGAGCAAACGTTTGACCATTATAGTGGTTTTGTTTGTGGTCTTCACCTGGTCAGGTATTGGGGTTCTGCATGAGGTGCAAGATGGCATTCACCCTCAAGGTGAAGAACTGCCCGACTAGACCTAAGTCACCACGAGCAAAAACTAGTCTGATCATATCTCACATGTTCGGAGTATCTAACCACTATTTGCATGTTCTTCTCTCACGAAGTTGGGTTATTGTCGGGCGCAATGGTTCACACCCGTTTTAACCTTCAACACGTGTCACTATTTGAGAGGATGCGAATTTTCCCCTCTATAAATATTATACATCCTTCTACACAAAAAATTAAAAAAAATGGAACCATATAGCGACTGTGTATCCCACATTTGTACATATTTCTATGAGTACATATAGAACCGGCAAAATTGGAATTTTGATGAGCATAAGAGCAAAAAAAAATTAGACATGAAATGCTCATTTTAGGAAGTTCTCATGTTGCACCATCCAAAGCTTTTTTAAATCTAGCAAAATAGATAAATACCCAGTTATACTTTGCATATTCCACTATTTGGAACTGATCTGGGATTCCAATTCTAAATAAAATTAAAATAAAAAATAAATAAGTGTCTATGCAGCAAATCAATATTAAGTGAGAACATGTTCTAAACTGCCAAAAAGTGTGAATTATAAAGCGTCTAAAGTCAAGTTAAATTTAATGTGGAAAAGATGCCCATTGCTTTTTCTTATAACATTTTTGAAAGATTAGTTTTAAAAATGATTTTATAAAATATGCTTTCATATTTTAAATCAACTTTTTTAAAATAATAGACTTTTGGGAGACTGATTTGTAAGCAAAGTGGAGAGGCAAAGCTTGTTTACCCGGATCTAGATCCAGTCGAATATCGAAATCTGTTCTCTCCGCTGTTGCTCTGATTGTACGAGCTTGATCCTCTGATGAAGGCTTCCTGAAATCCAATAAATGAGAGGGACACATGATCAACATGTCTAGAAATTTTTCGTGGGACCAGGACGAATAGGTGGAGGAAGGCTTTCCAGCTCGACCATAAGGTCAGCCACTGGAGGTCCCTCCAATAAAAAAAAAAAAAAAAACATATCTAAAAATTTTAGCTCTTTTTCAAGTTTTCTAGATGTATTTTCACATAACTAAAAAGGAAAAAAGTTTTTTTTTTATTTTGTTAGTAAGTGTTTTTATTATTATTTTATCAGTTAAATATTGTCCTCTTAACTGGAGTAATGGTTGAACCCAACGTCATGAAAAGAGAGTACATCTACAGATGTGTCTCTATAATATGACATATTAATTTTCTCGATGGACCCTTAGTTATTTTATTACTCATTCAATATTTTCTTATGCAAATATGTGTGTGTGTATGGAGAGAGAGAGAGGCCTATGGGAATCAAGTATATACGGCGTTTAAAAAGATATTTATATGTGTCAATAAAAAAAACATATATCACATTAAAAGTATTTTACATCTTTTAAAATGATATATTCATCAGTAAAGAATGCATATGCATCATTGAAATAAAAATACATTAAATGAGGAATATGCTTTCTTTACTGACGCATATTATACCAAGAGATATACTAATAATAAAACTTGAATAGTATTTTAGGTGGGACTGTGTTCATATAAATGACAAAAAAATTTAAAAAGACATCTTCATTACAAATAAAATTGTTTCACACCTGTGTAAGGTAGGTCTTGGCGCTATCATTATAAATAAAAGGACTGTGTTAAAGGTAGATCTTGGGTTAGAGTCTTGACATTAACTTATCCACCTGTTTGTTGGCGATTATTTGAAAGAATTTTCTGTGAAACCGGAATAAACAAGCGGATGCAACCTTCACAACTGAACCGTAAGATCAACGATGGGGAATTACTGCAATATAATAAAATAAAAATAAAAAAATTGTTCGACATGTATCAAATGAACAATGAACATGTTATGTACGTTACATTGGGTGCCATCTCAGTATGGTACTTATCCAAACATCAACTCATGATAAAGATCACCCACTGCACTTTAATTTTGTTCTCTTAATTATTTTGTTTTAAGACACTCATGTTAACCTGTATAAAAGATAAGTACCAGATGCAAAGCTCGAATCTAATGTACTGCACCACTCTGAGTGTGTTAGAAGATGAAATTGTTCTTTGAGCAATTTTTTCTCCTCAAATTACCCTGACAAGGGATTCACTTAGGTTGTCAAGATTTTACATGTGAATTCTAGAATTATACTCAATCATTTTTATAATCTAAAATTCAGTCCTATATATCTTGTAAGTCCACTTCACTCACTGTATCGACGTATATACCTCGATTAAAAAAATTTAAATTTTCTATAAATGATCATTCAATTAATTGGAATATATATTTTACATTTTATAAAAGTACATATGATTTTTAAAAAAATAAAAACACATATAGTTTACGTTTTAGACTGTAAAATGGATTGGGTATAACATTTTAAATCCCTTATGTATTTTACCTAAAATGTATGGTTGGGAATTGGTCTCCTCTACTTATTCATTAATTTGTATGTTATGGTACAATCACACATCTGTAAAGTCCAACTTGTTGAGGTGGTGATCAGCTCTAATTGATCAAGAGTTCATGTGGAACTACTGTTAGTCCTTCTTCTTTGTTGAGTGCCCTTGATTTTTCTGGCATATAATATAAAGACACAATTTTATATATTTCCGTATGAAGCAGTATCACATTGTTTAATATAATCATACGAGTCACTTATCCATTAAGCAAGATTGTGCCTAGAGGGGCAACTTTTCCTTAATTAGTTCTGGACCGGCCGGGTCTCATGGATTGCTTTCCTGCTATTATTCTGATTGGATTAGTAAAGTTCTTTAATAAATGTTTTTTCGAAATTGATCCATGAGGAGTGGATGACCTGCAAAAAGGTCATCCGACGATCAAGTCAGACACCGTAAAATGAAAGTTTTTCTCTTGGGATGAGTTACCTATCTTGACCGTCTCTTTTTACCCCCTTTTTATTACCCTCTTCGTCATGAAGGTCATCTTGGATCTCATTCCACATGAATTGTCCCCATTGTTGGAGTAGAAATCTAGGGAGAATTTGAGGGGATTGCGCTTTGAGAACCCATTAGGATTTGATGGGATCGTGCCGAGCCATGTAGTCATGGCTTCTTGATTGTCTGAAGGTGACGAACCTCTAGGGGCACGTGTCGAACCTCCATTGGTTTGTGGGTGACACGTAACATCCCTTAATTGGTCTGAGTAATGACATGTGGTGATACAGGGCTGGCTAATATTGGACATGTGGCGGAACACTATTGGGCCAGGAAAATGGCTCCCACAATGCCCATGTCAAACTCCAACAAAAGAACTAAATTTACAGGCTTCTCCACAGCAACAACTCCATACTTTTTCCTATAATTTATAGGAATTGAGAACTCCCCATTATATTCTAAATTAAGCCTGCCAATTATATGTGGAAAAATGTATGTATCCATTCCAAGTTTATATTTGAAAATTTTGAATTAGTCCATATTTGAATGCCTGGAGTAGAGATACAGTTGTCAATGTATCTACTCTGAAAAATATTTGAACCCAACATATTTTTTTTAAATATATGTGTATGTATTATTTATTTTTGGGTTAAAGACATCCAAATCCTCGCAATATGGGTAATCTCATATGAGTCCTTATCAAAGTTGGAACAGATGTATAAGTCCTTAAAAACTCACAAAAACCCATATACATCCCTCGTTTCAATAAAAATTAATCCTAACCCAACCTACCCTACTTAATTTTAACCTATAGCCATAAAATGATTAAATTATCATTAAATTTTTAACCATTTTCAATCAATACCTCAATGGAAATGAAGAAACATAAAATGTATTACAAGGATAATATGATCTTTGCATGATTATTTATGGAGACTATAATGTCTACACAATTACATAGTGATAAAATATTCTGTCAAATTTGAATAAAATTCTAACCCAAGGATGATAATTAAGTTTTTATGAGTTTTTAGATACTCATATATCTGCCCCAATTTTCACATGGACTTATATTGGATTATTCCTGTTTACAGGGGTATAGATGTCTTTAACCTTTTATTTTTAAAATTTAATTATCAAACATGATTAATCATATTTTTGAAAATTTTAAACATAAACTATGTTCTCTTTGTATTGTCTTTGAATGAGACGAGAAGCTCTGCAAGAGATCATGATTTTATTCTCTCTCTCTCTCTCTAATATGTCACCTAACCCTCCAAACCAATATTATATTCATTTGAGACAAGTTAATTATCTGAAATATATATATTTAATTAAAAAAATCAAAATTTGAATTTTATTAATACTTACATAAGTTTAAATAAAACAAAATTAGTTATCTTTGATAACGACTAATCATAACCTCCAAAAAAATCAATTATAATAAAAAAATTAATTTGTTCATTCACTTGAAATTTTATTGATTTCACTTGTGAAATTTTCAACTCACAAGAATAAATAACATTGTAGAAAATATAAATGATTTTCTCATAAACTTTAATGCTTTAAAAAAAAATTGCCATAACAAATGGATAAAAAAATGACAAATCAATCTGGGTCGCACGATCCGTCTGCTTCGCTTCTTTTCACGGGTCCTGCTAGGTTGCTGGTGATCCTTTTCCTCGAACGTCGTGGAAACAAGGTGGGGGTGACCTATAGAAGTCCCTTCGACGCTCAAGTCAACAAATGAACAATTTAGGGTTATGTAAAAAAAAAGATTTCTCACATGCCTCATAGAGAGAACTGATTCTTAGTACTTCTGTGAGAGCCCTTGGATCAATGGTGGATCTCTCTCTCTCATCCGACGGATGGGAAGAGATCCTTGATTTAGGGGATCAAGTATGTATATTTGGTGGTTCACAAAATTAGTCATTGATTATCTCTGGTTAAATATACATATATTTTTGAGATTTTGGGGAACAATTAATTATGGCTCTAAATCTAGTATATATTGCTCTTATTTGGGAATCAATTAATGATTGTCACAAATCTAATACATATTTTGCTGGGAAGCAGGAAAATTAATAATTGATGATTCCTTAATCAAAGATTTAATGATAAATATTGACTTGAAAATATGATATTTGTTGAGTATGGAGAGTTCAACGGGTCAGATCTACGTTTGGTGGGTCTTCCGAGTTACGGGCGCTTGATATTCGGGTTTTGGACCACGGGCACGTGGATCATAGTTATTGGGCTCAGAAAATGGCCCTGTATATATGTGATTGATCAAGAAAATATGACCAAAATTCATGCACTCAATTGATTGGGTGCCATATTTATGATTGTTGTTGAAGAATGATGCAATCTATCATAGTTGATGTGATGGAGAGAAAAACCATAGCCCATATTTCATGGAAAAAAAAGAAGGAAAGCGTTATTTTGAGAAGGGGCAAGAGAAAAAAAGATACAAGGTTGATTTGTAAAGAACAAAAGATCAACTATGATATAATGTTTAATTATTTACATTATAGTAAATACTATGTTTATGGGTTTCAATTTAAATCTAGTTAAGTTTTATTTTTGTTTTAAAAAGTGACAGAGTGGAATATTTTTTTTATTAAGAAATATTTTAATGACATAAATTGAATATTCAATCTGTGATGGTATGGACATAAATAACATGTTTTGGATGGTATATAAGCAAAAACCCTAAAATAATCCATGTAATAAAAAGATTTTCTTTATTGATGTGTAATTGTAACATTGAACTTGACATGGGTTTTCTATCCCTAAATTATATTTATGTTAAGTCTCTTTCAAATATAGCAATTATTAGTTATGTTATTATAATTTTTCATTAATTAATCAAGTAACAAAAAAAATAAAATAAAATGCTAATTTGTTATTATACTAAACCCACTGGATAGTGGGCCTTTAGAAACTCCAATAGCTCACAGCCAATCGGGCTGGGCCCAAGTACCTTGAATTTGATGACTAGTTCAGTGTTCTTCCATTCCTTCCTTGATTGAGCTTTAAGATGTATATGAAGACTCAAAACTTTGTTTTTATGGATAATGTTACATCCAGCCTCAATTCCAATTTACATGTGTTTTGAACTTTTTAAAAATAGTATACATCATCTAATGCCTCAATTCCAATTTACATGTGTTTTGAACTTTTTAAAAATAGTATACATCATCTAATGAGGTACATGTTTTTATAAAAAAATGAAACATATACTCTAATGAATTGCATCGATGTATTTATAGAAAATGTAAAAATATTCTTTCAAAGCATATACCTTGTTAACATGAGAATATGCGTCGATGGAAATCTATCGACGCATATAAGGCTAGAAATGAATCTAGATGTAACAGCACCCTTGTTTTATATACAACATCCCTAGTGCATAGTTCTTACCTGTGAATGTTGTAACTCTAAAGTTCAGCCACATTTTAACTACAGATGATTAATTGATGTTTTAATGAAGGTGAGGGACCTGTTTTGAAGAATCTGATGAATATACTTGGGGCATTCTTTAGATAGTCTTATAATAAGTGTATAGACAAAAAAAATCAGGCCCACAAAGTATGTTTCATGTACCAGCGGCCCATGACCCTACTAGTGAGGGTCCACGACCAGGATGGCCTATTGTATGTGGATCCAGCCCGTCGAACCCTCCTTACCAGACAATCGAGCACAAATTTAAGTCAATATTTAATAATTCAATTTTTGAATAAAGGATCATCAACAACTGATTCTTTAAATCATCGCAAATATATTAAATCTAGAGTTATCATTAAGTTGATTCTCTAATAGCACAACGATATATCCTGGTTTTGGAAAAATCACTAATTGATTCACAAGATCCTAGCAAATTATGTGTATTTATCAAGGGATAATGGCAGCAGCTTCTGAAAATCCCTCTAATAACACATAACCAATTCCCTGAATCTGACATCTTTTTCCATCCATCCGAAGGGAGAGACATCCACAGTAGATTCTAGAGAATCCATCAATGTACTATAAAATGGGAACCAGTTCTCCCTATTGTGAAATATTCTTTTTCACAAAACCCTAAATTGTGCACTTGACTGACTTGAGCGCCAGTGGGTTTTCTACAGGGCATCTCCAACCCAGTTTCTGACATTGTTTAAGGTGGAGATTCATTGGCGATCCAGCGGAAGCCATCGGGAGGAGCAGAGCAGATAGATCCTATCGACCCAAACCCGGATCGTTATTTTCTGACCCTCCAGATTGGCCCGCCAGATGGGGGACGCACATTGAACACGAAACTCGATTTGTGATCATGCCTCCCAAGAAGAACCTTTCGACCCTTCCGCCGCCGGTGAATCCGTCTGCAAAAGGAAACGCTTCGTCCGATCCTGTAGGCATTTTTGAGGCAAATCAGCAGCTTGATCACATTGACATGCAAAACCGCATCGACGAGGCCAAACGTCAAGCAACGCTGCGCCACACCGAGGCAGAGGAACTATGCGGTGCGATGGACGAGATGCAACGAGAGAAAAGGGCCTCCGCAACCTACTCGACGACCCTCTCGAACAGAGGGACGAGCAGCACAACTTGCCACCTTGCGTCGATCATCAACAAGACCATGGGCACACCGGGCATACCGCTGAGAACCGATTCCCCATCGATCCGCCTGCCGACTGCACCCCCATTGAGAAACCCGCCGTATCATCAAACTCGGCCGCAAACTCCAAGCAGCCTCGTTAGGACAACCTCGGGTTGAGGGAGGACCTCCTGAAGGCGATGAACCAGCGTTTCCGCACCATGAAACCGTGTATGGCCGCAGACCTTGCACTCTAGACAGTGGACCTGATCGACCTTTCCCCTCTCTCTGTAGATATCCTTCGTACGCCGCGGTAAGATAAGCTCCCCCCCCCCCCCCCCGAAAGTTCAAACTCTACAAGGGGAAGTTTGACCCGACAGAGCATCTATACTATTTTCAGCAGTGTATGTCCCTCAAGGCAGGAGACGATGCCCTGCTCTATAAGGTGTTTCTGCAAAGTCTTGGGGGGCAGGCTCTTGCTTGGTTTTGCAAGCTCCCCGCAGGTTTCATATCCAGTTTCCGTGGCTTGTGGGAGATGTTCATCGGACACTACATCTGCTATTGCAAGATGAAAAGGGATATCGCAAACCTGATTGAGATGAAACAAGCTGAGATCGAGCGGTTGAAGGATTATCTCACACGTTTTAACGTTGAGATGACCCAAGTGGATGGTTGTGATCCGAAGACAGCGGCCATGGTCTTTGACTTACACAGCAAGAAATTGTCCGTTTTGCCCCTAAATAGGCTCACAGGTTTAAAACGCGTCTTAGTATGTAAGAGCTGTGCTCACATATAAGCACAGACTATCTCCTCCCATTAGGCGATGTGGGACTAAACATTCTCACCCTCACCCAATCCATGGGCTTCTTGGGACTCTTGGGCCTGAGCCAAGCATCACAATGGATATATAAATTTAGTTGTTCCCGATGTATATTGAATTTGTGTTGGATTTTGGCCTTGACAATATATGTATAATTATGGTGATGTATTCTTATGTTCTCTTGATGAAATATATATATATATATATATATATATATTTCGCTCGGGGATCTTAGCATCGGGAAACTTCTATGAATCCCTTGTCCGGAAGCCGCCCACCAACATGATCGACATCCTCTCTAGGGCTGAAGGTTGCATTCGCTTGGAGGAGGACGCCAACCTCGCCAACCAAAAGAGCACCACCACTGTGACCATCGGCCCTGCGTTGAAGGGAGGATCTATCTCAAAGAAGCAACAGTCTGGTGCCACGAAGAAGAGCAATGGTAAGAAGGATCCAGGACGGGCCCTGAGGGGAAGGAACTCGGAGGCAACCCCCATCACCGTCCCTATCAGGCAAATAGTTACAAAAGCAATCAAATAAGACACCATATTCATGAGAGAAAATCTCCAATTAAAAACTCTCTACAAGAGAAATTATTAATAAGAAAAATATGAGTAGAATTATTACAGCTATGGCATGATTTTACCATCAATTCCCAAGTTACGGACACATGCTCCAAAAGTTACTTTAGTAAGAAGTAACACAGAGTATACACAAAATATATTAGTATATTTATTTTCACGTTGAAAAAATGATAAAAGTTTTTGTATCATATGCTATGATAGAATCTTATATAGTGATAACATGATATATATTACGCTATCATAGCGTACAGAGCTGCAATATGGGTTATAAAACAGACTGAGTGTATCAGCGCTCTATAAATATCCATCGAATTTTACGGAGGCCCATAAAAATTAAAATCCATTTAATTTACCCTTAAGGCTCATACCAAGCTTTAGTATCTAGCTAATCCAAATAGTATAATTAGAATTTAATTAAGAGCATTGATACACTCTGTCCGTTTTGCAGCCCCATACACTATGATAACGTAATATATACTGCGCTATCATAATGCATGGGGTCCTATTATAGTGTATGGCTTCAAAAAATTTTCATTTTTCAACACGAAAAAAAAAAACACTAATGTATTTCAGTATATACTTAATTTCATATAACATTGTGTACTTCAATGTAAGAATGTATGATTTAAAAAAAAAAAAACAGTGTGGACTGTAATTGGGGCTGCACAAGGGGCTGGACATATCATTTTCCTTTAATTAAGGAAAATGATAGACTCAATAATTTTTATTAACCAAAACTCAAATGACACATGTTTTCATTTTTTTTTAAATGGTAAACATAATCTAATGAAGTATATGCTTGAATAAAAAGTGTATATTGCTCCATTTCGAATTGAATAAACTCATTTTTAGTAAGTGTATGAAAAATTTAACGAGGTATATATAGAGTCTAACGAGGTATATGCTCTACTGGTTTTCTAACGAGATACAAAAGATTGTATTTTCGACTGTAAAAAAAATTGAGTGTAACAACGCCCTTTAATTAAACCCTATGAAACGCCCATCTAAATTTCCCAACGCCCAATCATCTTTTAAGATCCAAAATCAATCATTCAGAATCTATTTAACTATCCAAGTCCCTTGTTTTTACCTAATGAAGATTCAATACCCCTATTACAATTTTTCATTAATTAATTAACTACTAAAAAAACTAAATAAAATGGTAATTTGTTATTATAATAATCTCACTGGATAGTGGGCTTTTAGAACAAACCCAGTAGCTCACAATCAATCGGGTTGGGCCGAGGCCCATTGGCTCAGCCCATTGGACGTATCCCAGCACATGCCCACTCTTCCTTTCCTTTCTTTCTTCTTCTGATCTCCTCCTTCTCCTCTTTCTTCTTCTACCTACAGCCACCATAACCAACACCACTCATCACCACCACCTTGGCCCCTCAATCAAGACCCACTGCCGGGGCTCCGCTGATCGGAGGCTCACCGGTCGAAATCCCGCTGCCAAACCACCCAACCCCCCCTTCTTTTTCTCCTCCTCATCTCAGATAGGAGATATATGTGTAGTAGTTCCAAAACTAATCAAATAAGACACTGTTCTATTTATGAGAAAAAAAAACTCCAAATACATGTTTGAGTGGTGATACTCAAACCCCAAAATATAAGTCCCACTAACAAGCCTTATGAGGTGTCATCACCTTATTGGTTGTTATTAGTTGACTTGTTGACTTTTTAAAAATGGTAAAATGGCAAAATACAAAAATGTCCTTCATTAAAAATCTGTTTCATTAACCCAAATCCCCCAATTTTCTCTATTCGGTTATTACCTTTCCATGTGAATCTTGAAATCCATTTAACCATTTCAAATTTTAAATTTTAAAATCCTTACCTAAATTACAATTGAACCTAAATTACACTAAAAAAGTTGGATATTTATTGTATTCAAATTTAAATAAAAAAAAACACATCAAATACCTTTATTAAATATTTATATCTCTCACAACGATTTGTTACATTTACATCAGAACTGTTACATTTACATAAATATAACAAACAATTTCATTTACCTACCTAAATATTTTACATTCCATGCAATGTTTAAACAATTTAGAAACAGATTATATTTTCAATAGTCAGTTACATTTTATAGAAAATGTCAAACACTTTTTTTATTGTGTGATACATTTAACAAACATATGTATTTGACTGTTACAGTAATAAATGTACCAAATATAAATTACTATTTACATTGAAACAAATGCAATACACGAATGAATGTTACATTCATAAATGTAACAAATATAAATCAATATATGCATGCGGTTGACTGTTACATTTACGAATGTAACAAAAATAATACAGATTTGAAAAATTACATTGTCAACAATGTAGCAATAACATCAAACAAACTACTCATATATAAAATGTAACGGTATCGAGTGTTACATTTAGATATTGAAACAAAAACAAATCAAAATGTGATAAATGACATTCAATACATGAAAAAAAATTGTGTTTAAATATTTAAAACAAAAGGCAAAACACAATTTTTTTACGAATCTAATAATGTCAAACCTGATCCGAGAGACATTGATGTGAGATCCAAATCGAAAAAAAAAAAAAACGATTTCGTGCCTTCTCCTCAAAAATAGAATTTCCGATTTGCTCCCACGTATTCTTCATAAACAAAATCAATTCCGTAATGCAAAACCTCCTCATTTTGCATACAAGACAGATTTTCAATTGTTTCAACATCAATGGTTTCTCCAGTCCCTCTCACAATTCTCCTATCCAATTAATATTGTTGCAAGATTTTAAGAATCCATTAATGGTGAATAAATACAGAATTTTTAGAATTAAATGATACTCCACAATCATAGGGATACATGTTAAGGTAGTTATCAAGTAAAGGGTATAATAGACAATGTACACTTGCCACATGGGGCTTGGTTTGGGGCCTGTGAAGTTGGGGCCTGGGAATCATTATTATACATGTTTAGGTGGAGAATAAGGGGAGGAATAACCAGGGATAATGTGGAATAAGGGGTTTAAGGCTATTTGGTTAGTTGGAATAAATGAGAATTTGTATGTCAGAATAAACCGGTATAAAATTGTATATAGATTCTAGTCAACCCTTGGAATTAAATTATTTCATATTATTCAACTCAAAAGAATACGTGAGATCACTATCAAATCAATTGTCACCGTTTGTTATATATCAATTGTCAAATCAACTATTATCATTTTTTCACCTTCTATAAATCTTATCCACACCTTATTTACATTTACCCAAACAATAAAAATTTTGCTATTACGTTTTCTAACAAGAGTAGTTTAAAATACAATCAAACTAAAATATTTTTATTATTATTTATATTAAAATAATCAAAAATCTTAAAATAACTTAATTATCTGTTCAAACAGGAATAAAAACTCTCTAAAAAAAAAAAAACTATTAATAAAAAAAATATGAATAGAATTATTACAAAGCTAAGAACACATGCTACAAAAGCTACTTTAGTGAGTAGTAACACAAATTATGGTGGACCCGGACCCGGCTCCTCTGCTTGAAACCCTAGGTGGATATACATGTTAGCCCATGTGGCATAATTAGGCCAGTCAATGGGACCCAGCTCTTCTGATTGAAACGCTAGGTGGATATACATGTTAGCCCATGTGGCATAATTAGGCCTGTCAACGGGTCGGGTCCAGATCCGGACCCGATCCGACCCGGATCCAATTACACGTGTAATATATCCGACCCGATTTGGACCCGACCTGAGTTGGACCCGACCCGACGGACCCGAACAAACAAACAGGTCAGGTCCGGGTCCACCCCACCCCGACCCATTGGACTCGAGACCCGATTGTTTTATTAAAATATGCTCATATATTATAAGACCATTAGTATTAGTTGATACATAATTTTATTTCTTACTTAACTTATTTTTGTATCTACAAGTTCATAAATCATAATCATAACAAGCTTATAAATTGGTTTGTTTTGGACAATTAACTTATTAGCTTTTGAATTTGTATGATTAATTAGTTTGTTGCATGATTTATGTTTATTATTTAGGTTAATATGTTAGTGTTTATTGTTTTGAATGTTGTTTAGATTAATATTGTTTTGAATGTTGTTTAGGTTAGTTATGTTTATTATTTAGGTTAATATATTTTTTATGTTAGTGATTATTGTTTTGGATGTTGTTTAATAATTCATTTACTTCTTTTGAATTGTATAAAATTATATTCAAACATAGTCTCATTAACAATAATGTTTTATTACAAAAAATTTCAAATAGAATGATAAGGCAAACAAATACATGAGCTCTTCTCTCTTTTTTTTTACCCAACCATCTGGGTCGAGTCGGACCTGAACCCGACCAGAGTCTGACGGATCCGAGTCTACATTTTTTCAGACCCGTCAGGTCTTGAATTGAACCCGGACCCGTCAAATCCTATCACGGGTCGGGTCCGAGTCCATTCCAATCCAGACCCGATCCGTCGACAGGTAGGCATGATTAACATGGTTCAATCCTGTCAAGGGACTCTTTGGGAGCAATGAATTATGAAGGAGACAAGCAATAATGCATGGATGACGTCATTCGGGGATGTGTAACATGTCATATAGTAATAAATAAAACTCTGGAAAGAGGTGTATAATGAGTCTTACTGCTTTGCTCCTTCCATTGCAAAGGAGAAACATGAGGATATTTATTGACATGTGTACCATGAGTCCAACACGTGCGACCAGCGCAGAAGACGGGTCTTATCTTGATTGGAGACATCTATAAGGACATTGATCACATGCATACCTCAAATGATTAGTAATGCTTAACCATAAAGATTTAAGACAAAAAAAAATGAATATATCAAAGTCATT
Source organism: Acorus gramineus (assembly GCA_030737835.1). NCBI lineage: Eukaryota > Viridiplantae > Streptophyta > Magnoliopsida > Acorales > Acoraceae > Acorus > Acorus gramineus. Next base: position 19,740,031 of record CM060855.1, on the reverse strand, counting down.
ACAGACTCTCGTACTCCCATGTCACAGAAATAATAATTGAAATCAAACTTTATATTCCCAACTGGTCTTTCACATATATCAAACAACAATACAAAATACTTAGTGATCTACAAATGCATCTCTTATTCTTAAACTTAAAATTTCATTAATCTAGGCCTTCGAGTCAAGGAATGGATAATCAGTATATCCGATGACTGGATCGGGTATATAGAACGTTTTTCGATCGTACTTGTTAAGCGGTGCATCGCTTTCAAATCTCCTAGGCAAATCAGGGTTAGCCAGAAACAATCGCCCAAACGCGACCAAGTTTGTGTAACCTTCCTTGACCACCTTGTTCCCTTCCTCCCTATTGTACCCCCCGGCGGCGATGAATGTCCCCCCAAATGCCTCCCTCATTGGACGCAAGCTATGTTGTATCTTCATCCTCCCTTCGACCACCACCATCCTTGGTTCGACCACGTGCAAGTGCACTAACTTGTACTTACTAAGTGTACGTGCCATGTACATGCCAAGGTCATTAGGGTTCGAGTCATAACACTCCATGTAGTCCGAGTAGGGTGACAATCTCATCCCAACTCGCTCATGTCCGATCTCATCAATCACTGCCTCGACCACCTCTCGAGCAAACCTGCATCGGTTCTCAATACTCCCTCCATACTCGTCTGTTCGGTCGTTCACGCTGTCCTTCATGAATTGCTCGATCAAGTACCCATTTGCGCCATGGATCTCGACACCATCAAAACCTGTTACATGATTGGGTGTTACTTAAGTTTATCCTAAGGCCTCATTTGAAACCCACTGTCAAGAGCTGATACAAATGAATATCATTCAAAATCCATGGCATTAATTTTTCGCTAATTTAATTGATTTTATGCATAAATTTTTTTTAAAAGTGATAAATGTCCAAAATCAAAATTGGGAACATTTTTTTGAAAAAAAGATGTAGCATTTAGGTAGTGCCTTTTTTTTTTTTTTTTGCTTGGTCATATAAAGAAAAAAATACAAATATGTAGCCTTTAGGTAGTGCTTAGTTGCTGGTTTTGATTGCTTTTGCGTTTGCCAAGGCACCCATTTTGGGTAAAATTTGCGAGGACTATAAATGGGACTAAATGTATTTTATTTTTTAATTTAAAAAAGTATAAATCCATGTAAAATATACTTTTCTTGGGATTAAAAATAGAGATAACTAAGATTAGGTACGACACAACATTTCCCTGGGCCATTAAAACCTTAGAATTGGAGAACATTTTTAAATAAAATATTAAAAATAAAACCAAACTTTTCAACTTAAATGCCCATATTCTCTTTTCATCTATTCCATCATTATACCACTCCATGAATGCAATGTCTTTCACAGTCTAATTCATTGAGTGATTTATTAAGTACTTACAAATAAAGCGTCTTCGGAATAGATATAGCCAAAACAATATTTTAAAATAAAAAATGACAATTAAGACAATAATAATTGTTTGAAAAGTAATCATAGTCTACCGATCCAAATTCATTTTCAAACAATTGAATTTTAAACAATAAAATCGAAGGAACTCACCAGCTTCCATAGCATTTCGAGCAGCAGCTCGAAAATCATTGACGATCCCAGGGATCTCCTTGATCCCTAACCGACGAGGTGGGGAGAATTCGGCCCCCTCCCCACTGTGGCGGAGTTGCGGCGTCAATGGCCTGTCCGAGGGGCATATTGGATCTTGACCATTGGGTTGGAAACCTAACATATAATAATAAAAAAAAATGCATACATAAGGTAAAGTTTCCATATATTCACATAAAATCACCATGTTTTTATTAGGCAAATTTAAGGTACAGTTCATGGACCGTTTAGGAAATTGTCCATGTAGACTATGTGTACCAACGCCCACTTTCTTTTAATTCATAGATGTAAACATATAACTTACTTGTATTAGATACCCTCCCCACATGCCAAAGTTGACAGAAAAAGATAGCTCCCTTGTCATGAACAGCCTTCACAATTGGTTTCCATGCTTCAACATGCTCTTTTGTCCAAATGCCGGGCGTGTCCGTATAACTTTACACATAATAAAATTATATGAGTACAGGGTATCTTTATATTTTTTTTATTTTTCTGAATGTGTAATGAATTCTATGTATCATCATGAAAAAAAAAATATATTTTGTCTAACAATGTTTCAGATAATCTTACCCTTGAGCGGTATCGGAAACTCCAGTGGCCTCAGTGATCAAGAGGCCACCATTGGTGGCCCTCTGGGAATAGTATATGATGGCATGAGGTTGAGGGACATTGCCATAGGATCTCTGTCTGGTAAGTGGGGCTAACACTATCCTGGACAATCAAGAATTGAAGATTGAAAATATGAATCATTACTGAGTGTTGTTTGGATGTATGCCCAATTTTATGCATTATGGTCTTATCTAGAGAAAGTACTTTTCGACTTGGCGGTTTTTGTCATGACTTATGACTTAAAAAAAAATAATAACATAAAAAATTTAAAAAATCTATATAAATCAAAATATTTTCTCAAATTTCAAATTTATATTTAATTAACTTGCTTGGTTCCATGATGAATGAAGAGAAAGTCAATCCATCAAAAGTCAATGTTTAAAATGTTCGGACATGTACCCATTTGTAGTTCAGAAAAGCTCCTCGGAGAGCACGTATACTATGATAATACAGTGTATGTATTCTACTACTACTACTACTACTACTATGATGTGTGAAAATTAATGTTTTTTTTAAAAAAGATTGATATATTTTATTATATACTTTATTTTTTTATTATAGTAGATATAAAATTTTAAAAAAGAATCAATAAGAGATGCGAGTGATATCATTTTTCAAATTAAAAACTTGCTTAAGTTTTTTTCATTACATAAACACCCCAACTGCTATCTCGTTATTCTCACACCCAACAGTGCTTCTGGACCACCATTAATTGTTTGTAGTCCTTACCAATGACTTGCAAGTTCAAAAAAATATGATCTGCATGCATGTATCTCAATTTTATAGAGTTTCATGAAAGTTAATGGAAAAAAAAATGAATCAGGGATTCCAAAACTTCTCAGGTATTTGGTACTCATTTCAAGATAAAAGTGGGATATTAATTAACTAATTGTTTATCATGAAATTAGTACAATTTATAAATGCAATATTTCATGCATGAAGAAATGAATACTTACCTGTGAGAGAGATCAAACTTGCCCATCTTGTGTGGGGTGAGAAGGGGTATCACTGCCATATCTCTCTCTCTCCCCTTTCTTTCTTTCTTTCTTTCTTTCTTCTTCTCTCTGAAAGCAAGCAGAGTATCTTTAATTATTTATATGTGTTGCGTTTGTGGTGTTGGTTTTTTTCAGATGTATGAAGTGGGTATTTATAAGACCTCACAAGTGGGACTGTAGCTCTAAAAAGTGGGTCATGCCCTTCTCAAATAATTGTTGTATTCAAAGACAAGTTTGCCCTCGCAGCCTCTTTGTTTGAATTAAAAAAGAAAATTATCTGGTCAACGTATGTCATGCTTACGTGTACATATATAGTGGGTCCATTGAATGAAACTGAGCTACAAAAGTTATTTATCAGAAAAGCAAAATTAATTTGTAATTTGATTATGGTTTTTAATCAGAGAGATGCATTTAATATTTGTGTTTCATGTGCATCCATATTGGCATCTATTTTTTAAAAATATTCATATGAATTGATATTAAGTTGTTCATGTCATGTTAATTTAAAGTGGTGTGATTTACTCAAACAAATAATAATAGGACGCCAAAGCTCCATTTGTACCCAAAAGACCTTGACACCGGTGTGGTGCCGGCCAAAGGGAATCCGACGCTCAGGTCAGTGAAGAAGTTCTACTAGTTTTAGAGATGATTATCTGATTGAGAATTTTTTTATGAATGAGTGAATGTATTGTCCACATACCTCCTCACTTCGCGTTTGTCCCCTTTTATAGCCGAGAAGATGACAAAGCTTCTTGCGCGACTGCCCCTCTGATTCGACGAATATCTTCTGACATGAAAGATTATGCAAGGAATGGTCACTTGGAGTTTGTTATGATGTCATGGCCACGTGTTATCGATCTATTTGTGCCAACTAGAATGTGGTAGTCTGCTTGTCGATTTCTAGACGCGCCTCTCCAACTATACTAGGCAGAGTGGTCCCCGTCCCTCGATAGCCATGACCGGATTAGAGTGGTCCAATACTTTCTGTTGGTAGGCTTAGGCATGAACCAAGGTCTGACCAATTAACCCTAGGGATGCTCTTGACGACTTCACTTCGGGGGTGTTTGACTAGTCTGGTCATTCCCTCCTCCTCGGAAAGTTTTTGAGGCTCCTTGGGAAGTGATTAGTTAGCTCATTCCCTCCTCCTCAGTAGGCCAGACAAGCTACTCTCCTCGGGTGATGAATCAGGTCAGTGAGCAGTTTCGGTTATTGGGTTCTGGATCTAGTCAAATAGTCTGTCAACCCGTTTTTGACGAACATGTGCCGCATTCAGCTTGAGTGAAAAATTTTCCTACCACATTAACATTCAATTATTTTTTAATGCATATTAATGTATAATTTCACTCATCTTTCATCGAAGTTTTAAATTACATTGAATTAGTATTTTACCAAAAAACAAATGGTACTAAACTAGTATAAATATTTTAATGAAGATTGTAGGGGAAAATCATGCACTCATCCCGAACGCTCCACGTGTTCGTTCAAGATGGGTTGATGGACAACTTGATCCGAACTTAAAGTTCACTACCAAGGATGGTTATTGACCTGATCATTTGCCTGAGGAGAACTGGTCGCGGACTTGGTCCTTTGCCTGAGAAGAGCAGCTCGGAATACCTTATCTATTGCCCAAGGAGAACTACTCGGAGGACCCGATGGAGAGGAGGAAATGACCAGACTAGAGGCAGCCCAAAGAGGCTCAAGACTGGTCACATGATCAAACCTTCTCCAAAGCAAAATCGTTAAAGCATCTCTAGGGTTGATCAGTCAGACCTAAGTCTAGACCTAGGTCTAGCTGCAGGATAGGGGGGCCACAGTGAGCCAACCATGACGACGGCGAGGTCGGGATCACTTAAGTGTCAAATTCCCTTTGCCCAGCACCACACCGGTGTCAAGGGATTTTTAGGTGCAGGTTCATTCTCAGAAGTACACGGACCCTCACCCAGAGGTGAAGCTCCGACGGTTCATCATTTGTTAGAGGTAATTACCACCTTCAAGAATAAATAGGTCCACCTTAAAAAATAAATAGGTTCCTAGCGGGATCGGGTAAGGTCCAACAAGCATTGGACAATTTGATTATCCAACGCATTTCTGACTGTCCGATCTTGATACACAAATTAATTAAATTCTAAAAAAAAAATTAGAATTTAATTGCATTTTAAATTTAGTTTTAAAATCTTACAAAATATCTCAATCACAACAAAATAAGAAGATCGTTCGGTGTGAAACGCGTTGGACAATCTAATTATCCAACATCTGTTGGACCTAACCCGATCCCGTTCCTAGCTTGTCCCTATCAAATTAAAATAAGTATGTACAGGTGCCCTCTCTGTGAATGGTAAGTAATTATTAAGACTAATTATTGCGGTCAATATTGACTGTGAATGGCAGGTATCAAGCCCTAGTGGTTAGGTTTAATAAAATGTAAAACTTTTTTTTAAGGAAAAAAAATAGCCCATATGGAAATTCCCAAAGTAGTCAATAACCCACTGTTTAATTGTGAAAAATCAATAATATCTCATTGAAGTTTTGACAAATTCCTAACTATGGTTTGAGCTGATCAATGGTCATTCATTAACAGGGTTTGTCTAAAGATTAAATTATAATCATAGATTTTATTTTGTTATTTATATTTTACTAGTCATAATATTCTTTTTATAAACTGCTTAAATTAATGACAATGCAATAAATGGATTTATATTCATAAAACTATGACTTTTGTTTGGATAGCAGAATTGAGATGAAATAGCATTGGATAATGTAAAACAATAATAATAAAAACGTTTGGGCAATATGAATAATCTAATATTTGTATGCAAAAATATGAAAAAATACTTAGGGGTCTTCAACTTACTGATCTGAATCAAACAGATAATCTATTGATCTGAATGCCTATCTAGGGGTCTTTCTCTTGTAATTTTGTTTCTAACTTTTTGTATAGCCTTTACAGATTTTGCAATACAAAGCATAAATACTTAATTAAGCATAAAAAATTTCAACAGAGAGAGAGAGAGAACCAGAGAGAGTTGAAAAATTTCTAGAGACGGAGAGAGAGGGAACCAGAGAGGGTCGAAGGGGATTATTTGAGGAAGGGTATAATGGGTATAATTGATTTTGTTTTTTTTTTTTATTCTGTCAATAGTGGACGTGGTGATTTTGATGTTTGTTTTAAATCATCCGTTCATTTGGTGGAAATTAAATCGGGCGGACGAGGACGCGTTGCGCACGCTCGTCTGTCTCGCTCACGTCCTACATAATATCACGTCGCTATATATATATATATGAAAAAGTAAAAATGGTATTGATATTTTAGGTCATGCCTGCAATTGAATTATTTCACTCAATCCATATCACTAATATAAAAAAAAATCCACATGTCAAATTATTATTACATTTTTTTCAACTTTTGTCTACAAGTTATTTATCATTATTACATTTCATAATAAAAATAAATAAAAATAGAACTAAATATAAAATGATTTATTCCACTGATGTGGTTATGTATCTCTATTTAATTATTTATCTGAAAAAATTAATTGCTGGATAAATGAGTATGGATATAAGTTATCCACTACAGGGGCACCGGATGCTGTGGTCCACATGGATCACCAAATGGCGTTAATTTAAAATTGTAGCACGATACATTATAATAGTGTTATCATAGTGTATAACTTCTATTATAATATATGGCATGATTTTTTTTTTCATTTTTTTAACTCGGAAAAAATATGCTATTGTATTTAGTATATACATCATTTTATATAATAGAATACAAAGAGAGAATATATGATTTTCAAAAAAAAGATAAATAATATGTACTGCAATTGGGGCTGCAATGGAGGCTGGATGTATCTTTTTCCTTCAAAATTTATGACAAAATGAAAGCCTAGATCATCTATTTTTCCATGTTTCTTTTGTGATTTATCAAATAAAATGAATTCATTTAACCAATACATACATGATGTGATATATCTATAATGATTTGATTTTAATTATGATGATACAAAGACCCTAAAATAAAAATAAAAAAAATACAAAAACATGGAGTAAATCCAAACACCCTAAAATCATAATAAATTAGAAAAAGATCCAAATAAATGTATTAGTTGAAAAAGAGCCGTCTATCCCCACCAAGTCTTTTTCTTACCCCGCCAATCAAAAAAAAAAAAAAAAATGGTGTTTTTTCTATTCCCACCGATCCGGTCATGTCGACCAAACTTGGTCGTCATTTTAAATTTTCGACGACCGAACTTGGTCATCATTTCATTTTTTGGGTGACCTAACTTGGTCGCTATTTCAGGTTTTAGGCAACCGAACTTGGTCGAATAAAATTTGTAATAAATTTTTTAATTTTTTTTCTTGGAAACTTAATCCCATGACGTGTATCATCATTGCATCTTTCCTGCTAGTCCAAGTTTGAGTTGTAATGTAAGGAGAATCAATTATTATTCTTAAATGTAGAACATAAGAACAATTTTTTTACATAAGTGACGGACAAATTTTTAAAAACTAAATATAAAATGTGTTTGGATCAACTGGTAGTTTTTTTTTTTTTAACAAAGAATCCGCTTAACTACGAATTCAAACGAAGTTTAAAAATGATATATATTTGTCTAATAAGATATTTTTCTACAAAAATTTGAATTAATTGAAAGTATATCTACTTACATTTTTTTTCAGTCCCTTAGCTGTTAGTTAGATAAAAGAATAAATATAGAATATGATGGGTAAACCTAAAAATTTATTTGTTTACAAAGAACATGTAAATATAATTCTAGACCCTATTCAACTAATTTGAGTCGCCCAAAACCTGATATGGCGACTAATTTGGGTCGCCCAAAGCCTGAAATGACGACTAATTTCGGTCGTCCAAAACCTGAAATGGCAACCAAATTCAGTCGACCTGGATTGGTGGGAACAACAGAACACTAGGGCTGGTAAACGAGCCGAGCAGCTCGGGCTCCGCTCGGGCTCGGCTCGGTTAAAGCTCGTTCAGGCTCGTTCGATTAGACAAACGAGCCGAGCTTGAACAATTTTTAAAGCTCGGTTTGTAAACGAGCCGAGCCCGAGTCGAGCCCGAGCCGAGCCCGAGCCTAGACGAGCTCGTTTACTTAACTGAAAAAAGGTTAACGAGCCGAGCCCGAACCAAGCCCGAGCCCGAACTTATGTTACTTTCACATGTATAAGGTGTTGTGATTTATGAAATGTGACTTCTCAAATGCTAAACAAGATTTTTTTTAGCTAAACGAGCCCGAGCCGAGCTTTGATTCGAGCTTCAGCTTGGCTTGTTTAACAAACGAGCCGAGCCGAGCTTCAACCGAGCTTTTCACGAGCCCAACAAACCGAGCTTGAACACAAAATGAAGCTCGTTCCCGAGCCGAGCCGAGCCTGATACTAAACGAGCCGAGCCTGAGCAGGTCAAAGCTCGGCTCGTTCGGCTCGTTTACCACCCCTACAGAACACCAATTTTTTTGTTTTTTGTTTTTTGATTGGTGGGGTAAGAAAAAGATTTGGTGGGGATAGCCGCGCCCTTAGTTGAAACCCCTTTTAAATTGTTTGAAATCCATATAATCCTCCATATAATCCTTTGAAAATACCTATGTAAACCCAAATAACATTTTGCGTTAAATTTTCATTGATAAATGAGAAATATTCTGCGAATATTCTGTTTGGTTAACTCTAACTAAAAAAAGTATACTAAAATCCCCTACAATGTGTTAAAAAATATGAAAAACCCTATGAAAATAATAATTTTATCTTTCTAGATAGAGATTTTTTATAATCTATTTTGAGGAATAAAATTGTTATTTACAGAAGGTTTTTCTTATTTTTAACACATGGTAGGGGTTTTTGGTATACTATGTTTTTAGTTATGGTTAATCAAACAAAATGTTCACATAATATTCCTTATCTGTCAACAAAAATTTAACTAGTTATATGAATTTAAGTAAAAGTCGGGGGTTTTATAGATTTTAGACAGTTTAGAGGGGTTAGATGGATATTTTCAATAAACTAATATAAAATAATTGAGACTTTCCAAACTGTCATATAATGGCTGGCGTGCCGCCGGGCCCACCGCGTAGTCCATTTGACCAATTATTTTGGTACTTTGGACCTGTTGTTGTCGTCATGAATGACGTCACATATGAATTATAACATCACCATTCCAACCTGGATAACATCCATGCTGCGTATTAAATTTTGTATCTATAAATTATAATTTCATGACAATTTATAAACATATTTAGTATAATCATTTAAAAATAAAGAATAAACAGTCGTGAGCGTTTATTTAAAAGGTTATGAAATAATTTTTTTGCTGTACAATTGTCAACAGTGACGGAGCCACCATAAGACCACGGGGAGTAGCGGAACCCCTGGATTTTTTTATTTATTTATAAATCATTTTAATTTTTGTTTAGATCCTTTTAATTTTTTGTGGTAGATTGATTTTAATTATGACCCATAGATCATGATCCTCATCTACGTATGAAATTCCGAAAACGGCAATAGCTCATTACTAAAAAAAAAACATAAAATAAAATAAAAATAAAAATAAAACAACCATCCATTATCCATCTGGATAATCCACGTGTGTGGTGTGCCCTCACCCCTTCTTTTAATTAACCCTTCCCCCTCCACATAAAACAAAAGCCATTTTTTACTATCCTTTTTCATTTACCCCCAAGCTTACTTCTATCCATATCCCACAAACAGCAATGGAGGCACGGATCCCACTCCTCGGCGTCCCCACCTAGGCGCCCATCATGAAAAAAAAAATTGATTTTTTTTTGTATGTCGACTGTTCTTAATATCAATCCTTATCTCTAAAAAAATATTTAAATTTTACTTTTTATTCCATTACTGTTTCACAATCGGGAATCTACAATATGTAATCCTCTCATCTCCTCCATCAATATTTCGAAAGTATACATTTTTTTCTTTCTACCTAATTGTCATTGTTACTAATTTTTTTAAAGTTTAAAACATTTATGTAATTATCTAAAATAATCAAATATTTAAAAGAAAATCAACTTAACATAAATATTTTTTCCAAATAACCACAATAATTTTCAAATATTACATTCTAGAATTTTAATAAATTGAGTGACAAATTGTATTATAAAAAAATTGACAATGTATTATTTGTAAGTGTCAAGCCTCTGGGCGGCCGTCGCCAAAACGTGGCAATATATATAATATCAGTAATCAAAACAAGAGGTCAACAATGACGCCAAATATATATAACATACAAGGCTGGCAAACCAATGTCAACTGATAGCTCAACTAAAAAATGCGGAAGCATAAAAATATCAATAAGTCTATAAACCAAAACATTATTACATATTCGAATGCACAATCACTGTCTTGTGAGAGCCAAGTCTAGTCTAAATAAATACAACCAGTGCAACACGCACGATTTACCGATACATACGACACTAGGACTGCTGAGAGTCTCGTACTTGCCTACCGCTGGACAGGACGCTTCCACGCACGCAAGACCACACCACAGAGAAGCTCCAACTCCATGCCCAACACAGCCCCTGCAGAATAAACGGTGTGCGAGGGGTGAGCTACAATCTCAGTGAGTGGCTAAAACTCAAACACCATCACAACAATTCAATACTAAGACAATTTCCTTTCAAGGAAAAACATGGGTAGAAACCCAAAGGATAATAAGGTCACGCGACGGCGCGACCATGCCTCGCCCTCGCCCTCACTCCCAGAGGGAGGCTCTTGGGACACTCGGGGAGGAACAACTGTTAACCATAACACATGGTGTTACTAGATAACGAGATACAACGAGTCCATCCGCTACGAGGTACGATACATTACGATACATCAAGCATTAGGAGTAACATACCCAGAGTATACTCGATGGGTATAAAAGTCACGTGACTACATGACTTCAACTCACCCTCACCCTCACCCTCACCCCTAAAGGGTGACACAGGACTGTTGGGAGAAATTCATCTGCTCTACACCCTTCGTCATCTAGTAGCCCTCTCTCGGGTAGCCTCTATCTGGTATACTCCCATGATCAGTACATCTGCCGAACGCGTCGGTAGTACCTACAGGTGGGAGCCCTCTGTCAGGACATCTTCAATGCCGGGCAGCTTCGACACGGATCCGACAAAGGAGAGAACGACTCCACACTTGCAATATCATTCGTTAGCCCTCTCCCAGGTAGCCTCTACCTAGTATATGTTAGAATATGAAAAGAATGAATCAATCTTATTATTAGGGTTTGTAGCCAATACTTATAGTACAAAGGGAAACAAGGAAAAGACTAATCTACCCTTAACCCTAGCATATATATACATTTAACACCCCCCCTCAAACTCATGGTGGATCATACACCGAGAGTTTGCTCAACAAGAAATCATGCCGCTGAAGTGTATGAGACTTTGTGAAAAAGTCTGATAACTGAAGAGAAGAGAAAATATATGGGAGTGATATAGTGCCCGCAATAAAATGATGACGGACGAAGTGACAATCGATCTCGATGTGCTTCGTACGTTCATGAAATACTGGATTGCTAGCAATCTGAATGGCGCTCTTGTTGTCACAAATAGGGAGTAGACGCAGATAGAATGACGCCCATGTCAGAAGAGGCGTCGAAGCCAAACAACCTCAGCAGTAGCAGATGCCATAGCACGATATTCGGCCTCAGCACTCGAACGAGAAACAATGTCTTGTTTCTTGGCCTTCCAAGATATAAGAGAGTCCCCAAGCAAAACACATATACCAGTTGTGGATTTTCGATCTGTGACATCTCCTGCCCAATCAGCATCAGTATAAGCGCGAAGTTCAAGAGTAGAAGAAGACGGTAACAGCAGAGTACGAGATATAGTGCCACGTAGATAGCGTATAATCCGAAGAACTGCTGCATAATGAACAGTACGAGGGGCAGCGACAAACTGACTGACAATATGCACAGCATAGGCAATGTCAGGACGAGTGACAGTGAGATAGACGAGGCTTCCAACAAGCTGTCTATAACGAGTAACATCAGAGAGTGGTTCTCCATCGTCAGGCCGGAGCTTAGCATGAAGCTCAATAGGAGTGGGAGAAATGCGATCATCAGTTAGACAGGCACGGTCGATCAAGTCAGCAGTATACTTGCGTTGAGAGAAGATAACCACGCGGAGCAGAAGCAACTTCCAAGCCTAGAAAATAGCGAAGTTTGCCAAGATCTTTCATCTCAAATTGACGCTGAAGATGTTGCTTGACCGACTGTATATGAGACGAATCATCGCCGGTGATGATCATGTCATCAACATAAAGCAGCAGGATAGTACGATGAGGACCAGAGGTGTGAACAAATAAAGCTGGATCAGAGGAACTCGAACAAACCCAGCAGCACAGATAGCATCAGTGAATCGAGCGAACCAAGCACGAGGAGCCTGCTTGAGACCATAGAGAGCGCGGTGAAGATGGCATACATGACCAGATGAATGAGGAAGACCCGGAGGAGGAGTCATAAACCTCCTCTGATAAATCACCATGAAGAAAAGCGTTCTTGACATCAAGCTGATAAATGGGCCATTGACGAACAGAAGCAACAGAAATCAAAGTACGAACAGTTGTCATCTTTGCTACAGGAGCAAATGTCTCATCATAATCAATACCATGCTGCTGAGTGAAACCACGGGCAACCGACCGAGCCTTGTGACGCTCAATCGAACCATCAGAGTTGGTCTTGATCTTATAAACCCACTTACAGCTGATAGGAGTCTTCCCTGGAGGAAGTGGTACAATTTTCCACGTATGAGTGCGTTGTAATGCACTAAGCTCCTCTGCCATAGCACCTTCCCATTCTGGAATGCCGACAGCCTCACGATATGATTGGGGCTCCCAGTGAGTGGAAACAGCTGAAAGAAAACACTGAAAACTAGGAGAAAAAGAATCAGAGGCAACCAAGCTAAGTCGTTGAGGAGGTCGACGAGCGCGAGGCGGATTGCGACGAGGAGCAACTGGTGCGGGATCGACTACCGGTGTAGGGTCGACTGCTGGTGTATGGTCGACTGCTGATGCGGGGTCGACTGCCGGGGCATGGTCGACTACTGGTTGAACAACATCAGGCGCAGGAGCAACAACAGGGGGACTCGGCTCACATGAATCATCCGAAGAAGGAGATATAGGGGATGGCAAGGTCGTAGATGGGACAGATGAAGGAATAGAAGCCGGTGGGATAGACGATGGGGATGACTCAGGAGATGAGAAATCCAGAAAAATAAGGTCATCAACAGTAGACGGAGGAAGTGGAGCCGGAGGTGAGCGAAGAGCATAATAAGGATGATGCTCCCAAAATGTGACATGACAAGAAATGCGAAGACGTCGTGCAATAGGATCATAACACTTGTAACCCTTATGTTGAATACTGTATCCAAGAAAAACACACATAGCAGAACGAGGAGAAAGCTTGGTACGTTCAGTGGGAGGAAGAAGAACAAAACATGTGCAACCAAAAACACGAAGACGAGAATAATCAGGTGGCTGATTGTGAAGCCGCTCAGATGGTGAGATACCACCAGTAATAGATGACGGAGTGCGATTGATGAGATACACACTTGTGAGAACTGCCTCACCCCAAAACTCAACAGGAACGGATGCAGAAAGAAGTAAAGATCGAGTCATCTCAAGGATGTGGCGGTGTTTACGCTCAGCAACGCCATTTTGTTGATGAGCATAAGGAGTGGAAAACTGAGGAAGGGTGCCTTGGGATGTCAAATATTCACTAAAAGCCTTAGAACAATATTCACCACCACAATCAGAGCGTAACACCTTAATACGACGAGAAAATTGAGTCTCAACCATGGTAGCAAAAGAAGTATAAATACGCAATAAATCTGAACGACTAGAGAGAAGGTAAATCCAAGTGAAACGAGAATAGTCGTCGATAAAAATGACATAATATCGATTCCCCCCTTTTGAAAAAATAGGAGACGGACCCCAAATATCAGAATGAACTAAATCAAAGGGAGAATCTGAAATATGCGAACTGGAAGGAAAGGAAGAGCCACTGTCTTACCCAATTTACAGCCCACGCATGGTTGAAGATCCGTGCGAGAAAATGATCCTAATGCACCGGTGCTAACAAGATATCGGAGTCTAGGCTGAGACAAATGACCAAGACGACGATGCCAAAGATCGAAAGGGGAAGAAGAATTTGTATCTAACTGCACAGAAGCAGCGGAAGGCAGAGGAACATGAAGCTGATCCATGTAATAGAGTCCACCTTGTCGTCGCCCAGTCCCAATCCGTCTCCCAGTAAGTCGATCCTGAACAGAACAAGATGATGAATCAAATGTGATCGTATAACCAAGGTCAGCAAGTTGACTGACAGAAAACAAACTCATGGAAAGTTTAGGAACATGCAAAACATTTGGCACATTAAATCGATGAGAATGATCAGAAAGAATGCCAGAGCTCGAGACAGACATAGGAGAACCATCAGCAGTGCGAATAAGTGAAGGAGAACGGAGTGGTGTACAATTAACAAGAATCGATGCATCCGATGTCATGTGATGGGAAGCCCCAGAATCAAGAACCCATGAGGTAATCGGTATACCTGGTACGGGAGTAGAAGCAGACTGAACAGAACCAGAAAGATCTATACCAGTCAATGATCGTAACATAACATAAAGCTGTTGATATTGATCTTGTAGCCCCTTTAAATGTGCAATAAGGTGAGCTGTGGTAAACTGTGACTGAGCAGAAGCAACGCGAGGTGCAATTGATGTACATATCTGATCCTGACAAAGAGAAGATTGAGTAGACGACTGGATTGATAAAGAGAAAGCGGCATCTCGAGCACGTTTTCTAGCCAACTTGCGGCAATCGAGGGTCACATGACCAAAGGAGTGACAATATCTGCAATCCATAGTACTTGCACAGCAATAGATCAAAATAAACAGTATCTGATAGATCCAAAACAGTCACAGATGCGTAGATCACGAAAAGCTGATCAAAATGAGTACCAATATGACTATATTTGGAGTCCGAATGAGCCCGTAGCGGCCGGATAAAGAAAATACCGAAAGATCGATGACGGAGCGACAAACGGGTCGGGCCGCGGATCCGGGTCGGGTCGCGGAACCGGGTCGGGTCGCGGAACCGGGTCGGGTCGCGGAACCGGGTCGGGTCGCGGAACCGGGTCGGGCGAGCGGGCGCTGGAGCCGGGTCGGGCAGCTGGGCCGGGCGCGAGCGGGTACTGGGCCGGGCGCGCGCGGGCGCGAGGCAGGGGATCTCGGGACAGATTCCCGGGAGATCCGGGATGCTGTCCGGGAGCGAATCCGGGACAGGATCCCAGGAAATCCGGGCTGGTCGGCGCGAATCCGCGCTGATCACGCAATTCCGAGACGAGCGCAGGCAGACGCGGACGGTGCGCGGACGGGGCGCGGACGGTGTGCGGGCACGGCGCGGACGGGGCGCGGGCACGGCGCGCGGACGGGCAGGGCGCGGAAGGGGCGCGGGCAGGACGCCGGCAGGGCGCGGCAGGGCGCGGACTCGGCGCGCGGCAGGGGCAGCGGCAGCGGCGGCGGCAGCGGCAGCGGCTGCGGCAGGGGCTGCGGCAGGGGCAGCGGCAGCGGCGGAGGCAGCGGCAGGGGCAGCGGCAGCGACGGGGCAGGGGCAGCGGCAGCGGCGGGGGCAGCGGCGGGGCTGCGCGGGGTGGCGCAGCTGCGGGGCTGCGCGGGGCGGTGCAACGGCGGCGCAGCGACGGCGCGGGGTGGCGCAGCGGCGGCACGACGGTGGCGCAACGGCGGCGCAGCAACGGTGCAGCGGCGACGGCGCAGCGACGGTGCAGCGGCGGCGCAGCGACGGCGCGGGGTGGCGCAGCGGCGGCGCGGGGCTGTGCAGCGGCGGCACGACGGTGGCGCAACGGCGGCGCGGGGGGCGACGGGACGTCGACGATCAAAGAAAAAAATTGGATTCAAGCTCTGATACCATGTTAGAATATGAAAAGAATGAATCAATCCTATTATTAGGGTTTGTAGCCAATACTTATAGTACAAAGGGGAAACCAGGAAAAGACTAATCTACCCTTAACCCTAGCATATATATACATTTAACAGTATACTCCCATGATCAGTACATCTTGCCGCATGCATCGATAGTACCTATAGGTGGGGGCCCTCTGTCAGGATAGCTACAACCCGGGGCGCTTCAAAACGGACGATATTGGGAGGAAACATTCCGTGTTCGCAATGCAAACCCAATGGAAAATAACTACTCTCAGTAATCACCTACTGATGCTATCGAATACACATGAACTCCCACACAAATGCGTTGCTCGGATGCAGGGAGTAACGAGAAAACTCAATACCTTTGGTGGTTATGAGTTATGAAAAACCAAAGGTCATTAGAAACTCATGTAACTCATGGATTAATGAGAATACTTATGGTTGTATTCATGTATAACTTATGAATTAATAGAATAAGTTATAGAAATACTAATAGTCTTTAATGGGAAGACCAAAGGTTAATAAAGATGTCTATATAAGGCTGAGGTCCCAAGTCATACTCTCATACTTATACAATCGCAACTTGTGTAAGAAATTCATACACCACATTTGTTACCCGTTAAGCTAGGTGAGAGTAGTGACTTGAAGATCTTAACCAAAAAAGGCCAAATTTTGAGTATTTTGACAAACAACTCATCTTGGTATCATGGAAAAAGGTTAGTAATATATTATGTAATCTTGTTATGGAAAAATTCACTATGTTTTTATACAACAAAATTGTATCTTTAAAATTTTTTACATAATGATAAAGTCTAACATAAGCATCAATTCTTCCAAAGTTGCATGTACAAGCACAATATTGTGATGTACAAATAACTTTCTATAGTGGATATAAAATTAAAAAAATAATAATAAAAGAGAGGTCTCATAGAGAGGCTACATGAAAAAGGAAATCTCACATATTTGATTTTGTGTGAATTGAATATTTCGTTATGCAGAGATTGTTTGGTGAGGAGGCTTGGTGGATAATGGGAGAAGTCGGTTATTTAAAAGGGAGATGAAAAGTCAGGGTTAAATTTGTCCTTTTCTAATCCATCTAGATTGGAACTGAGGGAATAATACATCTTGAGCGGGTTCTCAATCCCCCTAATTAAGGATTTTAAATCTCTCTCTCCCAATGCCAATCATCCATTTAAAAATATCCAAACAAATTATTGACTTGAATTGGGATTGAGAATCCACCCAATACTTTTATCCAAATAGGGTCTAAAGGTCTCTCTTTTCTTTTCTCATGTTTTGGTTCTAGTTTGTGAGGAGTCTGGAAAGGGAGTGCGAGTAAGGGAATTTTTTAAGTATTCTTCTTGATATATGAAGTGTTTTTTTTATTGATAATGATCTTTTGGAAGCCCTTCATACGTATTTTTGAATTTTGAGGTTTTCCACTAAAAAGATAGGTTTTCTTCATGATTTTCTAATATTTTTGTATAATCTCTTATCCTTATGATATAGTCATATAGCCATGAAATCATAATATTTTTGTTGGGTTTTACAAAGTATTAGATGATGGTATGAGGTTTTGCATGTGTATTTTCGGATTGGATGGTTTCTTGAGTTTTTTTTCTTAGGTTTTCATGAATTTTGATATAGCTTAAATGATATTTGGATTTTTATATTATAGCTATGATTATGAGGTTTTCAAGATATTTTATAAGTCTTTCATATAAAATGAATAGAATTATGTATATATCATGCCTATGTTTGTTTATTAAAGGTAGAAATCATATTTAGGATTATTTAATGTCTTGTTTTAATCCATATATGTATAGATCTGAATTTATACATATTTTTATAGAGTTTTAACATAAATCCATGTTAGTTGTTTATGTATATGATAGATCTATGGTTTGTGAGGAAGTTTGAATGAGATTTAATTGGTTTTAGATCTAGGGTATAGAATAGAAGGATATCATGCTAGATCTAATGCTATATTATTCTTTGCTCATTTTAAATGGGATTTTATAAAGTATGTTTAGTTCTTGGTATTTATCAATTGTATTTATTGTGTTATTGGTGTTTTAGATGTTTAAAAATAACTTGTTCTCAAATCAAATCGATTTAACGATTAAATTATGTTCAGATGAAATAAGTAAATCATTTTTTGAAAATTTTATGAAATAAGTAAATCGTTTTTTGGACATTTTAAAGTGTTTACGTATGGGATAGAAGGAGTGAGATATCATTGGTAAGCTTGGGGGGAACTGGGGGTTTTTAGTGCTCTGGACGGCTCATACATGAGCCGTGATGGGTGATTCTAGACAACTCATTAATGAACCATTGGTCTAGGTTATGGATGGCTTATTGGGGGGCCGTCGATTCTGGTCCTAGTCTCTCAGGCTGTTCTGGAAAACCAAAAAATTTTAACTTGCGTTTTGTTTGATTGTTGGGGATTGACGCATGTTATGATGTAAGCTATTCTATTTCAAATATGTAGGTTGGTATATTATTAGTTAACTTTGGTTTTAAATCATAGGACTAGAGGTGAGTGGATGTCTCTATTTATTTTGAAACCATAGTGTATGTATATTTGTTGGCATCATGAATATTTTCTGATATTGAAATTTATCTTGTATGAGACACATGAGCATGACATTTTCTAATTGCTGGGGAAGACTAGTATATACTAATTGAAAGTGTTTTAGTTGTTCAACTTTGTTTCTTTGTAATATTTTCATTTTTGAATTTACCCTTATTTTATGTGATCTTTATTTTTTTTTATTAAGGGTAAAAATAGAAAAAATAAAAGTTAATATATTTAAAGGATAATGTGAGATATTCACCAAATCTATTATATTGAATTCCACGTAATCTTAATTTAGTTCGGACACTTTTTAAATTTTGCATTTAAATGTGATTTATATCATTATGATTATTTTATCTATATATTATATGGAATATAGTACCATGTGTTATAAATTTTATATATATCCAAATCTAATTAAATTAATGAAAAAGAATATATATTATATATTCACCAAATCTGATTAAATTTTGAAAAAATTATAGTTTTAATACACATTTTAAATAATTTTTGGATAACTATTTGGAGGGGCAAAAAATGATGTATTGGGTTCTGGTCATCAGAATCCCTCCGCTCATGTCTTCTCTGACGGGTACCGTCTGGTTGCCGACGATCCTCTTCCTTGAATGGATCGGACCCGAGGGCGGTCCGGGTTTGGTTTGATTTTAACTGAACCTGATGTGACCTCTCAGTCTACCTACGTACCCTTGTAAAGGGATCAAGTCACACGTAGTTTATCTTTTTTGGTGTAGAGATCTAGTGGAAAAATCTCCTCCCTCACAATAGGGAGAATTGATTCCCTGTTTATAGTGTATTAAGGATGATCCTAGAATCTTCTGGGAATTCCTCCTCATCAGACGGATGGAAAGGAATCCCAGATTTTAGGGGATAAATTTTATAGATTTGCAGGATCTCCTAGTCATTATCCTCTTGTTAATGCGAAAGATCTGCTGAGATTCAAGGATTAATTGATGATTAATCCCATATCTACGAGATATCACTGCAATCCTAGAGGATCAGATTCATGATGTCCTTAGATTTGGTAGATTTGTATCAATCCAGGAAATCAGCAATTGATAATCTTTGACTGGATTGAGGAGTTTTTGACTTGAGCCTGTGTTCGGTTGTTGGGTTTTGATGGGTTGGTAGGCCGGATCCACACTTGGTAGGCGATCCGGGTTGTGGGCCCTCGCCAATCGGGTCATGGGCCACTGGTACGTGGAGCATAATTGGTGAGCTTCATTTTTGACCCTACACTATTATATCAACAAATGAGTATATTCTATGTTATTTTATTGGTGAGTTGTTCTTGAAGATTTATTAGCATATCATATTATTTAGTGGGTTGCAGGGATATGGGTTGGATTCATTTATTTTATTCTATTTTATTATTAATATATTTAAACACATATTATTTTATTTTATTTTTTTATTAGTGATTTTTTTTAAAGATTTATTAATATATCATATTATTTGTTAATTTTATTTCTACGCACGTTGTGTGTGGGGAAGACTAGTAATAACTTATCCTAATTATTCATACACTTAAAAATAAAACAGGAAATCATCTATAGTCATCCGTGTGGTTCTCAACGTTGATGGAATGGTCCATGATCACGCTGCAACAGTTTTCCCTCCAGAATATTCCTTCAATTCGAAGTTATATGAGATAGATGGCATTCGAATATAAATTGTTTTGGGGGTTGCCACAGAAGAAAAAGAAAATGAATGCTAAACTCTTCACGTTTGAGGTGTGACCTAGGGTTATTCGCCTTTGATAGTTATACTGAGATAGATAACAATCCATGCTAAATAGGTAAATTTTTGTTTGGTTGTCTTTTCTGTTATTCTCATTGGGAAACGTAAAATTGATTTTTTTGTTGTTTGGTTCACCTTAGATAAAGTAAGGATAAGTGGTAGATAAGAGATGGATAAGAGTTTATGATTTTTTAAATGACAATTATACCCCTGCATAAATTATTTGTGTTTGGGAATAAGTATGAGAGATGTGTGTGATATGATAGATGTGACAGTTTTTGGAATGTGTGCAGAGAGTGTTAGGTTAGATAAATTTTTTAAAATGACAGAGAAGAGTATTTTTATCCATTGACATAGATAAGCCTTGATAAGTAATTACACAATTTTCTTAGGGTCCGTTTGGAAACACAGATTGAAAAGTAGCTTTTGAAATAAAGCTGTTTTTTAAGATGATTTTAGACCTTAACTTTTTTAGGATGTTTTTTTTTTTAATTCAGGAATCAATATTTGAAAGGAGTTTAATGTTTGGCAGAGAAAGTTGCTTTTCAATTCAAAAAATCGATTCCGACAAAAAAACATTGTTTCTGAGCTTTTTAAAACACAGATTTCGAGGGAAAAATTAAAAGGAATCCAGCTTCCGATTCTGCAAAAAACTGACTCGTTTGACTGCACGATTTTAACTTTTTAGTTTTTCAAAAAACAAAAACGCGTTCAAACGCGCAACCAAACGGAGCCTTAGAATAGTTATCAAGCCTTATCCTAACTTATCCAGACATAGCTATCAAAGTTTATTCTTATTAAATAAATAGCTATTTAAAGACTATTCTTCTGTATTCTTTCCCATTGATGGAATATGCTTCACCCCAAAGGGGGGTTAAAAATACAAATATGGTAGAGGCTACAATGTCATTTTCTGTGGACCTATTCCTTTCATCTCACGTGCCCGAAAAACTTGAATTCAAATTCAAGCGGAAGAAGATCCAACGACCCTAATCCGGTGGTCCCTTCATCTCTTCTCATCATAACCGTTAAAACCATAAAACGCGTGCGCCGACAATACGGACTGGATGGTCCACCATTAAAAGTCCTACCAATCGAACGGTTCAAGATCTACAATCCGTCAATAAACACACATTCCAGCCTGAACCGAATTTTATTGTGTGCGCGAAAATCGAGAAAAGCATGAGCGAAAACCGAGGCCGGAGCTCTCTTCGGCACATCCTCGTCGCCGTCATTTCGATCCGTCTCCATTCACATCAAGGTTTGATTTTTGATGAGCTTCTCTGTTTTTTCTGGGTTTCAGAAATCTGAATTTCATGTTTTCTTGTTGTGATTTTGGGGGTGATTCGATTCGAATTGATTGATCTATAAATTATTGTTCGTGACTTCCAAGTCGAGAATGCATTTCAGGAGATTAATGGAGGGAATTTATTTGGATGAAACTGGATTCTTGATCGACATTGATGAATTTCTGCTGTAAAAAATTTGATCTTTAGACCTGTTTGGAAGCAATTGTCAACTAATTCGGGGTTTTGGAAAAATCAGATAGTGAGTTTTTCAAACGGGTATTTTTGAAATTCAACTTTTGTTTTCAGATTTTGGTTTATAAAAAAAGCTGATTGATAGTAGCTTTTATGAAAAAATTGTTTTTGAAAATTGGTTTCGGATATTTGTTGATTTGGGTGTTTCTTGCGAAATCCATGCTGAGGGTAGATTGAAAGCTTCATAGTGGTGTGTGACTAAATGAGCTTGATAGCAAAAAACTCATGGGCAAAGAAAATGGCATTGTGGATTTTTTTTGGGAAGAGGGAGCTGTGAGGGGAGAATGAAGGACATTGGAGTTCATGGTGACATTTTAGATTCTATGGTGTAGTGGATATGTGTGAGGGTTTGAACTGCGCTTTGTCTGGTTGTAAGTGGTTGGACCCCGTTCGAAACTTTGAACTTAGTAGAATTAGAAAGGAGATGAGATGGTTGAAGTGGGATCTTTGGGTAAGGTAGGCAGAGAATGATTGATGTGAATCGGGTCTCCTGTTTGGCTTGAGGACTGCTTCTTGAAAGACAGTTCCCTTCCAATTATGCTTTAGAGCGTAATAAGGAGGAGCATAATAAGGAGGGCACAGTGAGACAGTTTTGGAAGGGCAATGGGATCTCCAATTGAGAAGGAATCTATGTGAAGAGTAGGCGGAATTACTCCCAGACCTTTTGTGTAAGTTACAGGAGGTTCATCTGGTGGACTTATTGCAAGATAGAGCGAATTGGCGTCCATGACCACGGGAGAGCTTCTTTGCGCGTGGGTGCTATGATTGATGGAGGAGGGACATGCCATGTGTGGATATTTTGGCGAAGAAGGCTAGGCAAATTTCGGGAACTCAGATTCCTTTAAAGGTGCGAGCTTTTACGTGGCTTATGTACCAGGATAAACTACTGACGAAGGTCTATAGAGCTAAGGGGGTACCTTCAGACCTTGCTTGTCCATTGTACGCGGGAGCAGAGTAGTCGGTGGAGCACATCTTCATGAGATGTTCAATGGCAATACAAGTGTGGAAATTGATCGAGGCAGCCAGTCTGCGTATCAGTTTTACATCTCTTGATAGCATGTGGAAGGCAGGAAGAAGTCTCTGTTCAAGAGGAGATAGGTGTATGTGGAACATATAGGACTTGACTATTCATTTTATCAAGGAGTGGGGTTGTTGTTGCGCCGGGGGAAAATCTATTTTGTGTTCCAAGGGAAGGTTGGTCACTATGGACTAGGCCGAGGTTGTAATTCTTCTGAAGGGTGAGGGTGGGTTGATGTCTCATTCATTCAATCCAGGCATTTTTTTTGGGGGATTTACCTGGGTTATAATATTTTTTTCTTTTTCTTTTTTCCTTTTTTTATGTGTTTTTCTATGCTTTGGACGCCTTGACTTAATTATAAGACAATAGTAGAATGCATACCTTTAAATAAAAAAAAATTGTGAATGGTTTTGGAAAAAAGTGGAAATCAGGGAATGAGAAGTTGCTTAGGGAAGGAATGTGTTTATATCTTTCATGTGGTTTGATGGCTGTTTTGGTATGGGTTTTGGAGAAAAAAATCTCATGGGGAAAGAAAATGGTATTGTAGATTTTTTTTGTTTTTTCCCAAGAGGGAGCTGAGGGGAGAATGATGGACAAGTGCATTGATTACTGACATTTTAGATCCTACAATGCAGTGGGTACGTGTGAGGGTTTGAGCTACTCATTTTTGGTTGGACCCATTGGAGGCGTGGTACCTAGTGGAAGTAGACAGGAAAAGCTAAGTGGGATGTTTTGGTAACATTGCTAGATAGTGATAGATGAGAAACGGATCTTAGGCCACAATGTGATTGTTTGGTCTTATAGGTGATAGTTCTGCATTGAATTACTTCAATGGTGAAGGGTTTTGGGTCTGGAAATCAGGGAAATGATAAGTTGTTTAGGGAAGGCATGTGGTTTATATCATTCATTTGTTTAGAAGGCTGTAAATTTCTGTTTGCTATTTATCCAAATAAGGACGATTGTTATTTTGTAATTTTGATGCTTTCTGTTTTTATAAACACAATTCGCGGAACATTCCATCTTATTATAAAAAAAAAGATAAAAAAGAAAAACATAAAAAATGAAAAAAAGAAAAGTGTGGTGTAAATTACAATGTAGGGAATGGGCACTGTGTACTTCATGCTATATTTGCTTGCATGTAGGAGATAATATCTACTTAATATGATATTATTATTTGTACAAAATCATGCATATATTTGGACTTGGCCATCATCAATATTTACTGGGTAGAATTTTTTATTTTCCTCGATTGACTGATATGGCATCCTTTTTGGCTTCCCAGGTGTGGCTGATGATTTATCTGCTCCCAAGAATGGAACTGCGATTGATAAGCATGCCAAATCTGGTGGCAGCACTGGAGTTGAGGTACTGGGTATATTCCTTGCAGTGATAGCGATTGTGGTACTGTCTATCTTCCTATTCAAGATGTGGCAGAAAAAAAAGAGAGAAGAGCAACATGCTCGTCTGTTAAGGTTGTTTGAGGAGGACGATGAGCTAGAGCTAGAGCTTGGCCTTCATGACTGAAATGGCCCCATTCGTAGATATGGAGCAAATATATCACTGAGGTGACTTTCTTGACCCATCAGGTTATAACATGTACTTTTTAGATTTTTGATGAAGAATATGGAAAAAAAAACACTAGTAGGGTTTAATTGAGTCGAGTATTTTAATTCCCTGTAGAAAATCCTAAATTTGGAAGCTGGCATCAAGAGAAATGAACCATAATTTTGATCAGCCTAAAAACAGAGTATTTTTAAACCAAAAAGGTTGTAAAAGATATCATTCAAATGGTTAGGGATACAAGGAGATAGATCATTTATCTCCTCATGTAAACAATTTTAACTGGCGGAATGGCAGTTTATTTTAATCTTTGATGCTTCACTTTGTCAAATTCCAAAATACATGCATGGCTGCCAGAGTTATAATTGTCGATGGTGTCTTCAAACACTATACAGTTGTAATTACATGACATTTAATCCATGGCTTGAGTATTTGATGCACGTACATAAATTCTATAATAATATATTTTAATCAGTGATTGGCGTTATCCATCATTTTTCTATCTTAACAAACCTCCTATTGTTATTTTGTGGTCATGCCGGTGATGTGCTGATATTTTTGGCTTGCTGTCTATTTTGAGTTTCTTGCATTTAGTGGGCTACAATATATAAAATAAATTCTTCATTTCTGATGGAGTTTTGGTCTACTACATTCTTTCTCATTTGCCACCACTGCACCTTCAAGGGACTAGTTTAATAAATGAGAAGTTGCCAATGTTTTCCAACAGTTCTTTATAAATTTCATGAAACATGTCCCTCTGTTTTGTTGTTAACTAGTGCCAAACACCCTACAAGATTTGTCACTACTACAAGTGAGGTCCTTCTGGTTTTTCAAAAAGCAATCCTCATCTATGTCAGCAAATCCAGTCCGGATCTCACTCATGTATGAAATTGATATATTTTATTAGTCATCTGTTGAATTGTTCTCTCTCTCTCGTTCTTTAGTGTTGTCTTTCCTACAGCTCTCAATCCTCAATCTGTAAATACACTTGTTGAAATTTGTTCTGTAATTTGCTAGATGAGGAGCTCTTGGTTGACATTAAGATGGAATAATTGATATCACTCTGTTGGATGACACTGTTTAGTGATGTCCATATTCCTCATAACAATTTCATATATATCCATGTTGCTGTGGTCCATCCTTCATTGCTTTCCTCTAATTAGTAGGAGGATCTGTAGAGCTTAACAGGTAAGGATCATTTCCACACCCCCCAACCAAAAAAAAAAGAGAGGCTGGATCATTTCCAGGGGTTGTTTTTGTTGGCCCATCTTATGAACTTCTCAATTGTCACCCAAATGGTTTGAGTATTATGATATCCTAGTGATATCATACATAACTTCTAATGTTAAAATAATGTCCTGTCCTGTCACCAGTGGGAACTTAATGATTGGCATGATATGTATGACAATGCAAATTTGGTCTTTGGTTTTTAAATTATTTACCTGCTATCTCACAATGGAGATCCACACAGTCAAAACCAATTATGCCCAATTTTTTATTTAATACACATTTGATGCTTGTACTTGTGACATACTACTATATGTACCACCAACAGTGTTAATGTCATTCAATTGTACAGCTTTCACAAGATTTACATGCTGAAATCTGACTATCCGAGTCTTGATGCATGATTTCTTGAGTGCTATTTATTTCCCTGAAAAAAAATTTCTGAATTTTTTTTAATGTAGACATAGGAGGAGAGTGTTTTAAAAATAAATGGGAAATCATTGAATACTTGACAAAGCATGAGTTGTGTCGGGATAATTATTGTGAATCAATTAAATATTGGATAAGACATGATGTGTTCAACCAATTGGTAGAGTATATCAGTGGATAGAAGAAAGAAACACATTTCTAGTATGCTCATTTGAGCTTATAAAAAGTTCCATTGAAGGTTTTGTAGGGTAAACAAATACTTGCTATTTCTGTTCTCATAGATTAAGCTTTCTCTTGTGCAATTCTATGTTGCTGATGCATTTTAATCCTTTTTTATACAGGTTTTGGTGTTGCCTTATTGTTTCTACGCATACTCTCTAGCAAATTGAAAGAGTTCTGTTTGCTGTGCTTCTTCAAGAAGGCCCAGATTTGATCTCAGATGCCCTGTAATTTATTTTTTAATATATATATATATATATCAGAGACAAATTTTTTTTTTCATGTAAAACAGAAGATTTTTTCTCGTGATCCTCTTTTAGCAACAAAGATGAGTTTCTGTACATATTTATTGGGAACTTCGAGAATGGTGGGTGAACCTGGATGAACTTATGAACCATTGAACATAATGTTTATTCGGAACATGTTATACTTAGTGTGCGCTTAGCAACCCGATTGTGATTATTTTTAGTTTCTTTAAAAGCTAAAAATCCCAATAAGTTATCAAACAAGTACATTTAATTTAAAAGTTGTCCTCATCATTAACATAAAAAAAGTGTCTTGAAAATTGTTTTTATTCTAATAAGAGAAGCTTTTGTTATTAGCTACAAACATGATTCCTTGATTATTAAAACAATAGTTTTATCATTACATCATAAAAAAAACATGTATATAAAGCTTAAAAGTTGCATTTTAAATTGTGTTTTTAAACGCATCCCTAATCATTCTTATAGTTAACTTTTGCGGAACGCCCGTTATTTGATTTTTTTTTTAAATATATACTTTGAAAATATATTTGTATGAATTGATGGCCTACATCTTTAAGGGCTTTTTTTTTTTGTAACAGTAATATTTACATATGAAAATATATATTGTGTTAGTAAATTTCCTATACTGTGTTAAATGTGTTGTAAACTAAATAGAATATGATATATAAGAGTATATAAACAAAGCACACAAGCATATAGAAGAGAGAAGTAGAGAGAGATTTTATTCACTATTTGTTGGTTGAAAACAAGAGAGAACCCCTCTATTTATAGGGTGCATAGAGGAATCCCAAAGGTGGAGAGTTACAAGTCTATAGAGGTGAGGGGGAGATAGTGGGGCAATAATGGGAGTGTTATGGAATAGAAGAGTGGGGGAGGTTATGGAGTTGAAGAGTGGGGGAGGTTATAGGTTAGAGAAGTGGTGGTTATCCACCATATCTCACAACACTCCCCCTTGGATGACCACCACGCTAAGAAAATTGCCTCATTAAAACCTTGCTTGGAAAACCCAATGGGAAAAAACCAAAGCGAAGGAAAAAGAGTACAATGTAACTTAATCGTATAATAGTGTATGCGTTTGACACTGCCTCATTAAAACCTTGCCAGGAAAACCCAATGGGACAAAACCTAGGCGAAGGAAAAAGAGTACAGTTCGCAAAAAATTACTCCCCCTCATAAGTACAAGATTTCAAGAATTTTGGTCGCAAACTCGTCGCATCCCGATTTCATACACCAGCTTCTTGAATGTTGATGTCGACAAAGCTTTAGTAAACAAATCTGCAAGATTGTCCTTTGACTGAATTTGTTGAACATCAATTTCATGTCTCTGCTGGAGCTCATGAGTGTAAAAGAATTTTGGAGAAATATGCTTTGTTCTATCACCCTTGATATATCCCCCTTTGATTTGAGCAATGCATGCTGCATTGTCTTCATATATAGTTGTTGGAACATCTGTAATGAGAGATAGTCCGCATGCAGTACGAATATGATGAACCAAAGACCTTATCCACACGCATTCCCGGCTTGCTTCGTGGAGTGCAAGAATCTCAGAGTGGTTAGAAGACGTGGCGACCAAAGTCTGTTTCGTAGATCGCCAAGAGATTGCTGTGCCACCGCAAGTGAATACATAGCCTGTTTGTGAGCGAGCCTTGTGAGGATCTGAAAGATATCCTGAATCTGCATAACCCTTTAGTTGTGCACCATTATTGGAATCCTTTGCATAGAATAGACCCATGTCTGACGTTCCACGAAGATAACGAAAAATGTGCTTCACACCATTCCAATGCCTTCGAGTTGGTGCAGAGCTAAATCTGGCCAATAAATTAACTGAAAATGCAATGTCAGGTCTAGTGCATTGGGCCAAATATAATAAGGCACCAATTGCACTAAGATATGGTACTTCAGGACCAAGAAGATTTTCAGTATCTTCTTTTGGACGAAAAGGATCCTTTTTGGGTCAAGTAACCTTACTACCATAGGAGTACTTAATGGATGACATTTGTCCATATTAAAACGCTTCAGGATTTTTTCAACATATGCTGTTTGATGAACAAGTATCCCATTTGAACTTTGCTCAATTTGCAAGCCGAGACAATATCTTGTTTTTCCAAGATCTTTCATTTCAAACTCCTTTTTCAGATATTCGGAAGCCTTTTTGAGCTCTTCAGGAGTCCCAATTAGATTAATATCATCAACATATACTGCAATAATGGTAAATCCGAGTTCCATTTTCTTAATAAATACACAGGGGCATATTGGATCATTGACATATCCTTCTTTTATTAAGTACTCACTAAGACGGTTATACCACATTCGTCCAGATTGCTTTAATCCATACAAGGATCGTCTTAACTTTATTGAGTACATATTTCGTGGTTTTGCTTCAGGCAATTTTAGTCCTTCAGGAACTTTCATATAAATGTCGGTATCTAATTTTCCATATAAATATGCAGTAACCACATCCATTAGCTGCATGTCAAGTCCTTCTGAGACTACAAGACTAATTAAATACCGAAATGTGATTGTGTCCATCACAGGAGAATATGTCTCTTCAAAATCTATCCCAGGTCTCTGCAGGAAACCCTGTGCCACAAGACGAGCTTTGTATCTAACAATCTCGTTTCTTTCATTTCGTTTTCTCGCAAACACCCATTTACATCCTACTGGTTTAACACCTTCAGGGGTTAGGACTACTGGTCCAAATACTTGGTGTTTTGCAAGTGAATCCAATTCTGTTTGAATAGCAGCTTTCCATTGTGGCCAACAATTTTTTCGTCTGCATTCATCCACTGAACGTGGTTCTAAATCATTATCTGAAATGATTTCTGTAGCTACTGCAAATGAGAATATATCATCAACAAGCACTTGCTTTCGATCCCACAATATTTGTGAATTTGCATAATTTATGGAAATTTCTTCATTTCCATGTACTTGTTCTTCATGCACGGGCGTCACTTCAGGGACGTCAGTCTCTTCAGGGACTTGTGTCACTTCAGGGACTTCTTCCTCTATAGGAGTTATTATTGTGGGTCTTTCAAGTGTTTCATACTCTTCTAGAGAATTATTCTTCATTGTTTTTCTCCTTCGGGGAGCTGAATCTTTTGAGCCTATAGGTCTTCCACGCTTCAGGCGTGTTTTTGTTGATTCATTAGCCGGCATATTAGCAGTTTTTCCTATTGGAACATTAATTCGAGCTGGAGTATTAGCAGCTGGAATATGTGATTTCATCACTTTTGCTGCATCATTGAATGCATCTGGCAATTGATGCGCAATTCTTTGAAGATGAGTGATTCTTTGCACTTCAGTTTCACATTGATTAGTGCGAGGATCAAGATGAGACAAAGATGGAGTTTTCCATATAAGTTCACGTCGTTCTTCTGGCGACGGATTTTCTCCCCCTAATGACGGGAATATTGTCTCATCAAAATGACAATCCGCAAATCGAGCGGTAAAAACATCCCCTGTCAATGGTTCAAGATATCTTATAATAGAGGGAGAATCAAAGCCTACATAAATTCCCAATCGACGTTGAGGGCCCATTTTAGTTCGTTGTGTAGGGGCAATAGGAACTTGTACAGCACAACCAAAAATTCGAAGATGTGAAATATTTGGTTGATGACCCAGTACGAGCTGTAAAGGGGAATATTGATGATAAGCAGTTGGCCGAAGGCGAACTAATGCTGCTGCATGCAATATAGCATGACCCCAAGCTGAAACGGGTAATTTTGTCCTCAAAAGCATAGGACGTGCAATTAGCTGAAGATGCTTAATAAATGATTCAGCTAATCCATTTTGGGTGTGCACATGAGCAACAGGGTGTTCAACATCGATGCCATGCGACATACAATAGTCGTTAAAAGTTTTCGATGTGAATTCACCAGCTCCATCAAGACGTATTGACTTTATATGATAATCCGAAAAATGCGACTGTAATCGGATTATCTGAGCAAGTAGTCTTGCAAATGCAGCATTCCGAGTGGATAATAGACAAACATGCGACCATCTAGCAGATGCGTCTATCAATACCATAAAATACTTGAATGGTCCACATGGGGGGTGGATTGGGCCACATATATCCCCTTGGATTCTTTGCAAAAATGTTGGTGACTCAACATTGACTTTTGTAGGGGATGGTCTAACTATCAATTTTCCTTGTGAGCACGAAGTGCATTGATAGTGATTAGGTAAAAGAATCTTCTGGTTCTTTAACGAATGCCCAAATGAATTATCAATTATTCGACGCATCATTGTAGATCCTGGATGCCCGAGACGATCATGCCAAAGTGTAAAAATATCTGAATCATAGAACTTCTGGTTCATTACAGCATATGATTCGATTGTTTTTATGGTTGTATAATACAACCCAGATGAGAAAGCATGAAGTTTCTCTAATACATGTTTTTGGCCTGAAACAATTGAAGTAATACATAAATACTCCATATTGTTTTCATTGATAGTCTCAATATGATATCCATTAAGACGGATATCCTTAAAACTTAGCAGATTTCTTCTGGATCTTGCTGAATATAATGCATCATTAATACAAAATTTTGTACCTCCTGGTAATATTATATTTGCTCTTCCGGAGCCTTCAATTAATTTCGTAGTACCAGAAATGGTATTAACATTTGCATTGATTAATGTCAATGTCGAGAAATATTGTTTATTTCGTAGGATCGTATGTGTTGTAGCGCTGTCTGCTAGACAAATGTCACCAACCATAGCCATTCTTGTAAAAAAAAAGAAAATGAAATAAATAAGATAAATATAAAAATAAGAAAAATGGATTTTAGATAACAAAGAAAAATTATAATTATAAAAATTATAAAAGTCTGATCGTACATCAGGTACGTGACCATATTTTTAAAGCACCAAATACATAACAATCATTTTCCTTGTGTTAGGGGTTTGTTCTGCAACCCTTTTCCCTTCAATTATGCTTTTGTTTAATAGCAAATCACTTCTAGTGATTTGAGATATTTTACAAACTTTATGATTGTTGTGCTTTCTCAACTATATAAATCATGATCTCATCATTCATGACCACAACTTCCATGGCGAACATAAAATAAAATGCATTTACTTCGGGTAATGATGCTATGCCATTGAGTTGAGTTATATGATATTTTAAAAAAATCGTTGTTCGGCAACGAGAATATATAAAATTGGTGCTCTCAATATTGCTACAACTGGAGCATATTTGAGGCATAATGGCCGGTGGACCTTTGTCAATGAGGTATTAATCTTTAAATCCTCTTCATTATGATGATGATGATGGTGAAATCTAATCATAATTTACATGTTCCTGCTGGGATACATGGATCTTTTTTTTTTATTTGGTCCTTCAAGGACCTAAAAAATATATCATATAACTTTTGTTTGGTCCTACAGGGACACGAATAATCATGATTTTTGTATAGTCCTTCAGGGATAGAACAAAATAAAATTTTATATGTTCCTGCTGGGATACATGGATCTTTTTTTTATTTATTATTTGGTCCTTCAAGGACCCGAAAAATATATCATATAACTTTTGTTTGGTCCTACAGGGACACGAACAATCATGATTTTTGTATAGTCCTTCAGGGATAGAACAAAATAAAATTTTACATGATCCTTTAAAGATTCATATAATCATAATTTTTGTACAGTCCTTCAGGGATAAATAAAATAAAATTTGTATGATCCTTCATGGATACAATATAATCATAGTCTTTCAGGGACATTTTTAATCATATCTTTTACATGATTTTTCAAAGATTCATGTAATAATTTTTGTAGTCCTTCAGGGATAGAATAAAATTTGCATGGTCTTAATTGGAACACATTATTCATAACTTCTACATGGTCCTTCAGGGATCCATGTAATTACAATTTTTGTATGATCCTATAGGGACACATGACATTGTAACATTAAAATGAATTTCAAATCAAATATAAATATCAAATTAATTGATATTTGTGAGAACTTCTGGTTCTACACATAGATGTATAATATTTAAATTTTAATAAAAGATGACAAACATGGAACAGTTACATGAAAAATAAATAATCAAATGATAGATGCCGCATACTGTTGCATGGAAAAATTGCATACTAGTTTTCATAAATTAATCATATCATAACATATGTATGGAAAATTTTCACGGGGATTGCATGCATGGAAAATAAAAGATAGATGTATGCAGTACATCAGATGGAAATAAAAATAGATGTATACGGGTTCTACACATAATTTGCATACGGTTCCATGCATATTGAAAAAAAAAATTAATCGTATGTATGTAGTAGATGATTTACATAAAAATACATAACATCAAGGGAGAGTATATTTTTTGATATAGATCATTAAGAACCCATCGATACAAACCTTTCTCTTTAACAAAGAGCTTCTCGTGCTGATAACGTGTTGTAAACTAAATAGAATATGATATATAAGAGTATATAAATAAAGCACACAAGTATATAGAGAAGAGAAGTAGAGAGAGATTTTTATTCACTATTTGTTGTTGAATACAAGAGAGAACCCCTCTATTTATAGGGTGCATAGAGGAATCCCAATGGTGGAGAGTTACAAGTCTATAGAGGTAAATGAAAGATAGTGGGGCAATAATGGGAGTGTTATGGAATAGAAGAGTGGGGGAGGTTATGGAGTTGAAGAGTGGGGGAGGTTATAGGTTAGAGAAGTGGTGGTTATCCACCATATCTCACAACAAAATGTGTATTTATGTCTATTTATGAATTCCAGAAGGAACCCACACAGAGAATTATACAGGTGTATTAATTTGATTGATGCCTATGGTAAAAGCTTGGAGATGAGGATGTTGTCTAACATTTTAAAGCTGTGTTTGGTTTATCTTTTTTTGTATATTTATTATGTAAAGAAAGGATCTTGGTTATTTTTTTAGAATGATTTTGATTTTATTTCAAAATTTGACGACATGGTGACTCCTAAAATGTGAGGTGTGGTATTTTTAAAGAAGTGCTTCTAACTTTCTATATATTATTCTTTGAAGCCGGCAACCCCTTTTAACAATGATATATATATTGACTAATATAATTAGTATGAAAACTGAAATTATATTATATTTTTGGGACATTTGCTTGTGCACCTTTGAAAAAAAACATTTATTTGGCGTTATACCTTGCTTAAAAATGTAATTGCACGTACATCTCTAAAAACTTTGATCATTGTGCACGTACATCTCTAAAAACTTTGATCATTGTGCACGTATATCCACCAAATTAAGTTCTGTCAAATAAAAGTGGAATATTCTGTTAAATATAATCTAATATTCAATCAATGAGATTAAAAAGACACTTTTCTTTGAAAAGATCTTGTATTTAAAATATACGATTTGCAATTTATGTTGAATTTAATCAGTTAGAACAGAACAGAGGATAGATAAATTGCATAGTAGATCCAACAAAAGCTTATATACAAGTGCGTGTATCTAACCTTTTTTTAATCCTATGTGCAACCATGAAATGGTTCTCCTACCACTTATACATTATGATAGTGCTGTAGGCACTACGCTATGATAGTATATAATACACTCTCGTATTGTATGAAAATTAAAAAAAAATTATTTTTTAATGAAAAAGCAAATTAGTGTATCTGATCAGTGTATGTTTAACTTTTTATAATAATATATAATTTAATAGAAGAGTGCATGTTTTTTTTCTTAAAACAAAAATCGATCAAGATTGTGGACGGGATTACACACAGAGCTAGACAAATCATTCTCATATATTTGAATAAGATGATGCTTTAGGGAAGGCAAATCATGTTGAGAGTTCCTATTAGGCAAATGTCATCTTTTTTTTAGGAAGTAAGAGCGTTGGCGGAGGAGGAAGGAGGAGGAAGGGGCGGTGGGGTTGGGATTTCGGGACCACACAATATATTTTTAGTTTTTTTTTAATAAAAAAGATCTCATAATTAAAATATAATCTTTTATTTATGTAATGATAATGATGGTAATATATCTATTAAAAGGATCACAATTTTTAATAAATCATGATTTTTGTTACCCAAAAAATCAAGGTTTACTAAAAACTGTCATCAGAATTAATACTATTATAATTTAAAAAAAAAACGTAATCAAAACAATTGTGATCAATGTAAAAAAATTATAGTAACGCAGGATAGTGAGTACTAGCAAAACCATTACTAGCCATACTGGGGATGTAACCTTAGGAAAGAGAAAGTTGGGAGAAATTGTTCATCAGTATGCCTTTTATGTGCTACCAATGGTTTGAATTGTAAAGACAAATAATCTAATATCACTCTTCCCATTACTGACCAACATAATTTACTT
The DNA here is from genome assembly GCA_030737835.1 of Acorus gramineus. Taxonomy (NCBI): domain Eukaryota; kingdom Viridiplantae; phylum Streptophyta; class Magnoliopsida; order Acorales; family Acoraceae; genus Acorus; species Acorus gramineus. The sequence goes on along the minus strand of CM060855.1, from coordinate 19,704,945 downwards.
ATGGTCACAAGCATGTTGACTTTTATAATGTTAAAAACAATTGTGCTTTTTTTTTTTTTTAGTATAGGTATATGTTCTGGTATAAAATGAACTATATATTAATTCCAATGGAATATATAATATTATTTTTACAAAAAAATAAAACAAAACATATAGTTCATTCACAAAATGGGACTGCACGAACACAACATATACATAGTTAATGAAATGGGTCTATGCATAGGCATAGGGCTACATGCACATAAAGTCCATGTGTAACAATCTATCTTAATTATTTGCTACTTTGACCTTCATTATCCATCAAATAAAGCATAATGCCATATTGCATGTCAAAATAATAATACATGCAAAATGAAAATAAAAAATGGATTAGTATAGAGAGCAGGCCGGCCTTTGAGAATTAAAATTTTTAGTTGGGCCTTAGATAAACTTTTAAAGTGGGCCCTAAATATTTTTGTAAACAAATTTAGATTGTTTGAATATTAATTTCATTTTAAGCTATAAATATAATAAAATAGATATACAATATTATAAAATTATTTAAATTATAACCTTCTAGGTTATCATATGCACATTAAAAAGTAATAAACATAATAAATTTTTATTGTAATAATAATTAGAAAAATACCTTTATAAGAGTTTAAAATTTAAACATTATACTGGTTGGAGAGATCTGGGGAGGGGAGAGATTTGATGATTGATTTTAGGGATATTGAAGTGAGAAAGTATTTTAAGAGTGATAATTCATTTTTTTAAATTGGATATCTTCGTTTATTTTTAAAATTCATTGATCAGATGATTGATGCCCTCTCTGGATGAGGGTCATAGACAATTGCTTTGGTGGCCTTGACCCAGGCCAGCCCTGATAGACAATAAAAAGGTTTATAATATTCACATCCTCTTTTTCAACTGAACTTTTAAAAATCCAACTCATAGAGCTTCCATGACTCTCATGGGAGGTAGGCATACCTACATGAGATCTTCTAAATGGCCCCACAATATTCCAATCATAAATAGTGCAACCAAACAGAACCCCACAAAGTGGATATCAAACACCTTTAGACAAAACAACCACAGCTCCATGAGCTGTAGAGATACATGTGAGAGTAAATCGTGTGCAGGGACTAATGAGTTTTGGAGATATTAAAACAAAACAAAAATATAATAATAAAGATATCTAGGCTTTTTATTAATGGAGATGGATAACTTTGCATGAAAGTTTTCTCAACTGGGTAACACTTCCATGACCCATGTCTTTCCATTTCTGGATTAGGGTTTCACATGCACTGCACCATTGCATCAGAATTATGTGGTTATTGAAAGAGAGCTGAGAGGGACATTCATTGTGGGGTAAGTTTAAAATCAGCAATAAATGAGGGGGGGAGTAGATGTGTCCCACTGACATATAAAGTGGTCCAGTTCCAATGTTACAATGTCCACTTCAAAAGTTCAAACTCAATGAACATAAAATGAACCACAGAAAAGCAGGCAAAAAAAAAAAAAAAAAAAATCAGTGTATGTTAGGGTTGTAAAGATTAAGCTATGCCAGGAGAAACCTCAATGGAGGAGTTGTTGCCCACATATGGGCTCTGAAATATGTTGCTTATAGACTCTGAAAGGTTTCGATCTGTTCTTGGCAGTTTTCTTTAAAAAGAAAAAAAAAATTTGCAATAATATTAAGAACTCTTCAGCCATCAAAAGTAAATGAAGGTGGATGTGGTCTTGAGACTTTGATGTTGGTGGACCAACCATGCTTTTAGTGATTCTTCCACGAATGTTTTTTAATGCAAAGTTTTTTTTTTTTTTTTTATTGGTAAAAATGACTAACATTTTTTTTTGTTGTTCAAAATGACTGTGTCTAACATGTGTGGTCTGAATTTCAGTTGGTAAAAACGATTGTGTCTAACATGTGTGGTCTGAGTTTTGATGGGTAAAAATAGTTTGTGTTTAACATTTTCTCCTTTTTTAATTGATAAAAATGATTACATCTAACCTGTGTGGTCTGATTTTTTATTGATAAAAATGATTACATCTAACATTTTCCTTTTTTTTTTTTAAAGTGTGTGTGTGTGAGAGAGACAGAGAGAATGAGAGATTGAGACATTTTGAAAGAGATGTTTTTGTAATCCTTTAATTGTCCATGGTATTAGTAACTTATGATCCACATAGATTATCAAGTGTCACAACTAGGTTGGTCAATTCGTGGAAAAGAACACAATGGATAAGTAGTTCCACTAAACCAGTGGAATAAGTAGTTTTTTATTTGATTATGTTTTTAGTTATTTTCATTAGGAAATGTAATAATGAAATTTTTATTGCTCAATTGACTATTGATAAGTTGAGGATAAAACGTGAATAAGATGTGGATAATGATTTATAAAAGGTGAAAAACTGATTTAATCTATGTTTTTTTTATACAAGGTAATAACAATTAATTTGACATGTGGGTCCCCCTTATATTAGTAGAACAGAATGGGTGGAATAACATAAATCTTAGAGGCTTAAAATATAAATACCAGCTTATTCTCACCGATTCTGGCTTAGTTATACCCATCTATTCTTCCAAATAAGCAGCTTGTTAGACTCATTCTCCCCCTATTTCCTCGTATTCTCCCCCTATTCAACTACTCAAACAATTTATCTATATCCTATCTATTATTTATCCTCATTTTATTTAAGGTGAACAAAAAAAAAAGTGACTTTTACATATCTCAATGAGGATAACATAAAAGACTAACAAACAAAAAATCTACTTTTTTCTATATGGATTGTTATTTATCTCAGTATAGCTATGGGGAGCAAAACTCTATATTACCCCCCCCCCTTTTTAATGAAAGAATGCTCCTCATTAGCTATAAGTATATCCTTAAAAAAATGTTTGTGGACTACCAATAAGGATAGACATATCATTTTCCAATAAAATATTTTGAAGGGCGTTAATGCACTCCCGTTTTATAGTCCAGTTTACAATCTAGAGGCAATCCTTCAATCACCTTGGAGCATCTACTGTCCTAGTGTAGTATATACTCTGCTAGAGCAATGTATGAGAAATTAAAAAAATTTCATTTTTTCATAAAAAAGAGATGCAATTGTTTATTTGAATATATACATTACTTTTTATAATATTATGTGTCTCATTAACCTAGTATATACCTTTAGGAAAAAAAATAAAAAACGGTTGAGGGCTGTATTATTTTTCTATTTTAAGATTGGAAAAATTGATATAACTCCCTATAAATTTGGTTAAATTGGTTTTAGTCCCTGCAAAATTGTTGTTTTAGTCTTTGTTGTTTCTCCAACTAACCAGACTTGTAGTTAACCGTAACTAGGCATATGAGATAACCATAATACCATTTCCTTCATTTAACATTTCTCTTATTTTCTCTCTCATAAGCCTTTGAAGCCCAAAATAAAACTCACGAGAAGACTGGTGTCTCCCCAAAGCATGTTGAAGTTATGAAGCTATTTTCAAAATTTCATTCTCAAGAGCATTTTGATCATAGAAATTACTTATTTTGGTATTTACACTTTATTAGGGACTTATTCGAATACGATTTTCAAAGATCCCATTAGTTGGACGCGCGGAATATTTCTAAAATATGTTTTTTTTTTTTTTTACAGACTTTTGATCTAGGAACTAAAAAGATTAACTACAGCAGAATATAGGGACCTAAGATAATATAAGGTTTTTATAAGGACTAAAACCGATATAGATAGGTTTACAAGGAGTTATACCAATTTTTCCATTTAAGATTTGATGATCATCGGTCATACTCAAGTGAACCTTTATATGGACCAGAAAGCAAGTCCATAGTCAGTTGAAATTGTTTCCACAGTCAAAAATGTTAAAACTCAGCCTCGTTTTCAACCACAGTGCAATCCACAGCTTTTTTTATTTTTTTATTTTTTAAATAGTATTCGTCATTTAATGAGGCATGTACTTTTATAAAAAATAAAGTATATATTTAAATAAATCATATGGATTCATTTATAAAATGTGTAATTTTTTTATTGAGATAAGTGCATAGAGGCTAATGAGATATATGAGACTATAAATGAGGTTTTAAAATATAAAGTGTGTAACAATGCTCTTCAATAGGCATATGAAGTCCCACCTTGATAAATTTTTTTGGTTATTTTGTACATGTACCCTTAAAAAACCCTATATTGTCAAAATAACCCTCTCGAATCTCTATTATCACAAAAAACTTCAAAAGGATAAAAAATTGCACGAATTCCTTCTTATTTATGCACATTATAAATATTTAAATTTTTGCAAAAATGCCCCTCAAAAGGTTATTAATACACCATACACGCCCTTGTGAGTAGGAGTGGTAAACGAGCCGAGCTTTGACCTATTCATGTTGAACTCGTTTAGTATTAGGCTCAGCTCGATTCGGGATCGAGTTTCATTTCGTGTTCAAGCTCGGCTCGTTGGGCTTGTGAAAAGCTCGGTTGAAACTCGGCTCGACTCGTTTGTTAAAAAAGTCAAACCGAAGCTCGAATCAAGGCTTGACTTGGGCTCATTTAACTAAAAAAAAAAAACCTTGTTTAGACAAATCACAACACTTTATACATGTGAAAGTAACATAAGCTCGGGCTCGGCTCATTCCCCCTTTTTCTGTTAAGTAAACAAGCTCGTCTAGGCTCGGGCTCGGCTCGTTTACAAACCAAACTTTAAAAATTGTTCAAGCTCGGCTCGTTTGTCTAATCGAACGAGCCTAAACGAGCTTTAACCAAGCCCGAGCAGAGCCCGAGCTGCTCAGCTCATTTACCAGCCCTTCTTCGGAGGGGTGACAATGGTATTCGTTAGGGGTATTGTGACAAAATGAGATTTTTTTTCAAGGGCATATATATAAAAAAACCCAGTAAAAAAAATCAAAACCATTACTCACGGTAGATGATTTACTCCAATTCAATGGTTTTTATTGTCAACTATCTTTATATTTTTTTTTTTTTTGAAATTAAACGGTAGGAAAAAGCCTTCAATTAAAAAGGGAAGTGCCCAAAGGGAAAGTACACAATTGACAAAAGCAAAACATGCGGCAAAAGAAAGGCATGACAAAACAAGAGAAAAAGACCCTACATAGAAGAGATATCTACAGGGTCCAGGGACAAAACACGAGCCTAAACCTCAAGAACAAAGTGTCCATCCACAAAACAGAACATCTAGCCAATCGATTCGAGTGCAAATATCTTTCCCTAATCACACCACACTAAGGGAGATTTGGGGAGGACAGCCAATGCCAAAGCCACAACCACTCACATAGAGAAGCCCTATTCATATCAGTGAAGTTCGATCAGAATCCTAGCACCCCACACTTCTTGCTATTGCATATGATGCCACAATTTACAAATTATATCAAGAATCTGATTCCATACATTATTAGCTCCATTCCATAGAAATCTCACACAAATAACCTCCAATCTATCAAGAATCCCTTTTGGATTTTTGAAAAGGGATAGAAAGTATATGGGGAGGTTTGAAAGAACCACATGCAGCTTTAGGCATCTTGTTTGATCTGAGGGTAAACCCAAGGGAGTATGCTCCACTCACCCCACAAAAGACCTTTTATGAAAATTGATATGAAAGCCTGACAACAGAGAATAATTGGCACACCAACCTAGTTCCTCTGATAAGATTCATTCATAAACGTGTTGTTGAGAGGCTAACAATATATATAATATCTTTAAAGTCCACTATTAATTAAGGAAAATTCTTGTGCTACCTTAAAACCTCGAATACTAGTCATTTAATTTTTTTCATTTACCAAGAAATATAATGAATAAAATAATCAACTACATTTATTAAAGATGATAAACGACTAAGATCCAAGTATAAAGTTACAAAGGTATAGATATAAAGAGTGCTGCTACACTCTTCTTTTTTTTCAGTCCAAAACACAAATTTATATACCTCGTTACAGATTCAGTGAAGCATATACCTCGTTAAATGATGTATATATCTTATTAAATTTTTTCTTACACTTACTAAAAATGGGTTTATTCAACTCGAAATGAAGCGATATGCACTTTTTATCGAAACATAAACCACATTAGATGATGTTTACTATTTAAAAAAAAATGAAAACATGTGAGATATGAGTTTTAGTTGGTGAATGTGACTGAGTGTATCATTTTCCAGATATAAACCAGTACATTTAAAGAAGTGTAGGGGCCAAAATCTAGGCCCGTTAACTATGCTCCATATACTGGTGGCTCCGATTAGCAAGGGCCCACGACCCGAATGGCCCACCGAGCGTAGATCCAGCCCATCGAACTCTCCATACCTGATGATCAACACAAGCCCAAGTCAGTATTTCACATTTAATTTTTTATTAAGGGACATCAATAACTGATTCATCCTAATAGGATATATTAAATTTAGAGTCATCATTAACTGATCATCTAAAATCACAATAGTCTATCCTTGATTTAGAAACATCATTAGTTGATTCATAAGATCTCAACAAATTATATGTAATTATCCAGGGATAATCAATGACTGATCCTACAAATCCTTGAAGATACGTATGATTAATCCCCTAAATCAAGGAGTCTCTCTTCATCCGTCCAATGAGAGGGAGATCCATCATTGATTCTAGGACACCCATAGAAGTACTATAAATCTCAGTTCTCTCCATTGATTCTAGAGCACCCACAGAAGTACTGTAAATAAAGAATCAGTTCTCTCTATTGAGTTGTGAAAAAAAATCCTTTTTTTACAAAACCCTAAATTGCTCTTGGCTGACTTGAGCCGGAGGGTCACTCTGTGTCCAATGATGCTCGAGAAGGAGGATCACCAGCAACCTAGCGGAACCCACTGAAAGAAGCGGAGCGGACATATCATTTCGACCCGACCTAGTTCGTTATTTTTTGTCCCTCGAAGAAGAATATAAAGAAAATCAATTAAGACCATCATTAAGCAAGTCTTGCGCTCCCGAACGCGATCTTGTTCGCAGCTACAACGAGATCCACTATGTATATCCTCATATTATTCCCAAATTTATATGTGAATGTTGGCAAGTTGTGTGACACAATAAATTAATCAACCAATGTAAATGTTTTTTTTTGTTTTTTTTTATCATTAAGATAAAAAAACTGAATGAACATTGCTGAGAACCAGTGTAAATGTTGAGTGTGTCGTGTTTGTCAAAATTGAATATAGATTCATCTTATGAAAATGAAGAACACCCTCTCTCTAATGAACCTCTAAATCTCGAAAGCTGGGTTCATTATATTTTGTGTGTTTTTAATACATTACAATATATTGTAGTAACAAATAATATAATTTTTATGAAAGTATATATTTTTCTACATGAAATGTATATGTTTAAAAAATAAAATTAATTAAAACATGTAAAAATTGCACATGAAGCTAAGGCTACACGTAGATTCCCTCAAATTTTCTTGGTATCAATCTTAAAATAATGGACACTGTTACATTCAATCTTTTTTACCGTCTTCAATACAGGCCTATATGCATCATTAAAAATTCAGAAAAACATATGCATCATTTAACGAGATCATTAAATGTTTTTTTTTACATTTGATAAAAATGGGTTCATTCAATTACAAATTGAGTGATATACATTTTTCATCAACGTATATACACCGTGTTTCATGATGTTTATTATTTAAAAAAAAATAAAAACACATGTGGTTTATATTTTGAAACGTAGAAAGAATTGAATATGATATTTCCATAAAGGAAAATATTAGACTCGGTCATTTTTGCCTCCCAAAAACTCAGACTACACAAGTTTTTTTATTATTTTAAAATAATAAACATTAAGGTATATGCTTTGATAAATAATATATATCGTTCAATTTCGAATTGAATGAACTCATTTTTAATAAGTGTAAGAAAATTTTTAATGAAGTATATACATAGTCTAAGGATGTATATGCTTTAATAAATTTCTAGTATATATAATTCCATTTTAGTTGGTAAAAATGTAATTACATTTTAATTCCATATACTTCCATCTTACATGAGCAAAAGCGCCATGCAGAAATGGACGGCTCAGATCACTCCAGCAATATGGTGAAAAAAATACACATTCCCCAGACTTCAAACACTTTCCTTCCCAAAATGGTCCTCCTCAACGTCGTTATCTCTCTCTCTCTCTCTCTCTCTCTCTCTCTCAAAAGTGAAACTCAAATGAGACTCCTCTGAAACCCCATTGTTTCTGTAAGTTTTTTTCTCTCTCTCTCTCTCTCTCTCTCTCTCTCTCAAAAGTTTGAGATCCTCCCAAGCCTGGTTTTCATCTCTTCCTTGGAAACATTAAAAAAAAAAAAATCACCTGTATTGCACTAGACCCATGATTTGTTTCTCTCTTTTATTTTTGGAATGTTAGGTTATTTAATCACTTTTTTTGGGTTGCAAAAACATTAGAGCTTGGAAAACTTGCATCTTTAATTTTGTGAGCACCTTGTCTAAATTAGCTATTTTTTTTTGTTACATAATGTGATTTCTTTGTTGGGTTAAAAACCATTTTGTTAGTTTTTCAAGAAAACAAACATTGTAATTTTTGGTTTATATTCACTGAATTTTTTTTTTTATCGGTTACCAAATAAACAGACTCTGGAAATTTTAATTTTAATTCATGTGATTCTTATATTATGATATGGGTGTATAAAATTCTGATATTTTGAGCTTCCTGCATGTACCCCCCATTTTTGCTTGTGATAATTTGTCATGTTATCTTATGAGAATTGATTTCTACTTTCTTTCTTTTCTTCAAAGAACATTTGATCAATTTGGATTTCAATGTTTAGTTGATATTAGTTTAATCTTCATATTTTCAGCTCTATAAACTACAAAAAGGTGAAATCATTCAGATGCATCCATTTCAAATTCTCCATTAGAGCACTGTCTTTACCACAAAAGAGTTTTTTTTTTATAACCCATCATTGAAGCATTAGAATAAATTCAGATTTGTAAGATTTTATTCAAATATAAACACAAATCAACTGGTTGAACTCTTTCGTATTAGACCTCTCAATTAAATTTAATTTATAATAGTTTATATAAATGTTGTTGAAGATCAAGAAGGTTGCGAAGGGAGCGAAAGATGGGGAGAGGGAAGATCGAGATCAAGCGGATTGAGAACAAAACTAATCGACAAGTCACTTTCTGCAAGAGGAGGAATGGCCTCATGAAGAAGGCCTACGAATTGTCGGTCCTTTGCGATGTTGAGGTCGGCCTCATCGTCTTCTCTGCTAGGGGCCGCCTCTATGAGTACTCCAATGGAAGGTACCCAAATCACACTTTACCCATCTTGATGTTCATTGTGTCTTGATTGATTTGTATTTTTTATTTTTTTTTTGGGATTAGTAAATAAGATATGAGATTAAACGTAGGGAATACTAGAGACACCCATCAGCATTTCTTCTCTAGCCCCTCTTTGTTTCATGAATAAGAAGATGGATAAAATAGATCAAATCTTGAAAGAAAGAAAAAGTTTTCTTGACATGGACAAATGTAATAGTTCGGTAACAATGCATGTTAATTGATTTTTTTGCAGTTTTTTGTGTTTTTAATGGGACATGGAGGTTTAACTATAGAGAACACTAGAGACACGCATCTTTTTTTTCAGTCTAAATCTCTAAATGGTGCAACTGCTTTGATATGGATGAAGCTACTATAGGTTATGGTTTGGAAATCTTGTTGTTTGATTACAATATAGGTTTTAAAATTATTTTGCATGACTTTTAATCATGATTAAATTTTGTTTCTCTATTCCATTATTTCCTCTATAAATAAAGTTGTTCCAGAGCTCCACCAAAGCATAAAGTTGACATTTATCTTTTAAATTTGTAAGTTCATTAGTTTGGTGCTATCGAAAGAGATCTATGAAATAAGGGTATAAAATACACAAAAATGGTGCAAAGGAACATAAGATTTTGTACCAAGCCCCATTTATTTGATTCAGGGGATATTGCAACTTATGTGAATGGAATTCCAACAAACCCATATCTTCCATGAATGTGGGGAAGTTTCCAGTTTTAGAATCACAAGTTTCTAGGGTTTGAAAGAGGTCTTTGTGAGAACTGGTAATGATACAACCTGATCCTTCTTCATTGAAGCCTGTGTATTGCATGTATAACACAAGGGCAGCTTAAATCAAATTTATTGTTGTCTTTTTCACTATATTTTGTGTTGTCCTTTACTGGTCAACGAAAATATTAATCGTTTTATTTTATTTCTTAGGAGAATATGATACATAATTTAATATCCATTTATAATATATATACATAGCTCTTATATTAAGATTGCATTTCAAAACAAGTTCCAAACTTCCCAAGTAATCCAAGCTTTTCAATTAATAAAACAAAAAAATTATATATTTTAAACATAAAATGTGAAAAAGGAATTACTCAGAAATTAATAAAAGTATTCTTTCATGGGATTTATTTTGAAGCAAAAGAAAAATGATATGTCTAGTCTTGTGTATAGTCTCGTCCATAGCTAGTTTTCTTTTAAGAAAAATATATACTCGCATTGTTATAAAAAGTAAAATATATACATGCATTAAAATACATATTATTATAAAAAGTAAATTATACACTGATTAGTGTATCTTATTTCTTTAAAAAAAATAATCAATAAATTTAATTTTCATCGATTGGGATACAATAGTGTATAAGTGGTTGGGATAAGTGATTGGGAGATTGTTTCAGGACTGTAAATGAGGCTACAAAACGGATAAAGTAGATCAATACTCTAAATGAAAAGCTCATTTTTAAACCGGCTTTCAAAATAGCACCTAACAATTTAAGACACTAATGATCCAACTCAAAGTGGATTCAACATGTGATTGGGAGACAATCTCATGGTAACATAAACAAATGTCATTCACAGAATCTTCATATCTACTACAAATGACTAGCTATCATAATATGAATTGGACTAAGAATATTATTATTGTAACTGATCCATACTTGTCTGTAAGTCTAGGTCAGAGGTTTGACTGCTTTAGTGTTCTATCAACCCTTCTTCATTTCCCAAAGGGTCTTGTATGTAATACCTTCTTTTAGTTATGGTTTACAGGTTGAGTGTCCTACATAGATTTCCCTTTGTATCTTCCTCTATAACATCAAAGGATTTCAGCCACAAAAAAAACCCATCAAAGAGAGGTCAGAAAAAGTTATTGATGGTCTTCTCTGTCTTTCTCACTATATATCACAAAACAAGCAAACTGTGCAGTCTCTACTGGAGTTTCTCTTCTTGTGCTATAAAATGTCATTGAAAAACAACCCCCCCCCCCCCCTCTCCCTTACGTCATGTTGTCTAGGTATCATGAAATATGAGATTTTCTTTTTCCATGTTCATTGGACCATTAAGATTTGGATGATTTTTGAACTGTCAATGGTTGAGCTCACAAAGTTTGTGCATTCGAATTCGCGCTAGTCAAATAAGAGGCAGTGATAGGGTTCATCTGTGTAATCACAAAAAAGGCTTTTGGACAAGACACAAATTTTCTTGTTTAGGGATCCAAGAGAGGTTATTAGCAATCTTTTCTTGCCCCGCCCCTTTAGGTCCTAGGATCAAATATTTTAGGAAAATGTTACAATCAATCCCATTTTGAGTTATAAATGCAATTCATTCATGTTTTTATTTTTTAAATTTTTTGGAAAGTGAAGTATACACTCTATTTAATTGAAAATTTTTATTTATAAAAAATGTGAAAAAATTTCAACAAGATCTATATCAATGGAGGGACCTAACCAACTATATATATGGGACTGCATGGAACTGTAAAAAAATTTTTTAGTGTAACGGAGCTCATATTTTTTTGCTTGAATAAAAGAAAAAAAATACAAGAAGTGAATTTTTACCTAATAGTTATTTTTCAATTCTATCTTCAAGGGCATCCAAAGTACTTGACTTCATCACTATAACCTCAATAGAAGATAATTTTTGTATTTTTTTTATATTGCCTTTTGTCCATATATATGATCAAAAAAAAAAAAAAATAAGTTTTAATAGCTTATGTTGGTAAAGAAATAATATAGTAACATTATAGGATAATATTCAATCTCAGTCTGCAATCTTATGCATCATGCAATGTAACCTTTGGACTCTCTTTCTGGTCCATAGCTTAATTTTTTTTTTATATATTTCTTTTGTCCATATGTTAAAAAAAAAAGTTTTAATAGCTTATGTTGGTAAAGAAATAATATAGTAACGTATAGCTTAATATAGTAGCAGGGGCAAGGAAGGTTTTGTTGATTGGGGAAAAATTGGTGGTGGAGGAGTAGCTTTGTATTTTTTGCTTTTGCTTTTGGTAGACTCCTCCTCTACATTTTTTTACTGCTTTGGATATGTTAAGTCTTGATTTTAATAAAATTAAGACTAATGCTTACATTCCATAAAAAAAACGTATAGCTTAATATTCAATCTCAGTCTGTAATCTGTATCTTATGCATCAATGTAAACTTTGGACTTTCTTTCTATCCTAGCTATCTCCTCCTTTTGTCCTCCTTTTGTAATCAAATACATATGTAATTTTTTTTTTCTATCAATGAAATCCTCAATTACCAAGCAATAAATAATAATAATAATAACATTATGAAGAGAAGCCCCTTTTGCGGCCAAAATTATCTGTTGCATCACGTAGTCCAGGACACAAGTGACTCACATTGAAAGTTTTAAATGCAAAAGGGAAACACATCCAAACTTTTATTTGTAATTTGTTTTTGTTCAGCATAAGATCTACAATAGAGAGGTACAAGAAGGCTTGCTCCAGCAATTCAACTTTAACTCCAAGCACAGAACCCACTGTTCAAGTAAGTATTTTCTTCTCCCCATTAGAACTATTATAGCTAGCCCTTTTTCTTTTCTTTTTTCCGTAGAAAATTGATTTTTTTTTACGTGTTAAAGAATATTTCAACTCATAATTTGAAATTTTCTTTTAATATTTAAAGTTAGTGCCTTCAAACAAATTTGTTTTTACATGTCCTTTCATCACTGGGTCGATGTTGTCTGAAGGGGAGATGAGGGTGTTCCATCTGCCTAAATGAAGAGGTGATTGGGAAGGTGGTAGAGCAGTTAGGCTTCCTTCTTGATTTTGAGGAAGTCATGCTACAAGAGGAGTCATTCCCCTTGGTGAGGGTGCTGGTCTAGCCAAAGAAGGGCATTGTGCCTCCAAAGGCCATCTAGGTGGTTCTAGTGGTGGCTAGCTAGTGAAGGTGGAGGTTTGGGCTATCTTTGGACAGTATGCCCAGCATCCATGGTAGTCTAGGCCCTGGGTCATGACTCATGGGCCAATTACATAGATGAGGGAGGCCAAATTAGGTGGCAGTGGAATGCGGATGTGGGCGCGGGGGATAGTCCGGTCCAGGAGTCTATCCTTGGAAGCCCTCCTTATTCAGACGAGGGTTCATGTGGGTGGGTTGACCTGTTGTCGCAGATCAGACGAGTGATCCACCCCCATGCCTCCATTCCATTGTGGTTGGTCATATTGCATGCAATCTGGAGTCTCATGTAAACTCTGCAGTAGTGGCGACATTTGCCTCATTGAGGGGTGGTCCAGGTTCAAGTCCGGTATCCATGTCTTATCCAGTGATCGGCAGGGGGATGCTATAGCGCTGTTCAGGATCGGTCTCCTTGAGCTTGTGTTTTGGTTGGGGCTGGGTGGGCTTCTCATGTTTTCCATGTTGAAGATTCAATGCTGGAATGTGAGGGGTCTCTATTTCTGTTCTTTTGAAAGATATCTCATCAAGGGTTGGCGCTGGATGTGGTAAGCGGTCTACGGGCCCAATAATGATTCAAGGAGAGAGGCTTTGTGGGCAGAGTTGAGACACATGTGTTATAGGTTGTGGTGGAGTTCATCAAATTTTTTCAAACAATCAAACCCTACCCCCACATTGACCTAAAACCCTACCCCACTTTATAAAAAAAAATCGTGGGGGACCTCTTGTGTTCCATCAAAGTCGATGGCCTCGCCAATCACCGACGCACGGACACGTCAAAATTATCATGCGACGATTTCAGAATATGAAATCTTGTTGAAGATAATTGTAAAAATTTATATGTATTAGAAATCATTGATCTTCTTTCTTTGATGGTTTATTTTTTTATTAATGTCAGTTATTCTATTTTCAAAAGAAATTTTATGTTTTTGATAAATAAATAATAAGAGTAGATTTTTTAAAAACTTGTGGACTTTTTTAAATGACCCCCATTCATAAAAATTCCTAGAGCTGCCACTAGCCGTGGTGCATCATGGGCAGTTTCAGTGTCACGCGTTACATGGAGGACAAGAACCATCCGTGGAGGCTCACACTTTACATGTCCCAGTTCTTGGACTAGGTCGCTTTCCAACAAGTTGTTTGCATGGAGCAGCAAGTTCTTGGACTATGTCTTCCTTGATCTGGACTCGGGGGATCATTTTCCTCTATGTTCTCTACATGAGTTTCCTTGCCTTATTCAGATGATTCCCCTTTATTTCTGAAGGGTGGTGCCTCTAGTAGTTAGGTATGACATTTAGTTTGAAAATTGATGGCTATTGTGTATTGGTTTCAAGGAGGTGGTATCTGACTCTTGGGCGATGCCGGCAGTGGGTCTCATGGGTGCGCGTAAGTTGTCTTTCAAGCTAAAGAGGCTAAAAGTTTGTGTCAAGTGGTAGAGCTCTGCCCAGTGTTCTAGTAGGAGGATTGACAAGCTTGCTATTGAGAGGGAGATCAAGGAGTTTGATTGGAGTGAGGAATTGGCTTCCATGGAAAGAAGCCGCAGGTTAACCTTGAAGGAGGACCGGTGGAGGTTTCGTCGCATGGAAGAGATGGAATGGCGACAATGGTCAAGGGAAATATGGCAGCACGAACGGGACAACAATACAAATTCTTTCATAAGGCTACTAATCAATGTCAGAGAATAAATCAAATTGTCAAGTTGGTATTTGGGGACCGGCTCTTGGAGCTTCTCAAATAGATCAAGGAGGCTTTTATTTCACATTTCTCTACAGCTTTCAAGAGAAGCTGCAGGTCACTAAGCTGATTCGATGAAGATATTGGGAGGGTCCCAGATGATCAATTGGCTGCATTGGAGGCTCCTTTTTTCAAGGAAAAAAATACAACGTGCTGTGTTTGGTGCTAAAGCGGACAAAGCCTCGGGTCCTGACTTCGTTTTTACTAGGAGTTTTGGGTTACATTGAAGGATGACATTTGCAAGATGTACATTGAATTATTTTAAAGAGCCAAAGGGGTCGGTTGTCTCAACTAAGTTCTTTGCTCTTCTCC
Source organism: Acorus gramineus (assembly GCA_030737835.1). Taxonomy (NCBI): domain Eukaryota; kingdom Viridiplantae; phylum Streptophyta; class Magnoliopsida; order Acorales; family Acoraceae; genus Acorus; species Acorus gramineus. The sequence goes on along the minus strand of CM060855.1, from coordinate 19,689,699 downwards.
CCAAGGAGGCCACTCTCGAGATTAGGGATTATCGGCCGATTAGTCGGGTTAACGAAAGTTTCAAAATGATCACCAAGGTCTTGGCAAACAGACTCAAGGTGGTTCTTGGTAGTATGATTGAGGCGAATCAAACAGCTTTCATCCCGGGGAGACTGCTCCAAGATGGGTTCATGGTGGTACTCCAAGAATGCGTCTTGGCATTTCATCATGACAAGAGGAAGGGTGCCCTACTAAAGCTTGATTTTTCTAAGGCCTACGACAAAGTCGACTGATCCTTCCTCCTTACTGTGCTAGAGAGGTAGGGGTTTGAGCCAATCTGGATTAGAATGATAAAGGACTGTATTTCCATAGTGTAGGCTTCGATTCTTGTGAATGGGAAGCCTCTGTCTCCCCTTCTCATTGTGGTGGTGGTTAATGCTATTAGTAAAATGCTGAAGTTGGTTGAGGAAATATGGGCCGATCAAGGGGCTCCATAGTGTTTTGGGTGGGCACACCACTTCCCATGTCCAGTAAATATGTTGATGATACAATCATTCTTTGCGAGGCGAACGAAACCTCTATTTGGGGTGTGAAATTTATTTGTCATGTTTTCAAGCTCCTCCCCAGTTTAAAAATTAACTTCAACAAAAGCACCATTTTGGGTATCAACCTCTAGGACCGGGAGCTCCAGGCTTTTGCACAAATCCTAAATTGTCAAGTTTAGAATTTCCTTTCCATTAGTTGGGTCTCCCCATTCATTTGGGTAAATTTACCAAGGCAGAGTAGCTTCCCCTTATTGAGAAATTTGAACATAAACTAGAAAACTGGAAAAGCACCCTGTTAAGCTTTGGTGGCTGTCTCGTCCACCAAGCGATGTTGTCCAACCTCCCTCTTTTTATCCTGTCTATTTTGAAGATTCCCAAGGGAAATTTACATGCTATTGACGGGATTCGAAGAAGAAAGTTTCTTTGGAATGGGGCGGGCGGATAGCGGCGGAAGACCCATTTGTCCAATTGGGACTTGATATGTAGTTAGAAGAGTCAGGTGGGGCTGGTATGCTGAATTTGGAGGATCTGGATAAAGCCCTCCTAAGCAAATGGTGGTGGATGTGGCTTTTTGAATGTTATTTGCTTTGGCGTGGCCTGTTGGAGGAATGCTATCAGTGGTCCTACCAATTTTCTTTGCCCCTGTTGTGGCCCCCCAAACCGTCTCAGAAGTGGTCGGACATTCTCAAGGCCACTGACCAATTTTCTAATGCTATTAGATGGCAGGTGGGATGTGGGAGGCAAGTTTCATTGTGGCACGACGTATGGATTGGGGATCTCCCCTTTTGGGACAAGTTTCCCATCATTTTCATGATTACAATGAACAAAAGAGGGGTGGTGCATAGTTTTTGGGATGGTAGCTTTGGTGGTGGTCAATGGGAGGTGCGGGTGTGAAGAAAATTGTGAGGAGCGAGGCTGACTTGTTCCAAGGCTTGATCAGGGAGTTACAAAGCTCTCCGGTCGACGAGGGCCATCCGAACCGCGTCTTTTGGTGCCCGACTACAATTGGTGGCGGAAAGGCAAATCAATTGTGGAAGCCATTGACGCTAATGTTGGTGTCTTTTTTTGGGGGTTTGGGTGGGGTGTCGCTTCCTGGTGGTCGGGAGGCCTCCGATAAAGGATGGTCTTCCTTTGCGTGTGTGGGGGTTCTTCGGGTATTTGGATCTGGTGCGTGCCTTGGCAGGCTCGATCGGATCATCTCTCGGAAGGGGAGGGGGAAGGGGTGTGGTTCCTTGCTGAGGCGCCCGACAGCTCCTCAAGAGGATTTAGGGGTGGTTGTGATCACTACTTGCTTTCTCAAAAAGTAGGAAAAGTTAGGTGTGGAATTGATCGCCTTCGTGGGGGAGTTTGTGGAGTCTCCGCTCTGAGACACGGGCTTGCCGCACATAGAGGTGAAAAACAGGAATCCTTTTCTGCTTCAGGACTTGACAAAGGGATGTTTAGAAAGTCAGGGTGTAGGTGGGGGTCGGCTAGTGGGAATTAGCTGCCTAAAAGAGGACGGGTAGTTAGGGTTAGCCGTCTGGTGTCTGGTTCTATATGGGCAGAACCTAGGCAGGAAATGGGTTAGGGTTTGGCAGGGGTTAAGCTAGGTTTAACCTGGTTTTTGGAGAGGGTTTTTGGAGAGTAGATTTGGCTTGGGAATGGGTCTTCTCTCTCTTTCTCTCTCTAGGGTTTCAAGTAGGGGGAGGGGGTATGGGCTTGTGAATATGGCTTGGGAATGAAATGTATGTGTTGATTTGAATTGGGGGATTATTGGATGTGTTAGAAATGTTTTGGACCCCCTCTATTTATAGTAAGAAAGAGGCAAAGGAATATCTAATGGACAATAGATCAAAATGGATAATAAGGTGTTTATTAGATCTTTGTTCTTCTGACATTGTCCAGGAGGGGGGCGGCTAGTTGAAACTAGCCGCCCAGTGAGGGGCGGTTACTCTCAAGTAGCCGCCCCTATGATGGCCTGACAAACGTCCCATCTCTAACAAGCGGTGGCTTGGGTCAGTTACTAGGGTTGAACCGGCCAAGAGGGGGCGGCTAAAGGTAACAAACCGCTGCAATCATCAGCATTAAATGCTGCTTCATGTCCCATCAAAGGGAAGTGGTTTGGGGTCGGCTAGGGGGCCGATTAGTTAAAACTAGCCGCCCAGTGGGGGGCGGCTACTTCCAAGTAGCCACCCTTGTCCAGGTTTTGGAAATTTCGAAGTGTTAGACTAGGGTTTCCGGTTTTTGTTTCTAAGGGAGTTTTCTTTATGGTTTCCAAATGTGGCCATTTCTAAATATTACTTGAAGTATTTTTCGTCTCTTTGGACAGTCAAAATTGGGGTATCTACAACTAAGACCAATGAGGTTTGGAAGTCAAGGGCGCCATTGAATGTGTTGTTTTTCTAGTGGTTGGCTTACTAAAACTGACTTCTTACAAAAGTGTATCGGTTGAAATGGGCTCTCCATGCAGACACTTCTTAATTGTCTTGCTCCAATGCAGCAGAGACATCTACTCATTGTTGGTAGAGTGATGGTGGCTCGACATGTGTGGGGGATCTTAAAGATGGCTATGGATTTTGACAACTGTGTAGCATCCCTCACGAATCTTTGGGAGGCAGGGCGAAGGCTCTATTGGAGGGATGATAAAAGCATGCACGCTCAAGTGATATAGTTGATCGTCCCTGTCGTGTCTTTTGGATCACATATTTGGGGGTCGTCTAGTCATCATGGAGTAGTTTGTCGGGGGATGGCCTTGGGGACTTTGTAGATACCTCTACCTAGCTTCATTTTGTTTTGATCTGGGTCTTTTTCTCCTTCCTCTTTGTATGCTTTGAGTTTTGTTTTTCTTTTAGCAATAAAATTGAGGCAACTTGCTTATCGTTTCACTAAAAAAAAAAGGTCCTTTATTATTTAAGTAATTTGTGTGATGAAAGTGAAGGTGGCTAACATTTTACTAAATTTGAATCAAAGATATATGAAGATGAACCCAAGTTATGATCTTGATAAAATGGGCTACCATTCTTTGCTACAATATCTTTACATAAAATTAATATCTCGACAGGGAAGACATCTTCACAATATGGAATTCTAAATTTCAATTTCATGCTTTTGGTTTCTTTAATGAAATGCCTTTTTTTTTGTATTCAGTTCTATCAACAAGAATCTGAAAAGCTCCGCAACATGATACAACATGTACAACTTCAGAACAAGTTAAGTATTCATGGGCTGTGACTCCTCATCTTCATGCATAACAAAACACAATATGAAGCTAATATTTAACCACTAATTGGGATATATCATATTTATTGATAGTAAAACTGATATTATTTGTATCTTGTGTGTGTAGGAACATTATGGGAGAAGCTTTGGGTAGCCTAAGTTTGAAGGAGCTGAGGCTATTGGAGGCCAGGCTTGAAAAAGGTATCCACCGGGTTAGAGGAAAGAAGGTACACACAGAGCTTTATAAACAGAAAATCACAATATATCACTGAATTAGAATTTGTATCCGGTGTGAGGCTCAATGGGCATCAGATTTGGATCAATATGTTAATAAATATCTACAGTATTATAATAAATTCCTATACATTTTTATTTATTTGTTTTATTATTGTTGTTGTTGTTGTTGTTGTTGTTGTTAGGGGTGCAAATCGGTCAGATTGGTTCGGTTTATAGTAAAACCATATTGAATCAAACTAGTAATATCCAAACCAAAATTGAACCGAACCGAAGTTGAAACTGAAGTAGAAAAATCATAATCCGAACTGAAGTAATTTGCCTAAACCAAACTAAAATAAACTGGACCGAAGTTAAGAGACTATTTCAAAAAAAAAAAACCAACAATAGAGTAACAAAAATCTATAATGTCAAGAGGGGATGGTGTACAACCTAGAGATTAGTGAGTTCTATTATTAGATGTTTTAGTATAAAAGGTTTAATGCATATATTTAATATAAATAATGATTTTTTAATTTAATCCCTTTCGGTTCGGCTTTTTTGGTTTTTTTTTAAGTGAAACCAAACTCAAACCAAATTAAATCAGTTCACTAATTTTTCAATCCATACCCAAACCAAACAAAACAACTGTTGACCCAAACAAAAAAAAAATGGATTTGGATATGTTTGGATCCGGTTTAACCGATCAAAGTTGCACCCCTAGTTGTTGTTGTTGTTGGATGTGAGAGAGATATTCCCCCACCCTTAATTTCAAAACACCACTCAAAAAAAAAAAAAATTGGGTGGTGGATATGGAAAGATGAGAAAGGGATGAAAGGAGAAGAGAAGAAGACAAAGAGGTAGGTGGTGGCCGGAAGGTGCGGCGAGGTGGAGGCGGCGCCAGTCAAAGGAAGGAGTAGAGTGAGAAAGAGAAACAGGGAGAGAGATGGAGAGAAAAGGATCAGAGAAAGAGAGGGAGGATAGAGAGAGCGGGAGCGGGAGCTAGAGTAGAGGGCTAGGTGGGCGGAGGTGGCGAGACTCTCTCTCTCTCTCTTTTTCTCCCTCTCTTTCACTCCTTTTTTCTCTTCCTTTCTCTTTCTCTCTCTCTACCACTCCCCCTTTTTCTGGTCCTCCAACTGCCGTCGCTGTTGTCAGGATCGGCTCGATATATTTTGAGACCTAAAGCGATTAAATAATATTTATTTTAATTATAAACTATTAATTTTTTACTTAAATATCATTCTTTTATTTTTTTTATGCAAAATTACTAATTATGTTTTTATATTAAAGTTTTTATTTGATAATAAAAAAACACTTTGTTCTTTGTTATCCACACCATATAATTTTTTTTCGTCTAGAGTAGAAAGAAGTCCAGAAAGAAGTTTTCTTTATACAAAGAAGAAATAGAGTGAGAAGAAGATTTTTTTTTAAATAAAGAAGAAATAGATTGAAAAGAATAAAAAAGTGTGAAAAAGACACTTTTTTAGGCCATGCCTATTTATATTCCCATTTTTTTTGGAATTCAAAAGGCATTTAAATCCTATTGGTCATGTAATTTTTTTTTTGCTATTTGTTAGGTATCATAAAATGTTGTCAATTTTTTAGTGGTTACTTTTTAACCATATCAAAATGACCATTAATTTTTTTTGAAAAATAAATATTTTTTTGCAAGTATTAAGCTATTATTGATCAATACCTGGACCTACTTATAAATAAAACAAATTTAGGGGCTTTTATATTTAGGGGTCTTAAGCAATTGCCTAAATTGTCTAGTAAAAGAGCCGCCCGGCCTGTTGTCGCCGCCATCACCGCACCCTTCGGCCGCCTCCCTCATCTTCTTTTTTCCTCTTCTACTCCTTCCCTTCAATCCCTTTCTCACCTTCCCAAACTCACCACCTTTTTTTTTTTTTTTTTGGGTGGTGAGTTGAAAATTAAGTGTGAGGGGAACATCCTTTCCCTTTGGATTTGGAGGCCATAATTGATGAGAACCATACGTGCCACCTTCATCATGTAGGTTTTGGTTAATTTTATGTCATTAATTTACTTGGATTCATAGACTAAATCCCAAAACTTCATGAAAATAATCTTTGTTGGTCATGAAAATATTTCTATCCCCATCACTTGCTAATCTGATTGCATGTTGTATCAGATGGAGCTTCTGCTTCAAGAGATCGACATGATGCAGCACCAGGTCTCTAAAATGTTAAAGACTACTTGCGAACTTCACATTTAAAATTTTCTTTACTAAACTTCATTTGAGATTCTTTGATTTTCTTTTGTATTTGTTGTATGAAGGAAAGGATACTGCAGATACAAAATAACTACCTGAAAAACAAGGTAATTATCTGAAATTTTTTTTTTTCAGTTAAAAGATTATATCAATTGTATTAATTTCAACGTATCAATACAATTTTGGTATGAAAGCTATGAATTCACTATGCACCAGGACCATGTAACATAACCTACAAAAACTAATATTTAATTTTAGGACTATGATTCACACAATCCTTCTTGGAGTACTGTTTGCCTAACCTAGTACATATTAGGTTAGGCTAATATATGACATTATAAAAATTTAAAAAAAAGTACCCATTCAAGTCATTTGAGTATATATTTATTTTTTATTTATAAATGTATATATTTCAATGAAAAAATTTATTTGCTAAAAAAACACTAAAAAATGTTGGGACTGCAAAAAAATATTGCAAGAATGAGAACAAGCTCATGAGTCTAGCTAGTGTCAAATTGTTTGGATTCTAAACAAGGTTTCACCTGTAGTGAATCATTCATTAAAAACATTTAGAAGCTAAGATATACTTCACTTGAAACAACCTAAGTTGATGTTTTTTTAAGTATTTTTTTTTATGGCGAGAAATCTCAATATTAAATTTTTTTTCTTTGATGATGACAAACACCATCATAAGCACAAAATCACTCACAAACAATATGCATCAGATAAGCCCGGTAGGATTTGAATATGAGACCAATGGAGAACAAACTTATGGATCTAGTTAAAGTGTCAAAACTGTTTGGATTCTAAATTTGATGTTTTGATCCTCAGATAACAGAATGTGAGGGCATGCAACAGGAGGGCATTGCTGCAATGGGGACTGAATTCAATGGACTCCCCACATTCGATTCACCAAATTACTTCCAAATGAACATGCTAGAACAGACCCTGCCACTGCACTACACTCATCAGGACCAGACAGCCCTCCATCTTGGGTGTGACATAAAGTATCCACTTCATGAGCTGCATAAACAGTAGGTCTTCTTACTTACATGGTTACATTTGATGCAGCATTTGTTCTGTATGTTTGCTTGATTTATATTTTCAGTCATTGTGCAATGTTAGCAATGGTAAGTAAAATAAAAAAATAAAAAAATAAAAAATAAAATAAAATCAGAGAGATGATTCAAGTCCTTGATGAGCAACAATATAGAGAAAGGAAGATCTGTTGAACCTTATTTAGGTAGGTTGACAAAAATACTCTCTCTTCGTTAAAGGATCCTGGGTTTGAGTCTTACATCTTTGAGAGCATAAGATTTAACTAGAAAATAATAATAATAATAATAATAATAATAATAATAATAAACAATTACCTACTAGAGAAATAGATGGTATAGGGTGGTTCATATAAACAACTCTTATTAGTAACATGTCTAGACTGTTTGAAGAGGAATGTGAGATGCAGTTAGCAGATTCTAAGTTTAACCCATCTACAAATTTTATTGAATAAGGTCAATAGTGTGAGATGTCTTGCATTCTAGCATGAATGGACATATTCATGAACACTTGGATATAGGGTTTTCTTTGAGAGAAATGAGCAATGCCGAGGAGAGAGAAGTTGAGCGATTTTGCAATTTGAATGTTTGATAACAATGAATCGCTTCTTGTTCTCCTCCATGGATGTAAACAAATTTTTTTGAACCACGTGAATCCATATATTCTCTTGTGTGGTTTTGTTCACTTTATTATCTACAATTGTTAAGATCTAACCAATTCAGTATGACAAGAAAAAATCACTACACCACTCAAATTTTAGTTGACTTATAAGTCAATTAACAGCAATATATACATTGGTTGAGGCAGTTAAGCTATTGGTAACAGCTTTTAGAATTACTCATACTAATCTAAAAAAAAGAATTACATATTTCAATTGAATTTTGGATCAAACTATATTCATTTGTCATTTATCAATTCTGCATTTTGACAACGGGCTTGTCTTTCATTGTGCAGGTAATTAGGGGGACAATGCCTGATCAATGGTAACAACAACTGGTTTATGTTGTGTGTGATTTTCATTTTGGAGTATCACAATAATCTCCATCAAGTGTACAATGATGTTTTGTCTGAATGGAATTTAATTTCCAACTACTTATGTTTCTAAATTTTACTTTTTGTATTAAGTGAAGCTTTTATGCTTGATCAATTATATGCATAATGCATGCTTGCATCACCACACATGTTTTGGGAAATTAGAATGTTTATAATTCCCCTAAGTTTTTCAATTTTCCTTGGAGTTCTTTATTTCTTCCTGTTTGTACTAAGTGAAGTTTTTATGCTTGATCAATTATATGCATAATGCATGCTTGCATCACCTCACATGTTTTGGAAAATTAGAATGTTTATAATTCCCCTAGGTATGGAAGAATAGCAGTGGTTTAATATTTCTTGAAATTTAAAATTTTCAAGGTCCAATAGTTTTTTTGAGCCATCCTAATGTTGGATGATTCATCATCCAAAGAGCTAACTGAGGTAATACCATCCTATTATCCAACCATATAAATCATGAGGCTTGTAACATATGATCTTTCATAAATATATATATCAATACTGTTCGTATTAAATTAAGTGAATGTGAGAACTGTGGCTTACAAAATGTATAGCCTGAGACTACGGAGTGCAAGATGGCAAGTTTGGACACAATGGGTGGAGTCCCTATAGGTGATTATAATAACAATGAGGGAAGCCAAGTGAAAGCCTTCAATGGTAGGTGTTGAGAAGTCATAGGTAGTGTTTGGCACTGCGTTCTGTCGGTGGTGGAATAGGCAGATGCAGATGCGGGGTGATAAGCAAACAGAAAATGTGATTTTCACAGTGGTGGCGTTCTATGTGTATTTATGGGTGAGTTTTTAAACGCCCTGAAACAACACTTTTCAGACCATGTGGTGAGTTTTCAAATGCGGGCTCCCACATCGCATTGCCAAACGAATCTTTAGTTAAATAGTCTTGTTGTATATTTTTGAATTTTTTCGGACATTGATACACTCAAATCTTTTTTGTACTTGCTTTTGCGGACGTCATATCAATGTTGTTATATATGAAAATAACCTTACACAGTATATAGTCAATAATGTAATGTCAATATATATTTTATTATGAAAGAAAATGTGTGGATTGAATTTACAATCACAATACTAAACATCATGATCTTGTCTCCTTGAGAGCTAATATCCGTCTACAGTCCAGAAACAGTCTCCCAACCACCTATGCACAATGATTGTATATTACGCTATCATAGTATACAATGTATAAAAATTAAAAAATTAAATTTTTTTTTTTTTTAAATGCACTACCGTATCTCAGTGTATACTTCATTTTTCAGAACAGTATATACTTAAATAAGCAAGTGTATAATTTTTAAACAAAAAGAAAACCAACAAAGGCTGCAAACGGACTACACACAGTAGGGCCGATAAACGAACCAAGCCGCTCGGATTCGGCTCCGGCTCAGCTCAGTTTGAGTTCGTTCAGGCTCATTCAATTAGATAAACGAGCGAGCTTGAACAATTTTTAAAGCTCGATTAGACTCAGGACCTGGATCGAGCTTCATTTTGTATTCAAACTCGGCTCGTCTGTGTTATAAAAAACTTAGTTGAAGTTTAACTCAACTCCTTTATAAAATTAAAACATTAAACCAATACAAAGTTATACTCGTTTAGACTCGTAAACTTGACTTACTTAGACTAAAATTTTGTTTTCAACCGCTAAAAACCCTAAAAATAAAGAACACTAGACTCGTTGAGACTCTTGAGCTCGGCTCAGCTTGTTTATAAATGAGCCGAGCTTGAACATGTCAAAAAGCTCGACTCATTTATCACCCCTACACAGGGCTAAACATATCATTTTCCCTGCACTGAATCATCAACAGCATGCACTGGGATGTACATCCTAGTGCAGATCCACTCAAAATGTGGCTTCAAAATATATACCAAACAGCTTTGAGAAAAAAAAAAAAACCTCACTAGATTTCAGAATGAAGCCTACTCAGCAGATAACACAAGCTCGATACAAGATGCTCACACATAGCTCACATAAATATCTATACATGTCCATATAACACAATACAAAGTCCAAAGGTATTCAATTACATCGAAAAATGATAAAGGGAAACTTCAAAGAACCCCATTCCGACAAAATTATGAACTGTAAGCTATGGCAAATAAAAGAATAGATTAAGGCAAACCTCAAAAGCTTATTCAAATAATAGATGATTGATGATATACCCATTCTGACTTGTCCAACATTAGGAAAAATAAATATGACCAACCTAAGTCTACAGGATTAAGGATGATACGATGCTTATTTTCCGGTCTTGGCACGTTTCATTCCAGTGCTGTTGAAGGGGGATAAACTGGGGCTCATGTGTGGGCTTTCTTCCCTTAGAGTGCCATTCAGAATAGCCAGTTCCCTCAACTGTTGCTTTTTGTAGAAATCAAGGGATTCATCCTGAAGAAACAATAGCAGCTGAGTAGATGAGTACAGACATACCCACATAAGAAATAAGAATAGTTGGAGTTGTTTGGTGTCATACCAGAGGCTTCAACAAATCTTCTAAAATGTTAACAGCCTGATTTAATCGAGAGTCGACAATATCTGCTGGAAACTCGGCCTCTACCAGAACATGTAAAGGCTCATTTAGATGTTCATACCCAGGAGTGTCTCTGAGTTTCTCTTCCTGCATCAAATGGAGCACAGGTTAAAAAAGATGCCAAATACGAATTATTTTGTTTTGTGTGACAATGCATTTCATGATTTTTGGAGTCACAAATTAACACAAAATTTAACATAAGTCGTTTGCTAACTTCGATTTAGGATGTGATGACATAACAACAAAGTTCCAAAAAGACTAAGTAATATAGAAAGAATGGGAAAAAATGAATGAAGGGAAGATCAGAGGGATAAATGGGAGGGAACAGATGGAAAAGAAAAGGAAATTAATTTATTCCTTAGGTAAGTGACACTATCACATTGTACAGCTAGATTAGATTTCACGTAATAGATATTCCAACTGTTCTTTTCATTGAAAAATCATTTTTTTATGGAAAAATTCATTACATAACAAACTCAACGGAAATCACCATATACTGCAATGTTCAATGATATAAGGCCTTTTGTACTGTAAATTTAATGAAAACTACAAACCATATGTATTAAATTCTCCATTCTACTTTAACAACCTCTGACCAAACTGTTTCAGGTTGGATTTACAAATCCAAATTAAACTAACTTTTTCTAAAAAAAATTGGTGCCCCCAAGGTTTGTTTGATCCCTTGACCTCCTTTACGGAGAGAGGGGTGCCTGCCGAAGCTCGGTTCACAAATTAAACCAACTTAAATGGTTCAACTTGAATATTCCATGCATATACAATTCTACCATTCTAAAGAATATACTTAACAGCTTTTGTTTGCGAGTAAATTCAAAAGAATGAATGTCAAATGTTTACAACATTCAGACAAAGAGAAGAACAATCAAAGGATGTGTATGCAAGAAACTAGAAGATGAGTCCAAGGACAAAAATTACTTCATGCTCTCTCCAACTATAGAACTTCACTTTGATGGGTTTGTAACTGTATGTAGCTCCCACACATGCACTGAAACTCTCTCTTCTTAGAATCAACAGCTGGTTGTTGTCAATGTAGAGCAATGACTCTTCTCCCAAGGCAACATGACTAGATTTTCAGACATTGAAATTTATATTAATGTTCCTAAATCCTCTCAAGTTACCAAACAACCTCTTGGTGGGCAGTCCTTCACTTAGAGTTTTACTTTGCTGGTAGGGCAAGATTTAATCCGGAAAAATAATAGTAGTAAACATTTATGAACCAAAAAAAATGCTCTCAACTTGCAAGCTCAATTCTTCATTAACCATTTTTAAATGAGTAATTTAACAAAACACTAAACCAGATCACCATTTGCTAAGATTCGAAAAAAAATAACAGAAAAGAGATGGCTCCTTGAAATCCTAATTTCAGCCATTTACATGTAAACTCTATTTTCCCCAACATATAGCCAAAAGTGTGAAGTTATATTACATGGCCCATGCCAGATTTGAAAATTATTATGACGACTAAGGGTCTAAGAAACCCCTTATAGATAGTAAACTAGCACACATAAATGATTCTTAAAACATGATTTTATGGATCCTGTATACAAATAAAAAATAATGTAGATTAGCTAACCATATACATAGTTTAAAAACATGTGCAGACCCCATATGCAGTGGGGTTCACATACGGTACATGCGACATCACATTGTACAATTTATTTATTTTCAAAAAAAAAATTAGTATATGGACCGTTTGACCCGTTCGAATGCATGAAGGGTAGAATGAACCCCGTTCGAATGGGGTTCGAACGCCTCAAGGGTATAAAGAACTCCGTTCGAAAGGGGTAAAAACGCTTGAAGGTTGGGACAAACCCTGTTCGAACAAGGTTCAACTGCCTGAAGGGTTATTTAGAATGAACGGCACTCGAACAAGGTTCGAACACATTAAGACTGGAATGAACCCCGTTCAAACGGGATTTGAACGCTTAGCTGCACATGGCCGCACATGCGGTGCATATGCAGGCCAATGTGCACCTAGAGGCGCACATTGGTACTGGTACATATGGCCGCACTTTAAATTATGACCATATATATCAAATTTGTTACGTTAGGACCAAGAGAAATCTGGGATCTAGGATGTTGAGGTTCAGATGATGTTTTTTAAGGCCGTATATGTCCAATGCATCCCTCTAATCAGGTTTAGAAAACTTGTTCTCATTCAAAGTAAAAGGACTGTTTTAGATTTAGACTTCATACATTGAAACTCAGAATGGTTAGGGTGATTTCAAGATAGAATTTCTTTAATCATGAATAAAGTTTATCTTTTATCAGAAAACAAAAAGGATTATATTCACTCATTCTTATATATTATATTGACTCATTTCATAATTGTTTGTGTTTGCACATCTGAATAAGCAAATTGCCCACTATGCTGATCAGTTTATTAGCGTCATACAAATTCCTTATGTGTACACACAAACCGAAATCTTTTGGCTACCAAACTCTTCCAAGAACATTGCTTTCTATGGGCTGGTTTGGTAAGCGGATAAGCGGTGGGATAAGGGACAATTATGAGGATAAGTGAGTGAGAGGGTAGCTTATCCCCGTTTGGTAACAAAAATAATCAGGATAGCGTACATACAGTTGTCCCAATTTTGAAATAAAAATAGGGATATTTTATTCCACCTAAAGGCTGGGATGGCATTTATCTCCACTTTTTATCCCGAACTTTTTATCCCCTAAAATTAGGACAATTTATTCTCAAAGCCTTAACCCCTTGCCAAACTAGCTCTATGTGAATAAGTGAATGTCTCCAACTGTTGTTAGTACAATATTTAAAGAGTTTTCCGAATCAAAGAAAAAGGATAAGAGAGTGAATACCTTAATAGAATCCTTAACTGATCCTCGACCCCGTATGTACACTCTACATTGTGTGGTCTGTTCAACCCTTTTCAATGAGTTCCCGCGTGGTCCCAACAGCCGTCCAACAAAGTTGTACTGAAGTAGAAATGAGTCAATGGGATCATTATAGAGAAAAAATTAAGTCAGCGTGTATTCGAAGAGAAAGAGTTGCATACATTAGGAAACTTGTCAATAGGAACATCTAATCGCACAACTTTCTTTACAATAGGGGTAGTAGGAAGTCCAGTATTTCCAGGCCAACCCAGTGACGAAGCTTGGAGTGCACCCATTCTCTGCAGAAAGCCACTCTCCTGCAGAAAATAATTTACATTTGGACATCATATTACCATATTTGTATAATCACCTAGCACAAAAGGTATTTATAATTCAGGGTGAAATTAGATGAGGGGTTACACAAAGGATTTTCAGAGAAAATAAGAATATAAATACTATCAAATTAAAGTCTGAGTTCAATTCAAGAACGCTTTGCTGCATGTCGAGTTGCATATCCACTTGACAACTGTTGAATAATGAGTTTGAATACGAATAAGGATCCATTGGGTCTGCACGACTCTTGGTTCCCTCTATAAAAACCTACCTTAAAAAAACAAAAGTAATCCAGAGTTTATGGGGTATTGAATGATTCCATAACATCATTTTCAGTTTTTTCTTTAAGGATGAGAATCTTTCTAAATCATGATCAGGAATATCCATGATGATTTGGACCTGAACAAACCCTCATACATGTACCTCAAGTGATCTTAAAATGTGTACAACCTTTTTTTATAAATATAAAATATAGGTCATTCACTAATTAAAAAGGAAGTATATAGCCCAAGAGAACAAAATCAGAAGAAAAAAAAGAGGGGCATGGGAAAGACAAGGTGTCAACTCTACGCCCCTCCACAAGTGATGGAAAATGACCATTCCCCAAAAACAAGTTTGCCCCGCACAAAATTGAACCCCATCCGAAATGAATCTCTCAACCGAATCTCACGTCTTATGAAGCAAACGAGGCCATCGTGAAAGGCGACAGTTTCTCAGGAGCCAAATAGCCCAAGATGCCACCAAAATTAGGATTTGAGAGATCTTCATCTTCTTGCTTGACGCAAATCGAAGTTATGGTGGAAACAGAACAAAACACTCAATCAATTGAGAATAAACTATCAAACTCACATTGAAGTACAAACAATTAGATAAATTGAGAACTTAGAAGATTCACCAATACAAAACACAATTTTTTCAATTTAAATGTCAAATTTGGATCCTTTTTTGACTGAACAGGGGAGGTATTTATAGGCCTTACAAGTCTTTGCAAATCCCGTATTGGATACAAATTCTATGGAGAGAGATGAAAACAATTTGAATGGGTCTCCGGAACTTCCATGCACAAATCTTTCACCAAATTCTTCTGAATTTGAATGAGTCAAATCCTTGACTCAATTCACATTTAAATTTTAAAATCAAATTTGAATTTGAACTTTGAATTTTATTTAGGGCATTTTCTAAACTGCATTGTTGGACCATCCGACTCCCTATAATTGATTGAGGGATTAAAATACTTGTGGTTGGAAACCAGTCATCTCACCAAGAGCCCTCCAAATAAGCTTAGCCACTGGACACAAGCAAAATAGGTGCTCAGTGGACTCCAATGGAGCTCCACAAAATCCAGAATCCGAAGGCTCTTAATGGCCAAGGGAACACAATTTGGTGGTGCCTAGTCTGACTCTTAATGGGAAAGGGTACTTCAGTTTACAATTAATGGAAGGGATCTTTATATTTTTAATTTTCTACTTTTCTACCTTATTTAATACTTCAGAGGGAGATCCCTCATCTCAAGTGCTTCATTTGGATGTCCCCCCTCCCACACACACACACACAGTGAACAACTCACTTTTCAAACACACACATATGGTGAACAACTCACTTTTCATTAGAAAAATACAGTAGAGGATTCTTGTGTGATACAAGGCACAAAGAGGTAAGTTTCAGGATAGAGACAAGATAAACTCAATTCCAGGTCCACAAAACATTAGTCAGGCATAAGATTCGATTTGATCCTGATCAGATGCTCAGCTTGGGATTTCACCTGGATACAATTAATTGTTGAGTATGACATAAGAGGAGCATCTATCAATCCCAAAGGACAATCTCACAATTTGCTAAATATAAGAGAACTCCTCGTCTCCGCCCTTGAAAAACAAGTGGTTCTATATAGTTCCAGATTCAACAACAAAGCCTTTTGTGATCTATATCACCAAGAACCAGACTATCAGTAGATAAATCCAACCCAGCAACTCCCATGTTTAATACTTGTTGTTTAGTAGGACAGGAAAGTAAAAATATTCTCTCAACATCCAGTAAAATCATCTAACAAAAAAACGCAAGGCAATTTCCTCGTATTCCTCCCGGTCTTGTCTAAGCAATTGTTGCTAAAATGTCATAGTCTTAGTAGGACCTGAAACTTAAGATACTAGGAATTGTCTCACAGAAGTGCAGGCACCTTTGAACAACTTCAGGGTGGTTAGAAAGAATCACCAAAAGGCTTTGAGAGCAATAAGAAAGTGATGAAAGTTACCCAGACTAGCCTTATTGGGATAACATTGTGGGAAAACACACATTCAGATCATATCCATTACAACAAAGTCAAATTTGGAACATAAAATTGGACCTAGTTCAACAAACTTGGTCACATACTCGCATGTGTTACATATTTAATTGAGAAGAAGACAATTTTTAAAATTAAATACCATCATCTTGCTTTCAGGGACATGAATCCAACCTACTTTCCCCTCTTCCAATGGTTTCCTTGGAATGAAATTTTGCTACATGCTCATAAATACGTCAACAGCATCAACAGGGATCAGAGAGCACCATACCAACCATCTCAGGTACCATTAGTATATTAATGTAATAGTTCCAAAGTAATAGAAATTCAATCCAACTTCTAATAGGTAATGGAAGTGTGCAGAAACATTAGATATCAAGATATGGACCTTGCAATATCTAGTTACATCTTTCTCACTCCATAATACATCTCCAGCAGATTAAATTTCAAAGTTATACAAAAAAAAAAATATAATACCGCAAATATGCCAACTAACAATCAAGAACATTACAAGATCAAAGATACAAAATTTCTTGGCAGATGCACAGGGGAATTGGGGAATATTAAAAAAAATCTAGAGGACAATCTCTCTTTTCTCTTTTCTTTTTTTGAAAGGAAACGGTAGGCTTTCGCCCTCAAAATATCATTATAGAGAAAAATCCCAAAAGGAAAATACAAACATAACCAAAGGCATACTATGTCGAAAAGATATCTACACAGAATGCCCCTATTTTAAAGCAAAAATATATACAAAGACAATCTCTCCTTGTTGAATGCGTAATGGCGCCCTAGCCCCTAGTACAAAGATATATACAAAGCACTACATGAAGTAGGCATTTTGTGCTGAACTATACCATATATTCTAATCTTAAAGGAACCATAAAAGGTAAAGATGACAGGACATATAAACTAAATGCTGACAGTCAATAGTGAATCCATCTAGTGAGAAATACTCCAGAAAAATGGGAATGTTAGTTATGAGTGGTGAAGGTCACCTCAGTTTGCATCCCACCCCAGTTTTCCAGGTCCATCGGTCCACCATTCAAATGAAGGCCAGGTAGTCTCATAGGACTATTTTGCTCAATCTTTACATGATCCCAAAAGTTTTGGTTTGGAGTCAGACCTCCAGATACTCGGACAATTTCTGTAATGCAGTGAGTCAGTACACAGTATGCCAGCAAATTCACAAGGATATTTGGCACTAGATATTGCCTCAACTGAAAGAGTGAAAGATAATGTGAATTAAATATTTGTGTTTTCCCACAGTTGGCACTAAAGCCCCTTGGCTTGAAGCACAACAAAAAGGTACATTAAAGAAATAGAGTAACCCGAGACAGTTAATGAAATTAAAGACAGATTCATTAAATAAACATGAAACAGATAACCGATGATTTAGATTCACAGCGATCCAGTAAGCATATTTGGCAAGACCAGATATAGCTCAAACTTAGAGAATGAAAGAGGGGTGTAGTGAAGGGATGTAAGGATCCATGTTCACACACAGATCTTATCTCATTACCCATTGATGGGCTCACAGTTTCAAAATGTGTTTTAGTGTGTAAGAGTTATGTTCAAGCAAGATTATCTTCCCATACTAGACAATATACGACTAAAACATGATGCGGCCATTCACCTCACACATCATCCTACATGGACCAGTTTGGTTCTTGGCTATCTTGCCCCACAGGAGACCACCCCTTCAATGGACAACACGTCCCAAAATGAGGTTGTACCAAACCCACCACAGAAGAGACAATCTCTGATATCAAATATCCCCAAACTTGCACAAAAAGATATTGTCTATTTTGTTCCTCAATAGGATCATGACTTTAAAACACGTATAATTGTGTAAGAGCTGCACAACGTATAAGCATAAAATATCTTGTGTAGTACAAGCAGTAACCTCTCCCTCATCCCGCACAGGCCTTTTGGGCTACACAGGATACAAAAATTTGATCAATTCACTATTTGTGCATGTCATCATTGTGCAGCGCTATGCCAAGTTCCAATTTTATCAAATGTCCCAAAGGGAGTAATAAATTGAAATATAGATAGACACACAATTGGAATGCAATCTATAGTCATCCCAAAACCCTCTCGCTACATGTATTAATGTCTAGAGCTCACTTACCATTCCTCTCTCGAACCATAACACAACCAAATCTACAACTCAATTACAAGTTAAAAAGTTCAAACACAAAATGAACAAGATGACCAAAGAATACGTCTGATGAACGATCAGTGCCAACACCCTCAATTCAACCATATGCAGTGCATCTAACAGATCAATCCTTTCTGTCTCTTGACACCCCCTTCAGTTTGTATACATCCTTCCAAACAATAACTTACCAAGTTTTCACTTATCAAGATAAATGAATCAGAAGGAAATCCTATAAATTATAAACACTGCCCCAAATTATTGAGAGGTCCTCTTTTAAATCAATCATGCATAACCTAATTGTAAGGTTTAAAGCAGCATGACCATGGAAGACTACTTTTGTAAGAATGCACATAACCAAAGTTCTACCTCATGTTCAAATAAAACAAGCCATCCTGCAGTTATTGAATATTACAAAATGCAATGCAACAACTGGAATGAACAAGAGACACGAAAAATCTGATGATCTACCCACCCTGATTAAGAAGCCTGCTGCAAAAAGGAAGAACTTGAATAAATGGACCCAATTTCTGTCTCTCAGCTATCAGTTCGGCCAAATACCTGCTGACAACCACGATCAGAATATACAAACAAAAAGACAACATATCCCATGTCATTGAACTGAGGATATCTCATTTTCCTAAAAATTATGAAAACTTAAGACATGAAGATAACTAAGAGACATAATTATAATTGATAATATTATTACAATGTGGCAAACTGTTCATGTCTGTTCATACTTCTTGAAAGTGAAATAACGTAACTGTAGGGGCATGGACTCCTAGCTCGATAGTTGACAACAGAATTTGCAGCCCTGAGGATTGGGGTTCAACTCCCACCAGTTCACCAAACAAAAAAAAAATGACCACCATTTTTATATCAAATAAACATCTATGAGGCTACAGAATACATATCATCATAAACTACTCAAATCATTATTCATCTGAGCATTAAACATCTACTCTCACATGTTATGCAAACACGCATGCATCAATAGGGTCCAGTAATAATTTTTAGGCTGAAATTATTAGTCTTATCTTGCAATAATAGGGTCCAAATTACTTTATATAATGGTGGGTCAGAAAAACAGCATATGATTTGGCAAATGGTTAAGTAAGAAGAATCGAGGCAGAACCACATTACATTTCAGTTCATGTTTCACAAGGAGATACTAGTTGATGGTTGGGCTTGTCAGATGACAGTCGATATTCTTATGTACAATTTTTTGAAATCAAGGATAACAATAACATAGCAGTCACGATTAGTTGTGAATTCATGAACTTCACCTACTAATAATATGGGGCATACAAATTCTGATGAACAGAAATCCAAACAAAGTGCATGCAATTATACTAATTGATCTCATTCATCAACCAGATGATCATGATTGGCACTCTTGACTTCCCTATTCAAAGCTTCATATCACTGCATAGACTGATGACAGCAGGGAACATGCAAAATTTTGTTCATTTAAAAATTAACACGCAGTCATCCTATATCCGTATCGAACCAAATAATCCGCATTCGAAAATTTTCGGATCGGATCGGATATAGCTTATATCCGATCCGAAAAATATCCGTATCCGAATTGTTATTTTATTTATATATGTTAGAAATTAGTTCAAACCCTAGATAAAAAATCAATGGCTCAAAAATCTAGACAAAACACAAAACTATTTAACCCATGTAAATACTTATTTAACTATATTAAAGAAAAAAATTTTTATGTCTTTAAAAAAAACTACAGAGAGAGAGAGAGACTTAAGATTTTATAAATTTTTTATATTTTAAAAAAAAAAGGGATATTCGGATATTATCCGAATCCGTATCCGGATTTTCGGGACCGATACGGATATGGGTTTTGGAATATCCGTCGCATATCGGATACGGATATTTTTTCGGGATATCAATTCGGGATACGGATACGGATATGGCCTATCCGATCCCGTATCCGTCGATTTGACAGCTTTACTATAGGTGACAAGATTAAAATGAGAGGTTTTTTTTTCATAACCTATTCCTTAAATCTTGAGAAAAAAATGATTTGAAATATTATTTCTTTTTGAAGCAATCAATTCAATTGGATGCCAAAAAAAAAAAAAAACAAGATCTAAGAGAGAGAGAGCCCTCAAAAGAGAACCTTGGATCTTCTGCCTTCATGTATTTTATAACCCTCCTTGATGATTTATTGAAATTTTTTTACATTCTTATTCTTTCCTTTGTTTATTTGTTTTTTCTATTAATATTTTTTTTTTCTCCATAATTTGTTGATGGGTTGGCCGTGGACGAGTCAAAACAGGGACTTAAACCTACTCAGGATCACTGATTAATAGGAAAAAAAAATGATACGCTTTGAAATATACCTACCTTCATTATCTTATAATAAATGATATATACTCAAATTGAATGTATCTTTTTTCATGATTTTGATAATGAAATGTAATTATAACAGTGAAGTAAATACAATGGTTGATTTTATAAAATGTGTTAATGATGTGGTGACCGCAGATGAAACTACAAGTAACGCCTCTAATTAATATTGTCCCCGCATTAACATACTCAGACTCGACCCTTTTTACAGTCCAAATACAATCTCATATATAGTTAGAAATCCATTGAAGCATATGCATCGTTAAACGAGATACATACGATATACATCGATAAAAAAAATTTACATTTAGTACAAAGGGATTCATTTCAATTTAAAATTAAACAATATACATTTTTCATCAAAAACATGAACATTGCTATATAATGTTTACTATTTAAAATATATATATATATATGTCTAATGTGTGTCGGACTTAAAAAAGTCCGAGTCTAACATAGTACACTCTTGTGATTCTAACATAGTACATGAGTATATTCTTGTTTCATTAGATTATATATGTATAATCTTATTTCAATAGAGTACTATAATATATACAATAATGATTTTTAGGCTCCAATTGTTAGACCATATCCCAAGCCCTATAAGTTGACAAGATTAAATTATCCACTTTACCCTTCCTATCTAAATGGAGAGGTTTTTTTTTTCCATAACCTATTCCTTAAATCTTGAAGTGGTTAAGATTTGAAATATTATTTCTTTTTGAAACAATCAATTCAATTGGATGCCAAAAAAAAAAAAAAAACCAAGATCTACAATTTTTTTTATTGAGATTGATCTGTGGAAACAAAATAAATATCGAATTCAGTTTTGGTGGGGATTGGAGGAGAAGATTATAATTACTCAAGTAATATTTTTTTTTGTGACCTGATTGTGGTGCAAACAATGGCGATCCATTCATGTTAGGCTTTTCGATCTGAATAAAACAAATTGTTCTGATTTTACATTCATCTTTGAATCATCATATACATTTTTGAGATCAGATTTAATTTAAAGTCAAATACATGGCCACTGTATCTGGATTTTTAACCTTGCAAGATCATTATTCAGTACGATTTTTTAGATCTGAATAAATACGATTTGAATAATTGTTTTTGTTGTTGTGTATGTGTATAATTATGCATATTGAGTCATTCAGTATATTTTTAACCTTACGTAATAATTATTCAACTCATTCAGATTCAAAATACACTTTTATTTAATGTAAAGTTGTTAATTCGGATTCCAGATACATGTGTATCTGAATTATTTACTCTACCCAATTTGCTGTTTGTTATTTTTGTTTCGATGGATTTGATTAATGTATATATGAATAATATTTAATTATTTTTTTGTCATCTATATTTAAAGACTTTTATTAATCATCTATGCAATGCCTCATTAGCATATAATTGTTTCATTTTTAAACTCATTCATATTCTAGATACACTTGTATATAATGTAAAGTTGTTAATTCAGATTCCAAATACGCGTGTATCTGAATTATTTACCCAATCCAATTTGTTGTTTGTTATTTTTGTTTTGATGGATTTGATTAATGTATATCTGAATAATATTTATTGTTTTTTATCATCTATATTTAAAATTTTTTATTAATCATCTATGCAATGCCTCATTAGCATGTAAACCATAATTGTTACATTTTTAAACTCAATCAGATTCCAAATACACTTGTGTAGAATCCCAAATCTGTCACATCTTAGGATCCATTTAAAAAGATCATACCGCCTCAACCAATGACATGGGGCCATAAACACAACACCATCTCAGATTGGGCTAGAGGAGAATTATATCCCATGATATGCTCACACCCTCATGAAAATAAGCATACCCCCTCCCACTATAAATAGGAGGGTATCCCCTTTATCAAAAAAGAGACTTCTTCTTCTTCCCCCGAAAAAGAGAACCCTAGACCGAAGCTTGAAATCCCATTTTAATGGAGTTTGGGCTTCACCGTCGGAGGTTCTTGCCAAAAAGGAACTACGTGTGGCTTGATCCCTCAAAAAGGGTACGTAGGCAGCCTGATTTACATCAGGTTCAGTCCAGACAAACATCCACCAAATCACTCCACCGTCATCGCCTCTTCCACCGTCGTCGTCTCTTTGCGGATCTACCCAAACCAAGCCTGGACCGCCCTCGAGTCCAGCCTATTTAAGGAGGAGGACATTTTCACCTCCCACAAATGGCGCCGTCTGTGGGACAAGGGACAAAAAGCCATTTCCCTAAACAAGATCTAGAAGAGATGGTGAAGATGAGAAGGGAAGCATATTAATTGGGTTTCAAAGATGTGGTGATGCTGGGGGCAAGATCCCCTTCCATCCCAAGTCTCAGATGAGATATCCCATTGAAGAAGGGCAAATCCTGAGGAAGACCACCATATCAAATCAACCTCTACCTCCTCTGGTAGCTAAAGAAGAAGCGTTGGAGAGGAGGTCACATGCATCCAAGGAAGCCACCTTTTCTGGTCTCCCCTATAAGCCACCTTTTCTGGTCTTCCCTACAGACCAGGTCTTCCCTGCAAGGCATCTTTTCTGGTCTTCCCTGCAGGGTACATTTTCTATTCTTCCCTGCGGGACACCTTTTCTGGTCTTCCCTACAAGCCACCTTTTCTAGTCTTTCTTGCAGACCACCTTTTCTGGTCTTCCCTGCAGACCAGGTCTTCCCTGCAGGGTACATTTTCTAGTCTTCCCTGCAGGGTACATTTTCTAGTCTTCCCTGCAGGGCACCTTTTTTGGTCTTACTTGCAGGCTACCCTTTCTAGTCTTCCCTATAGGGTACCATTTCTGGTCTTCCCTACAGACCAGGTCTTCCCTGCAGGGCACCTTTTCTGGTCTTCCCTACAGGGTACATTTTCTAGTCTTCCCTGCAAAGTACATTTTCTAGTCTTCCCTGCAGACCACCTTTTCAAGTCTTCTCAACGGATCATCCCTTCAAGTCTTCTCAACGGATGGGACACCTTAAGCCACACCCATCTGTTATGGACTCGAGGTCGCACATACAAATAAGCCGTACTCGTCCATTTCAAAATAAGAGTTGCGCACCCCATCTGTTATGGACTCGAGGTCGCGCATACAAATAAGCCGTACTCGTCCATCTCGGAATAAGAGGTGTGCACCCCAAAAGCCGCACCCATCTGTTATGGACTCGAGGTCGTGCATACAAATAAGCCGTACTCGTCCATTTCGGAATAAGAGGTGACGCACACCTAGCCGCAACGGCAACCAAGACACACTCCAATGGGACGGGGCATGAACGAGGACGCGAGGAGTTAAAACTCCGCCTGCTAAGTGAATTGCACCTTGTCACCGATCAGGTCAAGGGTCGCGATGAGCTCCACTCTATTCACTTATCGGGTAGCACTCGAGTCACCCCATACTAAGGGTCGCACACTAGCCGCAACGGCAACCAAGACGCACTCCAATGAGACGGGGCACAGACGAGGTCACGAGGAGTTAAAACTCCACCTGCTAAATGAATTGCACTTTATCACCGATTAGATCAAGGCTCCACTGTATTAACTTATCGAGTAGCACTTGAATCGCCCTGGACTAAGGGTCGCGCACTAGCCGCAACAGTACAATTAAGATGCTCTCCAATGGAACGAGGCACGGATAAGGTTGCGAATACAAATAAGTCGTACTCGTCCATATCTAATAGGAGGTAGAGCAGGTCTTCCATTCTGGTCTTCCCAGATGATAAGGTCTTCCATGGTAGGTAACCTTTTCAGGTCTATCCTATATCCTGCCGTTCACCTTTTCAGGTCTTCCTTGGTAGTTTACATTTTCAGGTCTACCCTGCCGTTCACCTTTTCAGGTCTTCCATGGCATTTCACCTTTTCAGGTCTATCCTACAGTTCACCTTTTCAGGTCTACCCTACTGTTCATCTTTTCAGGTCCTCCATGGCAGGTCACCTTTTCAGGTCTTCTATGGCAGGTCACTTTTTCACGTCTACCCTGTCGTTCAACTTTTTAGGTCGTCCTTGGTAGTTCACCTTTTCAGGTCTACCCTGTCGTTCACCTTTTCAGATCTCCCTTGGCAGTTCACCTTTTCAGGTCTACCCTACCGTTCACCTTTTTAGGTCTTCCTTGGCAGTTGACCTTATCAGGTCTACCCTATTGTTCACCTTTTTAGGTCTTCCATGACAGTTCACTTTTTCAGGTCAACCGTGCCGTTCACCTTTTCAGGTCTTCCTTGGCAGTTCACCTTTTCAGGTCTACCCTGCCGTTCACATTTTCAGGTTTACCCTGCCGTTCACCTTTTCAAGTCTTTCGTGGTAGTTCACATTTTTCAGGTCTACCCTGCCATTCTCCTTTATAGGTCTTCCTTGGCAGTTGACCTTTTTAGGTCTACCTTGCTGTTCACCTTTTCAAGTCTTCCATGGCAATTCACCTTTTCAGGTCTACCCTGCAATTCATCTTTTCTGGTGTTCCTTGGTAGTTGACCTTTTCAAGTCTACCTTGTCGTTCACCTTTTCAAGTCTTCTATGGCAGTTCACCTTTTCAGGTCTACCTTGCAGTTCAACTTTTCAAGTCTTCCTTGGCAGTTCACCTTTTCAGGTCTACCCTACCGTTCATCTTTTCAGGTCTACCCTGCCGTTCACCTTTTCAGGTCTTCCTTGGTAAATGACTTTTTCACGTCTACCATGCCATTCACCTTTTCAGGTCTTCCTTGACAGTTGACCTTTTTAGGTCTACCATGCCATTCAACTTTTCAAGTCTTCCATTGCAATTCACTTTTTTTGGTCTACCCTGCCGTTCACCTTTTCAGATTTTCCTTGGCAGTTGACCTTTTCAGGTCTACCCTGCTGTTCACCTTTTCATGTCGTTCATGGCAGTTCACTTTTTCAGGTCTACCCTGCCGTTCACCTTTTCAGGTCTTCCTTGGCAGTTCACCTTTTCAGGTCTACCCTACCGTTCACCTTTTCAGGTCTTCCTTGGTAGTTGACTTTTTCACGTCTACCCTGCCGTTCACCTTTTCAGGTCTTCCATGGCAATTAACCTTTATAGGTCTACTCTGCCGTTCACCATTTCAAGTCTTCCTTGGCAGTTCATCTTTTCAGGTCCACCTCGTCGTTCACCTTTTTAGGTCTTCCATGGCAGTTCACCTTTTCAGGTATACCCTACCATTCACCTTTTGAGGTTTTCCATGCCAGTTCACCTTTTCAGGTCTACCGTGCCGTTCACCTTTTCAGTCTTCCGTGGCAGTTCACCTTTTTAGGTCTACCCTGCCGTTCACCTTTTCAGGTCTACCATGCTGTTCATCTTTTCAGGCCTTCCTTGGTAGTTCACCTTTTCAGGTCTACCATTCCGTTCACCTTTTCAGGTCTTCCATGGTAGTGTTCCTTTTCAGGTCTACCCTGTCGTTCACCTTTTCAGGTCTTCCATGGCAATTCACCTTTTCAGGTCTATCGTGCCGTTCACCTTTACAGGTCTTCCGTGGTAGTTCACCTTTTTTGGTTTACCCTGCCGTTCACTTTTTTAGATCTTCCCTGGCCGGTCACCATTTCAGGTCTACCCTGCCGTTCATCTTTTCAGGTCTTCCTTGGCAGTTCACCTTTTCAGGTCTACCCTGCCGTTCACCTTTTCAGATCTTCCTTGGCAGTTCACCTTTTCAGGTCTACCATGCTGTTCATCTTTTCAGGCCTTCCTTGGTAGTTCACCTTTTCAGGTCTACCATTCCGTTCACCTTTTCAGGTCTTCCATGGTAGTGTTCCTTTTCAGGTCTACCCTGTCGTTCACCTTTTCAGGTCTTCCATGGCAATTCACCTTTTCAGGTCTATCGTGCCGTTCACCTTTACAGGTCTTCCGTGGTAGTTCACCTTTTTTGGTTTACCCTGCCGTTCACTTTTTTAGATCTTCCCTGGCCGGTCACCATTTCAGGTCTACCCTGCCGTTCACCTTTTCGGGTCTTCTTTGGTAGTTTACATTTTCAGGTCTACCCTGCCGTTCACCTTTTTAGATCTACCCTTCCGTTCCCCTTTACAGGTCTTCCTTGACAGTTCACCCTTTTAGGTCTACCCTGCCATTCACCTTTTTAGGTCTACCGTGGCAGTTCACTTTTTCAGGTCTACCCTGCCGTTCACCTTTTCAGATCTTCCCTAGCAGGTCACCATTTTTGGTCTTTCCTGCCGTTCACCTTTTTAGGTCTTCCCTGCCATTCACCTTTTCAGGTCTTCCTGACAAGTCACCTTTTCAGGTCTTTCCTGCTTGTCACCTTTTCAGGTCTTCACTACATGTCATTTATTCAAGTCTTCCCTGATAGGTAACCTCGACGGTCACTTTTTCAGGTATTCCCTGCAGGTCACCTTTTTAGGTCTTCCCTGCAAATCATCTATTTGGTCTTCCCTGTAAATCAAGTTTTACAAGTTAGAGTCAGAAAGAAATACAAAAGTATCGCCTCAACAAAAGTCAGATAAGAATTTAGCATGCGGAGTTTCAATGTTTGACCTTCTGCTTTCCCGATCCTCGAAAGACCAAGAGTATGAAGATTTGGTATAATCATTAAGAGGATTCCTCTTAAGTCTGTTCTTCTGCTCTCCCAGTCCCTGAAAGGCCAGAAGAGGGGGCATTGTAGAAGCCCAAATCTATCACACCTTGGGATCCATTTAAAAAGGTCATATCGCCTCGGCCCATGACATGGGACCATAAACACAACACCATCTCAGGTTGGGCCAGAGGAGAATTCTATCCCATGATATGCTCACACCCCTATGAAAATAAGCACACGCCCTCCCACTATAAATAGGAGGGTATCCCCTTCATCAAAAGGGAGACTTCTTCTTCTTCCCTCAAAAAAGAGAACCCTAAACCCAAGCTTGAAATCCCATTTTAATGGAGTTTGGGCTTCACCGTCGGAGGTTCTCGCCAAAAAGAAACTACGTGTGGCTTGATCCCTCAAAAAGGGTACGTATGCAGCCTGATTTACATCAGGTTCAGTCCAGACAAACATCCACCAAATCGCTCCACCGTCGTCGCCTCTTCCACTGTCGTCGACTCTTCGCGGATCTACCCAAACCAAGCCCAGACCGCCCTCAAGTCCGGCCTATTCAAGGAGGACATTTTCACCTCCCACAACTTGTATCTCATGTAAAGTTGTTAATTCAGATTCCAAATACAAGTGTATCAGAATAATTTATCCAACCCAATTTTCTATTTGTTATGTTTGTTCCGATGGATTTGATTAATGTGTATCTGAATAATATTTAATTATTTTTGTCATGTATATATAAAGATTTTTATTAATCATCTAAGTAATGCCTCATTAGCATGTAGACTATAATTGTGTCATATGAATTTTAGATTAATATTGTATCTGAAATTTTTGAGATACATGTGTATCCAAATCTATATATGTATCTAAAAAAAACTAATATACTCATCTGTATATGAAATTCTAATATATTTATCTGTATCTGTAGCTCTATCTGAAAAAAAATGGTGGTAGAGGTCGGAGGAGGTGAAGGTCAGAAGAGAGCTTGAAAGGTAACCGATCCACCTCTCATATGATGGAGGACGATGAGAGCAATCCAAGGGTAGTGATACCGATCACCGGAGATGAGGAGGCCGGTCGGAATGAATTTTTGAAGTGGCAGGTGCCTTATGAGGGTAATTGTTTTTTTAAAAAAGAGAGTGCCTATACAATCCTAATCAATGAGAGATTGTTTTTTAGAATAAAAAACTCAAATAAAGGGTAATATTGTCTTTGCTCTTTTTTCCTTTTAAGAAAGTAAAAAAGGGAACCAATCAGGTAATGACACCTATTGGAGCTTTTCAATAGGGCTTAAATTTTTGTGTCTAGGTAGCACGACCCTAATATATATTGTTTTTTAAAAAATTAAAGCATGTTGAAATTGTAAAAATGACTACAGAATGATCGATCTCTAACAATTTTTTAAATATTTTGAATTGGAAAATGATTTGTTTTCTAAGGAAAATGATATGTTCATGTAAGAAAAAAGTACATAACGTATTTTTTCACATTTCTAGGATTAGACAAAAGGATTCGCAAATAAAAGTGCTAATGCTACGACCAGTCCGTAAATTGTTAAAGCTTCCATAAAAGCCAGACTAAGCAATAAAGTACCTCGTATTTTACCTTCTGCTTCTGGTTGTCTCGCAATACCTTCTACGGCTTGGCCTGCAGCAGTACCTTGACCAACCCCAGGTCCAATAGAAGCAAGTCCTACGGCTAATCCAGCAGCAATAAGAAG
This sequence comes from Acorus gramineus, assembly GCA_030737835.1. Lineage (NCBI taxonomy): Eukaryota > Viridiplantae > Streptophyta > Magnoliopsida > Acorales > Acoraceae > Acorus > Acorus gramineus. The sequence continues at coordinate 19,660,666 of CM060855.1, read as the reverse complement.
GAAAAGGATCGAATAGAGGAACTCCCGAGCATTTGTTGATCTCAGATGTGTTAATATCATTGAAACGGGTGACCTTTGTCCAGTCCATACCATTTTTTTAAAAAAAATTATACACTTTCTCATTGAAGTACATAATCATATACGAAATGAAATACATTTTGAGATAGAACAATGTAATTTTTTCTTTTTGGAAAAAGAAAAAAAATTACTTCATACATTTTGATGGAATCTTATACACTATGATAATACAAATATTGATTTGATAACGTATCTATTGTATCTAGGAATCCATTGTCGGACTCTTCCTTCTTAAGTACAAAGAAAAGTTTTATTTTCTGAATGCAGAAAAGTATCATACCTTTCTATCCAAGATAGAAAAAAGCAGGATATAAATAAATCCAAATTATTATTGTAATAAAAAGTGAATATAATGTGAATAAGGATTCATAAAGGTAAAAAATTGATTTGACATGTGATCACTCCAAATTAAAAAAGATGTTGATGAATGATTTGACATGTGTACCATTATACTAGAGGAATAAGATGGATGGAATAACACTATTTTAAAGGAACCTAGAATACCAATACCATCTTATGCTCACTTCTTTTGGTATACCAATACTCATTTATTCATTACAACAAACGTGTTTTTTGGGCTTATTCTATTCTTTTATCAAAACATAGGCTTAGGGTTGAAAGGATCACTAATTAAAATTTTGTGAAATTTAGAGCTCGGGAAGTTAGGTTTAGAGGCATTTTACAAAATGAACATATGTTGTTGACAATGACCTACTTGTAAATAAAAATAGAGCTAGTATGTTTCTAATTTGCCATCCAAAAACTTGCTATTTAAACCATGAGATAACATTTTCTAACGTGTCTGAGAATCTATAGAAATTAGAAGGTTTTGTTAATAATCATTTCATTTCAACCATCTCTTTCTTTGTTGAGAACCCCAATCAATTGGGAGAGTGGAGGGGACAAAAATCGATGAATTGTACTCCGCTCTCGTTCTTACTAATGATGTTGACCGCTGGCACTCTGTGACCTTGAACGTCGAAAACGGGAGAGGAGAGCCTGCAAAAGGCCCTCCGATGTTCAAGTCAGTCAATTAGAAATATAGGGTCCCCGAAATCATATATTTGATGAGATTTGGTCCTAAACCTGACTTGGAATCTTCTAGTCATCGGATGTAAATGGTCTGGCAGGCTGGACATGTGGGCTATTCGGGTCGTGGGCCTTCTATATATATTTTTGCTTATATATAGGTTTTTGTGTTCTTAAGGATTACCAGCTTTGGGGATGTTCTTTTAAAGAAAATTGTGGTTTTTTTTAATGGGATTTCAGCATCAATATTTACTTATTTATTCATTTATTTTGGTATAACAAAGGTCCTTGAGGGGCTGCAAGTCTCACAACCCTAATATATTTAGTATAACAGTGCTGCTACCTAGGCCCCAATAATTAGGCCCCATTGGTGAGCCCCAATAGGTGACATTCTCCTATTGATTCTCTGTTTGACTTTTTCAAACAATAAAAACCACAATGACATTACTACCCTTTCGAGGTTTTTAAAAATTGACTCCAATTGATCATACCATCATTAAGGCCTCATAACAAAATCTCAAAAAAACGGGGATCATTGAAACCTCCCCGATTGAACATATTTCAAAAAAACATTTATTACCTAGGGTTTCCGAATTGGGTAAAACTAGACGAACAAAAAAAAACAAAAAATTCCGGCTATCAAAAGTTCATATCATCTTATTTTCTTCCCCAAACAATCGTAAACAATGATGAAGAAAAAAAGTTAGATTTCTTCCCACAATCGAAACCTCTCCGTCTTTTTTTTTTTTTTTTACGACATAAACAGGACCATTAGAAGACATTATTGCACTTCTTGAAAAATGAAATCACCGATTTAAAAAAATCAAATATGAAACGTTTCAATCATAAAAGTTCATTTCCGCACATTGTTCATATGTTCATCTGAGTATATATGAAATCCATTTAAAGAATATGGGTTTCAGATACATGTATCCAAATTGATTGGTTGTTTATTAGATAATGATAATGTCAAATATATAACGGAATTGTTTCTGATGCATTGTCTTCGTTTACAAGTGTATCTAGATTTGAGAAAAAAATATTTGACATTGTTCATTTGTTTTAGGTTTTCTTGTGCACATTATTCATTTACTGAGTCTGAAAATAAATGATATAACAAATACAACATGCGGATATATGTATCTGAAAATCCAAATAATGTGCACTTGTTTATTATAAATTGATTGAATAACAATTGATAATAGCCAAAGGAAATGTTTTAATTTTCGTATGAATGTAGATCATGTATTATTATCTTTTATTTTGTAATTAGCATATGTTAGTTTGATGAAAATATCTAAATGTTTTTAGAATAACCGTATGTATCTAAATCAGATGGTCATTGTATCTAAAAACCTGTTTACCAAATGTATATACCATTAATGAATGTAGAAATAGAACATCAAATTACTCACACTACATACCATTAAGAAGTTGTTTATGCCATGAATGAGAGCAATGGCGAAGCCATATAGGGGCGAGTGGGGGCAGCTGCCCCCACTCACTCTTACCATATGGTTTAATAAAAGAATGGTGAATTTAATTGGTTGGACAGTGATGTTATTTTAATTCAATCCACACACCATGCATATGTGTCAAACAAACCTCAGCACATGCTGTTATCTCTATGACATGGTAAATAATTGCACATTTTCATATAGACACCCATTAAACATTTTGAGTTACGTGATTTGGAAAATCAAAGTAAAATGATAATGTGTATTTTGTTAGCTTTTTAAAAAAAATTTAGGGAGGTGTCCAATCATTTGTTTATTTTGATAATTACTATTTTAATAAACATATTCCATAATTTTATTTTAGTTATTATACATATAAGGATGATTGGCGTAGGATAAGATTTTGAATATGGTAAATTAATATTATTTTAGGGGATAAAAAGTCTATTAATTATGTGCTTATTCACATTGTCAAAATTAGGATACAACAGTGATTGTGTTACTATAATGTTTAGATAGAACAATCATCTCTAATTTTCTTTTGAAATTGGGACAATTATAATCAATTTATCCTTATTTTTCAATAACAAGTATGATAGGTTGTTATGTAACCATTTATATTGACTTCAAATATGTCATGTTCAATAATAATATTTGTTTTTTAGACTCTCTCTCTCTCTCTCTTTCTATAGACACACAAAGTAAATAAGAAAAAATTCACCGGTATTCTTTCTTATCTATTATGTGGAATACAAAATTGATATTATCTTGCTTATAGATTATTATTCTTTTTTTTAATAATTATTAATTTTTTTGTATTCACCTTATAATATTAAGTTTTCACCATCTTTTGTGTTTAATTAATGAAATGAATATTAATTATATAAAATGTAGCACCTTATTATTGATTAAGAAAATATTAAAAGTTGTAGTCAAATGTCGCCCCCACTAGCGAAAATTCCTGGCTCCGCCATGAATGAGAGTGTCTAGTGTACTAATATCTTCCATTTTATAATTTGAAAAAACAATGATGGGCTGTTTTAAAAATTTACAAGTATCTGAAAATATTGAACTGTATATGAAATTGTTCTATTGTGTGTTCTATAAAACATATTTAAATCCTTTTGGTGTATCTGAAATAACCAAAAAATGATAGCATTTATTGGTGTGGAATCTGGTTGTTATGTATGTATCTGAAATATAGATTGTTTCTCTAATTTTGCTAACAGATGGAATAGATTATTCTGCACATGCTACAATGTCATCTACATTTTGCTGATCAGCCACAACAGACAGTTCCTTCGACACACTGGTTTTCAGAGAGCATGAATCATTGAAGTCATCCAAATGAATTGAGTCTTCACATGTGTCACTTATAAAATCATCATCAATACCTGGTGAAAAATAAAAACAGTTACCACATATTATCAAATTAAGATACAGTAACGTATATGAAATTCAAATGAAATAATTATGGTCTACATGCCAATGAACAGTGCATAGATGATTAATAAAAGTCTTCAAATAAAAACGACAATAAGCAATTAAATATTAATCAGATACACATTAATCAAATCCATAGAAATAAAAATATCAAACATCAAATGGAGCTGGATAAATAATTCAGATACACGTGTATCTGGAATCTGAATTAACAACTTCACACTAGATACAAGTGTATCTTGAATCTGAATTTGTTGAATAATGATCATGCAAGGTTAATAATATGCTGAATTACTCAATATGCATAATTATACACATATACAACAACTAAAACGATTAAACAGATCGTATCTAAACACGAAGTGCATATAAAATCCAAATACAGTGACCATGTATCTGAATTTAAATTAAATTCAATCTCAAAAAATGTATATTATGATTCAAAGGATGAATGATGTAAAATCAAATCAACATGTTTTATTCAGATAAAAAAAAACCTAACCTGAATGAATCACCATTGTTTGCACCACATTCAGGTCTCAAATAAAAAAAAATGAATCGTGTAATTCTTCACTTCTCCACCGATCAATCTCAATAAAAAAATGAATTCAGTATTTGTTTTCAGATCCACCAATCAATCTGAATCTAAAAATTGTAAAATCGTGATTTTTTTTGCATTCAAAAAAGCTTAACCTGGATGGATCGCCATTGTTTGCACCACAATCGTGTAATTCTTCTCTTCGTCATCGATCAATTTGAATAAAAAAAATTGATATTTGTTTTCGTTTTCACTGATCTATTTGTATCTAAAAATTGTAAAACGTGATTTTTTTTGTCGTCCAATTAAATTAATATCTTCAAAAAGAGAAAGAATCTCCTAAATCATAACCACCCTCGACATTAATGTGATCGGTTATGGAAAAATCGTTCAAAATAGATAGGGGGGTAAAGTGGGTAATTCAAACATACCATCTCAAGGGGCTTAGGATAGGGTCTAGCAATTGGGGACCAAAAATCATTATTGTTAGTATAAACTAGAAGTCAATATGGAACCTTTAGCTAACACTGGGCAAAAGCCCATGACGAGCTCAAAGGGTTTTTTTCCACTTTTTCTTTTTCTTGCGGCCAAGGAAACTCAACACCGCGTCCTCCCCGTGGGGAGAGATGTCCCTAACCATCGGTATTTGAATCTTAAAATTTGTTGATTTGATATATCTTGTTGGGTAATTGGATCCTAATTGAGTAGTATAGTGGGTCTAATTGATTTAATGGGCGCAATTACACTCGCTTTTTATTACAGTCCAAAATACAGTCTTTAGTCCTCTATATCTCGTTAGAAATCCAGTGAAACATATATATCATCTAATGATATATATATCTCGTTAAATTTTTTTCTTACACTTTTTATTAAATCATATACTTTATTAGAAAATAATTACTGTTTAAAAAAAATGAAAACAAGATTGTCCCCCCCCCCCGGGGATTTTTTTCTTCTAAACTCCTTTTTTTTGTCATAGATTGATTTTCATAAGGATAATGTTATGTACAGTCCTATTTCCAACCCTAATTCCAGTCTACATGTGTTTTGGTTTTTTAAAAATAATATATTTCATCAAATAAGGTACATGTTTTTATAAAAAAATAAAGCATATATTCCAATGAATTGCATGGATGCATCTATAGAAAATGTATTTTTTTTTATCGAAGCATATAAGTATATGTATAGTTAATTTTCTATCGATGCATATGGGCCTAGAATTTGGGCTGAAAAAAATTGTGTGTAAATCACTCTTTAAATTAGGACCCATAGGTCATCTGCTCCATCTACGTATGAAATTCCTAAACAGCAATAATCCATCATTAAAAAAAAAAACATTATATTTATATTTTGACATCTTTTTTTTTTGGTGAATCATCAATTTAAAATTTGACATATTGTTTTAAAATATGATAATTATCTTTTAGAATTATTCAGTGATATATTTCATGTGAATTCATTTATTTCATTCTATACATATTAATTTTTTAATCTATGCTATTGAACGTTTTTAAAAAATATAATGATATAACTTTAGAAAATATTTACATAAGTCACGTTAAGCACCCTCCTATAAAAATCACGGCTCATCTAATGAGGTACATGTTTTTATAAAAAATGAATCATATATTCTAATGAATTGCATCGATGCATTTCTAAAAAATGTAAAAAAATTCTTTCGAATCGTATACTTTGTTAACATGAACATATGCTCCGTTAATTTTCTATCAATGCATATATGATTGGAATAATTGGGGCTAGAAACGGAACATGGTGTAACAGCACTCTGAGTAATGTTTTAATGGGCCTTGTATATGTTTGTGAGCTTTAATATTCTTATTGGACTTGGTAATCCAATTGGAAAATGTTATACTCGATCATATTCACCAACCAAAACTCAGATTTCACATAGTTTCTTTTTAAAAAAAATAGTAAACATCATCTAATGAGGTATATGTTTTGATAAAAAGTGTATATCGCTCTATTTCAAATTGAATGAATCTATTTTTAATAAGGGTAAGAAAATATTTAATATGGTATATACAACATCTAATGAGGTATATACTTCACTGGATTTTTAACGTGGTATATAAGCCTGTGTTTTGGACTGAGAAAAAAACTGAGTATAACAACACTCAATCCAATTAGCTCATGTCATACATGGACTTAGTTTAGCTGGATGGGACTTCGAGCAATAAATTAATTGGATCAATGAATGTTAATGGAATATCGTTATTGTTAAGTGGATCTATATTGGTTGGGGTAAATAGGTGTAAAACGAGCTAGGCTAGCACAGCACGACACGAGATACAACACGTTAAGAAACTGACATGACACAGCATGACAGATTAACATGACACGATATGGCGCGTTAAGGGTATATGAGTTTTGTTGGGTCAGTCTTGTGACATATTGAGCCATTTTAGAACGGCACGGTAGACATGACATAGCACGACAATTCAAAGTAGACACAACATATAATATATTAATTAAGTGTCTTATCTCATTGTTATATTAAGTATATATAATATTTTTCTGTGTGTATATATGTATACATTTATATAATTTTTGTGTGTATAATAATTTTTGGGCGGCCCATCGAGCCTAGCCTGGCAAGGACCATAAGCTTGTTTCTTGAGTGCTATTACACTCAGTTTATTTTTTACAGTTCAAATTACAGTCCTATATATGTTGTTACAGATCCAGTAAAGCATATATCTCGTTGGTCATGTATATGCCTAGCTAAATTTTTTCTTACACTTACTAATAATGGGCTTATTCAACTCGAAATAGATCGATATACACTTTTTATTAAAACATATACCTCATTAAATGGTGTTTACTCCTTAACGAGTTGGGCCGGCCCGATATGATACGTTTTACATCTCTAGGTTTAAGTTAATCGGATCCTAGTGAACTACTTTTACAACTCTAATGAGGCTATAGACATTTAATTTTGTTGAGATGGGATACTATTATATCTATATCCCTGCTCTTTTATTGAATCAATAGATTCCTAACAACTTGAATATTCCTAACAAACTTATTTACAAATCCGCAGATAAAATCTATGGTTAAAATTTTAAAATAATCAAAATAATAAAAACAACCTTATTTTCAATTTGCATCACTAGAACCAATTTAGTGAAATTCAAAATCTCTCCATAGATGTGTTACAAAACAAACCCTATAGTGATGGTTTGGCAATGGAATAAGTGGTAGGATAAGAGAATAATTATGATGATAAGTGGGGGAATAACAATTTATCCAGTTTGGTATAAAAACTAATCGGGATAAAGTGCGGACGATTGTTCTGATTTTGAAATGAAAAGATAAATTTTTTGTTCCACGTAAATGCTGAAATAACATTTATTCCCATTTTTATCCTAATTTTAACAAATGTGAATAAGGACAAAATTAATGGATTTTTTATCTCTTAAAATTAAGATAACTTATCCTCAAAACCAAACCTTAATCCCTTGTCAAACCATTTAAAGGTGTGAAAACCCAGTGATTGCATTGGAATGGCAGGCAAACTGAGGTTTTCTTGCTTTTAGTTCTTCTTCCATGGCGCCAATGGTTTACTTGGGACAAAAATTTCCATTGGCCGTGCACGTTTAAACATGAATCCATGTCACTGCCTTAGAATCAATACCTTCTCAATTACATGCCATGCTTTGATTTTGGTGAAGTATAATATATAATTAATAATTAATTGTTTCAACCCCCCTAGTCCATTGCACCATGTGACCACATACACGTAGTCAAATAGTATGATAATCTGTATTTAGAGTTTCAAAGCTCAACTTTACAACTCTTGAACAGACATATTGTGGTTTTAAACTCTTCTTTTTTTGTGATTTTGTTGTCATAGAATTTTGATTCAAGCCAACAAAGAGACTTGTAATTGAAGAGATGAGAATGCACTTGGAGCTGTTTTTATGGTCATGACATAGATGTTTCGTAATGACTTGTTAATGAAACTTTTGAACAACCAGGTTAGGTACGTGGTCCGGAAGCATAGGATCATGTAATGTGAATTATATATATAATTTGGAAACTATATATTACAAACAGTTTGATTTAGCTCCGTTGGGGTTTAAATTTAGCTTGAGCATGACATTTGGTAGTTCACACACACTTTAATTTGAGGTCAATTCAAATTTATTATTTGGGATACTGCCCCTACTATTACAATATTTGATATTGATAATGGTTTAAAACTATGATTAAAAGTCATTTATTGTGATCTATAATCGTGATCTATGAGGGCTAATTTGACAAATGGTTAAAGTTTTAATGATAAGTTGTTTTAATTTTAGAGGATAAAAAGTTCATCAATTTTATTCGTATTCACATTTGTCAAAATTGAGACAAAAAGTGGGGATAAATGCTATCCCAACCTTTTGATGGAACAATATATCTCCATTTTCATTTCAAAATTGGGACAACTGTCCGCAGTTTATCCTGATTATTTTTTATATCAAATGAGAATAAGTTATCCTCACACTCACTTATCCTCATAATTACCCTAAAGTGTGAACTTTTATTTGATATTTTTATCATAATTTTTAAATGTGATTATAAGTGAAAATTTTGATCAAATCTGAAACTACAGTATATAATTTGGAGAGGAAAGATGGTTTCACAATGAAACGTGATCTTGGATATAAAAAAAATCATGAATTTTTTTTATTTATCAAATTATGATAATTTCCTATAACTGATCACAATTTATATTAGAACCGTGATTCTTTACATTATTTAATACCATACTTTATAAATTAACAATCCATGATCTTTATATTATTTAAGATCACATTTTATAAAAAAAATACATGATTCTTACATTATTAAAAATCATAATTCACAAGTCATGATCTAATTTTCAATATTGGTTGTACTTGCTCTTATAATTCAATTCCATAAAACAAAAATGAATTGCTCATTCTATACATACTTGGAACAATCATTAGTGCAATCTTCTAATGCTTTGATTTTTACTGAAAGTACATATTCCATGTAATGAATCATATACCATCATGATCATACATATAAACTTACATATATGTTATTTGTATATATACATTTACACATATATGTGTATATACACACTACACACATTCACACAAACATATATCCAATGAATTATATATACCCACAAGCAAAAAATGGAAAAAATGTATGCTTCAATTATTAAAGCATATATCTATAGTGAAGTGATACTGATCGAGTGCTATATATATATAAGGACCGCGTGAAGATATTATTGGCTCACTAATTAATTTATTGAAATTTAAACTATTCTTTGGAAATTGATAGTTGAAGTACATAAATATTTTTTTTTATAGATAATTGAAGGGATTCGAACTCACAATCTCATACTTGTAAATTTTATTGTCAACCATTGTACTATGAGTCCAACCACCATAAAAATTTCATCACGCATCAAGAACCACTATTTAAAATAAGCAATATTTGTTAAGAACAACACTACATGAGATGTCAAATGCGAAATATACCTATACGGGCACTGTTACACCCAGATTCATTTCCAGCCCCAATTTCAGCCCTATATGCGTCGATAGATTTGTATCGACGCATGTGATCACATTAATAAGGCATATATTTTGAAAGAATGTTTTTATGTTTTTTATAAATACATCCATGCAATTCATTGGAGTATATGTTTCATTTTTTATAAAAGCATGTACCTTATTAGACGAGGTATATTATTTTTAAAAAATTTGAAATACATATAGATTGGAATTGAGGCTGGATATGAGATTGGATGTAACATTATCCATACCTATATAGCTGATAATTGAAGGGATTCGAACTCACAATCTCATACTTGTAAATTTTATTGTCAACCATTGTACTATGAGTCCAACCACCATAAAAATTTCATCACGCATCAAGAACCACTATTTAAAATAAGCAATATTTGTTAAGAACAACACTACATGAGATGTCAAATGCGAAATATACCTATACGGGCACTGTTACACCCAGATTCATTTCCAGCCCCAATTTCAGCCCTATATGCGTCGATAGATTTGTATCGACGCATGTGATCACATTAATAAGGCATATATTTTGAAAGAATGTTTTTATGTTTTTTATAAATACATCCATGCAATTCATTGGAGTATATGTTTCATTTTTTATAAAAGCATGTACCTTATTAGACGAGGTATACTATTTTTTAAAAATTTGAAATACATATAGACTAGAATTGAGACTGGATATGAGACTGGATGTAACATTATCCATACCTATATAGCTGATGAAAAATGATGTGAAGGAGTGTTTCCATATGTAGGGCCCACTTTTTGAGGCCCAATTAAACATTGTCACTTTTCAACTCGCTTACTCATATGTGATCGGATGTGTCATTATAGTGGGCACATTAGTGGTGCGGTTATTAAACTCACTAATCAAAATTATAAAAATATATTATTTAATTTTAGTTTTAAAAACATGTACCCAAATCATACCCACCAATCAACAACAAAATAAAATCCATTCCCACCACCCAAATCAAACCATGTGGAGGAGGAGGTGGTGGTGATATGCAACGATGATGGGTGGAGGAGGTGGTGATGTGCATCGATGGTAGAGGAGGGAGGAGGAGGAGGAGGTGGTGGTAGTGGTGTGTGACAATGATGGAGGGGGAGTTGGAGGAGGTGGAGATGGTGTTGGTGTCCGACGACGACGGAGGGGGAGGTGGAAATATCGTGGTGCTATGTGGCAATGATGAAGGAAAGAGAGGTGGAAGAGGTGGTGGTGGTGCGGGGTCGGTGATAATGGAGGAGGGAGAAGTCGGGTGGGGGACGTAGTGGTGTGCGGCGATGACGTAGGAGGGGGAGGTGGTGCTGGTGATGTGCGGCCTCATCAAAGGTAGGAGTGTGCTCGTGTGGTGATGAGATGGCGGAGGAGGAAAAAGTGGAGGGGGTGGTGATGGTGATAGTGTGGGATGATGGCGTAGGAAGGAGAGGTAGAGAAGATGGTGGTGTGCGGCAATGGCGGAGGGAGGAGAAGTGGAGGGAGTAGTGGTGTGACCACGACAATGGAGAAGGGTGGAGGCAGGGCCGGCCCTGAGATTTGAAAATTTGGGTGGGGCCTTAGGTGATATTTTAAAATGGGGCCCTATCACCTAAAAAAAATTCATCTTATTTAAATATAACACAATAAATTATCATTTGTCATTGATCTACTAAAAGAGTATAAAAGATAAATACATACCCTCATCAACTTTATTTCATAACTTAACTATCATATATAATCCATCTTGTAACAATTATAAATTACAAGCACATACATATAATCCAATTTTCTACGAATAATACGGATTTCACGAAACTTAGATTCAAAAAAGGGCTACATACCTTATAATAGAGATGAATTTGTTGTAAAATCTTTATATTTTGATTCTTAAATTTTGAAATGGTTGAAACTTGAGAGAGAGAGGGATAGAGAGATTATGGAAGAGAGATTGAGATAAAGAGAGAGAGAGATTGGGGAGAAAAAATTAAAAGTTAGGCTAATTTAAGAGGGTGATTATTGACATTCTAAAAAGAGATTTTAAAATTTTAATTATGCATGGGTGGAATTGATTACAATTTTTATTGCCATTTGGAATCCTAGATGAGTTAAAATAGCAAGATTCATCATTCGTAATAGGCTTATATATTTACAGATTCATCATTCGTAGGAAGGCCCATAAATAATAAAACAGGTTATGCATGATATTAATTAGATAGTATGGTTTGGGGGCCCTTCCCTGGGTGGGGCCCTAGGCACCTGCCTACTGGGCCTACACCCAGGGCCGGGCCTGAGTGGAGGTGGTGGTGATGGCAGTGGAGCGAGAAGGGGAAGGAGAGGATAAAAAAGAAAAAAGAAACAAAGAAATCAAATAGGGCAGATGGTGGGATTAGTCTTTTAAAAAATTTGTATATATAGTGGTGTGTATAAGAATATCATTGTATATGGTTAGTGGGGGTTAATGGGATGGTGGGACAATTAATTGGTTAGTGGGACTATCCATTCCCTAACACTAAATATAATCCTCCCCCATACCTAAATCGGGACATTTTCCTGGCTAATCGGTTGTAACATGTAATGCCCACAACAACGCTAAGACGGTTTCATGTGGAGGTAAATGAAAACATACTTAGTTGGACAAAGAAAATAAGGAGAGATTCCAATGGGGATATAAAAGAGTAATGCATGGAGAAGAAAGTAGATGACAACATTGGAAGGGGGATATAAAAGAGTAATGCACCGAGAAGAAGGTAGATGACAACATTGGAAGGGGGATATAAAAGAGTAATGCATGGAGAAGAAGGTAGTTGACAACATTGGAAGGGGGATATAAAAGAGTATTGCATGGAGAAGAAGGTAGATGACCACATTGAAAGGGGGATATAAAATAGTAATGCACGGAGAAGGTAAGTAATCTAACCTGGTTCCTGTCTACAAAATTTTTCTCACTGATTTGGTTGTTAGAGTGTTTGGTAGGGACGTTTCCTCTGCTCTTCTCAAAGATGCCAACCTCAAGTGCTACTCATTGAAGCTACAATTGAGGAAACAAATAGACGTGACATGATTGACAATCCAACCAGTCACCTAGCTAAAATTTCATCATCACACCACTCATAATTACATAGTTCCAATACGACAAATGTTTGATATAGTATAACATAGTTTGATACTAGTTTTATGCACGTGCTAAAGCACGTGGTAAAACATTCCATTTTTTTATATGAAATGGTAGGCATTGGCCTTGATATTGCAATAAGAGCAAATGACAAAAACATACAAAGAGGCTCATGGTTGAGGAACAACATTCCATATTACATATAGATAATCAAAATGATATAAATATACATTTAAATGTGGGATTTAGAAAACGTATTCCAACTAAATCATTGAGTTTGTTATTAATTTTTAATTTTAAAAAATACAACCATACAGTGGAAAGTCTAAAATGAAATTTATATATATTGTATCATCCCATTAATTAAGAGCAATATCTATTTATATGTAAGAATTAGTTAAAATGTGAATTAAAACCATATCTATATTTTTAATTAAGTATTTTATGGAATTCAATAATATAGATATGGTGAATATTTAATTAACATTATCTTTTAAATATATTGAAAATAAAATTTTGAATGGGATTAGTTATAATTTTTGTAGTTTCAAAATATGTATTTCTTTCATTCTTACCCATAATCAAAAATTAAAATTCAATAAAGATATTCGGTTATTACATAAAAAAATTAAGGGTAAAACTGAAAATAAAAATATATTACAAACACCAGTGGTTTGTATAATAGATAGAATTGTACATTCATAAATAGTATAATGTGACAAAAAAATGCTACAAAAACTTATGTGTTGGGCCAAAGACGACGATGACAATTAGGATTAACATTTTAAATTATGATAAAAATATGGTAGATTATCCAATTTAAAAAAAAATTAAGATCCTACATATAGATATAAACTTTTTTTTTATATATATATAATTACATATATAAAAAATCCTACATAAATGCGACCTATAATTTCAACATATTCATCCACCATTTTGCAAATCTAGAGAGACTTTAATTACCCAAAAGAAAATAAAATTTAATAACACACACCCATTCATTTCCAAAACTGGTCAAAGGTATAAAGAAAATTAAATCACATCAAAGATCAAAATCATTAAAAACCATATACTAAAAACGTGCAAAACAATCAAAAGTGAGAAACTACATCAAATCAAACATTTCCAAAAAGTCTTCCCCACATGCGCAGAGCTCAAGCTATGGCGGCTCCGTCTCATACTACAACACATTGATTAAGATTTACATAATTTCATTTAATACATTATATATATAACTAATGTAATTACCATGCAATTATAATTTCGTGCTGTCTGCTGTTCAAAAACGATTCCTTAGCCGCAATGTATACAGCACTATTATTATCCTTTAAAAAAGAAATTTATACTAGTGTATCTGAGTGTATATCAAATTTTCAATAGCGTTTTATAGCAGTATATATTTAAATGGACAAATGTTTATCATTTTTCTAAAAACGTTTTTACACTCAGTCATTTTTACGGTCTAAAATACAGTTCTATATATTTCATTAGCCCCATCTATTTACTGTAACGAGGTATATATCTCGTTTGAAATTTTTTATATTTTTAATAAATGATAATATTTAATTCACTGAGGTATATATTTCATTTTTTTTTATAGAAAAGTAATTTTAAAAAATATGAAAACTTGTATGGTCTGCATTTTAAATCGTGAATGAGTATAAAAAAAAAAAAAACCTCACCCATCAGAGCTGTCGATGAAAAGATGAACGGCTCGATGAATCTTTTGAAAGTACCTATTCATTAAAAACTTAATTGTACTTATTTTTATCCATACCATCACATAACATAAATAAACAAATGGAGTAGTGTTTATTTTATTTTACTTAATTTTTTTTTTTCATATGGATTTGAAAAGCCTTCCCCAAGCGAAAATCCCCATGCAAAATTAATTGTTCTTAGCTAGGCTTTGCTTTGGGAACAAACCAAATTAAATAAATTGATGAAAGTTATGCCAATAATTATACTAGTTTTTTATTTCTCGGGATCGTTTACTAACTTAAATAAATGTGAATGACGTTAGTCCTCGTCAGTTCATTCCAATTTACAAATACGTCCCCTCTATATTTGTTAGTTAAATGGAAGTATAAAATCATGGTTTTGTATGCCTTATAAATCCCTGGTGAACATTCCTTCCTTCCTTGGAATTCCTTGGACATATATCTCATATATCTGGCAATAATTTTATTTGCCCCACCCCAATTCCTTGGAGTTGTTAATGGAATAACACCAATATATAAAATGGAGTGGCATATTGAAGTTTCTTTTTTTTGTAATGAATATCTATATATATTTAAGAATTTGAATATGAAATCAAGTTAATTATAAGGGTCTGTTTAGATATAAGTTTAAGTAAATTCTGCATTTGAAAAGTTAAAAATTCCTAAAGTTAGATCTAAACACATTTTCAGTGTTTAGCTTTTTAAATCACCATCTTCTCTTTTTAGGCCAAAAAGTCTTGTGATTGAAAATCTAATAAAACAATGTTTTTCAAAATCTGAATTTGAAACACAAGATTATAAGAATCTTAGCATTTTAACCTCACACCCAAACGCAGCATAAGTATAATTAGCAGCGGTTTGATGTTTTATACTGTATATAATGTGAACGATAATTGCTAGGTATTTATATGGATTTAAACCAGAATAAGAATATAAAACACAAAAATATCATAAATACAAAGCCATGCATATGAATCTGACAAATGGGATAGAACTCTAGCTATATGTATAATTAAGATGGATGCATGATGAGAACATCAAAAGAGATGATATGACAAACTAAAAACTTTTATTTTTGAAAAATTATTAATACTTTTTAATACAGTACTAAAGACTTCTTTTAAATTATTTAATTAAAAATATTTTTAAAAAAAATTCAATTTCTTTCTATTTAACAAAATAGTTTATTTATAGACTTCAAAGTTAGTTGAGAACGAATAATTTCTATTGTGAACCTCCAATCACTCTTAATAATAAAATATATTCTAATTACTTAACAACCCATTAATCTAACAACATCACTATCAATAAGCCTAAATAATCCTAACGAACTCATTTTCAAATTATAAATACAAATTACTAACTAATAATCTTAACATTTTCTCAATAAATAATAAAGAAATAAAAAAACCATATATTAATGTGCAATCATTCTCTCTGGGTTAGAGAGTTCGTCCTCAAAATCAAAGGGGAATTTTGTTTATCATAAATAAGCAAGTCCAGATGTTGATGACAATCGATCATGTACAATTCTGCTCAATTTAAATTTATTTGATGATATAATTAAGAGTTTTCCACAAAGTTGTCTGAGATTTACCATCAATTTTAATTTAATTTTCATATCAGTCTTATTTTAATTTTTGAATTCTTAATTGATGTTCACTTCCAGGTGGGGTGTGCATGTGTTTAATTTGATCATCATATCATTTTCAATCTTTTCTCTTTCTAGTGTTTATTATGCCTTTGCTGCTATAGAGAGCTCCCTTGGTGTGTTTGATGTAGTCCTAGTTTAATGATCAGATTCATAACATATCTAATTTTGAGTAGATGAGATCCAGACAGAGGTGAACACTATTGGATCTCAACGGTACCAAATGTGAGATTTGACATATGATTGAAAGTTATACATATCTCACATTTTAACATGTGAGGTGATACATGGAGATTGACGAGAAGTGATGTGATATAACCAATGTTCTGTCCTTTGTATCTATAAACCACGCTTGATTATTCATTGGAAAAAAAAATGATACACAAAATTTCATCAAAAAATTAAAAAACAGGATAACAAACCCTATCAAAAAAAAAAAAAAAATGGTGATTAAATAGCTAGTCCAATTTCTCTAAATAGCTAATATTTTTGAGTTTTGATACCCTCAATCCCGTTTGCAGCTCCGTCTGTAGTCCGAAGACAGTCACCCAATCGTGGAGTATATACTGCACTACTAGATGAGTATATACAATTCTAATACAATATATACTCCATTAGTGCAATGTATGCACGATTAAAATATTTTTAATTTTTTTAGAAAGATAAAATATCTCTTAATTTATCTAGTATATACTTTATTTTTCTTAATAGTATATACTTCACGAGAAGAAGATATAATTTAAGAAAAAATCAAAACGTACAGTCAAAGACATATCATTTTTCAATTTTTTTTCCTGTCCAAACCAAGTGGAGGACCACCTAAGGATTCACTCCCTTTAAACTCATATTATGACCAGGGGGTTCTATGTCATTGTCCCCACATACAATATTTAATAGTTGGGGGGAATGAACGAAGTGGATACCTAAAATTCTCTCCATGGTCTCGTGCACTTGACTTCCTTTCTACTCCACAACCTTTTAATAATTCCCATCACCCCCCCAATCCCACCGGCGCAGTCTCCGGCGTCAACTTTACTTTCCAAATCTTTTCAATTATATATAAATGTGTGACCCCCCCAAATTCACAAAGGTTTTTTAGTCTCTCCCACCACCACCACAACCACCACCACCACCACCACAAACTCCATTAACTGTGATTGATCTATTGCTGAAGGTTTCGTGTGCTTTGTGTTTGTTTTGTGTTTGTTTTTGTGTTTTATGGGTTCGTCGAGCGGCGGAGTCCCGCCGGGGTTTCGGTTCCACCCGACGGACGAAGAGCTCCTCCATTACTATCTGAAGAAGAAGGTTTCATTTGAGAAGTTCGATCTTGATGTCATAAGAGAGGTTGACTTGAACAAGATGGAGCCATGGGAGTTGCAAGGTTGTTTATATATATAATTGTTTTGATAATTGATATGTATTTGCATGGGAGGTTTATGATTAATTTAAATATTTTGCTAGTTTTGTTAAGGGAATTTTGAAGTTAAGTTGTTTGTGTATTTATGTTTATAGTTTCATGTGTTGTTTATGATAGTTTTGTTGTATATTTCCAAGTTTGAGAGCCATGGCAGTTGCAATATGTATATTTGGCTGTTTGTGTATTTTTTTTTTTTTTGGTGGGTATAATTGGTTTTTACTTTTTAGTCAAATTTGTAGTTTAATATATATAGTTGCATGGGTGGTTTAATTTAATTATTATGCTATTTTTTTTATTAAGTCAGCTAGTACCTCTCTCCGTAAAGGAGGTCAGAAGATCAAATCTAGAGGGCACCAATCTAAAAAAAATATATATATTTATTCCGCTAGTTGTGTTAACAAAATTTTGAAGTCCAATTTTTTTTTGTTTATGTTTAAATTTCTTTCATGAATTGTTTATGCCAAATTTGTTGTATATTTTCCAAGTTTGAGAGCCTTGCAATTCTTTCAAGAACATATATAAATTCAGGAAATCATATATATGAGGTGCTGAAACTTGGGAAATTATTAATGGTCCAACTATTAAAAAGTGCTCTTGGCAACTTTTTTTTTTTTGTGCAATTTTTTTTTTTTTTTTGGTGCAAGTTCTGGGCAACTTTATTCTCCTTCTATTCTACAAACACGCTAAGGTAGTTTTTTTTTTTTTTTTTATCAATTCTTTTCTTTTTCATTTATTTTTCTCATTTAATTGAGTCTAATTAAGATATCATGGAGATGTTGGATTCCATCTTAATTATTATTCGATTGTTATTAACCATCCTTTATATTTTTTTAACATTGATCGGATCCTTGTTAAAAAAAGTGTACCATCATGTCATATTTACTCAATAAATAAAGTGTGAGAAACTATAAAAGAAAACCAATCTTCATTTTCTTTTTAAAATTTTTTTTTGATTATTGATCAATTGTTGTATTTCCATGATCTATAGCTAATATTGTTGCAATATACAAGACACAAGTATAAATCAAACTTTGCTTTTCTGCTACACATGTACAATATATACTTTGTCACACTCTTTCAACAATCATCCATAATTCAACATTCATGTACAGAAGTTCTAATGAACATTCAATTTTTATTTTTTTCATTAATGAAAAATATTTCCCCCTCCATGTGCATGCAGAGAGGTGCAGGATAGGGTCATCCCCTCAAAACGAGTGGTACTTCTTTAGCCACAAGGACAGGAAGTACCCAACGGGTTCGCGGACGAACCGTGCAACCAACGCGGGCTTCTGGAAGGCCACGGGAAGGGACAAGTGCATCCGCAACACATATAAGAAAATTGGCATGCGCAAGACCTTAGTCTTCTATCGAGGCCGTGCCCCCCACGGTCAGAAGACTGATTGGATCATGCATGAGTACCGACTCGAGGATTCTGAGGACCCCAACGCCTTTAACGCAACTGTAAGATTTCTCCTTTTCTCTCTTTAGATCTTTTTATTTCTAAGTTTTTTTTTGTATATATATTATCTTGAATATATGTTAATTTTTTATTTCACTAGAAATAACATATTTAATTTTATATACTATTGAAATCTTATTTAATGGAAAAATATGCCATTTGATCACTTATTATGATAACCTTAACCTATAATTTATAATGATAATCTAACTTTTAATAATCTAATTGATTATTATTTTCCTTATTTCCATATTGGTTTTAAATTATATAAATATATTTAGATTTTCTATAACTTTATCATTTATAGTTCATATATGATTGGTATTTATGTAAAATAATTAAATTTGTTCAATTATATCAATATAATCAATATATAAAGAAAACATTTTGATGGTCAACACACACACACACACACACACACATATTGATTTTGGTAGAATTAAATTACACTAAAATGATATATTCTTCATAATATGGGAAACAAATATAGTGTTTACAGTAAAAAATAAATAAGGGTATATATTTTGGTCTTTTAAAATGATTTAACGGTATTAATGAACATATTTAAAAAAAAGAGAAAAACTTAAATATGCATAAAATTTTAACATCTCAATGGTATAAAATTATATGTATTTTTTGTAATTGTATGAAAATAATTCACATATTTTCTTAGGGTATATGCAAAATATCCTTACTTCTATCTCTATATATCTAGTGCATGCATGCGATTGAACACACGTCTGGGATCACACAAGGTTTTTGAAGCTTTCTTCAAGGTTTGACTATAAGTTGTTTTATAATTAAAAGGAGTCCATTGGTTCAATTTCCTAGCTGTGACAACTAGGTTATCATAGTATGTCAGAATAAACTAGTATAAAGTGGTACATGGATTTTAATCAACCTCTGGAATTAAAGTTATCATAGGTTATTCTACCCAAAGAATATGTAGGCCCACTATCCAATCAATTGTCAACACCTCTTATAAATTACATGTCAAATCAACTATGATTATTTTTTCACGTTTTATAAATTCTTATCCATACTTTATTCACATTTTACTCAAACAACAAAACATTTATTCTTACGTTTACCAATGAGAATAATTCAAAGCGTAACCAAATATAAAATTACTTTATCCTTATTTATACTCACTTATGCTGAAATAAATGTATACCCAATAATAAGTCTTATTCCCATTCCAAACGGGGGCAGAGTTGCACAAACCTACAAATTCTAACGAGGTATATATCTCGTTATAGTGAGTTAGATGAACTAAGGAAGTAACTGCATTTAAGACTATAAAAATAATTGAGTGTGACAACGCTCTTTTTTTTATTGATACAGGAGGACGGTTGGGTAGTATGTCGAGTGTTCAAGAAGAAACATTTCTTCAAATTGAGCAACGAAGCGAGCTCGGGCCTAAGCGTCAACAACCAAACAAACCCTAACACCACCATCACCGCTGACCACCACGCCTTACGAGATGACACTCAGTACAACAACCCTTTGAGTTCGAGCACGTACCGCCCAGAACTGGGCCTCCACTACCCACACGTGCCTCCGGTGGCCGCCCACTACCACCCCCACGTGCCGCCTAGCTATGACTTCTCCGTGGTCCTCCCCAACCAGGCGGCCGGGGAAACTGGCATGGGCCGGCCCATGCAAGGCGTGGGCCGAGAGGCGGACGGGAGCCCTAACGATTGGGCGATGTTGGACCGGTTCGTGACTAGCCGGATCAGCGGCGGGCAAGAGGACTCGTCGGTCGTGGGCGGACCGAGGTTCGGGGGTGTTGTCGGCACGTCGGTGCAGCCGATCAACCCCTTATCGATCCGTGGAGAGATGGATCTTTGGAGTTATGGGAAGTAGTGATTTTTTTTTTTTTTTGAGGTTTGATTTTATATGAATTTGGAAAATTGACTTGGTAAATTATGGTTTGATCAAAGTGTATATGTAAATTTGTTGGTGTCTATTTGAACACTTGATTTGTTGGGAATAAAGTGGGCTGATTGCTGGGGGTGTTTCAGCTTAATTATTATTATACACTATTATCCCCGTTTGGGGTGGAGTATAAACCATGGATAGGGGAGAATACAGTAGAATAGTACCTAAACAGCTGTTTGTTTGATAAGAATAAACCTTGATAGCTATGTCTGGATAAGCTAGAATAAGGCCTGATAACTATTCGAAGAAAATGGTGGAATTGCTTATCATGGCTTATCTATGCTAATGAATAAAAATACCCTTGTCTGTCATTTTAAAATTTTTATCTAACCTAACACTCTCTGCACACATTCCAAAAACTGTCACATCTATCATATCACACACACATCTCTCATACTTATTCCTAAACACAAATAATTTATGCAGGGGTATAGTTGTCATTTAAAAAGTCATATTCATCTCTTATCTACCATTTATCCTTACTTTATCCAAGGTGAATTAAACAACAAAAAGATCAATTTTATGTTTTCCAATGAGAATATCAGAAACGACAACCAAACAAAAATTTACCTATTCAACATGGATTGTTATCTATCCCAACATAGCTATCAAAAACGAATAACTCTATGTCACACCACAAATGGGGGGTTAGGGTTTAATTTTTTGTAGGTTCTTTTTGTTTTGCTTCATTTTGGTTCAGGTGTTCTAATGGTGACTTGGTTGGAAAGAGTGAGTACAAGTATTGCAGTCATTATTAGTCATCCCTTGAAATTTTGAAAACTCAGTGGTCAATATATTATCAATGGCTCATGTCTGTTTAATTGAGGCTTCTATGATTTTCCAATTTTATTAATCAAATCACTTATTTGTAACATAACATAACAGAACAAGAACTTCTTGATTTATAGTAACTTTTCATTAGAAAAGATACACTCAGTCACATTTACCAATAAAAACTCAAACGTTATATGTTTTTATTTATTTTTAAATAGTAAACGTCATCTAATGAGGTATATGCTTTGATAAAAAATGCATATTGCTCCATTTCAAATTGAATGAACCCATTTTTAGCAAGTGTAAGAAAAAATTCAATTAGGTATATACATCATCTAACGAGGTATATGCTTAATTAAATCTGTAACGAGGTATATAAGGTCTGTGTTTTGGACTGAGAATAAAATTGAGTTTAGCAACACTCTTTCCCCTTTGGGAAACTGTAGGGCCCATTTTCCCGAGTCAGATGACAGCACATGTCCTAGCTAGGTCATAAATATTGGAAATTTAAAACTAAGCCCCCGTTTGGTTCGTGCTATTTTTTTTTATGGATTTATTTTATCAGGAATCATTTTACAAAGAATCATTTTACTAGAATCCAGATTCCATCAGACTGCTTGGTTCACTAATTAATTTATGCAAATAATCATTTTTAAGTGTTTGATTCACACATGGATTTTTGCAAGGAATTTAGTTCAAATGTCTAAAATACCCTTACCATTACACATCTACTTATAAATTTTTTTTTTATCCATATCACAATTATAAAAAAAGCGTAATTTATTTATAAATATTTTTATAAATATTTAACAAATGTAAATAAATAAAACAACAGATTATATAATTAAACACATAATAATAATAATTTTTCTAAAATTAATTGAATATTACAAACTCCCCTAAAAAACGAGAGGAGGAGATGGGTTAAAAAAAAGAAGGCTATTCATTTTAGAAGGGATGTAAAAATAATTTAATTAATTTGTAAATTGTATAATATTAATCTAATTTATGATTTCTGATGGAATTTGAGATTACCACCACAAAGTGTAAGAATCTGATTCCACCATATTTTTCCACATGCATGGATTTTAATTTCACTAGGGCCCACAATTACCATCAAGATTACCACTAACTAAATACTGAATTTTACACAATTTTTTGTTAATCTCACATGGAATCAAATTCCATCCCAGATTGACACGGACCAAATGGAGCCTAATAGCTTTATTTTCCAACAATAAAGACCCATGTTAGAAATATGGACAATATGCTAATCCAACTGATAAAAATATGATTAAATGTTTATTATGTAATGAATATATTGCGATAGAAGGAGTACTAGCTCGTTTTAGAATGGTATACCACACAACTCTTGATATAGAGTGAGTTTGAAAACATCATAGGCCCAATAATTTTTAGCTTTAGGTAGACGAGGGACATTGAGGAATTGTGTAAGGGTGTTCGTGGATACTACAACTTCAACACCTCAAATGAGTGTATTAAAGATATATTTTTTTATCCAAGTCATCAATATTGTAATAAAACCAACAAACAAATCTTAGATATGATTCACCTCCTAAATGAGTGATTTTGAACCATTGATGAGAACAAAACTTTCTTGGTACTTCGAAATATGGCATGTCTCTAAAATAATCAATAGTTATTTGTCGCTCAAGAGGAATATATGGGGCGACCGGAGAAGGTTCGCTCGTGTTGATTCTTGGCTTTTCTATCAACAAAACCTTATCTTCACACAAATTTTTTTTCTTTGAACGTCAACGTTGTGGCCTAGAAGTATTGAGCTACAGATCTTGTGTCTAGGTCTTTCACCCTCACCAAAGAGTAAAAAATCAAAAGATAGGAACATTTTCAAAAGATTCATGATGTGTAAGATTTGGGGGGTGACCTAGGGTTTGATGGAAACCTAAGGTAATGGGAGAAGTAAAATACAATGGAAATGAAGAATATCTACAAAATAATGAAATACATACACATACACAACAAATTATAATTGATATATATGGATCAATTAAATCACATAAGAATTGGATTGATCTTGAAAAAGGAAGAAAATCATACCCAATACAAAGAACAACGCAAGATACGTCTTCTAATCCTCCCCATTGAAAGATAAAATAAGTTTTTTTTTTGAAGAAAACCTTGTGGAACACTATGTTTTCTACTTCGGGTGAAAATGGGGTTTGGCTGGGCTGAAAGTGAAAAAGTGGCTTCAGACAATGGCCAGTGTTATGCTGATAGGTGATGAAAGAGAAATTCTAAAATTGGGAAAAACCCATATAACCCCCCTATCACCCCTAAACACACATGTAAATTCAAAACACGGTAAAAAATTTGTGAAAAGAAGCGGAATATTTGAAGAATATTTTGTTACTAAATAATTCATAAAAAAAAAAAAGAAACCTGCGAATGACAAATATACCCCTCTCATCATATAAACATCTCCTTTTGACCTTTCTCTTTCACCTCCTTCAACCTCATTCACTTATGGGTTTTGCAAATTACATCCAAAGTAATCGAATTTGAGGTCTGCATCGTGTTGGATGACTGCAATTTCATGTATCGATCCATCGCCCCTTCGATCCTCTGTTGAAGATCGCGATGATTGCCAATTCCACCTTCGGACTTGGTGGCCTTGCACATTTCTTCTAGGCTGGAGCCAGCTCCTTGGCCTTGGAATGGACCCATCGCATGCATTGCGTCCCCTGCGACTGTGATGGTCCCATTGCGTAAGCCAGTGAAGAACAGGTCCCAGGGGGCGCGATATTTTACCTGAGTCAGATAGAGGGATTCGAGGTCGCATTGCTTCACCGTGTCGATTAATTCCTGGGGGAAGCCCTTCAGTGCATCCAGTGAGGATTTCTTGATAAGTTCAGGGTGGTCTTGGCATTCAGAATCTGCATTTAAATCATTGAGGATTTCATATGGTTGATCATAAGTGTGTCACAACATTGATGATGTGTATAAACCATTTTTACATCTCTCCTTTGTCCCTATGCACAGTCTCTATCTTTTCTTGTATTTTTCTTTAATCTGTGCTTTCTCATCTTCAATTCGGACATTATCTATTTTGAAATTTTTTTGAAATAGAAAATGCCCACAATTCTCTCAAAAAAACATTGATGATGTGTAGATATGGGTTATCATTCTATCATAATTCTCTCTTGAGTACTATATTTATTTTTCTTCTTATCCATGCATGTTCTAAATTTAGTTGTAGTGGCTTATCTTACTGATGTATTTAACATAAATAAGACATGGGAGATTGATGTTTGGCATAGATTATCAGTCTTTCCTACTAAGTGGAGTTTGTTCTCTTTCATCTAATGTTCATTCCAAGAGTTGATTAGTCCCTGATGGCGAAATGACCAATGGACAACTCACGTGCAAGTTTCATGAATAAAAAACTTTCATGATTCAAGCTGAACAAAACATGAATCAAACTATATACTGTGACAAGAAATCATTATTTTTTCAAGCATTGAATTGAACTAAACAACTTTCATACTAAAGTGAGCATGGATTCATAAATCAAACTGAACAACATCTGAATGGAACCAAACCATTCAGGTGTATCTCCCCTCAAAAAATATCTCACTTGGAAACTGTACTATTCATGATCATTATCTCCCATTCATGAACAAAACATAAGTCGGACCCGACCGAGCATATCTTCCATTACCAACAATGAATATCGCTCGACTCCGAGGACGATGCGCTCCTCTACAAGGTATTTCTACAAAGTTTGGGTGGTCAGGCCTTGACTTGGTTTCGGAAGTTACTGACCGCATCCATCCCCAACTTTCTCCCCAACTTTCGTAGTGTTTGCAAAACCTTCATCAGCCACTACATATGCCATTGCAAGTCCAAGAAGGACGTGGCAAGCCTGTTCAGGATGTAGCAGCCTAAGGGTGAGCGACACAGGGATTACCTCACGCGATTCAACGTCGAGATGACCCAGATAGAGTCGTGTGACCCTCAAACTGCGGCGATGGCATTCCACGGGGGCCTGATCCCCTCCAGACACCTCTACGAGTCGCTGATCTGGAAGGTTTCGGAAGTTACCGACCGCATCCATCCCCAACTTTTGCAGTGTTTGCGAAACCTTCATTAGCCACTACATATGCCATTGCAAGTCCAAGAAGGACGTGGCAAGCCTGTTCAGGATGTAGCAGCCTAAGGGTGAGCGACACAAGGATTACGTCACGCGATTCAACGTCGAGATGACCCAGATAGAGTCGTGTGACCCTCAAACCGCGGCGATGGCATTCCACGGGGGCCTGATCCCCTCTAGACACCTCTACGAGTCGCTGATCCGGAAGCCCCCAACCAGCATGGCTGACGTCATCTCTCACGCCGAAGGGTCCATCCGCCTCGAGGACGACGTATCCTTCACCGCTCGCAAGTCGGTTACCCTCATAACCATCAGCACAACACTAAAGGAGGGATTCACTTCCAAGAAGCAGTCATCTGCTATGTCCCAAAAAGGAGAGGACAAGCCTGGCGGGTCTCGCCCCCGAAAGGGAAGGGACCTTGAATTAACCCCTCTCATCGTCACGATGCGCGAACTCTGCTATAGGATCCGCGGCCCAAATTGATTCGAATATGACGAGACTCGGCCCATTGGCCCACTCAGATCCGATAGCAACATCCCAAGTCAGTATATTTCATATAAATATTTTAACACAGGTCATCAAGAATGGATTTCTTGAATCTCCCAAATATCCTCACTTGATTTGAAATTATCACAATTTAATTCTCAAATTACAATCATATAGGGAACCAAGAACCTTAGGGCAACCCTAAGTAACACTATAAATAAAGAATTAATTCTCCCTATCAGGGTATGTGAAATCTTTTTTTCAATAACCGACCACAATTACTAACTTGAACGTTGAAAGGTCTGCCGCAGGTCCCCACCTCCCTGTGTCTTCGATGGTCAAGAGGAAGGTTCTCCAGAAGCAGGAGCAAGAAGTGGAGCGGAAGGAGGCGAGAGTGGACAGATCCGAGTGCCCGAACCCGATATGTCTATTTTTGCCCCTCTAACCAATTAATTCCAAGAAGAGAGATAGAGACTTCGAACCAGAGCAAGAGAAGGGTAGAATGTGTTTATATGACCACAATGTGCTTCACCAAAGCAAGATGTTCATTCTCAGCAATATCAACTAATTATTATAAAAAAAAAACAAAGGAAACCAAGTTAAAAACTCACCTGTGAAGTGCAAGAGCAGTTGCAAGGCCACAAATACCAGCTCCAACAATCACTATATCATTCTCCATTGAAAAACCCACCCGTCTCTCTCTATCTTTCACACACAAATTCACTCTTATTATCAGGTTGAGCCGTGCAATGAAATAAATGAGAATTGAAATAAAGCATTTGGTCCCAACCATGGTTTGTCTACGTGTCTTTTTTGCAGCCAAAAATCCCCAACTACTTTCACTTTCTTTTCACAGGACACGATTTGAGTTCCATTAGGTCTACATATCAACTAAAAAGTTAGGTACAGCTCGTGGGGATCAGATCATCTATAATGTGTTACATGTCACAACATAACATGTAACAATCAATGTACTTTCGTCACGTGTAAACTCTTACTGATAAGAAACTCTATTCTCCACTCACTTTCACTAAAAAACAGGTTTTCTCACTGGTAAAAATTTACACACGACGAAAATGCATTAGTTGTTAAATGGAGAAGCCTGTAGAACACTACAGACGAACCAACTCTAGCTACGTGTGCAATTGCGAGTACAGTTCGCATGTGTTTTAATTTCTTTTAAAAAAATAGTAAACATCATCATCTGATGATGATGTATGTATGTTTTATGAAATTTGTATATACATTAAAGAAGAATTGAATGGAGATATACATATATATACTTCACCGAGAAATATGTGAGGGTTGTCGTCGTAGACTGCATATAAAAGCAACTAACAATATTTAAAGAATTAACAGGTTAACTAAATCTATACTACTACAAAAAGACGAGTTGAGGGTAAAACATTTTTTTCGATTTTACCATTTGAAATTAATTAAAAATACAACTATAGCCATCAACAAATTTTATCTATATTTTTTATATACTAGATTTTATCTCACAAATTAGATTTTATCTTAAAAATATAATTTGAAAAAAGAAGATTATTTTTTATTATTTATATAATTTATTAACAAATCTTATCCAATACATACTAGATTTTATTTTACAAAATATAGTAAAAAATCATTTTATATTTATATTCATTTGATTCTTAATTTTAAAATTTTTTTTTATCTTATTTAGAATTTATTTTCGGATCAAATATTTGTTGTAACGTTTTATCTAATTTTTCATCATAAAATAGTCATTTTTGGGAAACTTCTAATTCACAATCATATGTATATATCGAACAGAGCTTTCTAACCAGATATTGAACACTCCAGTGAATTTTTAAAAAATTTTAGGAATAATTTAATTGTTGGTAAATTTAAGATCTAAAAAGAATTTGTTATGAATTAATAATACAATTGGAGTTGCACGTTTATGATATTACATTCTTATAAATTAATAAGCTAGGATCCACCAATCATTCACAAAATCTCTAATATTTAAAGTAGAATTAAAAAAAAAAATCGTGAGAAATTTTTAGATCAATTATTATTTATTTATTGTGGAAGACCAAATTTACACACGAATTAGAAATAAAGTTATACGCGAATACCGGAGGAAGATAGGAATAGCCTGTGAGATGGGCTTACCCAAGTAACCTCGTCATTCCACATGGAGTGAGTGATCAGCATGCCTACAATGTGGAAGTGGCTGATCGGCCCAATGGACCCGAGAGAAAAGATGGATACGTCTGTCTTGAGGGGCCAACGAAAGGCTGGTCGGACATCAGTGATTGTCTCACCAGACCCATAAGGGATCCAACTTTCGTCTGACCTGAGTAGGGCGACCATGCAAAGCGTGCTCGGCCATCCTGGAATAGCCCGACCACGGAGTCAGGCTTGGTTGAAGAGGTACGTCTATGCGTCCACCTCACGGAGATAATAGCAGCTGCAGAGAATGTCCTCTGACACCACAGCTAGCGGCGGGTGGCTGTCAGGAGATGGTTATGTTGCAAGATCGTACGTGGCAGCCGATCCTGATGCCACCTGAACGATTCCGTCCGTACCCTCGATAACCTCACTCCAAGGAGCGAGTTCAACACGCCTCTTTAAATATAAAAAAGGAGAAATCATCGTCTTCAAGAGATATGAAATAACACACACTCTCACTCATGTAAAAAATTCTTAGACTCAAGTAGGCTTTCACTTAAAATGTGATAACTGACTTGAGCGTTGGAAGGGCGTTAGCCAACACTATACTGGTGTGAGTTGCAGGTGACCGTAGCAGGGGACGAAACTGAGAGACCCACCGGTGGAACCTCGATGGCCTCAAAGGGAAACTGCATCCACTCCTTCAAGGATCTCGCAACTTAAGCCCGTATCATTCCAAGGATCTGGCCTAGTGGAGGAAAACCAGAAATCACCCCCAACACTTATTTATTCTCATATAGATGTTAATGATTATTAAAATATTTTTCATCTTTTAAATGTAGATAACATTTAAAATAATAATGTATTTCAATTTTCAATCTCTTATTTTTGAAGAGGAAAGATACACAGGGACATAAAAGTTATGGATATTACAGGTCGAAATGGAAGAGATTACGAAACCTTAAGTGGTGGTGAAAATGTGAGGTGAGGGTCTCTCACTTTCAGGCTATTAGTGGGTTGCTACTGCTATGGTAGCTGATGGTTAGTGGTAATGAATAGTACTTTCAGGCTATTCTTCACTCTTCCTCTCTTTTTGTACAACACATAGGATGACCCACTTACAAATAGTGCTTTATTCTTCACTCTTCCCGAAGATGAACCCACTTACAAAACCTTCCAGCCTCTCTCCTTTGGACAACACATAGGATGCATTAAGTGCACCCATTTCGTCTTACCGTCTCTTCATTTTACACCCAGGTTTTCTTTCAACTTTTTTAGTCAAACAGGTTGACCCACAAGCCCTTGTGCAGGGTCTAGAGCCCGATCCACCGTGTAATGGACCTTACACATGTGATGTATTTTAAAACCGTACGTCTTTAGGTATATCAAACAATATCGCATGTGTAAGCCTGGGCGTTACATAGCCGATGCAAGAAATATAATAAGCTGAACGAGAATTCCAACTTGTAGATCATTTGGCGAGCATGCATTTCTCGAGACCCTCATGGATGGGTGACAAAATAAACATTTCTTGGTTTTAATATTTGAGTTGAAGTTGAGTTATGTAAATGATTGACATATGTATAGGTGATAATCTAGTTGGGATGTCCACTGAACATATAATGGAGTAATGCAGTTTCTCAAATAAAATTAACTCATTTTACCTTTTGTTTTTGAAAAACCCAATAGACAACATTTTTTCATAATGTTATACATTTTTGAGTGATTTTAGTCATCAATATACAAATGTATAACTCAAAATTAAAAAATTGAAAAAAAAAAGTTTAAAATTTGGGTCCACTGGCCCATCAATAGGCCCGAAGCCCGGGCCTAGCCTGGCGTACCCGTTCATGCCCCGGGCTTGTTGGCCAAATAGGCCCGTGGGCCAGGGTCCGCTTCGTGGGCAAGAGGATAAACAAGCCTATACTTTTGACATTATACATGATGCATAAATACATAATTTGCCCACATCAAGATCTTCAACCAAAAGAAAAAAAAAAAAAAAAAGGTCACCGAAATTGTGTGCATTGTGTTCACCTGGAATTCGAAATAGTTTCTTTAAAGACACCAGATCATAAACAAAGTTACCAATATAGACTTATATTTCATGTAATCTCCAAGTACACACCATAATATAAACCTCAAGATGAAGTTCCACATATCATTTTATTTAATCTTCATGGTCTCTCATCAGAGGCGACCACAATCATATCCAGCAAGGCTTAGTGAAGTGCCACCGAATAAAACAATGTAGACTGCCAGGACCAACAACTTCTTCACCATGGATGAAGCCTCCAACAACATCCCAACAACATATGTCTGCAAAGAACATCTAATTATCCTCAGCCTCCTCTCCTTCACGTACCGATCCATCGCCCCTTCAATCCTCCTTTGAAGCTCTCGATGATCGCCAATTCCACCTTCAAACTTAGTGGCCTCACACATTTCCCTCGCTATGCATCTCGCCAACACAATCGCGTCTTCTAAGCTGGAGCCAGCTCCTTGGCCTTGGAATGGTCCCATTGTGTGCATTGCGTCCCCTGCGACTGTGATGGTCCCATTGCGAAAGCCAGTGAAGAACAGGTCCCAGGGGGCACGATATTTTACCTGAGTGAGGTAGAGGGATTCGAGGTCGCACTGCTTCACCGTGTCAACGAATTCCTTGGGGAAGCCCTTCAGTGCATCCAGTGATGATTTCTTGATCAGTTCAGGCTGGTTTAGGATTTCAGAATCTGCATTTAAATCACTAAGGAATTTATAAGTGTATTACAGAATTGATGATGTTTAGTTATGGATTATCTTGTATTTGTCATTTTTTCTTTTGAGTAATTCTTCTTATCCATGCGTGTTTTAAATGTAATTGTAGTGGCTTTATCTTACTTATGTATTTTTGTACTACACTGAACGTGGATATGCACTAAACTAAGATCACCTTATGTAAAACTTAAATTGAATTGAATAATTTATGAATCGAACTAAACAACCCCTAAATGGAACCGAACAATCGGAAAATATCTCCCCTCAAAAAATACCTCACGTGGGCATTATACTATTCATGATCATTATCCCTCATCAATGATGCCTAATGTGCCTAGCACTTGAGTTATCCACATGTCAGTCTCATGTTAAATCTGACCAACCTTGATAGATGGAATACTAAAAAAAGTAGGACATCAAATTGATAAGTAGCTAGGTATAGGTCACGAGAGTGGTCTGCTATAAAGTCATTGAAAACCAACTGATAATGGTTATAAGATCAGATATCATGTTAATCACCTGTAGGAAGCATTGGTCGACCTATGAACCAATGGACCAGGTTATCTGTGATTGTAAGAAGCCCGAAATCGACGGTGCCTAGCATCACACGCGTAAACTTGTTCTCCAAACCGTGACCATTAGGATAACTTGTGAGGCCTCTCGTCGCGCAGATGGACATGAATCTGGGATCAGCCAGCTTCAGTGACTTTGCCACTACAGAGTTCACTCCATCACATCCTATTAGCACCTGTAATGTAAAAATGTATGACATGAGCCATTGTCACAATCTAAACTTAAGACTTTAGTACATGTAATTTAGGTAGAGGTGGAAGCCTTGCTTCATTACTATACCTTTGCTTTAATGATGCTTCCATCAGTGCAATGGAGCTCTGGAAATGAAGTCATTGTGTTTGTTTTCACCATCTTTACTTGGCATCCGAAGTGGATGTACTCCCTTGGAACGGCATTAAACAATGCTTCAATGAGATCTTTCCTTTTCATGCAACGAAGCTCTTCTTTCCTGTGTATAAAAATCAGTTTATGTGTAATAGAGTGCATAAGTCTCATATATATTGTAACATACTGTATACATACTGTATTAAAAAAAAAAAACATATTGTATACTTCAATGAAGGAGAAAAAAATAATAATACAAACACATAAATCATACGAAATACAAATTGTTCAATTTGTTGGCTGTATGTGTGATAAAGTTAATTTGATTGAAAATATGTCATTTTGATTGAGATTTACATGAAAGATCACGAATATTCATCTTAAACAATTTTGAATCATCTACGTGTCACACCATTATCAAATCTCCTTATTTTGATACAGTTATTTCAATAATTAAAAAACAGAGGAGAGTAAAAAATGTATTCAAAGTACTGCTAAGGCTTACCCTGTTAATGTCCTTTCCACGGTTTTGCCAGTGTCTAGCAAAACATCATTTATACTGATTAAGAAAAATTGGAAGAACTGGTTAGTAATCGAGAAAATCAAATATCATGACATGCTTAATGAAAAATGAACTAGTGCTAGTAGCAATGGTTGGCATTATACGATTCTAGACGAACGGCTTTTTCGCGAAGCTCTGTTGCTATGCCAAGCTGATCGAGAACGCGCCATCCATTGTTGTGGATCTCAAGTGCTCCACCATCTGATCGTAGACCGTTTGATCTTTCAAGAACAATGCTTTTGAAGCCCTTTCTGCACATAATTTCAACTAGTATTTTTTCATAAAAGTTATGTTTAACCATTTTTTTCATAAAATTGCTTCAGACTTTAAACACATGAAAACCAAATTCTAACCCAAAAACTAAAAATTAATTTAAACACACCCATTTGGATCTTATTATCTGAGAATCAATTTTGATAATCAGTTCCAAAGAGGGTCTACGAGATGCGATTTGGTGACTCAAATTGATTTTGGATATATAAATTCATTGGAATAAATATTTCCTTAATTTCTATTAAGATATATATTCGCATTTAGAAATAAAATAAAATAAAACACGAGTACTCCAAGCAGGTCTATCTCTATATCAATTGCTTTACATGAAAACTAATTTTTCCTTAATCCTAAAACTGATTCTTTTGGGTAAGGGAAAACATTTTTTTTGTAAGGAAACTGTTAGAAATAGTATCTTGTGCAGCCTCACCTCACATGTTTTGATTTTTTTAAATATAATTTGAAAATAAAATATATAATTGAATGAATTTGTATGAAATCATTTGAAAAAAAAGGAAAACTACATGTTTCATTTAGTAAAACATGTATCTCATGGAAGACATATGAGACTGTAAATAGGATTGTCTACACAAGTATTAGTTTTTTCTTTTTTCAAATAAAAGTAAATATTTAAAAAATAGTACTCTGTTTTTCTAAAAGCATTCGTTACAGATTCACCAACCTGTCTCTCTAATTTCTCCTTCTAACTCATCTAATTTTGTCCAGTACAAATTTTCCATCCTCTTCACTTTTAAAATTCCTCTCTTCCCAATTAGATTCCCTTCTTTGTTTCTTCCTGCTTACCATCTCCAGCTACAATCACAATGTCTTTTCAACTTCTCTTAGGATTAATTGTGTGCATGATTCAATAGATATACATTCATGTCCAATAATAAAAAAAAAATATCTTACAAATAGATATATGTGACTGAATATGATAAGATCATTTGAAGAAAAAAAAAATACAAGAACCCATAATTAGATAACTAATTAATTCCATGCATTGATAAGAGACAAAGGAGAGAAGTAGAGACTTCCAACAAAGAGCAAGATAAGGGTAGAATGTATTTATATGACCACAATGTACTTCACCAAAACAAGATGTTCATTCTCAGCAATATCAAATATCAACTTATTGTAAAAAAAAAGAAAAGAAAAAAAAGAAGTAAACCAAGTTAAGAGCCCACCTGTGAAGAGCAAGAGAATTTGCAAGGCCACAAATACCAGCTCCAACAATCACTATATCATTCTCCATTGGAAAACCTGTTAAGGGATTAGACGGAAATGGGTTGAAAATACAAAAATTAAATAAAATAAAATACTAAAATAATAGAGAGAAAGAGAATGAATAATAAGATGAATGGATAGACGAAACCTGCTGCAACGCTTAAGGCGTTATTGGCTCCTCTTGGTGTAAAAATACTAAAATAATATAGAGAAAGAGAATGAATAATAAGATGAATGGATAGACGAAGCCTGCTGCAACGCTTAAGACGTTATTTGGCTCCTCTCGGTGTAGAAGTCACGAACCGAACTGCCCCCAAAATCCAACAAGCCCACACAGAGTGCACGCTTAAGTGGAATAAGAAACTGGCTTAGAACTCTATCACCATAAAAGCACTCGGGCAACTAGAATAATATAACGTCAATGTTATATCTCACAAACTCTTACAACAGACTCTCTCTCTTTTAGTGGATACACACTTTGTGACTCGAATGGATGGAATGGCATACATAGGTCCCTTTTATATAGGCCTCTTGGTTGCCCAAGAGTCATCTCCAAATTCAAGGTACCCATTCAATTTAGGAATAATGGATTTAAAATTATTCCATGCATGGTTCTTTGTTCCACATTCAATAGGAATGACAAATTCAATATACATAATGGACTCCTTTATTGTCAATTCATGTATCCAACCTAAGTGCATCAATGGAATGAAAAACTTTCATATTCAATGCTTCATTCCACCCTAAGTTCATCATTAAGGGTGGTAAACGAGCCGAATGAGCTGAACTTTGACTTGTTAAAGCTTGGCTCGGCTCGGGACCGAGCTTCATTTCTTATTCAAGCTCGGTTCCTTGGGCTCGTGAAAAGCTCGGTTGAAACTCAGCTCGGCTCGTTTATTAAACAAACCAAGCTGAAGCTCGAACCAAGGCTCGGCTCAGGCTAGGGCTCGTTTAGCTAAAAAAAATGTCGTTTAGCATTTGAGAAGTCACATTTCACAAATCACAACACCTTATACATGCGAAAGTAATATAAGCTCGGGCTCAGGCTCAGGCTCGGTTCATTCCCCATTTTTATGTTAAGTAAACGAGCTCATCCAAGCTCGGGCTCGACTCGTTTACAAACCGAACTTTAAAAATTGTTCAAGCTCGGCTCGTTTGTCTAATCAAACGAGCTTGAAAGAGCTGCTCGGCTTGTTTACCAGCCCTATTCATCATAAAAATTCTACATACATGAATGCTACATAGTTAATGCATTAAATATGGTCACTCCATTCTAGGTTCATCTAGGAATCCCACACACATGAACATTGCATATTTAATTTCATAATTAGAGTTCAATGTACCTACTCCATTTACCAACACACATGAATCATGCCAAGTTCACATCCACATGCCATGTACTACATATACATAATATAGCCTTTGTCCATATTATAATCAAATCATATACTTTGCTAATTGGTGATTGTTGGAAAGCATGTGAGTAAGGCTGCCGAAAAAATTCTGAATTCGATCTGAATCTGTATCCGAAGAATAAAAAATATCCGATATTCAAATATTTAGAGTACAGATATAGATATCAATGTATCCGATCTGAAAAATATATGTATCTTTTATATATATATATATATATATATATATATATATTGCCCATATTGTTATCTTGTATGTTTAATCATAATGATAATAATTATAATACTATTAAATTTTCAGTGTATGATATCTAAAAGAGATAATAAGCCTTAAAATCTCAATTTTAATTTTCATCTCTCTCTAAAATATTACTTGATTATCCAAATTAATATTAATTTTTTAACATGTCAGTTATTTAAAAAATATTTGTATCTGATCCGTATTCGAAGGGATCCAAATAAAAAAATTAATATCCGTATCTGAATCCGTAAGTTAGAATATGGATATTGACATGTCCGATCCGCATCCATCCAATTGACATGCTTACATGTGAGGGATCAAGTTTGGAGTCAAAATATATTAATATATTTTTTCATATTAAACATAGAATTTAAATTTTTTTTAAAAAAAAACATTTCAAAAAACCAACGAAACCCATCTGTGTCTCTATTTTTCTTTCACACACAAACTCCTCTTATTGTTGTTGTTGGCAGGGGAATATCAACATGTCATAGATGGGTAATGCATGGGAAATGAATATTGAAAAAAAAAATTTATTATTATTTTTATATGTACTCCCAATTAAAGTTGAATTAGTTGGTTTAAAATTCAAAAATGTTGCCTGTAGTCCAATTTGCATCCTCTTAGCATGCATAAAATTGATTTTTATGAAATATTTATCAATAATGAAGTATATTTGTCTTCTATAAAAATAAAGTATTGACTGATATGAAATAAATGCATATATTTTATTTACATTTTTTGTAATAGAGTATACGGAGATAGTGGATATATACTGCACTAATTGGTTTTTATATATTGTGTTAGACATAGCAAATGCAAATAGGGTTTCAAAAAAGACTGAGTGTATTAGCGTCCATTAAGATTTAGAGTCGTGAATCATTTTATTTAAACTGTGGAGGTAAAAATCTGTACCTAATAAGAAGGTGACACGTGTCTAGAGTTACCCGAATGTAAATCACCGCATCTGATATCCTGTAACCCGGTTTGGCGATGACAAAACCGTAAAGCTACAAACACGCACTCCCGATCAAGTGAGACATGAACGGGCCAACTTCTCATTGAGATGAGTTAGGTTTGGTCAGACGGTCCCACACCTCGCAGGCAAATGCCATCCCGAGCAAGTGAGACCCAACCAGATTGAATGAGGTCTGGTCAGACGGTTGCAACTCGCATGCGAATGACAAGGTACAAGCCGAACAAGATTCTGTGTCTTGATCAGACCAAGACCACGAGGAAGACCTCAGAAACGGTCAAACACTCATAACACCAGTAACTATTAGATGAATGATTAACGCTTATTACTCATGAAAACATGGGTAATCAAGAGCACGTTCAGCTACAATAAAATAGGGCAGTTACTACAAAACTCACTCACTAAACAACTATTAAGGGATTGTTATTACAATGGC
Source organism: Acorus gramineus (assembly GCA_030737835.1). Lineage (NCBI taxonomy): Eukaryota > Viridiplantae > Streptophyta > Magnoliopsida > Acorales > Acoraceae > Acorus > Acorus gramineus. Next base: position 19,622,948 of record CM060855.1, on the reverse strand, counting down.
TATGAGGTCAGTGACAACAACTATTTAGCCCATGAACCATATAAGAGCATATCCAACCACACTCCATATCTCTAAATTTGGAGGGTGCTGTGCTCCAACTACACTCCATATCTACCTGTAAATTTGGAGATTTGGATTTGACCCTCCATATTTGGAGGCCACCTCCAAATCATATTTTTCACTTGTTACTTTATACACTAATTAATTCAATCTAATGTATATTTAGATCCGCTAATTCATTTTTAATAAAAATACTATACTTTGGAAGATCTGATCGAGACCTTCAAAATGAGACTAATAATAAATTATTTTAGAATTGATTTTAAATAAATCCTCATACGTTTGATTATTCAAGAATTATTTTATTTATTTAATTAAAAAATTATTAATTTAAAATAACTCCAAAACCATTTAATATGAGACTCATTTTAAAGGTCTAAATGAGATATTTTCAATGGTATAATTTTTATATAAATAGATTAATAATAATATAATAATATTTATTAATGAGTTTTCATATAACATTATATGATTTAAAAAATGATAAGAAAAAATAGAGGATAATGGTTGGAGTGCAACACCCTCCAAAAATGAATTTCCTCCAAATATGGAGGGTTAACCCTCAAAAATTGAATTTCCTCCAAATAGAAAAAGGTGAAGTAGGTTGGAGATACTCTAAAAGGAGAGGTTAACAGCAGACTAAGGTATGTGTTATCTTCTGATCAAGTCACATTAATGAGGGGTTGAAAAATTACTAAGGAGTTGATCAAGCATGTTCGGATTCGAGAAGAATGCCCGACCGACTAAGTTGACTAAATGTGAAAAATACCTCCTCAAAAACAATTGTGAAAAGCTTTGTTTTCACATATAATATTAATATATGGTTTCGAGGGGTTGAAAAATTACTGATTTTGATGTTTTAGTAATTTTTTTAATTTATTTTGATTATTAATCATTGCTATATTGAGTCACTGATTTTTTGGAAGTGAAATTTTAAATTCTATTTATAAAATATAAGATCAACTGAGATTCTACTATGTTTTCTTGATCAATTTCTTTTTTTCATTTTGATTTGTTCAATATTTTTTTATGCTTCACCTTTTTCTATTATAATAATATTGATATATTTTAGTTATAAATCTTCTATACATTATTTCATATCACTAAGGCTCCACTTAGAAAACGGGTAGCGATTTAAAAAACATTGTTTTAACATATTGAAGAAATCGACAAAAATACATATGAAACATATAAATTTTTGACATATACAGAATCCACTGACACAAAAGCTAGGCAAATGCCCTACCAAACGGGGCGTAAATGCAGGAAAGAAGAAAAAGAAATTAAATTTTAATCTAAATTGTCATTACTTAATAACTCACTTATTATCTAACTTATCATATATTTATAATTATTTTTTAGTATATATTTCTTTGTCTTTGGATGCTTTTGCCCTTCCTCTAATTCTTGGCTACGCGTTGATTGTTGGGATGAGTGTTTTGTCAGTAATTAATGAGAAACTCTGAGGGGATCTCTTAATAGCATTGATATTTGTTGTCAGGTTGAGCCATGCAGTGAAATATGTGAAAAATAAAGCATTTGATACCAGCAATGGTTTGACCAGTGAATTAAAAAAAATAAAAAATTGAGACATAAATACAATGAACAATAAAGATAAAGAAACAAAAGGTTGAATCAGAATTTAAAAAATTAAAAATAATAATTTAAAAACTCATACAAAAAATTTGAAGATAAGTTGATGGATCTTTAAAAATCTAAAATCTTCAAAATAAATACTCTCATTGGAGTTGCTCTAAACATCCCTAATGTCCCAACTAGCTCTTTTAACAAATGAGTTTGAGTTATGTTATGCTCAATTTTATTTTATAGTCACAAATGTAATCCTATATATCTCGTTAGTCCCATTTACTCATTGTATCGAAGTATATATCTCATTAGAATTTTTTTACATTTTTAACAAACTTTGTAATTTAATTAATTGAAATACATATTTCACATTTTATAATTGTGCATCTCTCATTAGATGAGATATTATGATGTAAAAAAGTATTATGGGATACAAGAATATTGATATGGCAGGGATGAGAGATCTATTGAACAAAGATTTATTAATAAACATTTAATAAAACTATGTTTGCTTTTGTAGCCGATATAAAAATTGTTCAAATTAAATTAAATATAAAAACTATCTTTGTCATTAGGATGAACATAACATTTTCTATCAATAAAGAAAGAAGAAAATATTGTTTATGGAACCTTGTGAAATGAATGATAATGTTACATTCACAATATTTTTATTTTAAAAATCTAAAATATTGTTTATTAAATTAAATATTCAAATTAAATTAAATATAAAAACTATCTTTGTCATTAGGATGAACATAACATTTTCTATCAATAACAAAGAAGAAAATATTGTTTATGGAACCTTGTGAAATGAATGATAATGTTACATTCACAATATTTTTATTTTAAAAATCTTTTCATTCAAAAAGCATGTAGTAGGGGTGACAAAGCTCAACTATTTTTTTAATCGCATAAGATGAAGTCATGCCTTTCTCGTGGCCTCTGGTTCTCTTGATTATCAAAGAAAATGTAAAGACGATGGACTTAGGCAAAATGTTTTGTGAAATAAACCATAAGATTTTATTTTATATACAATGGAGAATGTGACAAGAGGTGTGAAAGGGAAAATGTTATTGTATTCTGACCCAATGACAGTGCACCATGTGTCCACAGTTCATGACCCGATTAAAGAGAACCTATGGCCCGAATAGCTAGCCCACGATCTGCAAGTACGGCCATCGGCCAACTCACATTCCATGACCAGAAGATTTCAAGTTAAAACTAGGATCAAATCCCAACAGAATATATGATTTTGTGGTTATCAAAACAGATGCCCGAAAATCCTAGATCGATCACAAAATACTCTAAATCTAGGGATTTCTTCCCCATCCATTCAATTGGGAAAGATCGACGGTCGATACTAGGGAAACCCAAATCGGCTCTATAAAAAAAAGAATTTTTTTTTTTAAAAAAATCCTAGATAGCCACTTTGTTGACTTGTGCATTAGACGGTCTTTTGCTGGTCACCCCCTCCCCATGTTTTCGATGTTCGAGGATTTGGATCGTCGACGGCAACCACCATCCAATCGGAGAAGAACAAGAGTGGATAGATCGAACAACCCAAATAGAATTCACCAATTTTATAGTGTGTTAATATAAAAATGGCCATTAGTAGCCACAAACTTGTAAATAAATGAGCCGCCCGCTTGAGAACTAAAATTAATTTTCAGAAATAGTTTTTTCCATAAAAGTTGCTTTCAACCATTATTTTTTCATAAAAGTTAAATGTACAATTTTTTTCATAAAACTTTTTTGTCTTTTAGCACATGAAAAGCAAATTCTAATCCAAAAACTTAAATTTAAACACACGCATTTGGAACTTATTATCTCAGAATCAGTTTTGATAATCAATTCCAAAGAGGGTCTACGAGATGCGATTTATTGACTCAAATTGATTTTGGATATAAATAAATTCATTGCAATAAATATTTATTTTATATGAAGATACATAAGTACTATTCTCAAATACAAAAAAATAATTAAAACACATGAATACTACATGGGTCTGTCTCTATATCAAAAACTTAGTATGAAAATTAATAATCAATCCTAAAACTGAATCTTTTGAGAAAGAGAAAACTTATTTGTAAGGAAAATGTTAAGAATAGTCTCTTGCACAATCTCACATGCACTGTCCACATATTTTGATTATTTTAAATATAGTTAAAAAATAAAACATATATAGTCGAATGAAAAGATAAGATCTAATTCCCGAGAGAGGATCTTTATTTCTTCGTACATATGAAACTCATTTGAAAAAAAAAATGCATGTTTCATTTAGGCCCCGTTTAGTTGCACGTTTGGGACAGCCTTTGCTTTTCAAAAGCTAAAAAGTTAAAATCGTACATTCAAATGGGACAATTTTATTCAGAATCGTAAATTGGATTCTTTTTAATTTTTCTCTCAAAATCCGTGTTTTAAAAAGTTTAAAAACATTGTTTTTTTATCGGAATCGATTTTTGAATTAAAAATCAAATTTTCCTGTCAAACATCAACTGCTATGAAATATTGATTCTTAACATCAACTCACTGTTATAAAAACAAAAATAAAAACCAAGGAAAACAAGTTAAGAACTCACCTGGGAAGTGCAACAGCAGTTGCAAGGCCGCAAATACCAGCTCCAACAATCACAAGGAAAACAAGTTAAGAACTCACCTGGGAAGTGCAACAGCAGTTGCAAGGCCGCAAATACCAGCTCCAACAATCACAATGTTATTCTCCACACAGACCTTCCCTCTTGTTGGTGTTGTTGGGATGGCTGTTTTGTCAGTAATTAATGAGAAACTCTGAGGGCAACTCTTAATGGCATTGATATTTGTTGCCAGGTTGAGCCGTGAAATAAATGTGAAATATAGCATTTGGTCATGGTTTGTCTACGTGTCCCTAGGAAGTACTCAGAATTAGGTTGGATATATATATATATATTGGGGGGGGGGGGGGGGGGGGGGAGAGGGGTGGTTGGATATATATATATATATAGAGGCGACGGCGACGATGGGATGCTACCGTGCGCACGGTGCATCCCTCGTGCGTCCCGTACGGTCGACATTCTCGCGATCGCACGGTCGATGTTTTTCTTTTTAAAAAAAAAAAAAAACGAAAAAAAAAACGCGGTCGTCGTTGACGGGGGCGACGGGGGTGACAGGGGTCGACGACGGGGGTGACGTCGACGGGGGTGACGGGGGGTCGACGGGGGTCGACGGGGGTGACGGGGGTCGACGCGGGTCGCGGTCGTCGTCGATGGGGGTCGCGGTCGTCGGTCGGCGGGGTCGCGGTCGACGGGGTCGCGGTCGTCGTCGATGGGGGTCGCGGTCATCGATCGACGGGGGCGACGGGGGTGACGGGGTCGTCGTCGACGGGGTGACGTTTTTTTTTTCGTTTTTTTTGTTTTTTTTTTAAAAAAAAATCGTCGACTGTGCGATAGCGAGAACGTCGATCGTACGGTCGACGTACGGGGCGCACGAGGGGTGCACCGTGCGCACGGTCGCACCCCATTGTCGCCCTATATATATATAATATATATATATATTTCCACGAGTTGCTAGGGACTTGTGGAACTTTCTACCTTTATTTATTTATTATTATTATTATTATTATTATTATTATTATTTTACACTAATTCTTAGTTAGATCAAACTCATCTTTAGAAAAATCTGATGGTATGTTTTCAAGCTCTTGAGAGTCATTGTCCGTTCCTTGAGAATCACCATCTTCTGGCGTTTGAGAGCATCTTCTAACCCTTGAGTCCCTCCCGGACGTTGAGAGATGGTGGCCATTGTTGCTGGCAGAGTCGCCTTTTCTCCTTTGAACATTTTAAACATGTGCTCATATGCCTTTAATTCAATTGATTCCTATTAAATTTGGGAATCTTTCAGTGTATTCTCCTTGCCCTTGTTTAATAGGGCTAGCGCCATGCCGAACAGCAAGTTGGTGTACAACAATTTTAGGATCCAATCCTGGCATCTCTTTGTAAGACCATGCGAAGACGTCTTTGTACTCCTGAAGAAGTTTAACATATGCAGCTTCTTCTTCTGGAGCTAGAAGTGCACTAAGAAAGGTTGGGCGTGGATCTTCTTCGGTGCCCAGATTGACTTCTTTTAAGTCGTCTACGGTGGATTGTTCTCTTTCATCAAGGTCAGGATGTGCGTCCAGCAATTCGTCGTCCGAATGAGAAGTATTCTCAATGTTTGGCTCGTCATGAATGGAATTGTGGTTGACGGAGACAACAATGGATGTAGAAGAATCATCCATGGGAGCATCAGAAGGTGGACGAGTAGTGATGACTACTGTCCTTGGCTTGACACAAGAAGGATCATTCGATGCAGACACTTGAATGGTGGTAAGCTTTGAGGAGAAAGGATACATAGGGCTATTTGAGGACGTCGTAAGTTGTTGACCCTCCTTGTGATTGCCCCCAAGTCGGCGACGTTGTCGGGTGGGGCGAGTGGGCTCCATGGTTGTCTTCGAAATGGGAGCGATCGGTCCCAAATGACTGAATACTGAATGTTAAGTCGATGGAGCATGGACAACCTTGGATTTTGTCTTTGATTTTTCAGGCCTTCGGGATACTGAAGTAACCCTTTGTTTGGGGTTTTGTTGTACAAAATGAATCTCTTGACTGACTTCATCATGTCCCCTGAGCCTAGCTTGATGTTGTGTTTGTCTGCCTCGTGTTCTTGTACACTTGGATTTTGACTGAGTATTGTCGATGGACGCCGATGTTGGATTAACTTGAGATGATTGCGGCTCGGACGTGGAAGAATTGTTCGTCATCTCCACTTGAATATGATTAGAGGAGAGGTCTCCTCTGATGGCTGACTTAACAACGATTGGAGTTGGCACAAAGCCCAGGCCACGTCTGGATATAGGTATCTTTTCTCCGGCATGAATGAGGTGAGCTTGAGTCTTGGTCATCCCGCACGGGATTGTTTTTGGGGGAAGCGTCCCTAGAGATGCCATATCGCTAATGTGGAAGCCCGCCTTTTGTAGCAATTTTGACGACTTCTTGCTCCAATGACCTTCTGGTACGAAGCCTGACAATGGAGGGGTTGTCACTGATGTAGGTGACAAGGCATGCAAGGGCAAAATCATCTTTTGCTGAAGTGCGACAATGTCAGCTTCGGTGAATAATGACTGCAATTTTGATGTGAATAGTGGTTGTTCTGATGTACGATGCGCTTTGGAAATGAGGCGTAACACAGGGCCAACTTGAGCATTGGTTGGAGGATGTGGATTGGTTCCCCGTACATGCTTGATTCGCATCTTTCTGTTAGAAGTAGATGTAGTTTGCTCTTCAACATTTTTCTTGATGCCGTGTGGAGTTTTCATCGGCAATGCTTCGGCGACTACACCCGTTGCTTGATAGAATTTGACATCAGCAAGATGTATTTCTGTTTTGGTGAAGGGTTTGCTGTCAGCAGCGACACATTTTTCCACACCGTCTTTATAATATTTGAAGCATTGGTGCCAAGTAGAGACGACTACCCCATTTTCATGTAGCCATGGCCTCCCCAATAGAAGACGATATGAAGTTCTACAATCAATGACATGGAAGAGAATCATTGTATCAAGTTCGCCAATTGAGAGCTTTAGGCGTATAATGCCAATAGTAGACTGTCCGGCTTGGTTGAACCCTTGAATAACCAATTGGCTTTGAGAAAGCTCACTGGTTGTAATGCCTAATTGTTCCATGGTCTGGACAGGCATGATGTTGACAGCAGAACCACAATCTAGCAATATGCGAGTTATTTGCTTCTCTCTGATGTATCCTGACACATAGAGGGGCCTATTGTGAAGGCGGACTCCAAGTTGCAGGTCTTCATCAGAGAAAGATATGGTGAAGTTGCAAGACGGTGATGCCCCCTCTCCTTGATTGGCTTCAGATTCTCTCTTATAATCATCAGGGTTGGTCAAGACTGCTGCCATGGTGAGGCGTGCTCCTTCCGAGAGGTGCAACGCTTCAATGAGAGGTAGATGAAGAATAGCCTCCTGGTAGGAAGCGGAATGATCTTCAGTAGCTTGTGGGCTGACGAGGGCCTTTTCATCATCGGAATGGTCAACTTTGGAAGACTCCGCCAAGCTAGAGGTAGTAGGGAGCATTTCAACGCTCTTTATTTCTGAATCATGGACCTCCACCATATAGCAAGTCTCCGTGGGAGAGGTTGAAGAAGAACTGGAAGGAGGGAGTGTTTCAAGGGCGTCGGCTTCAATGGAATCTGCCAGAGTAGGTGGACCCGGGAGATTCTTTTCAATAAGATCTGCAGGGTCTGTCTGGGTTGCTTTGGATATTTGCCTTGTAGCCATCCTCCTTACTTGGGAATCTGGGAAACACGACTCCTCATTGCGCATCTTCATAGTCCATCCTTCTTCGTCGATAAGGTCTCCCTCCCTTGGAGTTTGGGATTCCGATGCTTCGTCTCCCCACCCATCAGGGGCAGGATGTACTTCTGGTTCTGGCATAGGAGTGACATCAGTGTCAAGAGGAAACAACTCTCCCCTGAAGCAGCTCGAGCAGGGAGAGATGGAGCATTTGGGGCAAAGCCTTCTGAAATATTCTTCTTCTTTAAGAGTTCTTTCGTCAATCTTGAGACGATGTGTATTCCTCCCGAATGCTGAAACTTGATATTCATCCCGAGAAATGCGTTCCAGATGTGGATCATATCGCATACGAGCATGTGTGCAATTACAAGTCGGCAATGGCTTTGGTGGATCAAGCTCCTTTGGGATTTGAACAGGTGAGAAGAAACCGAAGGAGACTGATGTTGTATTTGCTGATGCGACATCTCCCAAGTCAAGCTCAATTTTTCCCTGACGTGCAAGATCCATCACCTTCTCTTTGAACACGAAGCATTGCTCAATGGGGTGGCTAACCACCCTATGATATTTGCAGTATAGCAGGTCATTGACACGATCTGCTTGTTCAGGCCTCTTTGACTCGGGGAGTTCAATCATCTTCTCTTTGAGTAACTGATCGAACATAGCGGAGACTTCGGAGTCTGGGAAAGGGTACACCTTGGCTTTAAGTTCTTCAAGGGTCATTCGTGGCGCTTTCTTCTGAGAGGAGCCTGGATCAAGTTTGCTTTTGTCTGCTGCACCACTCGTCCCCCATGGTTTTGAGGAAGACGCGATATTGACGACATTCACATGCTTCTTCTTAGGCGCAGATGCTTTGTCTTTGTCATCTTTCGCAAAGTCCTTCGGCTTGAAGTCTCTGTGAGTGGCCAAGCTAATCTCCATATCGTGCGCTCGAGTAGCCAATTCTTCAAAGGTATGAGGTTTGATTCCCTTGAGAATGTAGAGAAGGCCCCAATGCATGCCTTGGATGCACATTTCGATTGCTGAAGTTTCTGACAATCGATCTTGCGAATTAAGGGCAAGATTCCTCCACCGGTCAATGTAGTCAATCACCGATTCTTCCTTGCGTTGTTTAACTGCAGCCAACTCCATCATGCTGACAGTACGGCGAGTGCTATAGAAGCGAGTGAGGAATTCTCGTTCTAAAGCCTCCCAGCTATCGATTGATGCGGCAAAAGATCGACGTACCAATCGGATGCATTCCCCTTTAGGGAGAGCACGAATTGCTTCACCATCAAGTCGCCATAAGTGCCAGCATTGTTGCAGGTTTCGATGAAATGGGCAATGTGCTGTTTTGGATTGCCCTTCCCATCAAAATGCTGAAATTTTGGTGGTTGGTATCCCGATGGAAAGTGGAGCTGCTGGATGCGTTGAGTGTACGGCTTTGAATACCCCGCTGAAGATTGGACATATCCGCCATTTTGAGTGCGGACCATGTCTGCCACTGAAGCTTGAGATGCCGCGAGAACTGTTGTTGGAGGAATAACCATCGATTGCTCAATGGGCAAAGTTGATGCAGGGACAGCATTTGGTGACACGGGTACCTGATTTGAGGCGCCGGTATCATTCTTCGAGCCCAATTTTTGGAGAAGAATGCTAATTTGACGGTCCTTCTCCATTATCATTTGAGTCATCTACGCCATGGATTGATTGAGTTGCTGAATTTGCTCCTCGAGTTTGGACATCGAGGGATGGTTGTGAGTGCGCCTTGCCCCCGGCGTGGGCCCGTCGGATCTGGCATTGGCGTCGTCATCGGTGTTATATATGTGTCACTTTTAACCTTCTGGTCACCATTGGGACATTCTGGCAGTTTTTCGGTTTTTTTCGTTTTTCGATCAGAACCGCTAAAATCTTGGACTGTTAGCTATCGTCCTGAGTTTGAGGACTTCGATCAAGAATCTACCTGCATATTATGTGTCCTGGTGCCATTCCAAGCCGCTCACGAAAATTTCGTCGAATTCCGGTAACGTCTCAGAATTTCACAGTTCCGGGGCGTATCCGGGTTTTGATCGAGCGAGAAGTCATTGGGAGAGTTGACTTGGTCAAAGTGGACCCATGGACTTGGTCAACCCCTTTTGTTTTTATTTGTGGTTGAGTTGACCCAAGTCAAAACTCACTTAAACCCTCACTAATCCTTTCTTAAGCCCTAATTAAACCTAGTTAGGCTAATCTAAGTGAGAGGATTATATATAAGTGAATCTAAAAAATTAGCCCCCCACTATTCATCTTCTTCTCCACTTGATTTCTCTCTCCCCCTCTCTTTTTTTCTTGATTTTAACCTGGCTAGAGAGGTTAAAATCAAAAGCACAAAGAAGAGAATGGTTAGATCTCATCCCGATCTATCTACCAGTGGTTTCGGATTCAAGTTCCGACGTGTTTAGCCCCCTCTTACCCCCTCTTTTCTCCCCTGATTTCAACCATTTCGAGGGCTGAGGAAGAGCTTGGTGGTGGAGGTCTTTGGGGAGGTATTTCGGTGCACGAAGAGCTCCCTCCTTTCCTCTCCTTTCCTTGGGTAAGGGTTCTTTCCTTCTTTTCCATGTTTAGATGCATGTTAGGGGGGTTCTTTTGGGTGTGTGGTGGCAGTTGGTGGCTGTCGGTGGTGGTTTGGGGCGGTTGGAGGCCATTGGTGGCCGGTGAGGGGTGGTAGGGTGGCTCGGGCAGGCAGGCAGGGCAGGCGGGCTGTCCCGGGTAGGCTGGCAGGCAGGCAGGGCAGCGCAGGCAGGCGCAGGGCTGGGCGCTGTCGGGCACTGCGCAGGGGCGCGTGGACGAGCGGGTGGTGTGCGGGTGCTGCGCAGGGGGCGTAGTGCGCGCAGGGCGAGCAGTCGGTGCGAGCGGGAGTGTGAGCGGGCAGGTGTGCGGGCGCTGCGCTGGGGCGCAATGCGGGAGCTGCGCTGGGGAGCAGTGCGCGCGGGTGCACCCGGGGCTGGTCGAGCGAGGGGTGCGAGCGGGTGAGGCGAGCCGGTGGTGCGCGCGGGGTGCGCGCGGGGCGAGGCGTTGGGGCGCAGGGCGTGCGGGTGTGCGCGGGTTGCTGCGCTGGGGCGCAGTGGGCGCGCGGTGCACCCGGGAGGCTCGGCGGGGTGTCCGGGCGTGCGGGCTGGGCTTGGCCGTGTGACTGGGAGCACGGGCTGAGGCGCGGCTGTGCGCCTGGGTCGGGTGGCCGCGCGTACGGCTGCCCGGGGGTTCAGGAGTGAGTCGGAGTGCTCAGGCTCGCGTGCGTACAGGCCGTTTGTGTGCTTGTCCGAGTGTTGTGTATTTTAATATATTTTTGAATTTATTTGTGTATTTTACTCACCGAATTGATTACCCTATTTTGCAGATCTTGACGGACGGTTGCGCGACGACCCGACCATCGGTGAGTGGGGCAATCCAACCCAGTAGGGAGGCGTTATATGCACTTGGGCGTATGCCGTCCTCCCCTAGGGCACCATGGATTTATATTAACTGTTATAATGTGTAATCCATGCAAACAGGATAATGTGTAGTATGCATGCCACCCTAGACTTTGTATGCTAGGGACTTATACCCTTAGGATATGTGTAAGAGCCATGCATCCTGTCACCCTGTTCTCATGCTAGGAAGCCTCGCCTATGCATGCGTCCTATTAGTTTGATTATTAAATTAAATGCTAGCATGCCTTGTATAATATTATAGGGAGGGGCCTTGCGAGGTCAACATTGAGACCCGGGCTAGGGTACTCCGTGTTCCTTGTTTGGTTGTCGGGATGTCCTGTATTGAGACCTCATGCTGCCCTCCCAAGGTTTCTTGTCCCAATAATATTATAACTCTTGTTAATAATTAATATTATAACTCTTGCTAATAATTATTATTATACTCTTGTTAATAATTATTATTATATATGTTCCCCGCATCTTGGTTATGCGCCCTGGAGGAATTCTGAAGAATTCATGGCATTAGAGTTGTTATGAGGTGTTGTCTGCGGATCCGAGTGGATCATATGCGATGGATAGGCTGTTCTGTTCCATTTGTTGGATCCGTGTAGAGACTACCCCGGCGTTGGAAAGGCTGTCCCGTGCAGGGGCTCCCATCAGTAGGCACCTCCTGATTTGGGACGGACTGTGCTGAATGTGGGGGTGGCCAAACGGCCTACGGAGTGGGGAGAGACTATCGGTGGACCAAGGGTGACCATCAGCCTAGTCAGTCCCAATATCCTATGTCACCATATTGAGGGGTGAGGGTGAGGGTGCGGTGGGTCGGCGATGTAGCGACCCACTGGATTGTAAGTCCCAATATCCTTTGTCACTTATTGAGGGGTGAGGGCGAGGGTGTAGTGGGTTGGCGATAGCAACCTACTGGTTTTGTGTAGTCAGTCCCAATACCCTTTGTCACCTATTGAGGGGTGAGGGTGAGGGTGTAGTGGGTTGGCGATAGCGACCCACTGGATTGGTGTAGTTCCTGCCATTTTGTGGCTTTCAATAATGAGATTGTGGATTAATAATATCTGGTTGTGGTTAATATAAGCTGTGATGCATGGGTTGTGCTGTTCACTTAGCGTGTGGCTCACCCCTCGCATAATATTTTTCTCCAGAGTCATCTGAGTCGGATCCAGAGGAGGAGCTCCCCGAGGGACTTCATCAGTAGCGGAGTAGCGCCACGTCCCGCGAGTATCAGAGGCTATCAGCATCCCTTGTGATTGTATGTGTTATATCCCGTGCTTGGGCACGTGTCTGTATATTATTTGATGTCTTTGTATATATTGGCTCTCACAGGACAGTTGATTATGTATCGAGTCTGTAATATGTTTTTGAGTTACAGATTCAGTCTTTTAGCTTCCGCTATTTGTGTATATATCATGTCAGCCCCTGCTTTTGTCTGTATTGTCATTTTAGCTGTTGTGTGAGTATGTTATTGAACTCCTGTTTAGACTGATATCATATATACACTTGTCGCATCCCGGGGACGGCCGCCCTGGGGCGTGACAATCGGAGATTTAATTACGCTGAATTACAGTCTCCACTTCATCTTTGGTACGCGCTAATGGAACATGAGTACCAAGATCATTTGAATCGTCATGCACCTCCTGTGCCGTTGCATTATTGGCATTCTTCATCGTACCTTCGTCTTCCATTTCTGGAACGAGGGTTGATGTCGTAGCTCTAGCTCGCCTAGTGTAGACGCACATGCCAGGAGTGGTGACCGGTTTTGCATCGTGCGCCTCCTGGAAAAGATTTTCCAAGCCTCCTTGTTGAAGTGAAGTAGGGTCAACAAGAGGCGTTTCGCTTGCAGGAATGGCATTGGTGTTGGCTTCGGCCATGGTTGTACTTCGAACGCCTTAGAAGAAGGAAGTCCGAGCTTGACGGAAATGAGGGATGAGAGGAGATGATTGTCCCACCGGGCGTGCCAAAAATCTGTAGCGAACAAAAATGTCCCTTACAAATTTTAAAGAAAATGATATGCTCGGAGAGCAAATCAATACATAAAAAGATGACGTGGGTACAACTCGATCTTTTAATCCTCTGATCCTCGGTCTCCTTTGAAGAGTGTCTCGAGAATTACAACTTCAGGGATTTTTATAAGTTTGTGAAAATTTAAAAGGAAGATGAAGAGGCTTGCAGTGCGTGATCCTTCGGGTCTTTTGAGTTTGAGCCTTGTTGTTTTTAGGACTAGCGGTGTTTTGCTCTTCACCCTTCTTGAATTTCTAAACTTGAGATTTGATTTGAAGCCGCTTTTTCTTGATCTTCCCTTCTCTGGACTTTCTCCTTCGTGAACAAAGTGAAGATATTCTTTAAGAAGAATGTGGAATTGAGGGAGAGTTTGTATTTCTCTCCCTTGGATTTTCTCCACACTTTTCTTTAAGAAGAAGGTGGAATCGAAGGAGAGTTAGTATTTCTCTCCCTTAGATTTTCTCCACACTTTTCTTTTTCTTCTTCTTTGGCTTTGTCACGCCCCAAGGCGGCCGTCCCTGAGACATAGCAATATATATAGTATCAGCTATCAAGTACAAGAGGTCAACAATGACTCCAATAAATAACACACAAGCTGGCAAAGCAATGATAACTGATAACTCAACTGAAAAGGCAGAAGCATAAAATATCAATAAGTTTGTAAACCAAAAATATCATTACAGACTTGAATATACAATCAATGTCCTGTGAGAGCCAAGTCTAGTCCAAATAAAATACACCCTGTGCCACATGCACGATTTACAATACATAAATAATGACTCTAGGACTGCTGACAGCCTCGCACTCGCCACCCGCCAGACAGAACGCTCCATGCACATAAGACCACGCCACAGGGAAGCTCCAGCTCCACGCCCAACACTGCCCCTGAAAAGAAACAGTATGCGAGGGGTGAGCTACAAGCTCAGTGAGTGGCTGAAAACCAATCACCAATACAACAGTTCAATACTAAAGCAATTTCCTTTCAAGGAAAACATGGGTGGAAACCCAATGGATAACAAGGTCACGCGGCGGCGCTTGGGACTTTTGGGGAGAGACCATACCGTTGGTCGAAGAGACGCGGAATTACTGGTCTACACAACACTACTGGATCATCTACATCTAGATAATTGCCCAACGTTGTCTCTAAACATCGATCGTAACCGGACCCAAAAACTAGGGGAAAGGACGAAAAATGAATGGGTCACGTGGTGACGTGACTTCACTTCATCCTCACCCTCACCCCTAAGGGTGACACAGGACTGTTGGAAGAAAACCTTTTGTTCTACACCCTTCGTCATCCGGTAGCCCTCTCCCGAGTAGCCTCTACCTAGTATACTCCCATGATCAGTACATCTGCCGAACGCATCGGTAGTACCTACAGGTGGGAGCCCTCTGTCAGGACAGCTTTAACGTCGGGTAGCTTCAACGCGGATCTGAAGAAGGGGAGAACGATTCCACGCTCGCAAAAATCATCCGGTAGCCCTCTCCCGCGTAGCCTCTACCTGTCGGCCTTCCACGATCGGTGCATCAGCCAGATGCATACCGCGATACACATAAGTAGCACTTACAAGTGGTGGCACCCAAACAGGACAGCTTCAACACTGGGGTGTTCGACGCACGACGATGTCGGGAGGAAGCACCCCACGTTCGCAAAGCGAACCCTATGGGGAAGTCAACTATGCTCAATAATCACATATCTAGGATAACGAATACTCTTGGACTCCCACACGAGTGCATTGCTCAGACGCGAGGGGTTACCTCTGCTCTCACGCAGAAATAAGCCCAAGGCATATAACCCAATAGGCGGTTCATATACGCGCCTAGCACGGGTAGGCTAACTTAATGCCAAAGCTACCGGTTTAACAAAACCGATACAACAAATGAATTCTCCTGAATTCCATTCAAGTGCATCACACGGATGCAAGGGCGATTACATCGCTCGCGCACTAACTAATGAGGTACATCCCGACAGCGGGTCGTACCCATGCCTATTTCAGATAGGCCTAATTAGTTTTAACATGTGCATATATATAACAGGAGAATCATATCATAGCTATGTGCATGAACCATATGCACAATCATCTAATAATTGACTATAAGGGTAACCCCTAACATGGATTTACATCATAAACAACAAATCATACAACATGCACACATGGTATGACTCACTTAAACATGCATACATGGCCATTAATCATATAAGCACACAAGGCATAACTTAAGCATGCGTTGGATATCACCAACTTAAAAGGGAAGGGTCAAGCGTGATCTCGCGCACTAACAGGTGCATGCCAATATTCCAAATGAACCTGAGTCGAGTAGGAAATCACATCTACTTACTCAGTTCGTGCAGAGGGAGAGGGCGAGAGAGAGATCATCATCTCTTGAAGTTGGTCATAGCTTTTCCCCATTAGCTTGGGCGCAACAACTACACCACGCCCTTGAATCTTATCACAAGGGAATATTAGGCATGTGCTCGTTATTAACCCAGACTTCATCATGATGGATATTCCAATTAATATGGTAGGAGTAGTATTACAATACTACCTAAGGCATGCCCTATTCTATACATCCATACACATTACAGAAATACATGCCCATACTAGAGAGGCGCATGCGATACAGTCATTCATACATGGATACAATACATGCAATATAAGCCTAGCATGCAAGATATCTAACATATTATAGTTTAAGCATGGCCATACTACTTATCTACACAAGTAGTATAGCTAGGGTGCCCCATCGATGCGCGACGCACGACTACGTGCATCAAGCGCATCTCAATGAGTTGGATCAAACCACTCACCGCAACCCGGGACCTCGCGCATCCCATCCGATGAGATCTGCAAGGTAAGGGCATCAGAATGGTAAGTATAACCACATTAAAACACTTAGAATTTACTAGAAATACCAAAGACTTAGACATGCACGCATACGGGCTCGCACGCAAGCGACCACGCACGTACGCATGCATGCGCGAGTGCCCCAGCACCAACCCGAGCCCCTAAGCAACCCTGCACGTGCCCCTACAAGCGCGCGCTGGCGCACGCACGCGCGCGCACGCACTAGCGCCCTGCCGCATGACCAGGCGCGCCCAGACACGCACCCGGGCGCACTCACGCACACGACCGCCTGCATCGCGCGCACTGCCAGTGCCCGCACGAACCCGCGCGCCCGCCTACGTGCGCGCACGCGAGCAGACAGACCCGCGCGCGTGCCCAGAACCCTTTAACCCCTACCCCACACTCCACACTCACCCTAAACCAACTACCTAGCATGCATGACTTCCCAACAACTCCTAAAGCCATGAAAAACCAAAGAAAAGAAGGGGGAGAGCTCACCAAGGGAGGGGGAATGAAAGGGGGAGATTCGGGGGCCCTCGATGCACCCGCGACCACCTCAACCACTACCACCACCTCCACAGCCTCTCCTCAGCCTTCTTTGGCTGAAAAACAGGGGGGCGGAAGACATGAGAGGGAGCTTGAGAGAAGAGAAACCACAACAACAACAACACACACAAACCTACCTTCTTGCACTTCCTTCTTCACCTTCTCCTTCAATTGCTTCTTCCTCCTCCTTCTTCACACACAAAGAGGGGAAAAAGAGACCAAGAGAGGGAGCTTGAGAGAGTTCCACGAAATGGGAGAGAGGGGGAGAGAGAGAGAAGGCAAAAATGTCATTTTCATGCCCAAATAGTGTTTAGGGTGACCATAAGGTGGTGAGGTTAGGGTTAGGCTCACCCTCACTCAACCACTCATTTTTGCTTTATTGGGAAGCGTGCGGAGAAGCACCACACACTCAAAAATATCTCACCCACCGAAACCCAGTAACGGCCAAACCCGGATGCGATTCGGAACTGCATATTTTTCAAAATGTTACCGGAATTCAATGAAATTTTTATGGGTAGTACAAAACGGTACCAAGACCCATAATATGCAGTTAGATTTTCAATCAGAGTACTCCAACTCCCGCAAGTAGCTAAAAGCTAAAATTTTAGCGACTCCGATCGAAAAAGAAAAAGGCCCTAAATGACCCAGATGTGACCAAGGCTTAACCGAAATGGCTCCAAATGACACAGGCATAACAAGCTTTCTTGACTTCTCTTTCTTTTGTGAGTTCTTCAAGAAGAAAGTGGAATCGAGGGAGAGTTTTTATATCTTTCCCTTAGATTTTTCCCCACACTTCTTCTTCTTTCTCTTGCTTTTGGTGGGTTCTTCTTCCTTCTCTCCCTTGGCTTTTTTTTGTGGGTAAATTTTTTTCCTCTCCTCTTTCTTCTCTCCCTCCCCTCCCTCCTATTTATAGAGGAAGGGAGGGGTGGTTATAAAAGGTAATGGGTAGTTTTAGGGGTGGTGGGTAGTTAGAAAATTTTTTTTTTTTTACTTTTTTTTTTAATTTGATTTGATTTAATTAAATTTGACTAATTCCTTTTCTTCTTCTTTTTTTAATTCTTCTTTTTTTTTAATAAGAACTGGTCCCTACCTAGGCAGGGCCATTCTTGATCCTGCCTTGGCAGGGCCAAATTTGGGCCCTGCCCTGGCAGGGCTCAGTAGGCCATCATGGGCCTTGCCTTAGCAGGGCCCAGCAGACCCGTCTTGGCCCTAGCATTTTTTTTTTTGTCTACACATACCCACATGCTAAAAAACCATTAGAAAGAAGAGGGGAAAGCTTACCAGGAGAGGGGGAGGGAAGGGGGAGATGTGGGAGCTCACAAGCATGCCCACGACCACCTCGACCACCACCACCACTACCACCACCTCAATCTTAGCTTCTCTTCTTCTTGTTGAACCAGACAGGATAAAACCATGACAGGGGCTCTAGAGGAGGAGGAGAAGGAAGAGACAACACAACAACAAATCCTGCACAAACACACACACACCTTGATTTCCACTTTTTCTAACTCTACCTCTTCTTGTTCCATCTTCTTCTCCTTCTAAAACTCCACCAAACACACTCAAAAGGGCTGGTCCAAAAGAGAGTCGAGAATGAGAGAGAGAGAGGAGAGACATTTGGGCCTAAATACAACAAATCTAGTGGGGGCGAAATGACCAGGCTGTCCTTGACTAAAATTCTGGACAGTCATCACTAGAACACCCATAACTTCCACAATCTAGCTCCGAATTGTACAATTCAAAATCCATTGGAAAGCCAAGAAGATTATCTACCACTTTCATGATTCTGCTCAATCAAATAACCCCTCGATCTATTCCAAAATGTGAGCTAAACATCAAACAGGGCTGCTGCCAGGATTTTCTCATTCCCAGGGTATAATTGAAAAAATACCCATAACTTTTCCTACATGAATCCAGATGATCTAATTCCACTTTTGTAAGAAAGCTAAGTCAAAACTAAACATCCCATGATAAAATCAGATTTAAACCTCTTCATCTTGGATATTAACAAAAATTAAATCTGAATACCAATCGGAATGCATAACTTCTAAAAAGACGTCAGAATGTGACGAAAATTTACAAGTAAGCCAATGCAACTACCAAGAGAATAATTATGCAGTCAGATTTTCAATCAGAACACCCTAACTCCACAGGTAGCTAAAAGCCAAAATTTTAGCAACTCTGCTGGAAAAATAAGGTTCCAAATGACATAGGTATAACAGTAGCCCTCTCCCGGTTATTCCTCATCCTGGCGGCCATCCATGGTTGGCACTCGAATCTCGTACGGTAATGCCATCATACTCAGGAATTCCCAACGATACGGCATCACCCGTGGTTGGTACTCGAGCTTCGTATGGTAGTCAATTCATACTCTAGGCATTCCCAACGACACGGAATCACCCGTGGTTGGTACTCAAGCCTCATATGATAGTCACATCATACTATGGGCATTCCCAACAACACGGAATCACCCGTGGTCAGTACTCAAGCCTCGTATGGTAGTGACATCGTACTCTGGGCATTCACAATGATACGGTGGCATAACGCAGGACAGATTCGACTCTGGGTAGCTTCGACGCACGATGATGTAGGGAAACAATACTTCATGCTCGCGATATCATCTGGTAGCCGTCTCCCTAGCGGCCTTCCGATGCGGCGACACCACCTAGGGAAGCTTCGACACTAGACAGCTTCAACGCACGATGATACAGATAAGAAGCACTCCAACCTCATCCTCACCTTCACCCCTACGGGTGACATGGGAATATTAAAAAAAGAAATCAACTTGCTAACTCCCTTAACCATCTGATAGCCCTCTCCTGGGTAACACGGATGAACACGAAAGCAATTAATTTAATATACACATGAGATATAGCTCACTAAAGGATTCAAGCAGTTCACATATAATGAGATAAAAAATAACATAAAAGGGCATGCAACATAAGCCATATACTAGCATGCATTCCGGATAACATCCACGATCACCAACTGAAGAGATGTAAGAGCAATTTTGTGTACAAGCAAGTGCATGCCAAATAACCCTCATGTGAACTAGAAATTTAAGTAGGAACCACCTCTGCAACTCTGTTCGAAAGGTGAAAGAGAATCTCATCATCTCATGAAAATACTTACATCCTTCCCCCAACATCTACGGCGGCAACAACACTACACACTAAATTCCACATCAAGACCCAATAAGTATGAACCTAATGCTTTGCTTTAATCAATTTTTGCCTCTTACTCACACATACACGTCGTATGACATCTTCGACATATGCTTACTAGTAAGTTAATACAAATGCCTTAGCAAGGGTTAAGCATAGAATTATATGAATCAACTAATGATTAACCATGTTAAATATTCACTAACATTGATGTAGTACTACGAAAAGACTACATATGGCATGCCATACTCTATACTTCATGATATATAAGATACCACAAATAATACTAACAAGTATATGATCCTAAACATAACACCATCCACATATAAACTAGCATGCATTATCTATCATAGTATGAATTTAATATAGCAATACAATTTAGAAATCAAGATTGAGTATAACTATAAAGTCCCATGGATACGCGATGCACGACTACATGCATCGAGCACTTCCCAAAAGGGGTGGATCGAACCACTCACCAAAAACTCATTCGTCGCGAGATCCACCAACAAAAGCTATAAAACACAACCAATAATTCACAATTAAAATATGAAGCCTCCTGACACACACATAAGCCTACTTCAAGAAGACCCTAACTCTGGATAGTTTCCCCAACATGCATAATAACTTTTTCACACACAATCAAGAAAAACTGGAATATCTGCTGCAACCAGCCCTAAATGTTGATCTCCACAGCACCCAATACACATCCAATAATTCTAAAATAAATCATACACATTCTATGGCATGTTGGGATCATAATCCTTGAAGACATCATAACCTGTTTAGCCTCTATGTGTCAAAAATAAAATAGTTTTGGAAACTGGTTCCCACGCGAAGCTAGACAGTCCATGCAAAAAAGGTTCTAACTTACAACAAAAAAATCATACTGATATATAATTTTTTATATATAATCTAGACACATATATGATCATATCACATGATGACACACACCTCAAAAAATGTCTCTCTATACCAAATTCACAAGGATCTTCACAAGGCAGAAATCTACCTTACCTCTCTCTAAGCCACCCAAGCCTCTCTCAACTATCATCACTTCTTTTTAAGCCCAACCACTGCTGGTCCACACACAGGAGAGAGAAAAAAAAAAGGGAGGGAGGGTTAGTTAGGGGGGCAATGTAAAAAAAACACACACACACAACCCCCCCCCCCCCCCCCCTACATAAGCAATCCTCTCTCCACTCCTCTAACAAAGATCCACCCAGGTCCCACAACCACATCATGGATTAATTCACCAGAAATCAAATTCTAAAGATCATCAGAGAGAGAGAGAGAAGCAGCAACAAACAGTGGAAGAGAGAGAAGCAAATTAATATGGATCCCCCCTCCTTTTTAAAGCAAAAAGCTTCATATTCTCTTCAATCTCTTCCTCCTCCTCTCTCCCTCTCCTTCTCCTCTTCTCTCTCTCAGACTTTCTCTGCTGGACCCCAAAAATACCAGCAAAACCCCCTTTTTTTTCCCCAAAAACATCACCTATTTAGGGGGGGTGAAAGGACCAAACCATCCCTGACCAGAGATTAGACAGACTTCACTAGAACAGCCATAACTTCCACAATCTAGCTCCCGAATTGTACAATTCAAAATCTTTTGGCCAGCCAAGAAGATTATCTACAATTTCATGTTTATGCCAAGATCCAATAACCCCTTCAGCTATTCCACAATGTGAGTTAAACATCGAACAGGGCTGCTGCCAGGCTTTTCTCATCCCCAGAGCATAATTGGAAAATACCCATAACTTTTGCTACATGAATCCAGATGATCAAATTTTACTTTTGTATGAAAGCTAACTCAAAATTAAACATCCCATAATAATATCATATTTGAACTACTTCATCTTGGGCACTAACAAAATTAAATCCGAATACCAATCGAAACTGCATAATTTTAAAAACGACATTAGAATGCAATGAAAATTTCCATCTAAGCCAAAGCGAATAACGGAACCACAAACATGCAGTCAAATTTTGAAATTAAGTGCCCAAACTTTTAATATAAATAAAAACACGATATTTGACCGCCAAAAAGTGACACGGTCTTAACACCTGTCCACACCTCCCCCTCTCTTCTCCCACTCTTGGTAAACTTTCCCTCTTATTTTATGTTTTGTTAGCACGTTTGGTTGGTTGAGAGGGTGTGCATGTGGGGTGTTTGAGGTTGTGTGTTTGGGGGCTAGGGGGAGGGAATCTAGTGTTATGCCTTTGTCATTCAGAGCCTTATTTTTTTCGATCGGAGTCGCTAAAATGTTAGCTTTTAGCTACCTGCGAGAGTTGGAGTACTCTGATTGAAAATCTAACTTTATATTTTGGGTCCTGGTACTGTTTGGTCCTACCTATAAAAATTTCATTAAATTCCAGTAATGTTTCAGAAAATATGCATAAATCATATTCGGGTTTGGCCTTTATTGTGTTTCGGTGGGTGAGATATTTCGAGTGATGTGATTCTTCACTTCATGCTTCCCAATAAAGCAAATAAAAGTTGTTGAGTGTGGGTGACTTTATGCTTAACCTCACCCCCATTTTTCCCTTGTGTGCACCCCCCAAGTGACTTTTGTCACCCTTTGCACACCCCTCTCTCTCTCCATCTGAAAATCACTCTATTTAGTCTCTCTTTCTCTCTTTTTGGTATCTTTTTCCCCTCTTTGTGTGGGAAGAAGGAGGAGGAAGAAGCAAGATGAAGGAGTGCTTGGAAGGGATGATCAAAGAGAAGGGTTAGTGAGTATGCATTGGTTATATGTGTTGTACTGATGTTTCTCCTCCCTCTCATGCCTCCCCTCATGTTCCCCCTTTTTCCCCCGCTTCTCTTGGTCAAGCCATGAAGAAGAGAAGCAAAGGAGGTGGTGGAAGTGGTAGTGGTGGTCGTGGTGGTCGTGGGTGCGCTCGAGAGCCCCCGCACCTCCCCCTTTCCCTCCCCCTCTCTTGGTAAGCCTTTCCCTCTTCTTTTTTGGTTTTGTAGCACATTTGGGTGTTATTGAGAGGATGTTTTTATGTGTAATTGTTGTTGCACATGAGGTGTTTGTGTTTATGCATGGATGATGGTGGTTTTGTGTGGTAGTAAGGCAGATTTCTATGTTATGAAGATCCTTGTGAACTTGGTAACTAGAGGCATATTTTGAGGCTTGTGTCATCATGTAATATGATCATCAACGTGTCTAAATATTATATATATGAAATTTGGTGTCATTAGGATATCTATGTTGTGAGTTAGAACTTGTTTGCATGGACTATCCAGATTCACGAGGGAATTGACCTGCTTCTGGAAATATTTTATTTTGGGCTTGTAGAGGAAAAATTAGGTTATGATGTCTTCATGGATTATGATCCCAACATGTCATAGAATGTGTATGATTTATTTCATAATTTTTGGATGTGTATTTGGTGTTGTGGAGATCAAATAGTAGGGCTGGTTGCAGCAGGTTTAGCAATTTTGCTCGATCGTGTGTCAAGAGTTAGGTAGTCTTTGTTTGAAGTACTCACCCCCTTTTGATGCCCTTGCCTTGCAGATCTTGTCGGTTGGATGCGCGACGACCCAGGTATCGGTGAGTGGTTTGATCCAACCCTTCAGGAAGCGCTCGATGCACGTAGTCGTGCATCGTGCATCCATGGGGGCATCTTTGCACCCTAAATATGCTAGATACTTGCATGCTAGGCTTATATTACATGTATTGTGTTCATGTATGAATGACTGTGTTGCATGCGTCCCCCCCCCTTGTATGGGCATGTATGTCTGTATTGTATATGGATGTATAGAATATGGCATGCCTTAGGTAATATTGTAATACTACCATATTATTAGTAATACCCAACATGATTAAGCCTGGGTTAATAGCGGGCACATGCCTAATATTCCCTTGCAATAAGGCTTGATGGGGTGGTGTAGTTGTTGCGCACATGCTAATGGGGCAAAGGTATGACCAACTTCAAAAGATGATGAGCTCTCTCTCACCCTCTCCCTTTGTACGAACTGAGTAAGTAGATGTGATTCCTACTTGACTTAGGTTTGTTTGGAAATATCGGCATGCACCTGTTAGTGCGCAAGATGGCGCTTGACCCTTCCCTTTTAAGTTTGTGATATCCAACGCATATTAGGGTATACCTTGTATGCTTGTATGCATATTATTTAGCCCATGTCTGGTATGTATGTTGTGTGTGTGTATATATATATATATATATATATATATATATATATATATTATATATATTGTTATGCTTTATCCGGGCATGACATCTAGGTCAATAGGGAGGGGCGTGCAGATCTGCCACGCTGGTGCGTGCGCAGGCGTGCACAAGGATCGTGCACAGGTGGGTGCGAGATCGATCGCGCACAAGCACGTGTGAGGATTGGGCGCACAGGGGAGTGCATCTAGGAACGCGGGTGGGGCAGTGGGCGCGATCTGCATATGCACACGTATGCTCGCATGCGGGGCTACGCACGGTGCTGCCAAGGGTGTTAGGTTGCGTGCTGGGGGCATATGCGTTCATGTCTCAGTTTTTGGCCCGTTAGTCAATTTGTTTTGTTGTGCAGCTATGCTTACATCCTTGATGTTTTATCTTGTAGATAGCGACGATCGGTCGCGCAACAGTCCAGGTTGCAATTGAGTAGATTGATCCAACCCATTTGGGAGGCGATTCTTGTTGATGATGATGATGATGATGATGATGATGATGAAAATAATAATAACTATTATTACTATTGTTGTTGTTGTTGTTATTCATTGATCCAATTGATTAATCATAAGGCTAACTAAACCAAACTAGTTGATTTAAGATATTCAATTTGGGTCACAAGATCAATAAGAATACCAAAACCCACAAATCCATTAATACCCATTAACTATCCATTTAGAATCCCTTTAATCTCTAAAATTCATCAAATAACTCATCAATAGCATCAAACTTAATCAACAAGTTAAATTTACATTTAAGAAAACTGCATTAAAATCTTTGAAAAATCATAACTTTCCATACTTAACTCCAAATAGGACGATTCTTGATTCATTGGAAAGATCGTTCCAAAATTTATTATTATTTGTGAAATACATTTTTACCATAAATGACTCCATCCAAAAACGCGAATTAACTCCTAGGTATATTTTTCATATGAAAATAACCATTTAATCACCAAAAATCAACAAAATCTAATTAGATCTTCAGAAATACTTTGGAATCCATTGAAATCTAATCAACAAATCATCTAATCAAAACCAATCAAACTCTCACCCTAATCCATCAACCATGGACCTTCTTCCCCAAACATGCGGTCATCCTCTTGACGCAATCATCTCCCAACCAAACCCTCTTTATTCCTTGATATCGCTCAACATGAGACATGCCATTCACATGCAGCCATGAATGACCCCCATTAGAAAAAAAAACCTAAAACACTAAAATCCTAAAAACAATAAATCCAACAGAGACCGATTTCTCACCTTAGATCTCATCACACCACCCACCATCAGGTGATCCAAAGAGAGCCATCGAATCTATCTCCAACACGTGAAGATGACTTTCACATGCAGCCCCAATATCGGTGATTCAAAGTCGAGGCCATGTTACAGTCACAACCACGTGACATCATTTTCGTCTCTTATGGTATTCGAAGGGTTAGTGTTGGGTCATCACCACCTCTTCATACTATATGAAAACTGAATGTAAACCCTAGCCCAAAATGTGCTATTTATAGGGGTTTTATGTTTTGCCAAAATCACAAAACAACCCCTTAAGTTTTCCATATTTATGAATAGGTCCCTATCCATATTACAAATAGGTCCCTGCATCCTATTAAAAGAATTCTGGATTCAAAAATAGATCTCAAGCCCCAATAACTTGACATTTAAGCCTAAAAGTCTAATTTTCTGATCTCCAAATTTTATGACATTTTAGACAATGGTTCTTGAGACTCTAAAGATCTGCAAAAAAATATAAAATAAATATATGGATATTAGTTTGTAATTATTATAATTATAAATAAAATTAGACCCATTTGGTTCCACCCTTATAGACCAAAACTGGAATATGAAATGAATGAACTTAATTTGAATTGAATTTTCTAGTATGTATTTGAAACAAATATATAAGGTGTTAAATACAGAGATGTTCCACACACACACACACACAGAAAGAGAAAGAGAGAGAGAGGTGTGAGGAAGCCAAAATAACTTCAACGTGTATATCCTCAACATGGACACATGAAAGACACTGTGGACGCGATCCAAATGTGCTAGCAATTGATACGTCATTGGTTCAATTTTGTGAAGAAGGGGATACAAACAACACCCCTAGAAGGGGATACCTTAAAAACATTTGATGTCCAACCGAGAAATCTAGCTCTCGCCTTCAATTGTCATCATAACTTTTTTGCTTACTCTAGGTTATTCTGATCATGAACAAATTTTACCTTGTCGGATGTCTCTTGGACGATCTCTTGCTCAATGGACCCACTAACTAACCTCATCCCAACATAGAGGCCTGTGGCAACTCCTCTGGTACAACTCTTTGAAAGGTGACATCTAAATACTTGTCTAAAAGATATGATTGTACACAAACTCCACCAATATTGAATGATCTTCCCAACTCCCTCCAAAATCGATCACACAAACCCTCAGCATATTTTTCAAGACCTGGATTATCCTGCAAGACTTGCCATTTGATTGCAGGTGGAACGCAGTGCTAAAGTTCACCTTCATTCTAGATGCCGCTTGAAGAGGCCCCATAAATGCGAGACAAACTGAAATTCTCTATATGAAACAATGTTGACTGGTACTCTATGAAGATGAATAATCTCATGAACATATGATTTCTTTCGTACCTCAAGTGAATCCTTCACAAATATAGCACTCTCTCATTCAAGAATTCCAAATAACTCACGAGATGAATGGTACCTCTCATGAGAGGAAATAGCTGCAAGAAGACAATGAAAACTTGAAGAAAAGTGAAACAGAAGCAACTAGACTAAACCACTGAGGAGGTCTATGATCATGGGACGGTTACATCCACACCAATATTCAAGAAACTCATCTCATTATCTAATCCACCCCATGCATATTTGCCTATCTCTGAACTTACCCCATTATATATATATAACGTTTCTCATTTTACCTCTCTCTCTCTCTTCCCCCCTTTCTCTTCTCCCCTCCCCAACACCTGTGAAGGCTCCCAGCCCGCTGCCGCTGTCGGTGCTTCTTCATCCTCCATTACCACTCCCCGTGCCCACCTACGGTCACCAACATGGATACCTTCATCCTCCTCACCTTCTTCTTCTTCTTCTTCTTCTTCTTCTTCTTCTTCTTCTTCTTCTTCGTCTTCTTCATGTTATTTTCATTGAACCATAGGTGTTCAATGAATGAGTTGATGTTTTTTTTTTCATTGAACCTTAGGTGTTCAAGATTTGTATAATTTTATGTGGCTTTGAGAATGAATTATGCTTGGTTTTCAATTGTCTTTTTTTTTTCATTCATTGAACCCTGGGTGTTTAAGATTTGCTTGGTTTTTTGTGGTTTTGAGAATGAGTTATACTTTCCAAACCCTATGAGGTGTCCGATGATTTCTAAATATTTTCTTGATTTATTGATATTTTCTCTCTGTTTTTTTTGCTATTAAACCCTTGATGATCAAGATTTGCATGATTTTTATTTGTTCATGAATGGATTATATTTTGCAAACCTCAGGTGTGATTAGGAAGAACATGTATATATTTTTCTTTTCAAACCCTAGGTGTTATTAGAAAATACATTTTTTTTGTTAACAAATGTAAATATATGTTTATGATTGGATTGCTTGTGGGGCATCTTTCTTAGAACATAGTAGGTTAAATGAGAAACATTATTTCTTTGACAAGGGTTTGTAGCATTGGTTGTTTGAATGAAATTGAACAGACAATGAATGAAATGAAGAAATGTAAAACGCAATGGCATTGGCATTAAACGTGAATGAACAACACATCTTCGTTGATATGGTAGATTAAATGAAATTGATTGTTTTATTGAGAATTTTTTGAAGCATTTGTTGAATTATAATTGGTTTGTAGCATTGGTTGACTGAATCAATGTAAAAGAACAAAAGAATGGAACATGTTCATTGAAAATGGTAGATTGATTATTATTTTTTAAGAATGGTTGAAGCATTGGAATTGTAATTTGTTTGTAGCATCAGTCAATTAAACTTTGTGTTGGTACATTGGTTTGTGCAGTGTGGCTCCTAAGTGACGTATTCCTCAAATCTCCACACTCTGAAGACGTCAATCAGAAAGACTTGCTAGAGATGCGCCATCTAGTTCAATGGTGTCATATATTAAACAAGAGGAAGTAAGAGATGAGGAGTTAGAGAGAGATGAAGTGGTCGAAGACGAATCTACACATGTACATGTAGATTTAGACATAGATTAATTTAAATTCCAATGTGGGTGTTGGTTGTTTAATGTTTGGCAGTTTGTTAGTCTTTTTTTTTTGTGTTGAGTCATATCATTTCAACGCTAGCAAGATAGTGGATTGTTAGATTTAGATTAATCAAGGGCTACACATAAACCTATTCGAATCACTCAAAAGCCACATATTCAGACCAAGATAAAAAAAAAAACACAGCATGTATAAGTTGTTCTACAATATAACATTAAAAAAGAGGATTAGAGAAGCATATCGATTTGGTGGAAGTGAACAGAGACACTCTGTCCTCAGTGAATAAAACCCCCTCATGCACAGCATTGAATGACTCCTACCACGACCATCAGGGTTATGTTTCCTCGGGGTGCGAGTTACAAGTGTTAGAATGAGGAATTGAAGAGAAAGAATAATTAATGTTATCAGAGTTTGTACCTAACATTTGTAGTACAGGAAATGATTAAACTACCCCTAATACATTTAACACCCCCCTCAAACTCTGAAAGGTAGATCCCTTAGAGTTTGCACAAAAAATGATAAAGAAAATATCCCAACATCCTGATAAATACCTCCAATCATCGGAAACGTACTAGAAACACTAATGACAAAGTGATAATAACCAATCACAGTATGACAAAACGGGAACATGATGGATGCATAAGAACGCAAAACCAATAATAATCAAGATGATGGAGAATGTACTAAAAGGAATAAATGGAGAAAAAGGAGACCAAAGAGAGTAGGTGAGTAACATTATTACGATAGATGACAGAAGCAACGAATGAAAAGACATTGAAGGAAGCACGAGGATGTGCAAAGACATCAAATATCAAGTGATATCATCGCCAAGTGGTGGAAAACAAGTGGCATCACCCGTGAAAGGATGGATCCGACATTCTCGACGCATGTGCAAAACAACACAGCGGAGACAACATTCTCCAAGCAAGAGAGATAAGCCCCTGAAAGGGTGGCATCACTCGTGAAAGGGTCAATCCGGCATACTCGACGCATGTGTGAAAATAACATAGCTGAGACAGAGGCACAAAGATGTATATGGAGACAGCAACGCTGCGGAAAGAAACAAGTTGTGTGCATGAAGCACAGAGGAAAGCGGCATGGAAGACCATAGAGAAATCCAAACAAAGAAGATGACAGAAGAATAGAGATCTCAGATGAATAAAAGAAACACATTAATGCATAGAAATTGCAAAAATGATAAAATGAGCACCAAGATGACTATATTCGGAGTCCGAACGAACCCGGAACAGCCAGAGAAAGAAAACATTCTAGAGGGCGTCCGGAGGATTGCCAGAGGAGGATGTGAGTTGGCAGAGAGTTGCAGGAGGAAAGCTGAAAGTGGCTGAGTACCGCCGAAGGTGGTGGCCGGAGGCGTGGACCCGCGCAAGTGAGAGGCAGCAATTAGAGAGGAACGCGAGGGCAATGGGCAGCCGATGGTGGTCAGGCTCGCACAGCGGTTGGGCAGGGTGGCTAGGCGTGCATGGTGGTCGGTGGTGGTCAGGCGCGCACAGCGAGTGTGTCTGTCCAGGAACCCGGGCGCGTCAACGCGAAGGGCTTGAGGAGAGCGCACACAATGGGATCCTGGAAGATCCAGGAACGCGGTCACGCATATCACATGGAGAAAGCATGTTCGCGGATAGCTGGTGCGGACAGTTGGCTTGGACGACTGGCATGCACGATTTCGTGGATCTTAGTAGAGTTTGCGCGCAGGCGGTGAGAGGCGGATCTGAGCGGAGTTTGTCAGCAGGCGGTATGAGGCGGCTGTCGAGGGTGGCACGCGGCGGCGATGGGCGGCCACTGGTGGTCGAGCGCACACAGGGGTTGCGCGGGTGGCTAGGCGTGCACAGTGGTGGCGCAGGGTGGCAAGGCGCGTCTGGCCAGGAACCTGGACGCGTCGACGTGAAGCACTCGAGGAGCCGACGCGGAGCGCACGCAGTGGGATCCTGGGAGATCCGGGAACGCGGTCGCGCGTATCGCGTGGAGAAATTGTGTTCACAGACAACAGGGATCTCATAGATTTTGTGGATCTGAGCAGAGTTTACGCACAGGAAGTGAAAGGCGGCCGTCGGGGGAGGCACATGGTGGCGATGGGCAGCCGGTGGTGATCGGGCGTGCATAGTTTTTTGCGCGAGGTGGCTAGGCGTGCACGGTGGCGACGTAGGGTGGCAGGGCGCGTCTCGCTAGGAACCCGAGTAAATCGACGTGAAGAGCCCGAGGAGTTGACACGGAGCGCACACGGTGAGATCCTGGGAGATTTGGAACACGGTCACGCGTATCACGTGGAGAAAACATGTTTACAGACAGTTGGCGCAGACACCTGGCGCGGACAGCTGGATTGGATGAGCTAGCGTGCATGGATTTTGTGGATCTCCTGGATTTCACGGGTCTGAGCGAAGTTTGCACGCAGGAGCAGATCTGGCGCTCGAAAGCACGAATGGGGCACGGCGTGGCAGCTAAGAGGATGCGGGTGGGCGCACGAATAGCGAATGGGCAAGGACAAAGGGTCGACGTGGACGGGCGGCTCGTGGGCGGCCTGTGGACAGTGCATGGGCGATGCGCGGGCGGCACACAAACATAAGATAGGGGTAGACAGGTGGTGCGAGGGCGGTAGCGGGTCAGTGGGGTAGTGCGGATAGCGGCGCTCAAGCAAAACGCATGGCAGCGTGAGTGGTCGCGGCAGCGTCCGAGGATGGCGGTGATCTTTGTGAGGGAAGTGGTAGCGGCACGGTGGCTACACAGGGGCAGCAATGGCGGCACAGATGAAGCGACGGACGGCAGAACATTGACGATCGCGTGAACAGAAGTCCTCTCTCACTCCACTTGAGGACTCCTTAATCGGAGTAGGGAAGAAAAAAGATAAAACTTTTATAAACCTAAAGTTTTTGAGGTGGGTCTCGTACCATGTTAGAATGAGGAATTAAAGAGAATGAATTATTAATATCATTGATGTTTGTACCTAATATTGGAGGAATGACTATTGTGGATGTGGGAACTCAAGAGGGTTTCCCAATAAATCCACTCACAAGGGGTTTTTTCAAAATGAAGCACCCGCTCACTTTTATATTGGGAAAGACAAACACAATAGGACAAAGGGCTCTCACAACAACTCCTTTTCTTATTTTTCTTGGAATGAATGATGTATTTTTCATTTGACTATGCATTATTTATAATGATTTTGTAAAAAGTGTTAGAAGTTAGTCAGACTGTTGAGGAGGGGCTTAAAAATTAATCAGCTAGGCGAGAATTAATAAAAAATTAATCAATAACTTTTTATAATAATAAATATAATACATATACATATACATGATATATATGTAATGATTTATAATACAAAATAATAATAAAATAGCATCAAAATAAAATGAATAATATAAGCATAATAGGAATTACATAAAAAAAATTAATTAACAGATATATAATATATATAGTAACTTAATAACTTATTAGTCAACTGGAGATTAATTGAAAAAGCGTTAGTAATTGGGTTCAATTCCATAATGCTTTTCTGAACAATATCTCTTGTCTTCATTGCTGAGTAAGGTTTGGTTCGAAGGCAACCGACAACGCGTAGCACGCATAAGAGAGGCAGGCGGGTTCTTTATTTGTAGTTTGATAGCCACAACCACCTCTTACCGTGACGGGAGGTCTATGTTTTGTACTAGGAAAAAAAACTTAGTGTAGCAGCATTCAATTTTAAGAGTTTGTTTTGTGAGTGGTTTTCATGGATGTGTAATCGTGTGGCATATGTTTGTTATCAATGTAATGGGTGGTCAGCAATATTAGTTTATAGTTGTAGATTTTCATATTTAAATGCATCTAATTGATCTCTTTGAATCAAATCAAGAAAAAGGAAGTGAAGGCTTATACACAAATCAAATCTATTTTTGTTTGAGTCTCTCTATCCCAGCTGAAGAGTGGGATCTGTGTCTCCATGGCTGTTTGTGGGATATGGATAGATGGAGGCTTATGAGTAAATGAAAAATAAGAGTAAAAATAGCTTTTGTTTTATGTGGAAGGAGGAGAGTTAATTAAAAGAAGGCGTGATGACACATCATACACATGAATGATCTAAATAGATAATTGTTATATATGTGTCATTTTTTACCTTCTGGTAACCATTGGGACATTCTGGCAGTTTTTCGTTTTTTTCGTTTTTCGATCGGAACCGCTAAAATTTTGGGCTGTTAGCTATCGTCCTGAGGTTGAGGGCTCCGATTGAAAATATAACTGCATATTATGTGTCCTGGTGCCATTCCAAGCCGCTCACGAAAATTTCATCGAATTCCGGTAACGTTTCAGAATTTTGCATTTCCGAAGCGTATCCGGGTTTTGACCGAGCGAGAAGTCATTGGGAGACTTGACTTGGTCAAATATGTTTGGATTTTAGTGTGGTTGGGTTGACTAGGGTCAAACCACACTTAAGCCTCCCTAATCCTAGCTTAAACCCTAATTAACCTAGCTTAGCCTAATCTAAGTGAGGGATTATATATAAGTGAGAGCAAAAATATCTCCCCCACTATTCATCTTCTTCTCCATTTAGTTTTCTCTCTCCCCCTCTCACTTTTTCTTGATTTTGACCTAGCTAGAGAGCTTAGAATAAAAAACACAAAGAATAGAAAGGTTAGATCTTGTCCCGATCTATCTACGGGTGGTCTCGGATTCGAGTTCCCTCGTGTTTAGCCCCTTCTCACGCCCTCTTTTCTCCTCTGATTTCAGCCATTTCGAAGGTTGAGGAAGAGCTTGGTGGTGGAGGGCTTTAGGGAGGTGTTTCGGTGCGCGAAGAGCTCCCGGTCCCCTTCCTTTCCTTTCATTTCCTTGGGTAAGCTCTCTTTCCTTCCTTTTCTTGTTTAGATGCATGTTAGGGGGTGTTTTTGGGTGTGTGGTGGCTGTTGGTGGCTGTTGGTGGTGGTTAGTGGCCATTGGTGGCCGGTGAGGGGTGGTAGGGTGGCTCGGGTAGGGTGTTGGCTGTCTCGGGCAGGATGGCAGCACAGGCGCAGCAAGCGGAGCAGTTGGCAAGGCGCGCGTGCGTGCGCGCGGGCGTGCACTCGGGTGGAGCTGGAGGGCGTGCTGGGCGCGTGTGCTGGGCGCGGGTGCTGGGCGCTGGGCGATGGTCGCGGGTGCTGGGCGCTGGGGCGCTGGGCACCGTGCGGGAGCGTGCGCGCGGAGCGCTGCGTAGAGGCGCAGGCGTGCTATGCACGCGCGGTGGGGAGAGCGGTGGTGCGCGCGGAGTGCGCGCGGGGGGAGGCGATGGGGCGCTGGGCGTGCGGTGTGCGCGCGGGTTGCTGCGCTGGGGCGCAGTGAGCGCGCGGTGCACCCGGAGGGCTCGGCGGCGTGTCCTGGCGTGCGGGCAGAGGCTCGGCGGCGTGTCCTGGCGTGCGGGCAGGGGGCTCGGCAGTGCGCCTGGGCGCGCGGGCTGGGGCACGGCGGTGTGCCAGGGTTGGTGGCCGTGCGGATGGTTGCCGGGGGTTCGGGAGTGAGTCGGGGTGCTCGGACTCGCGTGTGTACAGGCCGTATGTACGTTTGTCCGAGTGTTGGGTAGTTTTAGTGTATTTTTGGGGTATTTGTGTATTTTACTCACCAAGTTGATTACCCTGTCTTGCAGATCTTGACGGACGGTCGCGCGACGACCCGGTTATCGGTGAGTGGGACAACCCAACCCAGTAGGGAGGCGCTATATGCACTTGGGCGTATACCGTCCTCCCCTGGGGCACCGTGGTTTAATATTAACCCGTTTAATATGTAATCTGTGCAAGCATGATTAGTATGTAGTATGCATGCCACCCTAGACTTTGTATGTTAGGGACTTGCACCCTTAGGATATGTGTAAGAGCCGTGCATCCTGTCACCTTGTTATCATGCTAGGAAAGCCTCGACCTATGCATGCGTCCTATTAGTTTGATTTATTAAATTAAATGCAAACGTATGATATTTTTAGCATGCCTTAGGGAATATTAAGGGGCCTTGCGAGGTCAACATTGAGACCCGGGCTAGGGTACTCCGTGTTCCTTGTTTGGTTGTCGGGATGTCCTATATCGGGACCTCAGGTTGCCCTCCCAAGGTTTCTTTTCCCCTTTATTATCTTATATTTTCCCCGCATCTTGGTTATGCGCCCTGGTGGAATTCTGAAGAATTCAAGACATTAGAGTTGTTGAGATGTGTTGTCAGCGGATCCGAGTGGATCATATGCGATGGATAGGCTGTTCTGTTCCCTTCGTTGGATCCGTGTAGAGACTGCCCCGGCGTTAGAAAGGCTATCCCGTGAAGGGGCTCCCATCAGTAGGCACCTCCTGATTTGGGACGGACTGTGCTGAATGTGGGAGTGGCCAAGCGGCCTACGGAGTGGGGAGAGACTATCGGTGGACCAAGGGTGACCATCAGCCTAGTCAGTCCCAATATCCTATGTCACCTGTTGAGGGGTGAGGGTGAGGGTGTGGTGGGTCGGCGATGTAGCGACCCACCAGTTTGTAAGTCCCAATATCCTATGTCACCTATTGAGGGGTGAGGGTGAGGGTGTAGTGGGTCGGCGATGTAGCGACCCACTGGATTTGTGTAGTGATGATTATCAGTCCCAATATCCTCTGTCACCTATTGAGGGGTGAGGGTGAGGGTGTAGTGGGTCGGCGAGGAGGCGACCCACTGATTTGTGTAGTGATGATTATCAGTCCCAATATCCTCTGTCACCTATTGAGGGGTGAGGGTGAGGGTGTAGTGGGTCGGCGAGGAGGCGACCCACTGATTTGTGTATAGATGATTATCAGGCTAGTAAGTCCCAACATCCTATGTCACCTATTGAGGGGTGAGGGTGAGGGTGTGGTGGTTCGGCGATGTAACGACCCACCGGATTGTGTTGTTCCAGCCACTTTGGGGCTTTTGCTGATTAATGGTGGTTAATATGAATTGTGATGCATGGGTTGTGCTATTCACTGAGCGTGTGGCTCACCCCTCGCATAATTATTTTCTCCAGTTATCACTGAGGCGGACTTGAAGGAGGAGCTCCCCGAGAGAGACTGCACCAGTAGCGGAGTAGCGCCACGTCCCGCGAGTTTTAGAGGCTATCAGCACCCCTTTTTTTATTGTATGTATTATATTCCGTGCTTGGGCACGCGGTTGTATTTTATTTGGATGTCTTTGTATATATTGGCTCTCACAGGACAGTTGATTATGTATCGAGTCTGTAATATATTTTTGAATTACAGACTCAGTCTTTTAGCTTCCGCTATTTGTGTATATATCCTGTCAGCTTCATTGTTGTGATATTGATGTTGTTTATGGTATGTTATTGACCTCCTGTTTAGACTGCTGATATCATATATACACTTGCCGCGTCCCGGGGACGGCCGCCCTGGGGCGTGACAACAATGGGTGGTTGTTTTATTTTTATTTTATTTTCTTTAATTTTTTTTTGAGTTGTTAGTTGTTGCAGTTTAGGGAATTTCATATGTAGGTGGGGCCTATGATCTATGGGCTATAATTAAATCAAGGGAAAAATCCGTATAACCCTATGTAAACTGATTGAAATCTATATAACCCCTTGATTATTTTTTAAAATCCATATAACTCCCTGAAAACACCTAACAAATCTAAATAACCCATTGAATAAAATTTTCGTTAATAAATGATGAATATTTTGTGAATTTTAATCATTTCATGGTTATAGGTTAAAGTTAAGTATGGTAGGTTGAGTTAGGATTAATTTTTGTTAAAACAAGGGATATATATGGGCTTTTGTGAATTTTCAAGGACTTATACGTCTGTCCCAACTTTGATAAGGTCTTATACGGGATTATTCATGTTTGTGAGGATTTAAATGTCTTTAACCCAATAAAAAAATTAAAATGAAAATTTTTATTATGACAAAAAATCATTTTAAATTATCC
This sequence comes from Acorus gramineus, assembly GCA_030737835.1. Classification (NCBI taxonomy): domain Eukaryota; kingdom Viridiplantae; phylum Streptophyta; class Magnoliopsida; order Acorales; family Acoraceae; genus Acorus; species Acorus gramineus. Next base: position 19,586,701 of record CM060855.1, on the reverse strand, counting down.
GATAATTAAAATTGATGGTTGTTATCAATTTAAAAAGGAACGCAGTAACTTAAACACGTTTTATTTTAAAATCGCATATCAACTTCTTCTTTACAACACAAATAATCTGACGAATGCGTTAAACAATACAAATAAAATCTTTCCTTAAATGATAAATAGTCACGTGTTAAAATATTCAAACGTAAATATTTATTTAAAACTCTATTTGAGTATGAAATTGGGCCCCTACAACCGAAAACTTAAGCCTGAATATTTAAGTGGATGGGCTTGAGAATAGAAAACTCAAACTTAGTTCAAACTGAGTTGAATGGATAATGTTACGTTGAGTCCTATTTTCAGCCTCAATTTCAAATTACGTGTGTTTTGAATTTTTAAAATAATATACATCATTTAGTGAGGTACATGCTTTCATAAAAAAATGAAACATATACTCCAATAAATTGTATGGATGCATTTATAGAAAATACAAAAAAACTCTTTTAAAACATATGTCTTGTTAACGTGAGCATATGCGTCGTTAATTTTCTATCAACATATATAAGATTGAAATTGGGGATGAAAATGGATCGGGGTGTAACAGCGCCTGAGTTGAATTTATGACAAACACATAATTTTTTTGCAATTTAAAAACCCACATGGATGAGTGAAGTAATTAAATATAGGAGTTTGTTTTGTGAGTGGTTTTCATCCCAGCCATCATAATCACCAATATTTGCAAAAAAAAAAAAAAAAAAACTCATCATATAATCACTTATTTCATTAAAGCTTATAAAACCGTGCATACAAGATTATCAGGTAAAGGTTGAGAAGGGAATAACATCAACAACCTTTTTATTCTTCAGTCATTGTACTTAGAAAAATCTCTTCTATATATATATCTTAAAGTGTACCACAGTCATATTGTGCATGCCCAAGCGCACCATGGCCAAAGAAGACAACCAAAGCAACCATGATCACAATCTTCAATATCTTGAATGTTGTTCCATACATCAACCCCATCAGGTAAGCCTCCAAGGACAGCCTCAACAACCTGGGCTTCCTCTCCCTCAGGAACCCGTCCATCGCCTTCTCCGCCCCGGTCCTCAGCAACCGATCGTCGTACGATCGGCCCTCTGGGAGTCGGAGCTCCCCCGCGAGGTGTCTCACGAGGACCACCGCGTCTTCCATGCACACCGAGCCGCCCTGACCGATGTATGGCCCGATCACGTGCATGGCGTCACCAACGACGATGGTCGTGCCCTTCCTAAAGGTCCCAAACGCCATCTCCCATGGTGTGCGGTACCTTGTATTAAAGATTTTCTATCCAATTTCATTACTGAATTCGATTTACAAAATGCCATAACGGAAAAGGAAGAAAGAGTGGAAACATAGAGAGAGAGAAGAAGAGAATAAAAGAACATAGGGAAAAAAATCCATATGACCCCCTATATATTGCCTGAAATTCATGTAACCCCCTATAAATTGCTTGAAATCAATGTGTTTAAATTGATGATTTCACTCATCCGGATAGGGTTTTAAAATCTATTCGGAGGGGTAAAATAATCATTTATAGAGGGTTTTTAGCATTTTTAACACATTATAAGTTTTTTGGTATATAGTGTTTTCAGCCAATGTTAATCAAGCAGAATATTTGTAGAATATTTTTCACTTATCCATAGAGGTTTAACTCAAAGGGCTATTTGGATTTACATAAGTGGTTATATGGATTTCAAGATAAGTCAGCGAATTATATGGATCTCGAGCAGTTTAGTGAGGGTTAATTGAATTTTTTCCAAAGCAATAAAAAAGTGAGACACGGTTTGTGGTACCTGACGCAGGTGAGGCTAAGCGTGTCGAGGTCCACTTTTCGGACCATGTCGATTAGCTTTTCGGGAAAGCCTTTCATCATGTCGGCCGTCAGATCTCTAAGGAAGGTGTTGTCGTGTTGAGCGATTGAATCTGTTCATAGTTTTAGATAGAAAAATGTTATGCTCAGTTAATTTTACAGTTCAAAATATAGATTACACATTCATCTAATAAAATATGTATTTTTATAAAATATAAAATATATATTTCAATAAATTGAATGATATAGTTTATTGTTGATAAATGCGTAAAATAGTAAAAGGAGCTAACGAGGTATATATAAAACTGCATTTGTGACTAAAAAAAAAATCAAGTGTAACAGAGCACTTTTAGATATGAAGAAAGTACAATTGCGTTAGAATTGAAGGATGTTTTGGGCCCATTTGGAGTCGATTTTTAAGAATAGCTTTTCCATAAGTACTATACTGTCAACCATTTTTTTTTTTTTACGTAAAAAAATGGTTTTGTTGGACTTGTAATATGTAAAAAATAAAAAGTAATTATATTTCATTTGAGCAACAGAAGCTATTCTGAAATGAATAACTATTTCTACATAGACAACTATACAAATAGAATAAGTCTTTTTTTGTTTGATTGTGTTTTTAGTTATTCTATGTGAAAAATGTAATAATAAAGTTTTTATTATTTAGTTAACTATTTATTGATAAGTTATGCAAAAAAATGAATAAAATGTGGATAAAGACTTATAAAAAGTAAAAAAAAAAAATGATTTGATAAATGGGCTCCCTTATGTAATTAGTGGAATAAAATGGGTAGAATAACACAATTCTAGGGCACATGAGATAGAAATGACAATTTATTCCCACATATTATGGCATATCGATATTCATCTATTTTTTTGCGAACAAACATGTTTTTTAGTCTTATTCATTTTATTTCGCAACTACTCTTCTATCCAAACAGGATATTAAAGTTTAAGAACACATGTTTGGAATTAGTTACTTAAAAACTGATTTTGTAAAACCAGAATCAGCTTGATAATTCATTCCAGACAAGGCCTTCAAAATACATTCAGAAATAATAATAAGAAAAACTCGTTAATTGCTTAAAACAGATATCATCTATTTTGATATAGTTATATCAACTTATTTCTATCAAAATATAAGTTTTTGGGCATATTCACCCCAATTTCATCCTATTCCCCACTTATTCTGTTACCCAAAGAAGGACTTAAAGTTTAAGAACACATGTTTGGACAACATTTTATTTGAAAATTGATTTCCCGTTCCAGACAAGGCTTTAGAACTATGGTGAATGGAGTGAAATGAAGAAAAAGATTTAAAAAACAATTGTTGATTGAAGCATACGTCACCTATTTTAATATAGTTATACTCACTTATTTCTCCTAAAATATAAGTTTTCAGGCTGTTTCACAACAATTTCATCCTCACGCACTTATTCTGCTACACAAACAAAGACTGATAAAGTTTAAGAACACATGTTTGAAAAACTTGTTATTTGAAAATTCATTTTGCAGAAACAGAATCAGTTTGATAATTGGTTTTCCAGTTCTTGAAAAAGATTTGAAGAACAATTGTTGATAGAAGCAGATATGTATCACCTTCAGAGATCCATGGCCGGCCTACGAACCAGTGAACAAGATGGTCATTGACAGGTACCATTCCCATAGTGAAAGTGCCTCTCTTTATCCTTGTGAAATCATTGGTGAAGCCATGACCATTTGGGTAGCTTGTGAAAGCCCTAATTCCAGACACAGGCACTAGTTCTGGTGCTTTCAGACCCAGTGACTTTGCTACAATGGAGTTCACTCCATCACATCCTATCAAAATCTGCACAAATAATGCAACAAACTTTACATTAGTTTTATAAGCGCTATTACACTCTTTGTTTTTTTTTACAATTTAAAATGGAATCTTATATTTCTCATTAGATATCTAGTGAGTCATATACACCGTTAGACGATGTATATATCTCATTAATTATTTTCCTACACTTACTTAAAATAGATTCATTTAATTTGAAATTGAGCAATATACATTTTTTATCAAAGCGTATACTTCATTAGATGATGTTTAGACTATTTTAAGAAAAATGAAAACATATGTGATCTAAATTTTGGACTATAAAAATGACTGAGTCCAACATTTTCCTAGTTTTATCTAAGAGTTTTGTTATACTCAATTCTTTTTATAGTCCCAAATATAATCCCATATATCTCGGTAGCCCCCCTTACACAATGGAGGTATATAAGGCGTTGAATTTTTTCACATGTTCTATAAATAATACTATTCAATTTATTGGAATACATACTTCACATTTTATAAAAGTAAATACTCCATTCTATGATATATATGATTTTTAGAAAATTAAAAACTTGTGTAAAATGAACTGAGTATAATATTTTCCTTTATCTAATTCACACAGAATTGGATCTTTGGCTTAAACTATGAGTTTTCTCTCCATAGATCTCATGTTCCAATCCTCTGAATTTACATGAAACACAACAAGGTTTGTAAGTGATTATGTGCATTCAAGTATTATTTTTATTTTTTTGTCGCGCTTATTATTAATTCTTTATCAAAACCAAATTAAAACAATTTGATTAAGCTATATAATAATATCTATACCTTGCAATTGATTGTGGTTCCATCAATGCAGTGGAGGATTGGAAAGCCTGATTCAGTATCCAAATCAACTGAAACAATTTGCTGCCCTAAACGAATTGTTCCAGATGGAAGGCTATCAGCCAAAGCCTTAATAAGGTCACTCCTTTTGAGGCTTCGAAGCTCATCTTTTCTGTAATACAATATTAACAAGAGTTTAGAAAACTTAGTTTAATATATAGTGAATTTAAGATAATTTAATATTATTTTTTTAGTAGGCGTTAGATTATCATGAGATCAAAAATAAATAAACAAGTACAAAAATGTAGGAAATGTACTTGAATTATAATATATAAAGGAGGGTATTTAATTTATTATTTATTGCTTACTGGGATATGACAAGGTGGACTGATTGATATAATAAAACTAATTCATAGTTTTTAAATCAATGAAAATAGACTTGAAATTTAGTCTCTTCATAAAATTAGCATAGAATGGTGAGGAGATATTAATTTTGGATTCTTTTGGTTTAACTATTTATTGTTACATATTTGGATGCATAAGCATATATACCAAATGACTTCAGTGTATATATATATATATATATATATATATATATATATATATATATATATATATATATATATATATATATATATATATATATATATATATATGTATGATCTGTTTTGCATAACTTGATTTTTTATGAGATTTAATAAGCCATAGATTAATTGAGAAGAAAAAACATTACCCGAGTGGTACTTCTTTCTCCTTGCCCTCAAAAATATCCCGATATCTGCATAGAATTACAATGAAAATATAAATTATATCAAGATATTTATTTATACAATAAATGAAAAATAGAAAATATAACAATTCCATACAAATCAATGAAATTTTTATTTTATTCTTTTAAAGATGAAAATATGACATTCCTTTCTTTCAATGAATTTTTTTAACTTTATATAAACCCAAAAAAGCAAGCAATCAACAAAAAAAAATATTGTTCACATTCCTAGTAGTGGAATTTTTATACTTAGCTTGGATCCGAGATTCAAATGCGGTGATTCTTACAATTTCATGTTAAAACCTACCTTTTGAAAAACATACATATATTTTTTTGTATCTTTTTAATCGCTGTATTTTTTTATACGATAAAAATGAGATGGTGTTTTAAAATTTAAACACAAAAAAATTTTGGATCCACATCTAGAAATCTTTTATTTTTCAAATGTAAAATATGTCTCATGTTTTAGAAAAATCAATGTATAGGTAATCATTTCCAAACAATTTTTAAAGTTTTAATTTTTGGTTTCCATTCTTGGACTATATAATAAGATTCAAGAAAAACTTTTATTTGTCAACATAAAAAATAATAAAAAGAAAAAATGAGAGTAGTCTGATTAAGAGCCAACTTTTATGAATAAAATCTTCCTGAAAAGAAGTTCCAAATGGGACTTCATTGGAGAAACGCGTAGTTTAAAATTCTGTGGTGTGGCACATTATGTGATGATTAATTAAGTGATGATTAATTAAGGTGTACTTATAATATAATTAGTAACAATTAATTAAGGTTTACTTTGAGAGAGGGACAGCTTTTTGTCGAAGCTCCGGTCCGATGCCAAGTTGGTCGAGCGCGCACCATCCGTTGGTGAGGACATTGATTGCCGCACCGGTTGCACGTAGTTCATCTGATCTTTCAAGAACAATGCTCTTGATGCCCTTCCTGTATCCAATTTCAATTAATTAAAACGATATTAATACATTAATTAATGGGATAGGACTAAGAAGTTTAAGGAAATCATTTGTGAGGTTTAACCTATAATAATCATCCATTTATGTATTAATTTGTGATGAGATTTTCTTTTAGTTTCTTTTCAATGGTGAAAGCTGAAAAACTTTGTAGAACAATGTTCCCAAAAAGATTATGTTTAACAACAAATGCCTCAACAAATTTATTGAGTATTGGAAGAAATTTAATTTAGTAGCCTTACATACTCAAAACTGAGAAAACAAATATGAAACTAAAATCGATCAAACTGATTTCACAAAATTGGAAACATTTTTTCGATACACTGATTTCAAACAAAGGAAGCAATAGCATAAGCTACATAAATATGCACACAGAAAACATTTGTTCAGCAGATTATACATATATTATACCTATGAAGAGCAAGAGCAGTTGAAAGGCCACTTATCCCTCCACCCACTATTACAATCCCATATTCACTTAAAGAAACCATCTCTCTCTCTCTCTCTCTCTCTCTCTAAGTTTTTTTTTTTTTATGATCTTCTTCTGCTCTCCTAATTTGGTAAAGGCAGAGACCAAAAACAGCCTTCTTAGAGAGGCTGTCTCACTCCAGCTGAATGACAAGAAAAATAGAGGCTCATGCACTATTTATAGTAGTTGTGGTGGCATCAGTGACGTTATGAAAATGGCTTTTTTTAAAGTTCTTTATGTTAATATACATATATATGTTCATGGTGGTCCCAATTTAAGAATAGTCATATCGGTAGGCGGTCAAGTTATCATGAGATGTACACCTTTGCATGGAAATATAATACTATCATCTATATCTAACTACACGACTTATGAATCAAATTATACACAGAATTTATTAATTGAACTGTACAGAGTGTGATATTATATTTAATAATTAGTTGTGCAGTTCGATTCATAAATTGTGTAATTTGATTCATAAGCTATAATTTAAAACTGTCTGGACCATTCCAAGCCAAATCTGACCGGATCCACCCACACTCGTGGAAGATCCTCTTGCCCCATTATTTATATATATTTATGTATGATATAAATAAAAACACACTTAGACACGTTACGTGTTGATGCTTTGACATGGACCCATGGTCTTTAATTATCTTTTGTATAATATATACTAGGTTCAACTATTTATTATACGGGGAAAATTGGATATAACTTCCTGAAAAGTTAGTTAAATCAGTTTTAGTCCCTGTAAATTAAAATTAAAAAATCGTTACAGGTCTTTATTTTATTAGAAAAATATCGTTTCAGTCTCTATTGTCACCCCAACTAACCAGGTATATGATTAATCCTAACTACACATTAAAAGTAACCAGAAAACCCCCATCCCTTCTTTTCATAGGAAAAATCGATATAGCTCCTCGAAAATTGGAAAAGGACCCTGTAAAATAAGTAAATCCCCCAGGTCCCTATATTATTAGACAATATTTATTTTTATCCCTACCGTAATTGAAACTAACCAGATCTATGGTTGATTCTATTACAAAAATCGTTTTTACCCTTATATATTTTTTAAAATCCTTTATTATTCTAAACAATTATTTCTTCTCATAATCTTATCTTAAGATTTAAATAGATAATATATTTTATAAATTTATAGTCAATTAAAAAAAATCTATATTACATATTCACCAAATTTCAAAAAATTTAATTAAAAAAGATTATAGTTTTAATGCACATGATTTATATTTTTTTTAGGTAAGATTTCAAAATATGTTTTTATAATGATTTACAAATTTTACATGGAGCTTTAAGGGATTTACTTTCTTTATAGTGACATTTTCTTATTTTCATAATTTTTCCGAGTTTTATTGATTTTTTTTTCTTTTTTATCATTGGTAAGAGTGGGATTGACAGAAAATTTTCAAAGAAAAGACATGAGCATTTTTGTCATTAAAATTAAATGACTAAATTGGATTTTTCATATTTTGTCAGTACTTATTTGATTTTCATTTATTGGAGCCCTATTTAGTAAATAGAATATTCTTGGAATATTCCCTGTAAACTGACCGCAATTTAACTCAGTGACTAAATCCGTTAATTATACTTTTTGGGGACCTGTGGCGATTAATCGATTTTACAGAAACTGATATCGATTTAGCTAATAGTAGGCTTACACCCTTATACATAAGAACTAACCCCAAATTACAAATGCAAGCAAAATAAAAAGATACATAAAAGTTGTCTCACCGTAGAAGCAGGATCGGCCTTGAGATTGGATGTCATGGATGGGGCCCTAATTCATTTATAATTAAAAAAAAATTGTTAATCCTAGAACAAAAAATATTGCTTCATCCAGTAGTTATAAAAAATTAGAAGAACCAAAAAAAAAAACAACATTAGAATCAAAAAAATTTCAATTAATAAAATATAAATAATAAACAAACTAAAAATAATGAAAAACACATATTTCAAAAAAAAAAAAATAGTAAAAGAATAAATAACCGAAACTAAGAATTGTAGATTTGTATACATTTTATTTTTAAAATTAATATAAAAAAAATCTCCTTAAATCATGGGATTTATTTATGTAAGATAGAAATGAATATTATCTCTGGTGAGCTAATGGAATGGCTGAATTGCTTGAAAACTTGTTAGGAAGATTCAAGGCTGGTGAGCTAATCACAAAAACAAACCTTCAGTCAAACACACATATGGGTTAAGCAAATAGAGTGTGGAATTGGTGGAGATAGTTGACCAGTCAAACAAATAATTATGCTTCTTTCAGGCCCAAATGCAATAAAACTGTAATTATAAAATTTATAATAATGAGATCATTTGATAACAGAATATTTAGTTAAATGAATTGTTTTTTTTTTATAACAGGGTAAATATTAACATAGTAAACACTGTGTTAGATTAAAAAAAAAATGAATGCCCAATTAAGTGTCAAATACCCTTGTAGCGAACCACCAATTATTTCTGTAACCCCACCTTTTAAAAAAGAATTTATGTACCTCTATAACACAAATTTAATTTTTTTCTATCATCATCCCTTTAATTCCTCCAGCCCCACAAAATCATAGTTTCTCTCCTGTAAGTGCATATATATTTTATGTGACTTAGAGAACACAAAATGTAATTTATGTAAATATTATCTGTAAACGCATTATTATGTCATGTAAAAATGGTAATTTGAAAATACTAGAGAAACATACATTAATGCATAACATTAATATATATGTGATTCTTATATTATCATGAAGTACACACTTGTTGATGTTTGATTTATTTGGGTATTTAACTAATTGTTTCGTCTCTAATATAGTTTGAACTGTGCTTTCTTCCTAATGATGTACGCTTGCTAACTCAAAGGTGTAACAGTGGATTCGATTTCAACCAAAATGATATGAAGATGATCAAAGAAAATACAACATCTCAGTTCATTAGGGTAGAAAAAGAACATCGAAATAAAAACATTCGATGAATTCAAGTGCTTTGATGTATTTATTGTGATAAAATATTTTTAGGTGCTATGCATTAACGTATGTTTATCTAGTATTTTGTAAGTTAGCATTTTTACATGACATGCATAATAATGCACTTACAGTAATATTTACAGAAATTACATTTTGTGTACTGAAAGTTACAAAAAACATAGATGCACTTCCAGGAGAAACTGTAATTTTATGGGGCTGCGGGAATTAAAAGGATGAGGGTAGAAAAAAAATTAGATATTTGTTGTAGGGGTACAGATATATAATATATATAGTAACTTAATTAACAGATATATAATATATATAGTAACTTAATAACTTATTAGTCAACTGGAGATTAATTGAAAAAGCGTTAGTAATTGGGTTCAATTCCATAATGCTTTTCTGAACAATATCTCTTGTCTTCATTGCTGAGTAAGGTTTGGTTCGAAGGCAACCGACAACGCGTAGCACGCATAAGAGAGGCAGGCGGGTTCTTTATTTGTAGTTTGATAGCCACAACCACCTCTTACCGTGACGGGAGGTCTGTGTTTTGTACTAGGAAAAAAAACTTAGTGTAGCAGCATTCAATTTTAAGAGTTTGTTTTGTGAGTGGTTTTCATGGATGTGTAATCGTGTGGCATATGTTTGTTATCAATGTAATGGGTGGGCAGCAATATTAGTTTATAGTTGTAGATTTTCATATTTAAATGCATCTAATTGATCTCTTTGAATCAAATCAAGAAAAAGGAAGTGAAGGCTTATACACAAATCAAATCTGTTTTTGTTTGAGTCTCTCTATCCTAGCCGAAGAGTGGGATTTGTGCCTCCATGGCTGTTTGTGGGATATGGATAGATGGAGGCTTATGAGTAAATGAAAAATAAGAGTAAAAATAGCTTTTGTTTTATGTGGAAGGGGAAGAGTTAATTAAAAGAAGGCGTGATGACACATCATACACATGAATGATCTAAATAGATAATGGATAGTTGTTTTATTTTTATTTTATTTTATTTTATTTTTTGAGTTGTGAGTTATTACTGTTTAAGAAATTTCATATGTAGGTGAGGCCCATGATCTATGGGCCATAATTAAATCAAGCGAAAAATCCATATAACCCCTAGTAAACTGACTGAAATCCATATAACCCCTTACTTTTCATAAAATCCATATAATCCCCTGAAAACACCTAATAAATCCAAATAACCCCTTAAATAAAATTTTCGTTGACAAATGATGAATATTTTGTAAATATTATGATTGATTATCCCTAGTAGAAAACATAGTATACCAAAAAAAAATTGTACAATGTGTTAAAAATGTGAAAAATCTTATATAAATGACGATTTTACCCTTCTAGGTAGGGTTTTATAATATATCCAGAGATAGTCAAATCATCATTTTTATAATATATTTCACATTTTTAACATATTGTAGTGATTTTTAGTATATTGTGTTTTTAATCAAAGTTAACCAAATGAAATATTCGTCATCTGTCAACGTAAATTTTATTCAAGTGGTTATTTAGATTTACTAGGTGTTTTCAGAAAGTTATATGGATTTTAAGAAAAGTCAAGGGGTTAAATGGATTTCAGTTAGATTTTACAGGAATGTATAGATTTTTCCCTTAAATAAATCTATCATAACAAAATTAAAAGAATCTAAAAAAAAATTAAAAGAATTTATTAATAAATAAAAAAAAATCTAGGGGGGTCCCATGCCCTCCTGGTCCTATGGTGGTTCCGCCACTGTCTTAGGATGCCAGTTATGAGAAAACCATGGTGAACAAATCGCGATTCTTTGAAACGCACAAACTGGATCAGAAGATGAATAAGCTTGATGGATGTGGCTCAGTCGTGCGTATGAGAGACCGAAGCCGAAAGCCGAAGTATGGAGGACTGATTATGGTGGATGTGGGAACTCAAGGGGGTTTTCCAAATAAATCCGCATCCGATCTGTATCTGAAGGGATCCGAATTCGAAAATTAATATCTGTATCTGAATCCGAAAGTTAAGATATGGATATTGGTGTATCCGATCCATATCCGTCCAATTGACATACTTAACTCACATGGAGTTTTATATTAGAAAAGACAAACACAATAGGACAAATGACTCTTACAACAACTCTTTTTCTTATTTTTCTTCTTCGAATGACTGATGTTTTTTCCATATGACTATTTTTCACTAGGCACTATTTATAATTTATAGTAAACAATTCTAGATCAGTATGAAAAGAAAAAAAAAATGGTTAAAGATATCTAAGACTGCAACTTGGGCCGGTTGGGTTCGGGCTGACCTCAACCTGAACCTAACCCGAATTCTAAACTACTCAACCCTTATCCGACCCAACCTGATTTTCAATCCAGATTGGACTAACCCGAACCTAACCCGTAATTAAATAAATCAACCCGACCCAACCCAACCCGATTTTCTATCATGATTTGTAAATTAAATAAATCAACACAGACTTAACCCGTAAGATTAGCTAGGTTTACCTAAAATTTGAACTACCTAGATTAGAAGCTACAGAATGAACGGCCGTGATTTTTTTTTAATTATTAGTTTATGGGTTCGAGTTGGGTCGGATTGTGAGTGAGGCCAATCCGAATCCAATCCGATTTGTGAGTCAACCCGAATTGACCAACCCGAACCCGAACCCGATTTAGTCAACCCAACCTATATAAAAATCGGGTTCAACCCGTCGGGTTCGAGTTCGGGTTCGGGTTCCGGTTCAACCCGACCCAAGTTACAATCCTAAAGATATCCATGTCCCTATAAATCTGACTAATCCTATATAAGTCCTTATAAAAGTTTGGATAGACACATGAGTCCCTGAAAACTAACAAATACCTAATTATCATCCTTCAGTTAAAATTTTGTTCAAATTTAAAAAAATATTTTATTATTATAGATTATGTAATTGTGTAGACATTATAGTCTCTATAAATAATCATAAAAACAAATTAGTCTATGCAAAGATGACTTGTAAGACTTTTTGTGTTTCTCCATTTTCATTGAGATATTATTTGTAAATGATTAACAATTTGATGATAATTTAATCATTTTATAGTTATAGGTTAGACTTAAATAGGGTAGGTTGGGTTATGATTAATTTTTGTTGAAATCAGGGACGTATATGGGTTTTTATGAATTTTCAAGGACTTATACGTCTGTCCCAACTTTGATTAGGTCTTATACGGGATTATTCATGTTTGTGAGGATTTGGATGTCTTTAACCCAATAAAAAAATTAAAATGAAAATTTTTATTATGACAAAAAATCATTTTAAATTATCCGATAATTAAAATTGATGGTTGTTATCAATTTAAAAAGGAACGCAGTAACTTAAACACGTTTTATTTTAAAATCGCATATCAACTTCTTCTTTACAACACAAATAATCTGACGAATGCGTTAAACAATACAAATAAAATCTTTCCTTAAATGATAAATAGTCACGTGTTAAAATATTCAAACGTAAATATTTATTTAAAACTCTATTTGAGTATGAAATTGGGCCCCTACAACCGAAAACTTAAGCCTGAATATCTAAGTGGATGGGCTTGAGAATAGAAAACTCAAACTTAGTTCAAACTGAGTTGAATGGATAATGTTACGTTCAGTCCTATTTTCAGCCTCAATTCAAATTACGTGTGTTTTGAATTTTTAAAATAATATACATCATTTAGTGAGGTACATGCTTTCATAAAAAAATAAAATATATACTCTAATAAATTATATGAATGCATTTATAAAAAATGTAAAAAAATTCTTTCAAAACATATGTCTTGTTAACATGAGCATATGCGTCGTTAATTTTCTATCAACGCGTATAAGATTGAAATTGGGGCTGCAAATGGATCTGGGTGTAACAGCGCCTGAGTTGAATTTATGACAAACACATAATTTTTTTGCAATTTAAAAACCCACATGGATGAGTGAAGTAATTAAATATAGGAGTTTGTTTTGTGAGTGGTTTTCATCCCAGCCATCATAATCACCAATATTTGCAAAAAAAAAAAAAAAAACTCATCATATAATCACTTATTTCATTAAAGCTTATAAAACCGTGCATACAAGATTATCAGGTAAAGGTTGAGAAGGGAATAACATCAACAACCTTTTTATTCTTCAGTCATTGTACTTAGAAAAATCTCTTCTATATATATCTTAAAGTGTACCACAGTCATATTGTGCATGCCCAAGCGCACCATGGCCAAAGAAGACAACCAAAGCAACCATGATCACAATCTTCAATATCTTGAATGTTGTTCCATACATCAACCCCATCAGGTAAGCCTCCAAGGACAGCCTCAACAACCTGGGCTTCCTCTCCCTCAGGAACCCGTCCATCGCCTTCTCCGCCCCGGTCCTCAGCAACCGATCGTCGTACGATCGGCCCTCTGGGAGTCGGAGCTCCCCCGCGAGGTGTCTCACGAGGACCACCGCGTCTTCCATGCACACCGAGCCGCCCTGACCGATGTATGGCCCGATCACGTGCATGGCGTCACCAACGACGATGGTCGTGCCCTTCCTAAAGGTCCCAAACGCCATCTCCCATGGTGTGCGGTACCTTTTATTAAAGATTTTCTATCCAATTTCATTACTGAATTCGATTTACAAAATGCCATAACGGAAAAGGAAGAAAGAGTGGAAACATAGAGAGAGAGAAGAAGAGAATAAAAGAACATAGGGAAAAAAATCCATATGACCCCCTATATATTGCCTGAAATTCATGTAACCCCCTATAAATTGCTTCAAATCAATGTGTTTAAATTGATGATTTCACTCATCCGGATAGGGTTTTAAAATCTATTCGGAGGGGTAAAATAATCATTTATAGAGGGTTTTTAGCATTTTTAACACATTATAAGTTTTTTGGTATATAGTGTTTTCAGCCAATGTTAATCAAGCAGAATATTTGTAGAATATTTTTCACTTATCCATAGAGGTTTAACTCAAAGGGCTATTTGGATTTACATAAGTGATTATATGGATTTCAAGATAAGTCAGCGAATTATATGGATCTCGAGCAGTTTAGTGAGGGTTAATTGAATTTTTTCCAAAGCAATAAAAAAGTGAGACACGGTTTGTGGTACCTGACGCAGGTGAGGCTAAGCGTGTCGAGGTCCACTTTTCGGACCATGTCGATTAGCTTTTCGGGAAAGCCTTTCATCATGTCGGCCGTCAGATCTCTAAGGAAGGTGTTGTCGTGTTGAGCGATTGAATCTGTTCATAGTTTTAGATAGAAAAATGTTATGCTCAGTTAATTTTACAGTTCAAAATATAGATTACACATTCATCTAATAAAATATGTATTTTTATAAAATATAAAATATATATTTCAATAAATTGAATGATATAGTTTATTGTTGATAAATGCGTAAAATAGTAAAAGGAGCTAACGAGGTATATATAAAACTGCATTTGTGACTAAAAAAAAAATCAAGTGTAACAGAGCACTTTTAGATATGAAGAAAGTACAATTGCGTTAGAATTGAAGGATGTTTTGGGCCCATTTGGAGTCGATTTTTAAGAATAGCTTTTCCATAAGTACTATACTGTCAACCATTTTTTTTTTTTTACGTAAAAAAATGGTTTTGTTGGACTTGTAATATGTAAAAAATAAAAAGTAATTATATTTCATTTGAGCAACAGAAGCTATTCTGAAATTAATAACTATTCCTACATAGACAACTATACAAATAGAATAAGTCTTTTTTTGTTTGATTGTGTTTTTAGTTATTCTATGTGAAAAATGTAATAATAAAGTTTTTATTATTTAGTTAACTATTTATTGATAAGTTATGCAAAAAAATGAATAAAATGTGGATAAAGACTTATAAAAAGTAAAAAAAAAAAAATGATTTGATAAATGGGCTCCCTTATGTAATTAGTGGAATAAAATGGGTAGAATAACACAATTCTAGGGCACATGAGATAGAAATGACAATTTATTCCCACATATTATGGCATATCGATATTCATCTATTTTTTTGCGAACAAACATGTTTTTTAGTCTTATTCATTTTATTTCGCAACTACTCTTCTATCCAAACAGGATATTAAAGTTTAAGAACACATGTTTGGAATTAGTTACTTAAAAACTGATTTTGTAAAACCAGAATCAGCTTGATAATTCATTCCAGACAAGGCCTTCAAAATACATTCAGAAATAATAATAAGAAAAACTCGTTAATTGCTTAAAACAGATATCATCTATTTTGATATAGTTATATCAACTTATTTCTATCAAAATATAAGTTTTTGGGCATATTCACCCCAATTTCATCCTATTCCCCACTTATTCTGTTACCCAAAGAAGGACTTAAAGTTTAAGAACACATGTTTGGACAACATTTTATTTGAAAATTGATTTCCCGTTCCAGACAAGGCTTTAGAACTATGGTGAATGGAGTGAAATGAAGAAAAAGATTTAAAAAACAATTGTTGATTGAAGCATACGTCACCTATTTTAATATAGTTATACTCACTTATTTCTCCTAAAATATAAGTTTTCAGGCTGTTTCACAACAATTTCATCCTCACGCACTTATTCTGCTACACAAACAAAGACTGATAAAGTTTAAGAACACATGTTTGAAAAACTTGTTATTTGAAAATTCATTTTGCAGAAACAGAATCAGTTTGATAATTGGTTTTCCAGTTCTTGAAAAAGATTTGAAGAACAATTGTTGATAGAAGCAGATATGTATCACCTTCAGAGATCCATGGCCGGCCTACGAACCAGTGAACAAGATGGTCATTGACAGGTACCATTCCCATAGTGAAAGTGCCTCTCTTTATCCTTGTGAAATCATTGGTGAAGCCATGACCATTTGGGTAGCTTGTGAAAGCCCTAATTCCAGACACAGGCACTAGTTCTGGTGCTTTCAGACCCAGTGACTTTGCTACAATGGAGTTCACTCCATCACATCCTATCAAAA
Source organism: Acorus gramineus (assembly GCA_030737835.1). NCBI lineage: Eukaryota > Viridiplantae > Streptophyta > Magnoliopsida > Acorales > Acoraceae > Acorus > Acorus gramineus. Next base: position 19,570,125 of record CM060855.1, on the reverse strand, counting down.
TCTGCACAAATAATGCAACAAACTTTACATTAGTTTTATAAGCGCTATTACACTCTTTGTTTTTTTTTACAATTTAAAATGGAATCTTATATTTCTCATTAGATATCTAGTGAGTCATATACACCGTTAGACGATGTATATATCTCATTAATTATTTTCCTACACTTACTTAAAATAGATTCATTTAATTTGAAATTGAGCAATATACATTTTTTATCAAAGCGTATACTTCATTAGATGATGTTTAGACTATTTTAAGAAAAATGAAAACATATGTGATCTAAATTTTGGACTATAAAAATGACTGAGTCCAACATTTTTCTAGTTTTATCTAAGAGTTTTGTTATACTCAATTCTTTTTATAGTCCCAAATATAATCCCATATATCTCGGTAGCCCCCCTTACACAATGGAGGTATATATAAGGCGTTGAATTTTTTCACATGTTCTATAAATAATACTATTCAATTTATTGGAATACATACTTCACATTTTATAAAAGTAAATACTCCATTCTATGATATATATGATTTTTAGAAAATTAAAAACTTGTGTAAAATGAACTGAGTATAATATTTTCCTTTATCTAATTCACACAGAATTGGATCTTTGGCTTAAACTATGAGTTTTCTCTCCATAGATCTCATGTTCCAATCCTCTGAATTTACATGAAACACAACAAGGTTTGTAAGTGATTATGTGCATTCAAGTATTATTTTTATTTTTTTGTCGCGCTTATTATTAATTCTTTATCAAAACCAAATTAAAACAATTTGATTAAGCTATATAATAATATCTATACCTTGCAATTGATTGTGGTTCCATCAATGCAGTGGAGGATTGGAAAGCCTGATTCAGTATCCAAATCAACTGAAACAATTTGCTGCCCTAAACGAATTGTTCCAGATGGAAGGCTATCAGCCAAAGCCTTAATAAGGTCACTCCTTTTGAGGCTTCGAAGCTCATCTTTTCTGTAATACAATATTAACAAGAGTTTAGAAAACTTAGTTTAATATATAGTGAATTTAAGATAATTTAATATTATTTTTTTAGTAGGCTTTAGATTATCATGAGATCAAAAATAAATAAACAAGTACAAAAATGTAGGAAATGTACTTGAATTATAATATATAAAGGAGGGTATTTAATTTATTATTTATTGCTTACTGGGATATGACAAGGTGGACTGATTGATATAATAAAACTAATTCATAGTTTTTAAATCAATGAAAATAGACTTGAAATTTAGTCTCTTCATAAAATTAGCATAGAATGGTGAGGAGATATTAATTTTGGATTCTTTTGGTTTAACTATTTATTGTTACATATTTGGATGCATAAGCATATATACCAAATGACTTCAGTGTATATATATATATATATATATGGATATATGATCTGTTTTGCATAACTTGATTTTTGATGAGATTTAATAAGCCATAGATGAGAAGAAAAAAAATTACCCGAGTGGTACTTCTTTCTCCTTGCCCTCAAAAATATCCCGATATCTGCATAGAATTACAATGAAAATATAAATTATATCAAGATATTTATTTATACAATAAATGAAAAATAGAAAATATAACAATTCCATACAAATCAATGAAATTTTTATTTTATTCTTTTAAAGATGAAAATATGACATTCCTTTCTTTCAATGAATTTTTTTAACTTTATATAAACCCAAAAAAGCAAGCAATCAACAAAAAAAAATATTGTTCACATTCCTAGTAGTGGAATTTTTATACTTAGCTTGGATCCGAGATTCAAATGCGGTGATTCTTATAATTTCATGTTAAAACCTACCTTTTGAAAAACATACATATATTTTTTTGTATCTTTTTAATCGCTGTATTTTTTTATACGATAAAAATGAGATGGTGTTTTAAAATTTAAACACAAAAAAATTTTGGATCCACATCTAGAAATCTTTTATTTTTCAAATGTAAAATATGTCTCATGTTTTAGAAAAATCAATGTATAGGTAATCATTTCCAAACAATTTTTAAAGTTTTAATTTTTGGTTTCCATTCTTGGACTATATAATAAGATTCAAGAAAAACTTTTATTTGTCAACATAAAAAATAATAAAAAGAAAAAATGAGAGTAGTCTGATTAAGAGCCAACTTTTATGAATAAAATCTTCCTGAAAAGAAGTTCCAAATGGGACTTCATTGGAGAAACGCGTAGTTTAAAATTCTGTGGTGTGGCACATTATGTGATGATTAATTAAGTGATGATTAATTAAGGTGTACTTATAATATAATTAGTAACAATTAATTAAGGTTTACTTTGAGAGAGGGACAGCTTTTTGTCGAAGCTCCGGTCCGATGCCAAGTTGGTCGAGCGCGCACCATCCGTTGGTGAGGACATTGATTGCCGCACCGGTTGCACGTAGTTCATCTGATCTTTCAAGAACAATGCTCTTGATGCCCTTCCTGTATCCAATTTCAATTAATTAAAACGATATTAATACATTAATTAATGGGATAGGACTAAGAAGTTTAAGGAAATCATTTGTGAGGTTTAACCTATAATAATCATCCATTTATGTATTAATTTGTGATGAGATTTTCTTTTAGTTTCTTTTCAATGGTGAAAGCTGAAAAACTTTGTAGAACAATGTTCCCAAAAAGATTATGTTTAACAACAAATGCCTCAACAAATTTATTGAGTATTGGAAGAAATTTAATTTAGTAGCCTTACATACTCAAAACTGAGAAAACAAATATGAAACTAAAATCGATCAAACTGATTTCACAAAATTGGAAACATTTTTTCCATACACTGATTTCAAACAAAGGAAGCAATAGCATAAGCTACATAAATATGCACACAGAAAACATTTGTTCAGCAGATTATACATATATTATACCTATGAAGAGCAAGAGCAGTTGAAAGGCCACTTATCCCTCCACCCACTATTACAATCCCATATTCACTTAAAGAAACCATCTCTCTCTCTAAGTTTTTTTTTTTTTATGATCTTCTTCTGCTCTCCTAATTTGGTAAAGGCAGAGACCAAAAACAGCCTTCTTAGAGAGGCTGTCTCACTCCAGCTGAATGACAAGAAAAATAGAGGCTCATGCACTATTTATAGTAGTTGTGGTGGCATCAGTGACGTTATGAAAATGGCTTTTTTTAAAGTTCTTTATGTTAATATACATATATATGTTCATGGTGGTCCCAATTTAAGAATAGTCATATCGGTAGGCGGTCAAGTTATCATGAGATGTACACCTTTGCATGGAAATATAATACTATCATCTATATCTAACTACACGACTTATGAATCAAATTATACACAGAATTTATTAATTGAACTGTACAGAGTGTGATATTATATTTAATAATTAGTTGTGCAGTTCGATTCATAAATTGTGTAATTTGATTCATAAGCTGTATAATTTTATAATTTAAAACTGTCTGGACTGACCATTCCAAGCCAAATCTGACCGGATCCACCCACACTCGTGGAAGATCCTCTTGCCCCATTATTTATATATATTTTATGTATGATATAAATAAAAACACACTTAGACACGTTACGTGTTGATGCTTTGACATGGACCCATGGTCTTTAATTATCTTTTGTATAATATATACTAGGTTCAACTATTTATTATACGGGGAAAATTGGATATAACTTCCTGAAAAGTTAGTTAAATCAGTTTTAGTCCCTGTAAATTAAAATTAAAAAATCGTTACAGGTCTTTATTTTATTAGAAAAATATCGTTTCAGTCTCTATTGTCACCCCAACTAACCAGGTATATGATTAATCCTAACTACACATTAAAAGTAACCAGAAAACCCCCATCCCTTCTTTTCATAGGAAAAATCGATATAGCTCCTCGAAAATTGGAAAAGGATCCTCTAAAATAAGTAAATCCCCCCAGGTCCCTATATTATTAGACAATATTTATTTTTATCCCTACCGTAATTGAAACTAACCAGATCTATGGTTGATTCTATTACAAAAATCATTTTTACCCTTACATATTTTTTAAAATCCTTTATTATTCTAAACAATTATTTCTTCTCATAATCTTATCTTAAGATTTAAATAGATAATATATTTTATAAATTTATAGTCAATTAAAAAAAATCTATATTACATATTCACCAAATTTCAAAAAATTTAATTAAAAAAGATTATAGTTTTAATGCACATTTATATTTTTTTTAGGTAAGATTTCAAAATATGTTTTTATAATGATTTACAAATTTTACATGGAGCTTTAAGGGATTTACTTTCTTTATAGTGACATTTTCTGATTTTCATAATTTTTCCGAGTTTTATTGATTTTTTTTTCTTTTTTATCATTGGTAAGAGTGGGATTGACAGAAAATTTTCAAAGAAAAGACATGAGCATTTTTGTCATTAAAATTAAATGACTAAATTGGATTTTTCATATTTTGTCAGTACTTATTTGATTTTCATTTATTGGAGCCCTATTTAGTAAATAGAATATTCTTGGAATATTCCCTGTAAACTGACCGCAATTTAACTCAGTGACTAAATCCGTTAATTATACTTTTTGGGGACCTGTGGCGATTAATCGATTTTACAGAAACTGATATCGATTTAGCTAATAGTAGGCTTACACCCTTATACATAAGAACTAACCCCAAATTACAAATGCAAGCAAAATAAAAAGATACATAAAAGTTGTCTCACCGTAGAAGCAGAATCGGCCTTGAGATTGGATGTCATGGATGGGGCCCTAAGCAAACCAAAAAAATGGGCCCTAATTCATTTATAATTAAAAAAAAATTGTTAATCCTAGAACAAAAAATATTGCTTCATCCAGTAGTTATAAAAAATTAGAAGAACCAAAAAAAAAAAACAACATTAGAATCAAAAAAATTTCAATTAATAAAATATAAATAATAAACAAACTAAAAATAATGAAAAACACATATTTCAAAAAAAAAAAAAATAGTAAAAGAATAAATAACCGAAACTAAGAATTGTAGATTTGTATACATTTTATTTTTAAAATTAATATAAAAAAAATCTCCTTAAATCATGGGATTTATTTATGTAAGATAGAAATGAATATTATCTCTGGTGAGCTAATGGAATGGCTGAATTGCTTGAAAACTTGTTAGGAAGATTCAAGGCTGGTGAGCTAATCACAAAAACAAACCTTCAGTCAAACACACATATGGGTTAAGCAAATAGAGTGTGGAATTGGTGGAGATAGTTGACCAGTCAAACAAATAATTATGCTTCTTTCAGGCCCAAATGCAATAAAACTGTAATTATAAAATTTATAATAATGAGATCATTTGATAACAGAATATTTAGTTAAATGAATTGTTTTTTTTTTATAACAGGGTAAATATTAACATAGTAAACACTGTGTTAGATTAAAAAAAAAAATGAATGCCCAATTAATTGTCAAATACCCTTGTAGCGAACCACCAATTATTTCTGTAACCCCACCTTTTAAAAAAGAATTTATGTACCTCTATAACACAAATTTAATTTTTTTCTATCATCATCCCTTTAATTCCTCCAGCCCCACAAAATCATAGTTTCTCTCCTGTAAGTGCATATATATTTTATGTGACTTAGAGAACACAAAATGTAATTTATGTAAATATTATCTGTAAACGCATTATTATGTCATGTAAAAATGGTAATTTGAAAATACTAGAGAAACATACATTAATGCATAACATTAATATATATGTGATTCTTATATTATCATGAAGTACACACTTGTTGATGTTTGATTTATTTGGGTATTTAACTAATTGTTTCGTCTCTAATATAGTTTGAACTGTGCTTTCTTCCTAATGATGTACGCTTGCTAACTCAAAGGTGTAACAGTGGATTCGATTTCAACCAAAATGATATGAAGATGATCAAAGAAAATACAACATCTCAGTTCATTAGGGTAGAAAAAGAACATCGAAATAAAAACATTCGATGAATTCAAGTGCTTTGATGTATTTATTGTGATAAAATATTTTTAGGTGCTATGCATTAACGTATGTTTATCTAGTATTTTGTAAGTTAGCATTTTTACATGACATGCATAATAATGCACTTACAGTAATATTTACAGAAATTACATTTTGTGTACTGAAACTGTAATTTTATGGGGCTGCGGGAATTAAAAGGATGAGGGTAGAAAAAAAATTAGATATTTGTTGTAGGGGTATAGAAAAAAAAAATTTAAAAGGTGGCGGCACGTGAATAATTGGGGTTGGCTGAGGGGTATTTGGACAATTAACTCTTTTCTCTTGTTTCGGTAAAAGGAGGAGGAGGTGTCTTGGAAGGAAGGAAATGTTTGACACAAAGACATTGAAATCCAAAGGAATGGCTAAAAATGGAAGGCTTCCGTATATTTATGTGTAGTTGTCACACTCATGTGATCAAATAGTACTACTGATGGTGATACGAAGGTACATCTAGAAAGATATAATTTTCTTTATGAAATGGAATTAGTCTCCTCAATGACGCTTGATAAATACAAGCAAAAGACAATGACAAGTTAACTATTTTTTTTTATGCTAGATCCGGTCAGTTTGATCAGCACCGAATTGGACGACGTGAAAATCGAATTCAACCACCTATAAATCGAACTACACGATCAATTGTTGGATATATATTTCACTCTCCTATTGGATACTGATGATATTTAAGAATTCATATTTTCTCCAATAGTTGATTGAATCAAATAAGAGAGTGAAATATATACCCAATAGTTTGTTGTGCAGTTCGATTTATGAGTGGTGCAGTTTGATTTTCAAGTCGTCCAGTTCGATACTGACCGAATTAACATGATTGGATCCGGTCCCCATTTTTTCCACAAAAGATTAAGATAGTGTCTTAAAATGAGATTTGAAAACAACTTTTCACTTAAAATATCTTTTCGGATCAACACCTAATGTGAGAGTAATATGTAACTAAAAATTTCATTAAGCTCATTTATTAAATTTATTAAAATAATCTAAGCTAGTTTGAAATCCAAATTACATCCCTTAATATACTGTTTCCATGGGAAGAGGTGGTGCCTTAGAAGAAAAATGTTTTGAGATAAGTACAGTACATTAAAAAAAAAAAGACTATTGTCTTTGTTGTATGAGTGTGGTTATACTCAGTCCATTTTACACTCTTTTATAGCTATATATAATCATCATTATCCATCCACACTTCCTCTTACCTTGTTATTAAATTTTTTTTTTTTTTTTACACATTAGAGTTCAAATAATACTTTCTTTTGTTTTTTGAGAAAATATAGATCTTGCTACGGACACTTTTATTACTAAAAGTGGGTTACAAGTCCAAATTAGGGATGAGAGGATACAGAGAAAAAATAAGAAGAAAAAAGGGAAATCATGGAATAGAAACAAAAGACGCGGGGGGTTTAGATGATTAGTAGAAGTGGTATCTATCAATTACCCCAAGAGACTCCCCCCACGCAACTCTATCCCACTACAAGGTGATGTCCAAAGGGCCTCTGTTAAGAGAAATCCCCCTAACCCCTGCAATCCCTCGTCCCCACTCTGTGATAGAGAGAGACACAATCTCCCACATGTTCTCCACATAGACCCGCGAACCACTAAAGATCGCCTTGTTCCTTGTTCTCCATATCGCCCATGTGACCGTCGGGATCACTAATCGGAGAATGATGTTGACAAGCCTCAAGTTCTCAGGTCTACGGAGAGACTTCCCCGCCTCTCACAGGGACTCGGTGTCAACGAATGAAAGGCGCCAAGATGTGGCCTCCCCCACAATGTCCCATAGGGCTCTCAAGACCTTGCACTGGCAGAAGAGGTGTGCAATCACCTCTGCTTCCTCTCCACAAAGGGCACAATTCACCAGGTCAGAAGGACTCCATTTTGTGCGATATGCCTTCGTTTGGAGACGTTCCTGATACAATAGCCACATGAAAATTTTTACCTTTAGTGGGATTTTTGGCCGCCAAATCTGCCCAAATTTTATTGCGACATTTGCACGTGAAAGATCCGCACGCCACCAATTGTAGCAAGCCTTGACTGAGAAACCCTTAGCTGTATTAGGAGCCCAACAGGCGGTGTCCTCTGCCTCCCCTGGCTGGTCCTCCCATGTAGGGAGGCGCTCCGAAAGCAAAGCCAGCTGAGTAATCTCCTCCTTGATCAACAGTTTTTGCCGAAGACTGATCTCCCATCCATGAATTGCGCCTGTACCTGTCCAAAAGGAGGAGACGCTACCCTCCTATCGTACCACGAGCCGAAAAAGATCTTGGACCTCCTCCCGAAGGGGTCTGGGATGGCACCACCGATCATGCCAAAAATGTATTCCCCGACCGTCCCCGACCTTCCAAAGGATTGCCGATGAGAAATCGTGATGCAGCCCAAAAATGGATTTACAGACAAACGTTGTTCTCATCAAGATCGAAGCCCACCGACAGTCTCCCACCCCGTGCTCGCCGTATCGGTCCGCTAACAATCGAGCCCACGTTCTGTGCGATCCCTCCACCCACCTCCACAGTCAGAGGGATAGAAGAGCCTTGTTCATAGTTCTCAAGTCGAGCACCCTGAGGCCACCATCGCGCTTGCACAAACAAATTGTGTACCAGGCTATCAAGTGTGGTTTCTGTACTGAGTCACCTGAACCCTACCATAAGAATTGTCGACGTATTACGTCAATGCGGTCCAACACGCTCTCAGGAGCTTGGAACACGGAGAGGAAGAAGATCGGGATACTCGATAGCATGGCCTACAAGAGTGTGAGCTTGCCGCCCACGCTCAACATCCACCCCTTCCACCCCACAAGACGTTTCTAAAACCGTTCAATCAACGGTTCCTAATCGTCCTTGGACAGCTTGGAGCGCATGACAGGTAAGCCTAGAGTCTTGGTTGAAAGCGATTGAAGTCCACATTCTACAATCCCCGCCAGCCTGTGCGCCTCCTCCTCCTCCACGTTTATCGCGTAGAGGGCACTCTTGTGCCAGTTCAGGCTAAGGCCTGAGACCAAAGCGAAACACCATATGATGAAGTGAATGCTTTTGACCGACCCTTCCGACGCCTCGCACAGGAGCATTGTGTTGTCGGCTTATTGGACGATCGGGACTTCTATTCCCTCAGTGGAGCTTATGAGTCCATGGAGCCATCAGTCCAAGTTCACCGCCTTGCACATCCTGCTCAAAGCATTTGCAACCATCACGAAAAGAATGGGAGAGAGAGGGTCACCCTGCCGGAGTCCTCGGTGTAGCGGGAAGTAGCAACTTTGGGAGCCATTAATTAGAAGAGAGCCGTAGGCCGTGCTCGTACATTAGCGGATCATCCATTGCCAGTTTTGATCAAAACCATGATTGTCCAAAATCTGGTAGAGGAAGTCACGGTGGATGTTGTCGTATGCTTTTGCAAAGTCGAGTTTCAACGCCAAACCCTGTCGTTTATCTTTGTATAGGGAGGAGATTATCTCTTGTGAGACAAAGTAGCCCTCTTGTAACAACCTCTCGAGAAGAAACGCATGTTGCGAGTCGTCGATGATGGTTGAGCAGACCGATTTCAAACGGTTCACCATCACTTTCGAGATAATCATGTAGCATGCATTCACCATGCATATCAGCCGAAACTCCTCTACATCCACCGCCCCATCGATCTTCCAGATCAGCGAAAACAGAGACGAGTTTATGCATCCTACACTTTGGGTGCCCCGAAAGAAATCGTCCACCATTTGAATGACGTCCTCACAGATAATGTGACAATATGTTTGATAGAATCGCATGCAAAACCGTCCGGGCCGGGGACCTTATCCCCATTGGAGTCAAAGATTGCTCGTCGGATTTCCCTCTCGAGTACAAGGGCAGCCAGCGCTTCCAACTGAGTCGGGGTGACTCTCGGGAGTTCCTCGTCCCGCCACAGAGGGCACCACCGGCGGTCCTTGCTGAAGGACGTGGAAAAATGGCTGACCAAGTGAGTAACAATGTCAGCCCACTCGGTCCACCTTTCCCCTTCAATCTGAATGCATCCAATATGGTTCAAGCAATGTCTCTGGCTTGCAGCTTTGTGAAAGAAACAGCTATTGTTATCCCCTAATTTAAGTCAGAGTGCCTTTAACCGTAGCCTCCACTCCATCTCCTCCATTTTCAAAATATCGGTTAGTTTGTCCTTTGCCAACTTTTGCGCTACCTGGTCTGCTGGAGACAACGTGCCTACCTCCTTGGCCCGGTCAAATTCCAGTATCTGGTTGGAGAGACACTCCTTTTTTTCCGTGCGGGTCCACTATGCTTCGCGTCCCCATTCTCGTAGCTGCCTCTTGAGACGGCGTAGTTTGAACGCCATTCTCCGGGCACCGCATAGTCCACTCGCACTCGCAGACCACGAATCACACACCACTTGTTCAAAACCCTCCACCTGTGTCCACCAAGCTTCGAAGCAGAAGGGAGGACAGGTGGGGGTTCTGTCATTACCCAAACGAAGGAGAGGAACGTGGTCCGATACTTATCTGGCCAACCCCGAGACCGTGCAAATTGGGAAGGCAACCTCCCATTCTTCATCGATCAGAATTCTGTCGAGGCGTGCCATTGATGGGGACTTTCGCATGTTACTCCACGTGAAAGCGTGGTTTGCAATGGGGATGTCTAGGAGGCCTTCACCATTAATCCAGTCGGAGAACCTCAACATGGCACCTATGATAGGTCCGTCAATACTTTCTTTTGTTAATAGATGAGATATACTATTTTAAAAATAAAAAGTAAAAAATGTAAAGTGCTAAAATTTTCCTCATTGTATTGATGTGCAATAATAATGAAGTTATTATGAGGTTAATTTGTACAACTGATAGTGATATGGAGGTACCTCTAGAAAGATATAGTTTTTTTTTTCTTTCAATGAAATTAGTCAAATTAGTCTTATCAATGATGACTTGTTAAATATAAGTGTGAGATGACCAAATTCATAACGTACAACGTACCATATATATTTATTTTTTCAAAACAAAACTTTTTTTTCCAACAAATTTTGGTGGAGAGGTCCAATTTTGTCATCAACGTCAGCGTCACAAGAAGAGACTTACAAAAAAGAGATGAGAAACTCTCCGATAATAATCGTAGAAGAAAGAATAGTGATCTTTCAATGGCGTATGGGTAGGGGGGGACCTATTGTTCCCCCAGGGGAGCTTAAGCCTCCACCCCCAGGGGAGCTTAAACTCTCCCACTGATTTTGTGGTGAAATCATGACAACTCAACTGTATAAAAGTGAAACAAAAAAAAAAAAATCTCAACAATTAAAATTTAATCAAAATAGATAAACAAATTTACAAATCACATGATTTTCTCCCCCTCAATCGAATAATTGTTATAAAAGGAAATCTCAGCAATTAAAATTTAAAAATAACAAATCTTCAATAATTTTAGAATAAATATTAAAAAGAAAAAGAAATCTCAACCATTAAATTTTTTTAAAAGAGGTGATAAAAAATTCAAATTTTATCCTTTACAATAAAAACACTAGTCTTCTCTCCTAAATATCAATCGGTCCCAAATTGTCTTTTTCCATAAGTGCGACATCTTTTGGGTTTGGGTATATTCTTTTGTCTATCTTCTTTTTTTATTTGTATGCTTTTTATATTAAAGACTAATAGATTTATTATTAAAAGGCCAACAATTGCCTTATGATATATTAATCTTTGTAAATTATATTTTGTGCATTGTTTAAGTGAATTTTTTGTGAATGTTATTACTTGAAAATTGATTTATAATAATGAAATAATGCATATTCATAGAGTTAGTTATATTTTGAATAATTTTTTTAACAACCACCCCCCCCCCCCCCCCCCCAACAAATTATGGGTCTTGGGCATGTGTGCCTTGTTATATTTCAACACATGTGGGCATGTTGATTTTCTATTTTTGCCTTTGCCGTTTTTTCTTGCATGTATTTATTTGATTTCTAGTGAGAAATGAAGAAGGTGAATCAATTTAGATCTCCCTGGGAGAGAAATTCAACAAATTAATGAATCAAATCGATTAATCGAGGATTTGATTTGATATTTAAATATACACATTGATCACCCTAAATATTATATAATTAATCGGTGTTAATGCCACGTGTGGCATTATTATACAAGGTGCATTTTTTTGTACTTATACTTGAGTCACTGTATAAATGTTTTACATGTATCTGGTAGAGAGGTTCTGCACAAGGGCGAGTTTTTTTTTTTTTAATTTATTATATGCTCAAAAGAGTAAAAAATACCTGAGTAAATCTTTAGAATTACCCCCAAATGTCTAAAGAGAGAAGATACATATAGTTTTTTCAATCGGTGTCATTTTGTAATTTGGCTCCGGTCATTAATGCAAGTACACACGTTGAAAGGTTTCCATGGCTTGTCTTTTTTTGTTGAGGGGAAGAGGGTGTGTGAAATAAAAAGGAAATGATGAAGTGGTTCTTTTTGTAATAAGCCCACACAAACGTGAAAAGGTTTTCAAGGCTTGCTTTTATTTGGGGAGGGAGGGTTGTGGGGAGCTAAGTGAAATGGAAGTGCTAAAGGTGGTTCTTTATGTAATAAACCCACTCCACGTGAAGCAATCTCTTAAACTTGTTTCTAATATTTGTTTTTCACGTGTGGATCTTTAGCATTCTAAACATGTTCATGTCTCTTTTTTTATGGAAAAAAAAACAGGAAAAACTAAAATTGAAGTGAAAGTATGTCTTATTCAAACCGGTCTTGATGATTGATTTTTTAACTGGGCTCTAAGAGAATTTTTAAAATGGGGCTCTCTATATATTTATAAAAAAAATCTAACTTATTTAAATCTTATATATCATTTTAATAAAAACTACAAATATTATAAATTAGATACATGATATTTTATAATAATTTAAAAGTCTAAAAACAATAAAAATGTTAAATTTTAATGGAATGAAATAATATAAAAATCTAAAAAATACCTAAAGAGGGTTTGAGCATTATCTAATTTAACTAATTGAAAAGAGAGAAAGATTTACTTGGAACTAAACGTTGACAGAAATCAAATACCTAGGGAAAAGGTGATTTGTCATTATGACGGGAGAGATTTGTGAAGAGAAATTTTAGGCTTTGATTTTGAAAGAAAAAGTGTGTTGGGAGAAACTAATTCAATATGAAAAATTGTGACACATCTCACCATCTTTTTTTTTCCATTGACGGTTCTTCGGGTCCCTCCCTTGGTGGGGCACCCTAAGCAAATTGCCCTAGTCGCCTTTGGCCTCAAGCTTATTTACGTGATGGATGCACTCATCAAACTTGGCCGATGTGCACTTTTTGAGTACTTTTGATAGAATTTTTTTTTTCTCTTGACTATAACTTTAAACCTCTTTTAATACCTAGTCAATTTATATATAAATTAATTGATTAATGATCTTAGAAAATTTCTAGATTTATAAATGAGCTTCAATGACTTTAATTTTTGTTCTTTAATTATTGTAAAAGTGTAATTATTATGATTATTATTGTTATTTTTTTGGGTTATTTAGTTTCCACCGCTCCTAAAATAGTTAAATTATTAAAAACCCCTTCTAAAACACAATATTATTATAAACCCCCTTTAAATGTTAACTAAATTTGTAAAAAACCCAAATGAGTTATTTTTTGATGGAATAGGTTATTAAATGATGGATTGACAATAATACCCTTATTAAAATATCCTAACTTGATAGAAAAAAAGATGTTATTTAGTTTCTACCCCTCCTAAAACAGGAAAATTATTGAAAATAACACTACAAAACACAATATCATTATAAACCCCCTTTAAATGTTAACTGGATTTGTAAAACCCAACAGTCAACAAAAAAAAAAGAAATTAGTACTCCCAAAAAATTTTGACGAAAAGGGGTTTATATTAATGAAAGATTTTTTTTTCCATCAAGTTAGGATATTTTTTAGTAAGGGTATTATTATCAATCAATCATTTAATAACCTATTCCATCAAAAAATAATTTATTTGGTTTTTTTACAAATCCAGTTAGCATTTAAAGGGGGTTTATAATAATATTGTGTTTTGAAGAGGGTTTTTAATAAATGACTTATTTTAGGAGGGGTGGAAACTATATAACCCTATTTTTTTTTTGTACACGGGTTTTTGAAAAAAAATTTAAAGATTGTAGTTAAAGTTCACCCCCCTATAGTGAATTCCTGGCTCCGCCACTGGTTCTGCAGGACATGTTGGATTCAAAGATAAGTTATCCAATTATAAAACAGTTACACAAGGGTAAACTATAATTTGATAATTTACTATTTAGTTGTTATTTATTTTTCGTACTATTATTACAACAAAACAAGATTTCTGAGACTAGCACAAACTGTCACCAAAACCTTTTGATCGTGGCTGAAAATAATTATAATTTGGATAATTTTATCTTTTGTGTTTGTTATTGAAATATAATTATAATTTTAAATGAATAAATATGAATAAACTATATATGAGTCTTCTGAATAAATATCAATGTTTATTCTAATTTAAAAGCTAGTATAATTATTCTAATATATTCACACTAAAATATTGTTTGAGGAGTTCTTTCTTATCCAATCTCTTATTCAAAATAATAATTAAGTGCAAGAAATAAAAGTTTAGCCCTTTTTTGTTTAAGTTATAAGAAGTAATTGCAAAATAAATCAAAAGTTGTTTGGTTCACATGAATATATTCAAATAGCAGAATGACATAAGTGGTTTTTTTTTCCTGTGGATAACGGAGGGACTCTCTGTGACTGACCTTACAGTCAAACTGGGAAAGCTACTTCCGCCTGATTGCTCTAGTCCCACATAAAATTTTATCGAAAGATCTCCAACAAACAGGTAGGCAAGTCAATGCAAAAACTCAAACCCAACACCTACCTTTAACACAGGTAAGCCCTGAACAGCTGTATTATGGCCTCTAGGGACTACGACATAAGTGTTGTTTGCCATAAACTATACCATGGTAAATTACAATCTATACATAATAAATAAGATTTTGTTTTATTATAGTTATTTTCATTGAAAAAACATTAAATTCATCTCTTTTTTAAAAAAATTTATTAAATTCATCTTTTTGTTATTTAAACCTTGAAAAAGTTAAGGATATGTTGTGTATGGAAGATATATAATTTAGTTCATACTCTTTAAATAATAAAAAAATAATTATGTCTTTGTTTGAGTTGTCTGTATTTTGAGATTGTGAGAGAGATGTGACAAATGTCACATGTATAGACACTTGTATTGTTAGTTGATATAACTATTTAAAATAACAAGAATGTGTGTTTTAACTTATCAATATAGACATGTATATATATATATACAAGCATTCTCATGAACAACTCCAAGCCTTCGGAATAGTTATCAAACTTTGTATTAAGTTACGAAGGGATAGCTATCAGCCTTCACGCTGATGAAACTAGTAATTTTTTTTTTCTATTCATGACTTATAGGCCCCGTTTGGGTAAGGGGTTAAGCTCGGATAAGGGTGGTATAAGAATGGATAGGAAAAATGGCTGTTTGTTTGCAGAGTATAACTTGGTATTACTAAGTCAGTTTAAACGAGTATAAGAGAGTATAACAATTCTAAGTAACCCCTAGGATAAGTTATACTCAGTTTATCTATTCCCATGGACCTACATGTCAAATTAACTTTTTACACCTTATCACATCAAATCACCTATCAACATCTCTTATACTGTTATACATCAAAGAACCCACATGTCAAATCAACTTTTTTACACTTTATTTATATTTTATTCTTTATCAACCAAACCACTCAATCTTTATTCTTACATTTTTCAATGTGAATAATAAAAAACACAACCAAACAGAAAATCTCTTATTCTTATAGAATTGTTATCTATACTGGTATAATTATCTATCCAGAATAACTCAATTCATCAATCCAAACGGGGGGATAAAGTACCAGATCTAAAGGAAATATGTATAATGGTTTGTTCATGCTTTGTTCATCCAAAATGATGGCTACACTATAATTTAGTAAGACACTTAATAGATGAGACAATAGCTTATTCACTAGCTCCACCAAATTAAGCAAAAGTCAATTAAATGCAAAACCATGAAACCTAATTCTATTGTCCTGAACTGTTATGCTATGTAGGAATAAACTATCCACAAAATAATAAAATGGGAGCTTAATCTTTTCAATGATCTACTGCCCCCACCAATTCTGAATATGTTTCTCCATGTAGTTTTAGAAAAAAAAAAACATAAAAGGTAACGTACGCTTACTTCTAAGTATGAAACAAAGTCACAAATGCACAACAAGGAAGCATAAATGTATGCAGTAGTTCAAATGATCTAGAAGGTCGAATGAACACAAAAAAAGCCTTCTTTTGTCAACAAATTAAACTTGTTATGAATTGAACATGCTAACATGCTTTTCCAACTAAATGGAGACTGAGGATTGATGATTTCAACATGAAAAGACAGTCATTGCGCATGAGGGAAATTATTATGGTCTTAAGAGCAACATTTTCAATAAACAATGGAGTTGGTTCATTTTGTTGACTAGAAGAATTATTATAATTGTACTAAATGGCATGGTCTACAAGTTAAAATAGTAGGAAAGATTTTGTGCCAAATGTAGAATATCTAGAAACTAGACCAAAGTCATTGGAGTACACTGATTAGTTTTGTGGGTTAATTAAACCATTAGCCCCTTTCTGGGTAGAATGTTGATGTGGAATAGAATGGAACAATGAATAAACTCAAAAAACTTGTTTGTTTATAAGGAATAGGTCATGATATTATCATGGAGCCCATTTTCCTATCCCAATAGCATCCTGCCACCTATCTGCCATTGGTCAATCATGAATTATCATATGTCAATATTCATACCAATTGCAGAACGCCACATGTCATCCACAAGCCAAATAGTGGCTTGACACATGTTACCAACAGGTTAAAAACTTTGATCACACAGAAGGTCATGATCACGTCGCCCAACATAATTCCACCGAGTCCTATCAGATCTCCTAGTCATTGGATCTAATATCTTCTTAGGATCTCTCTTTCGACGATGGTGGGTGGCAGATGAAGGAAATATGGCACTACATGACCATAATGTCGAAAAGAACAATAAAAAGAGGGGACACCTAGGGGATATAGGTAGACAATTCGTTCAAAAAAAAACCCTAAATTTTCACAACATTGACTTGGTCGTCAAAAAACTTTTTGTAGGTCATCCACCCCTCATTGGATGGTTTCAAAATGTCATTTACTAGATGATTTCATCAACCTGACTCTAGCATCAGTTAGGAGAGAAATTTGTTGATCAATCCGATCTGATCTGGGTCAGGATAAGGAAAATATAGCACTCCAATTATTAGCTTTTCTAATGAGAATAACTAAAAATTAATAAGAAATGATTTATTCCACTAGTATAGTTATCTATAGCGATATAGTTATTTATTTTGGAATAACTTATATCACTATATATCCAAACTATGGCTTAGTGAGGTTAGTATACTAGGATAGATAAAATGAAAGCAGGTGAATAAGATATGAAAAAATAATATAGATCTCTCACTGGTTACTTAGGGTTATTAATCCCAATTTATCAATGTATAACTATCAGGATTAATGGTGAAACAAATAATTTTCTTTTACTATATATCAAGACTTATCGAGGCTCACCAAAGATATTATCATAACATATGTGAGTTTAGGAAAATGAGCGTACATTTTTTTTTTTTTTTAGCCCCAATTCCAGTCTTTACATGTTTCGAATTTTTTAAAAATAATATATATTTCATCTTATATTCTTTTATAAGAAATGAATTATATACTCAAAAGAATTACGTGAATTTATTTATCAAAATTATAAAAAATTTCTAATATAATGATGTATATATATGCCTCGTTGATGTAAGTGTGTGACGCCAAGAATTTAATTTTAGGGTGGACTAAGCTAAAATTTTAGAGTGGACCATGCTCAAAAAATAAAATGTATATAAATTAAACAAGTTCATATTCATAATTATATATCTAGTAAAACTCATATATATACACAAAATATAAATATTAAAATGACATTATTAAAATAAGCGTTGTTACATGTAGGCTCGTGAACAACCCCAAATGCTGTCTTATATACCTTGTTAGCCATTCAGAGAGGTATATACATCTTTAGGTGAGTATATACCTCTATAAAAAAAATTATGTTTGCTAAAAATACGTTCATTTAATTTGAAATGAAATGAGATGATCCATATGACTGTCCCTAACATTTTCCTATTAAAATTGAGTCCTACAATTTTCAAATAGTAGAAATCACCCGTTATCAAATCTGGATCTATAAAAAAATTTTATCAAATTCATTTTCAATAGAGAGAATCATCTAATATCCAAAAAATTCATAGTCCACTCACAATAAAAACGAGTTTCATAACCTCTCCAGAATCAATAAGAAATAAAATAGTAAAATAATTTTAACGAAATCTAGGCCACCCATAGCTCCACCCCTGTATCGAATATATAAAATCGCAATTGTGGCAACAAAATTGCCAAGTCTATTACATTAATTTATTTGTACAAGACAAATTAGATTAAATTTTTTAAAAAAAAAATTAGTCTTGTGTTTCTATTTATCAAATTCTTAGTACACAAAACAAAGAGAATCTCCTTGGACTCCTTTTCGTTTTCCCAAATATTCAACGAGGAGGTGCTTGTATTGTCTGTACGTAATTGGACTATATTATGCACACCTTTTGACATAATTAATATATATATATATATATATTAATAAAATATGAATGAAAGCTACTTTTATCCCAATGAATCATGTCACATCCATCCAACTCTCTCTCTCACTTACCCACGTGACATTCGTGTGTTCCCGTAGATAACATTATAAGACAAATAATACTTCCATGAATAGAAGACTTTATTAGGGTCCTCTGGTCACCCATTAATTAATTTTAGCTTTAAAACTTTTTGAGATTTTTTTTTAGTCTTCCAGATGGTAAAAAATTATCTTTAAATTATTAAAATCGATATAATTTTTTTAATACATTGTTTACACTTTATAGTAAATTGTTAATTTTCGTAAAATATTAACAAGCGACAAGGAAATTTTTTAGTATTTCTAACAAATAAATTAACGACATCCGTTTGCAAGATTTACAGATAATATTTTTTTATTTTAGAGATTTAAAAAAAACTTAAAAACTTTTAAAGATATAAAAATAAATGATGGGTGATGAAAGACACCTCTGATTAATTTCTCCTTTGAAAAACAAATGAGACAGTCCAAGATGTATACCCACGTGATCGGGATTTTAGTAATTAGTTTGAAGTTCCAGTCAAGTGATGTATTTTCGTAGCGTAGGGAACAATTTATTACGTTTGGTCAATTATAGTTTCTTGGAAGTTGTAACACGCAATCAGCAGGTCAGTTCTCAGTTCTCTTGTTTGATTGGGAGTTGATAGTGAAATAAATAAAAATAAAATAGAATAATGATAAAATGGATGATTAAAAGGTTGAAATCAATTAAAATTTTTATATCATAATTAACTTATATAAAACGATATAATTATTCATATTGTTCTTTAAAATTAAATTATTTTAAGTTATTTAATCAATTTGAATATGTGGACCCTGTAAAGAGAAAAACTTGCATCCTCTCTAAGGGCGACACGTGTTGAAGGCGACACGTTTTGAAGGATGGAAAAAGATACATGAACCTCCGTTGTAGTCTCAATTGTAGTTCATCCTATTTTTTTATTTTTTTTAATTCATACACTCACCCTTTAAAGTGCATACTGTTATATGAAATAAAGCATATACTGAGATACATTAGTGTATTTTTTCATAGTGAAAAACTAAAAAAAAGTTAAGTAATATACTATGATCAAATCTCATACATTATGATAGTGTATTATATACTACATTTTCATAGCGTATGAGACTGTAAAAAAAGCTACAAAATGGACTGCATGTATCAACGATCGTTGAAGGATACATGTATTGAGGAAGGTGGAAAAAGCCCAATTGGATTAGTTTTGTGGGCCTGTACCCAATGTTCGTTTATGTCTCGCCCATTTTTCAACAATAACAATGATAATCCAAGGAAAACGATATGTCTAGTCTCAATTGCAGTCTCGTCACCTTAAGTTTTTTTTTTTTAATCATATATGCTCTCATTGAAGTAAATGATATTATATAAAATGATGTATATGTTGAGATACAATAATGTGTATTTTTTGTTGGGAAAAGATGTGTTGAGAAAGAAGAACAAAAGAACACACAAATTTACGTGGAAAACCCTTTTAAGATGAAATGGAAAAAAAACCACGGGCCGAACTCCGAAAACTTTCACTAGAGAAAATGGGATTACAATATCTCTCTAGAACTCACTAGAGGAAACACTATCAAGAGAACACCTCACTCACAACAATTTTGTGTAGTGGATTTACAAGTAGGAACTCTGTCTCTCTCTCTACTTTCTTCTTCTCTTGGATTGGATTGGATTTCCACTCCCATCTCCCTCCTTTATATAAAGAGGATATGCCACTTAGTGTTCCACCAACAACTTAATGAACACCTCTTCCTATGCATTGAGAAGGGGCAACCCTTTCATCTACCAAGACATATGAGACCACACCAATAAGTTCATACATGGTTCCAAGAGTCAACCATGTGTTCCCAAGGTAATGAATACATGCACCAAGAACAAAGTGCAAGCACCAAGTACCAAGGCCACCTTCTCATGGGATGGACCACCATTCCCAACAATCTCCCCCTCCATCCACATGAGGAGGGATCTTCAAGCTGTAGTCATGCCAGCCAAGCTTCTACAAAGATTATGCTTCTCTTTCAATAGAGACTTCGTCATCATACAGACGGATTTCGGCTTGTATCAATCTTTGAGAGGTATATCAGGCGGTTCTCCAAAACATCTCGGATCCAATGATAGCGAACATCGATGTGCTTTGTCCTTGAGTGATAAGTGGCATTTTTACTCAAGTCGATGGCGCTCTAACTGTCACAGTGAAGAATGAACCTCTCTTGGGTGATGGATAGTTCATTCAAGAAATTCTTCATCCACAAAAGCTCCTTTCTAGCATCAGAAGCAGCTATGTACTGAGCTTCTGTAGTGGATAAGGCGACAACCTTTTGCAGCTTAGATTGCCATGACACGGCTCCCCCTGCAAAGGTAAATAAATATCCTGATGTGGACTTCCTCTTGTTCATGTCACCTGCCATGTCAGAATCAGTGTAGCCTTGCAAAATAGGCATATCACCTCCAAAACATAAAGAATATTTTGAGGTTCCTCTGAGATATCTCAGGATCCATTTTACCGCTTCCCAATGTTCTTTGCCAGGATTGGCAAGAAATCTACTGACAACACCAACTGCATGTGCGATGTCGGGCCTTGTTGTCACGCCCCAGGGCGGCCGTCCCCGAGACGCGGCAATGGTATATATGATATCAGCAGTCTAAACAGGAGGTCAATAATATACTCTAAACAACATCAACAATGACAACACAGACAACAATGAGGCTGACATAATATATACACAAATAGCGGAAGCTAAAAGACTGAGTCTGTAATTCAAAAGACATATTACAGACCCGATACATAATCAACTGTCCTGTGAGAGCCAATATATACAACGACATCCAAATGTAATACAAACGTGTGCCCAAGCACGGAATACAATACATACAATCAAAGGGGATGCTGATGGCCTCTCACACGCAGAACGTGACGCTGCTCCGCTACTGCTGATGTGCCTCGGGGAGCTCCTCCTTCAGATCCGACTCAGATATCACTGGAGAAAAATATATGCGAGGGGTGAGCCACACGCTCAGTGAATAGCACAACCCATGCATCACAATTCATATTAACCTCAAATAAATTATAGCCACTAAGTGGCAGTAACTACACAATCCAATGGGTCGCTACAACGCCGACCCACCACACCCTCACCCTCACCCTCACCCTGTCCGAGGGGGTGACATTGGCCTCTTGGGGCATACTAGAAAGCTTCCCACCCCTGGCCCCACCGGGTCACCTCTCCCACCCTCGTAGCATCCACCTGGTATACTCCCACGATCAGCACAGTCCGAAACACATCAGGAGGTACCTACAGATGGGAGCCCTCTGTCAGGCCAGCTAACGCCGGGGAGTTCCTACCTCGGATCCCAACCAATAAGGAGAAGACAGCCTAGTCACGCGGATACGATCCTCTTGGATCCGTCGACACCGGTTGTAACTCTACTAAGGTCATGAATTCTCAAGAATTCCTCCAGGGCGCATAACTAAGATGCGGGGAGACACATATTATAACAACGAGGTTATAATAATCTCTAAGGCATGCTCTCACTTGATTTAATCAAATTAAACTACTTGGGAACGTGCACAGGTCGGGCAAGGTGTCTAGGCAGGCATGGGCCTCTAACATGATGTAAGGGTGTATATCCCTAGCATACAAATCTAAGGTGGCATGGACACATCATAATAATCAATATAAGGGTGCATATCCCTAACATGCAGGTCTAAGGGGGGCATGGATACAACATAATATTCATGCAAAGCATAGTTTATATTAATACTAGCTAATATGCAACTATGGTGCCCCAGGGGAGGGCAATGCACGCCTACGTGCATCGAACGCCTCCCTTATAGGTTGGATTGTCCCACTCACCAATACCCGGGTCATCGCGTGACCCCCCGTCAAGATCTGCAAGACATGGGAAATCAAAATGGTGAGTAATCTATACAAATACACAAGAAATACGCTAGAATTACCCAACACTCGGACAAGAATGCATACGAGCCCGCACGCACGCGAGTCCGAGTGCCCCGACACACTCCCGCACCCACGGCAGCCATGCGCACGGCCACCCGCACGCACACGCACGGGTGCGCACGCACGCGCGCACTCCCGCCCCGGGCGCACTGCCGCGCCCCAGCCCGCGCGCCCAAGCACGCTGCCGCACCCCTGCTCGCACGCCCAGACACGCTGCCGCGCCCGCGCGCCCAGCCCTGCGCCTACCCACGCGTACTGCGCCCCTGCGCAGCACCCCGCGCGCACCCCCGCGCGCACCCCGCCCACTGCGTCCCAGCGCAGCACTCCACGCGCACGCCCGCGCACACACCCGCGCGTCCCCGCGTACGCGCGCACTCCCCCAGCGCCCCCGACTGCGTGCGCCTGCACTGCCTGCGCGCGCAGACTTGCGCGCACGCGCGCAGATGGGCCCGCATGCGCGCCCGAGCCAACCCCACCACCTCTCTCAGCCCTCCCACACCCCAAACACTCATGCACACCTTGCACATCCAAAAACACATCCTAAACATGCATCTAAACAAGAAATAGGGGGGGGGGAGCTTACCCAAAGAGAGGAAGGAAGGGAGGGAAAATCGGGTGCTCTTCGCGCACCGAAACGCCACCACCAAAGCCACCACTACCAAGACCTCCCTCAGCCCTAGCAAGGCTGAAAAACAGAGGAGAAAGGGAGCTAAGAGAGGAGGAAAAACAAAGGGGAATGGAAATCCGAGACCATGGAAAGATAGATCGGGTCCTCACCTTCCTTTTCTCCTTCTAGGGTTTTCCAATCCAACACCTTCTACTAGGTCAAAAGGTGGATTTAAAGAGAAGGGAGAGAGATTTGTGAGAGCTTGAGAGAGAGAAGAAGATGAATAGGGCCATTACTATTGGTGGGCGTGGACCTTAAGTCACCACACACACACACTCACTTACACTTAGAATTAATTAGGTTTAGTTAGGTTTAGGTGAACTTTGACCCTAGTCAACCCAACCACACTAACAAACAAAACCAATTGACCAAGTCAAGGGTCAAACTTGACTTGGTCAAAGTCATCTAATGACTTCTCGCTTGGTCAAAACCCGGATACGATTCAGAACTGTGAAATTCTGAAACGTTACCGGAATTCGATGAAATTTTTGTGAGTGGCTTGAAATGGCACCAGGACACATAATATGTAGTTAGATTTTCAATCAGAGTTCTCAAGCTCATGATGATAGCCAAAAGTCTAAAATTTTAGCGGTTCCGATCAAAAAAAGAAAAAAAGTTGAAAAACTGCCAGAATCCTCCAATGGTGACCAGAAGGCAAAAAGTGACACATATATAACATTCTTCCCCCCTTAGGAAATTTTGTCCTCAAAATAAATACAAAAACATCTAAGAAGGGAAAAGATGCGGATACGCGTCACGCATGGCGTCCTCGAGCTCCCAAGTGGCCTCGGCACCGGAACGGTGCTGCCATCGCACCTTGACCAACTGGACGGTCTTGGCGCGGAGCCTCTTCTCGCGGCGGTCCAGGGTCTCGATCAGCTGCTCCACGAAAGACTGGCCCGGCTCGAAGACGAGCGGTTCGAACGGGATGACGTGAGCAGGATCGTGGACGTAACGCCTCAGCTGCGAGACATGGAAGACGTCATGGGCCTGAGCCAGCTGTGGGGGCAGAGCTATGCGATAGGCCACCTCTCCAACTCGCTCGAGGATGAGGAACGGCCCAATGAAACGCGGACTCAGCTTGCCCCGCACACCGAAACGGAAGATGCCCTTCATCGGGGACACCTTCA
This sequence comes from Acorus gramineus, assembly GCA_030737835.1. Lineage (NCBI taxonomy): Eukaryota > Viridiplantae > Streptophyta > Magnoliopsida > Acorales > Acoraceae > Acorus > Acorus gramineus. The sequence goes on along the minus strand of CM060855.1, from coordinate 19,545,606 downwards.
GGAAGACATGGTCACCAACCTCGAAGACGAGCTCACGGCGACGACGATCGGCGTAGCTCTTCTGACGGCTCTGAGCGACTCGGATACGCTCGCGAATCGTCTTGACCATCTCTGAGGTCTGGTGGATGATCTCTGGTCCCTCCAACTGGCGCTCTCCGACCTCGTCCCAACACAAGGGGGACCTGCAGCTGCGGCCATAGAGCGCCTCGTATAGAGCCATCCTGATACTCGAGTGGTAGCTATTGTTGTTAGCAAACTCCACCAACGGAAGATGCCTCTCCCAACTGCCCCCAAAATCGAGAACGCAAGCTCGCAGCATGTCCTCCAGGGTCTGAATCGTCCTCTCCGACTGGCCATCCGTCTGCGGATGAAACGCTGTACTGAAGTGGAGGTTCGTACCAAGGGCGTGCTGGAGGCTACGCCAGAACCTCGAAGTAAATCGCGCGTCTCGATCAGAAATGATGCTGACGGGAGTGCCATGGAGACAAACAATCTCGGAGACAAACAATTGCGCCAGGGTGTCCAGAGAATCGGTGAGTCGGATGGGGAGGAAATGAGCGGACTTCGTCAGTCGGTCGACGATTACCCAGATGGCATCGCGACCCGAACGTGACCTCGGCAAACCCGAAACGAAGTCCATGGTGATCTGCTCCCACTTCCACTGAGGAATCTCAATGGACTGCAGCTTCCCCGCAGGACGCTGATGCTCCGACTTCACCTGCTGGCATACCAAGCAACGGGCAACGAAACGGGCAATATCCGTCTTCATCCCGCGCCACCAGTAGCCACGACGAAGGCCCCTGTACATCTTCGTGCCACCAGGATGCACTGTGTACCTCGAACGATGGGCCTCGTCCAAGATCTTCTGCTTCAGCTCTGCGTCGTCAGGAATGCATACTCGACCTCTGAACCGCAGGATCCCGTCCTCGCGAATCTGGTAGTCGCTCGCCCCGGGCGACACCTTCAGAGAGGACTAGAAAGTGAGGATCCTACCCCTGAGCCGTGCGGATCTCGTCGAGAAGAACGGGCTGCACCACTAGCCTGGCCAAAAAGCCACCCGCAGGAGTCTCTCGAACGCTGATCCAGCAAGCGGCCTCCTCCAGAAGCCTCCAACGACGTACAGCCATGTGGGCGGCCATGCCCAAGGGCTGCCTGCTGAGAGCATCCGCCACGACATTCTCCTTACCCGGATGGTAAGCGATGTCACAATCATAGTCCTTCAGGAACTCGACCCAACGTCTCTGACGCATGTTGAGCTCCGGCTGGGACTGCAAATATGTCAAGCTCTTATGATTAGTAAAGAGCTCGAATGCCTCGCCATAGAGGTAGTGCCTCCACATCTTCAGCGCAAAGATGATCGCTGCCAACTCTAAGTCGTGGGTGGGGTAATTCTGCTCATGGGGCTTCAACTGACGCGACGCGTAAGCCACAACCTTACCGTGCTGCATCAGGACGCAACCCACACCCAACCGCGATGCATCGGAGTAAACTGCGAACCCACCACTCCCAGACGGAAGGGTAAGAACTGGCGCTGAGGTGAGCCTTCGCTTCAACTCCAGGAAGCTCTCCTCGCAAGCCGGGGACCACTCGAACCGGACATCCTTCCGAGTGAGGCGGGTAAGAGGAACAGCTATCTTCGAGAAACCCTCGACAAACCTCCTGTAATAACCCGCCAAGCCCAGGAAGCTCCGAATCTCTGTGGGGTTCGACGGTCGACGCCAATTCAACACGGCGAGCGTCTTGTCCGGGTCCACAGATATGCCCTCGCCGGAAATCACATGGCCCAAAAAGGCCATACGCTCCAACCAAAACTCGCACTTACTGAACTTGGCGAACAACTGATGTCGGGCCAAAGTCTCCAAGACAGTGCGGAGATGGTGAGCGTGCTCCTCAAGACTCCTCGAGTACACCAGAATATCATCGATGAAGACTACTACGAAGGAGTCGAGGAAGGGCCGAAACACCCGGTTCATCAGATCCATGAAGGCTGTCGGCGCATTCGTCAACCCAAACGGCAGTACTCTGAACTCGTAGTGCCCATAACGGGTACGAAAGGCCGTCTTCAGAATGTCTGACTCCCGGATCTTCAGCTGATAGTAGCCCGAACAGAGATCGATCTTAGAAAAGACACGCGCTCCCTGGAGCTGGTCAAACAGATCGTCAATCCGTGGCAAGGGGTACTTGTTCTTCACGGTCCGCTTGTTCAGCTGCCTGTAATCAATACAAAGCCGCAGCGAACCGTCCTTCTTCCGCACAAACAAAACAGGGGCTCCCCACGGAGAAACACTCGGACGTGCGAAGCCCTTCTCTAGCAACTCCTCCAACTGCTCCTTGAGCACCTTCAGCTCTGCTGGGGCCATCCGGTACGGAGCTCTCGAAATCGGCTCGGTCCCCGGAATCAGATTTATCTCAAACTCGATCGCGCGATCCGGCGGTAATCCCGGAAGATCATCGGGGAAAACCTTGGGATACTCTGCCACGATCGGAGTCTGACTGATATCTGCCCGCAGTGGTGCATCCTCCTGAGCAATGTACGCCAAAAAACCCTCGCATCCTCCCTGAAGGAGTCTCCACGCCTGAATGGACACGAACCCCAGAGGGGCTATGTCACGATCGCCCACGTACTGGAAGGACCTCCGACCCGGAAGGTGGAAAGACACCGACTTGGCAAAACAGTCGATGCTGGCGTGACTAGCTGAAAGCCAATCCATTCCCAGGATGGCATCGAAGTCCGTCATACCGAGCTCTACCAACTCCACTGGAAACTCATGCTCCGCAATCACCACGGTACACCCTCGGTAAACAGAACGGAGGAGAATACGGTCTCCGACGGGCAATGATATCTCCAGGATAACATCAAGAGGGGCGGACGCCACGCCCATCCGTCTCGCAAAAGCGGGAGACACGAACGAGTGCGTGGCTCCGGAATCAAATAACACATATGCAGGGAGCTGGGAGATCTGAACAATACCTCGGACCACGCTGCCTGAAGCCTGCGCCTCCTCGGCCGAAAGTGCTGCAACTCTGCCCTGAACAAACTGCGGCTGAGGAGCAGGGGCACGCCTCGCAGGCTGCACTGGCTGCCTCCTCTGGTCAACACGGCCACCCTGTGGCTGCTGCTGCTGACGCTGAGGCTGCTGCTGCTGCTGCTGGCGCTGAGGCTGCTGCTGCTGTAGCTGCTGCTGCTGCTGGCGCGGCACACGGGGTCGGCCAGCATCGGGGCAATTATATAAAAGATGCCCGACGCGCTGACAATGATAACAGCGCCGCCTCTCCGGCTGCATGGCCTGGACTGGTACTGCCGCAATGGGTGTTGGACCTCGCACTGGCACCACATCGACTGGAGTAGCGGCAGCCGCTGACTGATCAAAGCGGGGCCGCTTCTTCTTGCGATGTGCATGGTCCTGGCTCCTGGGGGTCTCTGGTCTGCAGAAGGGGTTGGAACCCCCATGGAGGCCCCGAGGTCTCGCTCGACTGTCTTCGCCCGAGACACCAAGTCCGAGTACCTCGTGAACGCCTGAGAAGAGACATGCACCCGAATGGTGCTGATGAGACCCATCTCGAATCGACGGCACCGCGTCTCCTCATCCATCACCAAGGCTGGGGCAAACCTGGAAAGCCTCGTGAAGCGCATAAAGTAGTCCGCGACTGACATGGAGCCCTGCGTCAGCTGCTCAAACTCCCGCATCACGATCTGGCGCGTCAAAAACGGGAAGTACTCCTCCAGGAAATACCTCCGGAACCCCACCCATAAAAGTCGCTCCACTCCCTCGGGAATGTCCACCGATCGGGTAGCCCACCAGTCTGCGGCGCTACCCTTCAGCATGAAGGTGGCCAGGGAGACACGCTGGCGATCGGTGCAGTGCATGGTCGAGAAGATCTTGTCCACCTCCATCAACCATCGCTCAGGGGCAAGGGGGTCCGCCGTCTGTCCATGGAACTCGGGAGGGTGGAGCTTCAGAAAGGCAGTGAGGCCACTCTGATGCACTCGCGCTGCAGCCTCTAGCTCCACCTCCCTCTCCAGGGGATCCTGAACTCCCACCACTGGAATCACCACGGGACAGGGGGTACATCGGGCACCACAGGTGGATCTGCCACCAAGGGGACCTGTGGAACTGCCTCGCGGGCCGCCCTCAGCTCCTGAATCTCTCTAGCCTGCTCAGCTAACGCCCTCGTCTGGGCCTCTAATGCTCTGGTCTGAGTCTCCACCAGATCTGCTATCCGAGCGTAAGCACGCTCCCATGCAGGAGGCTCCTGCGCCAGTCCTGGCCCCATAGCCGAGGACTCTCCAGTAGCATCCTCACCTCTGGTAGGTCCGGGAACCTCCAAAGGCCGAGAGGGACCACGTCCACGCATTCCTCTGCGGAGGCATATCAGCAACCTAAGAAAACCAGACACTAGGATCAGAATACTCATATAGAAATCCTAGGACTCATCTCTACGAAAAAGAACAATTGGCTCTGACAGGACCAGGCTCTGATACCAACTTTTGTCACGCCCCAGGGCGGCCGTCCCCGAGACGCGGCAATGGTATATATGATATCAGCAGTCTAAACAGGAGGTCAATAATATACTCTAAACAATCATCAACAATGACAACACAGACAACAATGAGGCTGACATAATATATACACAAATAGCGGAAGCTAAAAGACTGAGTCTGTAATTCAAAGACATATTACAGACCCGATACATAATCAACTGTCCTGTGAGAGCCAATAAATATACAATGACATCCAAATGTAATACAAACGTGTGCCTAAGCACGGAATACAATACATACAATCAAAGGGGGATGCTGATGGCCTCTCACACGCAGAACGTGACGCTGCTCCGCTACTGCTGATGTGCCTCGGGGAGCTCCTCCTTCAGATCCGACTCAGATATAACTGGAGAAAAATATATGCGAGGGGTGAGCCACACGCTCAGTGAATAGCACAACCCATGCATCACAATTCATATTAACCTCAAATTATTTATAGCCTCTAAGTGGCAGTAACTACACAATCCAGTGGGTCGCTACATCGCCGACCCACCACACCCTCACCTCACCCTCACAGGGGTGACATGGGCCTCTTGGGGCATACTAGACCGCTTTCCACCCCTGGTCCCACCGGGTAGCCTCTCCCACCCTCGTAGCATCCACCTGGTATACTCCCACGATCAGCACAGTCCGAAACACATCAGAAGGTACCTACAGATGGGAGCCCTCTGCCAGGCCAGCTAACGCCGGGGAGTTCCTACCTCGGATCCCAACCAATAAGGAGAAGACAGCCTAGTCACGCGGATACGATCCTCTTGGATCCGTCGACACCGGTTGTAACTCTACTAAGGTCATGAATTCTCAAGAATTCCTCCAGGGCGCATAACTAAGATGCGGGGAGACATATATTATAACAACAAGGTTATAATATTCTCTAAGGCATGCTCACATTTGATTTAATCAAATTAAACTACTTGGGAACGTGCACAGGTCGGGCAAGTGTCTAGGCAGGCATAGGCCTCTAACATGATGTAAGGGTGCATATCCCTAGCATACAAATCTAAGGTGGCATGGATACATCATAATAATCAATATAAGGGTGCATATCCCTAGCATGCAGGTCTAAGGTGGCATGGATACAACATAATATTCATGCAAAGCATAGTTTACATTTAATACTAGCTAATATGCAACTATGGTGCCCCAGGGGAGGGCAATGCACGCCTACGTGCATCGAACGCCTCCCTACTGGGTTGGATTGTCCCACTCACCAATACCCGGGTCATCGCGTGACCGCCCATCAAGATCTGCAAGACATGGGAATCAAAATGGTGAGTAATCTATACAAATACACAAGAAATACGCTAGAAATACCCAACACTCGGACAAGCATGCATACGGGCCCGCACGCACGCGAGTCCGAGTGCCCCGACACACTCCCGCACCCACGGCAGCCATGCGCACGGCCACCCGCACGCGTACGCACGGGGTGCGCACACACGCACGCACACCCGCGCCCCGGGCGCACTGCCGCACCCTAGCCCGCGCGCCCCTGCACTCTGCCGCACCCCTGCTCGCACGCCCAGACACGCTGCCGCGCGCGCGTGCCCAGACACCGCGCGCCCAGCCCTGCGCCTACCCGCGCGTACTGCGCCCCTGCGCAGCACCCCGCGCGCACCCCCGCGCGCACCCCGCCCACTGTGCCCCCGCGCAGCACTCCGCGCGCACGCCCGCGCGCACTCCCCCAGCGCCCCCGACTGCGCGCGCCTGCTCTGCCTGCGCGCGCAGACTCGCGCGCACGTGCGCGGATGACCCCGCACGCGCGCCCGAGCCAACCCCACCACCTCCCTCAGCCCTCCCACACCCCAAACACTCATGCACACCTTGCACATCCAAAAACACATCCTAAACATGCATCTAAACAAGAAATAGGGGGGGGGGGGGAAGCTTACCCAAAGAGAGGAAGGAAGGGAGGGAAAATCGGGTGCTCTTCGCGCACCGAAACACCACCACCAAAGCCACCACCACCAAGACCTCTTCTCAGCCCTAGCAAGGCTGAAAACAGAGGAGAAAGGGAGCTAAGAGAGGAGGAAAAACAAAGGGGAATGGAAATCCGAGACCATGGAAAGATAGATCGGGTCCTCACCTTCCTTTTCTCCTTCTAGGGTTTTCCAATCCAACACCTTCTACTAGGTCAAAAGGTGGATTTAAAGAGAAGGGAGAGAGATTTGTGAGAGCTTGAGAGAGAGAAGAAGATGAATAGGGGCATTACTATTGGTGGGCGTGGACCTTAAGTCACCACACACACACCCCACACACACACACTCACTTACACTTAGAATTAATTAGGTTTAGTTAGGTTTAGGTGAACTTTGACCCTAGTCAACCCAACCACACTAGCAAACAAAACCAATTGACCAAGTCAAGGGTCAAACTTGACTTGGTCAAAGTCATCTAATGACTTCTCGCTTGGTCAAAACCCGGATACGATTCGGAACTGTGAAATTCTGAAACGTTACCGGAATTCGATGAAATTTTCGTGAGTGGCTTGAAATGGCACCAGGACACATAATATGCAGTTAGATTTTCAATCGGAGTTCTCAAGCTCATGATGATAGCCAAAAGTCCAAAATTTTAGCGGTTCCGATCGAAAAAAGAAAAAGTTAAAAAACTGCCAGAATGCTCCAATGGTGACCAGAAGGCAAAAAGTGACACATATATAACACTTGAACACACCATAGAGTACATCAAACTTCTGACAGCCGAGGCGTATGGGATGCTCTTCATAGCCTCTTTTTCCTTCTCATTTGGAGGACACTGTTGTGCACTTAGCTTGAAATGGGCTTCTAAAGGCATGCTGACCGGCTTATAATTCTGCATCTTGAACTTCTCGAGTACACGCTCAATGTACCGTTCTTGTGATAGCCACGGTTTCTTTTTCTTCCTATCACGAGATATCTTCATTCCCAATATATGTTGTGCTGGACCTAAGTCCTTCATGTCAAAGGACTTGCTCAACTCCTTTAGTTTGTCAATCCTGCATTTATTCTTTCCAACAACAAGCATGTCTCAACATATAAAGAGAGAATAACGAAATCATCATCAGAAAACTTCTGGATATAAACACAATGATCTGCAGATGTTTTCGTGTAACTATGGTCAAGCATAAAGGAATCAAACTTCTTGTACCATTGTCGCGGTGCTTGCTTGAGCCTGTACAAGCTCTTCTTTAACTTGCAAACCAGGTGTTCTTTACCTTTTACCTTGAAGCCCTCTGGTTGCTCCATGTAAATTTCCTCATTCAAATCATCATGGAGGAATGCCGTCTTCACATCTAGTTGTTCAACTTCAAGGTCTAAAGAAGCAGCAAGACCAAGGATAACACGAATAGAAGACATTTTCACAACAGGAGAAAAAATTTCTTCATAGTCAATTCCTTGTTTCTGTCCGAAACCTTTCACCACAAGGCAAGCTGTGTACTTGACATGGTCATTTCCTCCATTCTTGATTTTGAACACCCAGTTGTTCTTCAAGGCTTTTCGGTTCTTTGGCAGCTCTACTAGCTCATATGTTTGGTTCTTATGCAAGGAGTCAATCTCCTCTTGCATTGCTTTCTTCCACTTGTCCTTGTGCTCATGAACTTGTGCTTTATGGAAAGTTTCTGGTTCACCTGCATCTGTCACCATAGTGCACTCTGAAGCAGGATATTTAGTTGAGGGTTGTCGGCATCTTTCTGACCGTCTCAATTGAGGTACTTGGGGTTCATCCATATGTGGCACCTCCACATGTTCTTGCTCCCTCTGATTATAAATCGGTGAACCTGCAATTTCTTCATCTTCCTGCACATCAACATTTTGTGGCAAAGGAGAAGGCGTAATAGTAGATGTGGGAATCAAATCTGGGATGACACGTGCTTTTGGTGGCTCTTCTTTTTCAAAATCACTAAGAGTTTTATCTTCACAAAAGACAACATCCCTACTCCTTACAACCTTTTTATTTTTCGGATCCCACAACCTATACCTAAATTCATCATTTCCATAGCCCAAGAAGATGCATGGAATGGCTTTGTCATCAAGTTTTATCCTTTGCTCCTTAGGCACATGCACAAATGCTTTGCACCCGAATACCCGCAAATGAGAGTAGGAGACATCTTTCCCACTCCAAACCCTTTCAGGAACGTCCCCGTCCAAAGGGACAGAGGGGGATAAATTTATTAAGTAGCATGCAGTACGCACTGCTTCTCCTCAAAAAGTTTTAGGCAAATTTGCCAAGGAAAGCATACTCCTAATCCTCTCCACAATTGTGCGGTTCATCCTTTCAGCAACCCCATTGTGTTGGGGTGTGTGTGGTACGGACCTTTGGTGTCTTATGCCATGTTTTTAGAACAATATTCTTCAAATTTCTTTGAAGTATACTCACCACCATTATCCGTGTGAATACACTTCAAGAGCTTTCCAATTTCTCTTTCAACTTTGGACTGAAAGTCTTGAAAAACTTCAAAGGCTTGATCTTTGGATTTTAGCATGTACACCCACACCTTTCTTGATGCATCATCTATGACGGTCACAAAGTAAGAAGCACCACCAAGAGTTTTCACATTAATAGGTCCACACACATCAGAATAAACCAAGTCCAACATTTCGGTTTTCCTTTTGTTAGCATTCTTAACAAAAGCTACTCGATGTTGTTTTCCAATCAAACAATGATCATAGTGGGATAAATTTGTACCTTGCATGGATGGAAGTAGCTGTCTCCTTGCGAGAGTTTGTAGTCCTTTCTCGCTCATGTGGCCAAGACGCTTGTACCACAAATCCATAAAGGTACCCTCCACTGTGCTGATTCCACCATTCTCCAAGTGCAACTGGGTTTTGTAGAGTGTGCATCACTTTTTCCCTTTCGCCAACACAAGTGCCCTTTTGGTAAGCTTCCAACATCCTTTACCAAAGTTGCTTGTACACCCTTCTTCATCAAGCTTGCCCATGGAGAGAAGATTAAGACGGAGATCGGGCACAAATCTGACATCCTTTAGAACCATCTTTGTTCCAAGATTAGTAGTAACAAAAATATCTCCAATGCCAAGAATTTGAAAAGAATTTTTGTTACCCATTTTTACTGTGCCAAGGTTACCTTCACGAAGTGAAGTAAAGTAGTCCTTCTAAGGAGTAGCATGGTACGAGGCGTCAGAATCAATCACCCATTCTGAGTCTTGGCATGCGAGATTTGAACATTCTTCTTCACATGCCAAGAAAAGACAATCTCATTGTCTGTGGTGACAGCTGCACTATCTTTGTTCTCCGTTTTCTCATCGGGCCTTCCTTGCTTGTTCTCCTGCTTGAGCTTGCGACATTCACGCTTCATGTGTCCACTCTTGCCATAGTGATAGCAAGAAATCTTCTTTCTCACCTTCGACCTTCCTTTTGACTTGTCATGATGGTGGGGTTGTCAAGTTTTACTCCTCCCCCTATGCTTGGTGACAAGAGCATGAGAATGAGAAGAGTCGGAAGACTTTCTCCGGATTTCTTCATTCAAAAGGCTGCTTATGCCTTGGCTCATGGACACAACTCCGTCAGGCGCATAGTTACTTAGAGACACCACCAAGGTCTCCCAACTATCCGGCAATGAGCTAAGCAAGAGGAGTGCTTGAAGCTCATCATCCAACACCATCTTCATAGCTGCAAGCTGATTAACAATGTTTTGAACTTCATTAAGATGCTCGGATATGGAGTTAACTTCCTTGAACTTGAGATTGACAAGCTTCCAAATAAAGAAAGCTTTGTTGCCGGCGGTTTTCCTCTCGTAGAGATCTTGAAGTTTCTCCCATAGACTTTTTGCCAAAGTCACATTCGACAAATGATGGAACACGGAGTCGTCCACCCACTGTCGAATGGTGCCGATGGCCTTTCGATCGAGCGTCTTCCAATCCTCCAGCGTCATGGTTGCCGGCTTGGCGGTATCACCTTGTAATGGTGCATAGAGATCTTTGCAATAGAGAAGATCCTCCATCTTCGACTTCCATATCACCCAATTCTCCCCGTTCAAGCTAGGCATCCGAACGCCACCGGTTGATGTCTCCATCTCAACACAAGAAGTCTAGCAACCTCGCTGGGATACCACTTGTTGGGAAAAGATGTGTTGAGAAAGAGGATCAAAAGAACACACAAATTTACGTGGAAAATCCTTTCAAGATGAAAGGGAAAAAACCACGGACCGAACTCCGAAAACTTGTACTATAGAAAATGGGATTACAATATCTCTCTAGAACTCACTAGAGGAAATACTCTCAAGAGAACACCTCACTCTCAACAATTTTGTGTAGTGGATTTACAAGTAGGAACTCTCTCTCTCTCTCTCTCTCTCTCTCTCTCTCTCTCTACTTTCTTCTTCTCTTGGATTGGATTGGATTTCCACTCCCATCTCCCTCCTTTATATAGACAGGATATGCCACTTAGTGTTCCACCAACAACTTAATGAACACCTCTTCCTATGCATTGAGAAGGGGCAACCCTTTCATCTACCAAGACATAGGAGACCACACCAATAAGTTCATACATGGTTCCAAGAGTCAACTATGTGTTCCCAAGGTAATGAATACGTGCACCAAGAACTAAGTGCAAGCACCAAGTACCAAGGCCACCTTCTCATGGGATGGACCATCATTCCCAAAAATTTTCACTTTGAAAAATAGAAAAAAAAATTATGTCATACAATATGATAAAACCTCAAACACTGTGATAGCGCAACGCAGTATATACTATGATATCATAATGTATGAGGCTACAATATTATGTATAATGTTTCTCAACCTAGATAGGTAGATTCCAGACCGTGATCGAGCTTTTGAGTCATTAGTTTGTAGTCCAGTCAAATAAATTTTTTCATTGCATGGGGATCCGTTTTTGTTTGATCAATTATAGTTTTTAGTGTTATTACATGCAATTAGCGGTGACAATTCATTTACCTTGATAGCTATACAATGAGTATATAATCTTTTTAGCAATTTTTCATGTTTTCTTTCAAGGATAATGTTACGTCTAGCCCGTTTAAATGGTTTCTTTCAATGGTTTCATTAGAGGTGTAAAACGGGCCGGCCCACAATTTTTTTAAATCATTGGATTCTAACAATGTATATGAAACTGCATTTTAAATTGTAAAAATAACTGATTTTAAACAGGTTTCAACTATAGCAAAATCGAAAAAGGTGAAAAAAGCCCAATTGGTCTAGTTTTGTGGGCTTCTACCTATTATTCATTTCAGTGTTGTTACACTTAGTTTTTTTCTTAATCTAAAATACAGTCTTATATACCTTATCAGAAATCTAGTGACGCATATATCTTATTAGATGTTGTATATACCTCGTTAAAAAAATTTACACTTACTAAAAATGGGTTCATTCAATTCGAAACGGAGAGATATATACTTTTTATCAAAGTATATACTTCATTAGATGTTGTTTACGATTTTAAAAAAATAAAAACATGTTTGGTCTGAGTTTTAGTTGGTAAAACAAATTGAGTCTAACATTTCCCATTCATTTATAGGCTAGTGGTAATCCAATTCTCTCCTTTACAATGATAGTTGAGTGTGTCGTTTATAGGCTAGTGACAATCCTGGTCTCTTGTATTGAGCGTTGATGTACTCAATATATTTTCCACTCATCTACAAAGTAGAGACGGACCCCTAATTGTCTATACATTTCATTAGTGGAGCGTATACTATCTCAGTGCAATATATACTCCACTAAAATAATATATGAATTCATTTTTTCTGAAAAAAATATGTATTTGTCTATTTAAGTATATACTTTATTTTTTTATAATAATATGTACTTAATTAAACGATTATATACTTTATGAAAATATCAAAATGGTTGGGAGATGAGACTGCATAATGGGCCTGATGTATCATTTTCCCTGCCTTGGGGATTTTATGACTCATTAAAGCCTTCGTACCAAAAATAATTTTACAACTTTAGATGATTATTTGGAATATTTGAGATCCAAATTACACAGTAAGGAAGAAATAAAAAAAAAAAAAACATGCATGCATGCATGCCTGCCGTCAAATGAAATGAAAAAAGAAGGTAGAATTTTTCTTTTTCTTTTTTTATTTTTTTTCTTTTACTTTTTAGGATTTGTGGGGTGGGGGAATGGAGGACAAGATAATTGGGAGGGAAAGAAAGGCAAACAATATTTATCAAAGGGAGGGAGAAAATCTAATTTTGGGGAGGTGATTTAATTGGAGTATAAATTTTAATTAAAAGGATTTTAAATATAGCATTTTCAATTCATAACCTTACTATATTTTGGTGACATTCCAATATAGTCTATCACCTAATACATGTGTTACGATAATCGGTATTTAGATCACTCACATTTTAAACAATTATCACGACAATAGTATAATGTGACGTTTGAAATATGACACTCACAAAGACTGTATTTATTAGGACATAAATTCTTAATTATCACCGTCACTTAGAATATCGGTCACAGAAACTCTATTTTGTTTTAGTAGGGTGACATCATCTCGGAATGTGTAGTTCAATCCAAGAGATTGAAATCATCAATGTTCTCTTATAGGACGAAGAACTAGCTTGAGGATTTCAGTATGATAACTCATTTTCGAGAGACTGATATGTCACGCAGTACCGTACTTCAAAAATTTATTCTAATTAAGTATGAAAATAATTTGGAAAGGACGGATACAAAACCATACATCATAGGGTCAAATTGTCTCACTCCTTTTCATTCCAGAGAAGACTCCAGAAGAAAAAAAAATGATACACCCAACTCCCATTGCAGCCTCAATTGCAGTTCACACCGTTTTTTTTTTTTTTTAAATCATACACTTTTCAAATGAAGTGTATGTTGTTATATGAAATAATATATATATTGAGATACATTAGTATTTTTTTTTAAATTAAAAAAATGATAAAAAAATTTACTACATATATTATGATAGAATCTTATATATTATAATAATACAGTATATATTATGTTATTATAATGTATAGAGTTACAAAACAGATTGTAAAATAAATTGAGTGTATTAGCGCTCGACTCAACCGTCTTTAAGGCCCAATCTTCACACTCGTGACATAATGTTTAAAGTGTTTCATTTATGATTGCATGACATGTCTACCATCAACTCACACCTCAGTCCTCTTCGACATGCACGTGATCCTCCACGTGACAGTTGCTAATGAATTTAACCGCTTTAGCATGCACACTCGAGTTATATTTTGACAAAAGTGCAGACCTCTATATTTTAAAACAGGTGGTCTCGTCATAGCGTGACATGTGTACGTAAAGATGGTGTCATCACGAGAAGTACTCGACATGCCACAATTCACCTATAAATAAAGGTTCACACCTTCAAAATCGAGATACGAGATTCATTCACTGATTTTCACTTTTTTTTACAAGAAAGTGAGATTTCTAACTTGAGCGTCGAAGAGCCTTTGATAGGCAATTTTGGCTTCAAGGACACTTTCGTCTTCTTTGTCTCAGATGACCTTTCCACTTTTTCCAATGACTCCTCAGGCAATCTCTTCATCATCGGCGCTCCGCTCTCCAGCACCGTCCAAAATTTGTTACTTCAACACTCTCTCTCCTCCAATTTCAAAAATTATAACTCACCCTCTTTACAAATAAAAAAATTATATACATAATTCACATGAGTTATATTACTAAGTTTCAAATTTGCTAAATATAAATGGTTCAAATTTACTAAATTTCCTTGGAAAGTGTTTAATTGCATGTGCACATGTAATGCCCTTTGTTGACTCCAAACCTCCCACTAGTCTCATTTGAAGCCCTCCCCAACACCCCTAAATGAATTGAAGTTCGTGCAGGTTAAACAAACATTCATAAATATTGTAGTTTTGTAAATGTATATTTTGAAATGATACAAGATAATTACAGTAAAAAATACATACAAAAAAAATTTGATTACCTTTAGATGTATTATAATAATCATTATGAAAAAATATATGCCAAATATATCCATGTTAAGTGTAAAGGCAATGACAATTAGGATTAATTTTCAAATTATAAAAAATATAATCAACCATCCAAACTAATCGCATCTAAATCTTCATGACATAAACACCCAGTTTCATAACAGAAGTACATTCAATCAATAGGTAAGAGAGAAATCTAATCACCAAAATTTTCCAAATATTCAAGACTGGTTTATCAAGGGGATAAATGGTGTGATAAAGAGATAATCATGGGGATCAATGGGAAAAAAACAACTTCTATCTTATTTGATATAAAAAATAATCAGGATAAAATGCGGACAGTTATTCAGATTTTAAAATGAAATGATAATTTCTTATTCCAACTAAATGCTATAATAACTTTTTTTTTTCATTTTTTTTTTCAATTTTGATAAATTTGAATAAGAACAAAATTGATAAACTTTTTATCTCCTAAATTAGGTCAACTTATGCTCAAAACATTAACCCCTTGGAAGTGTTGTCCTCAAAACTAGCCCTACAATAATATGCTTAGGGTCCATTTGGTGGAGCCGCAATAGCATCCGCGGTTGCTTGACATGGAGTAGGCGACAGGCGGTGAGGCGAATCTATGCTTTAAAGCATCGGAGGAACACGAGGAAATACATATACGACAAGCTAAATTTGGGTGCTCAACGTGAGAGAGAAAAAGGTGTTTGTTTATGCATCGTGTCCACCGGCACCCACCACCGCGAACGCTCTGCCAACCGGAGCCTTATATTATGTTGTTTTATTTTAGTTTAGTTTCTCTCAACACACACACATATCACTTTGCTGAAGCAGCAGCAGCAGCAACAATTCATTCCTCCTTATCTCATGAAATATACAAAAGTCCACATCTGCATTTCCAACGAAAACACAAGAAACTAAGAAAGGTGAATTAAAGGGTGGGAGCCCTTTCGGCGGCGCCGCCGATGACAGTGAGCAAGTTGTTGCCGAAGGGGTCGCTGAGGTGGGCGGAGAGGTTCTCGACGGGGCCCTCGCCGGTCACGTAGGCCTGGATGAAGAACCCCAGCATCGCGAACATCGCCAGCCGTCCATTCTTGATCTCCTTCACCTTCAGCAGCGCCGCCTGATCGGGATCGTCTGCCAGCCCCAGTGGATCAAAGGGTCCACCTGGGTGAAGCTTGTCCTCCAGGTCCTTCCCAGATGAATACATAGAAATTCACATTCAGGTCACACATGAACTATATGTGTTACTACTGTTACATAAAGTATGATCTATGTATATATACCAAGCCATTGATGATTCTGTAGTACTCGGCGCCACCGACGAGGATGATCTCGGCGACAACTGCGACGACGAGGTTGATGGGGATGCTCTTGCCGAAGTAGTTTAGCGTGTTCCCGTCGAGGAGGAGAGCTCCAGTCTAAGTCACAAAGTTTATGTACGACAGATGTTTGTTAAGGATTCTATTGATGAATATACATTCATAAATCATTCTACGTAATGTCCTTAAAAGCATTGAGATACTTAAACTGATAATTAATTAGTATGAAAAATATGCATAAAAAACTTTTATGTTGATGTGAAGTGAAATCATTAAACTCACTATTCGGAGTATCCTGTGAACATTCAAAAGTTCAGAGTAGTTTGTGATTGTGTAGGCTAAGTTATACACATTGAATACTAGTTTAACACGAACATTAAGTAGAATAAATCGGGGGCAAACCTTGAACCAGACGGCCTCGGGGCCGCAGTTGGCGCCGAACTTGTTGAAGGCCTCTGGGATGATGAACCCGGCGGCGCCGAGCATCGCCCATCGGGCGTGGATTAGCTCATAAGCCTGGTACCTGTGTAAAATGAATGCGACAAGAAGGGCGTTTTAGGTACCCGATTTCGTCTAAACATTGAAAAGACCGAAATGACCTTCATTATAGTTGCCATCACAACTTACTTGGCAAAGTTCTCTGGTTTCTTGCTCAACCCAAATGGGTCATATCCATAGCTGCAACAACATATTTTCATCAGCCACACTGATAAAATGACCATAATACCCCTCCAATGTAACTGAAATTTCACACTTCAATTTTAGTAGAATAACAAGAAGAGGCCTTACTCTCCGGGGACTTCTCCGGTGAGGTACTCCGGCACCTCCGACCGGTCCAAGAGCCCCTCCGGCAAGAAGATCCTCCTATCCGGACCTGTCCAAAATTGTTAAAATATTTTTCATAAATCATATCAGTGAAACAAGCACGATTCGTCACAACTTTTTTTGTTGTTGTTGCCCAGAGACCACTTACCATACCACTTGGCGAGCTCATCGTTGGTAGGTGAGGCAACGGCGGCTGACTTCGACTTGGCAGCCGGGGCTGGCTTTTTCGAGAATAGTGCAACCGTCTGGAATGGGACCGGGCTGGCCGGCCGGGACACCGTCGCCCCCACCTTGTAGTTGAGCGGGCTGCCGAGCATCTCCGACACCCCAATCGACGCCATCGGTGGTGGTGGTGGTTGCCGGAGAATGATAAATTATGTAAAATTCTGGATTTTTTTTGTAATTTGTGGTGGGAAGTGGTGGAGGGAGGAGGGGGACTACTAAATGGGAATGTTCAGTGGTTGAGGGAGTGCCACGTAGGATTGGAAATGGGAGCACCTGATTGGTTGGAGGGTGATCTGATATAGTGATTATTGCTGATGTGGCAGATTGTGGTGCTGACGTGGAAGACTCCTGGCCTGTCAGCCCTCTGTTTGTGGATAGATTCTGTTTTGAGGAGGAGATTTTATGTGTGTGGTGGTGTGAATGTGGTCAGATGGTGGTGAGAATAAGACAAATTGAATATGAGATGCAGATTTGTGGGTATAATCAGTTCAATTTTCATTATATAATAAGAATTTAATTTGGCTTCTGTGGGTGCATGTGATACATGTTCTGAGAACAACCATTGAGATGTTGTACTTATAAATAGAGTTTCTATCTTAGGCTATCCTTTGTCTAAAAGAAACATGTCTTCAATTAAAATCAATTCTTAACTAATCATCCATGTTCATAGAAGCCAATGTTCTCACAGATTTGATGGCCTAATTTTGGTTGGAATTGGAAGCGGCAACCGATCTTAATTGGAGAGGAATGTTTAAGAGTCAGGTCTCAAACTTCTTTTGGATCCGCGGTTGAGGCGGATTTTGTGGTAGTGAACCACCATGGATCCAAACATCATTTCAACGTGCGGTAACACAACAAAAACAACGTTTTTAGGCTTACTTTTTTCGCATTTGAGTCTTAATCTATGCATGGTTGGTAATCAAATGATGATTGATATCAGGAACAAAGGTTATGCCAATTTGACAATTATTTTGGGTGGCTAATGGAGCAGTGTTTGTGGTCTTGCTGGAATAGAGTAATTAATGTGGATGCTTTGATTAAGATGGCTCTAGTTGTGATTAAATTGATGTAGACGAATTCAGGTTTTAAGTTACCATTAAGGGTGTTCTTTCTAGTTAAGGGGATGCGCTCCAGAATGGATTGGTTTTCTCTAATTGAGGTAGAGGAATCGGAGGCATCTGCGATAACACAGCAAAAACAATGTTTCACTATAAGAAATCCAAGCATTAGCTGTGAAATGTTTCGTAGCAAAAACCCTCTTTTGCGTAGCAAATACCTTTCTCGACGAAATGTGTTCGTTGCCATTATCATTGCAAAAGCCTCATACGGAATACATTTTGCTATGAAAATTTTGCTACGAATTATATATCGTAGCAAAATATTTTGCTACAAATTGATTTCGTAGCAAAAAAGTGATATTTGCTACAAATTGATTTCGTAGCAAAAGGATACCCTATGAATGAATTTTTCACAGCTAAATGTTCCTTTTCGCTATAAAATTTAATTTCGCAGCTAAAAGTTCGTAGCTAATCATCACATTTGGTGTAGAATTTTTACTCAAACAAGTCTTCTTTACTGCTCCCCGCTTACCCATACATGGAGTTTTCCGCCGCGGTCGCAAGCCGAGCCTAAAGATTCCTTCTAAATCTTAATCTATGATTGGTTGCTAATCAAATGATGATTGATATAAGGAACATGGGTTATGCCAATTCGACAATTATTTTGGATGGCTAATGGAGCAGTGTTTGTGGTCATGCTGGAATAGAGTAATTAATGTTGATGTTCTGATTAAGATAGCTTTAGTTGTGATGAAATTGATGTAGAGGAATTCAGGTTTTAAGTTCCCATTAAGGGTGCGCTTTCTAGTTGAGGGGATGCACACCAGCTTGGATTGGATTTCCTTAATTGATGTAGAGGAATTGGGGGCTTTTATGTTCCCTGTTAAGGGTGCTCAGAGGGGATGCACTCCTGCTTGGATTGGATTTCCCTCCCTTAATATTGTCTTCAAATTTTTGTAATGGTTTAGATGTAAATGAACAATTTGTGATGTACGTTGTACATGCCCCCTTTTTGGCATAGCAATATAATTTGTTAATTAAGAAAGAAAATTAACTAACAAGTAAATTGGATGTCCACCCAATTGATTTCATCACGACTACACAAGGTGAACACATCAGATCCAAGATATAATTCCAAAACGTGCCATATATTTAGATTTATATCCTTTGTATAAATCAATACTTCTTAGTTGCATAAGTGTCCAATTTAATTAGATTACTGTTAGAGATGGTTGGAGACATCAAAACTCTAGTGTAGCTGTTTCATAAATTAAAAAATAGATAGATGTAATTTACAATGAGCATTGACTTACACTAAACTTGTAATGGATTCCAGAAATTTTTATTATCATTCCAAAATCATGATATTTCTTTATCCTCACCAAAAGTATGGTCACCATAACCTCAAGGGAGATTCACACTATATACTTGGAACTATCTTTTTCAGACAAAAGAGTGATATGCCTAAAAACAATCAAATTGCAAACCATTCTTAACAACAATCGTTGGAGCATCCATTAGTATCAAACCATTGCTAACCAGTTTTTGCTTACATAATGCACATATACAATCTGGCATTGTTCGACGTTTATGCACACCATACCTTTCAACTTACCAGAGCTGAAAGAAATGGGAGAAAATGGAAGCATCATTGGCATTGTGATTTGATGCATATCAACACATAGGAGAATAACACGGCACCTGAAATGGTTTAAGAATAACTTCTTGTTTCTTTGTGACACAAGTCTCATTCAATCATCTCCACTTCTCAATCTCCTTCGAAGTTGCTTTGATAAGCTTTTTGGTGTTGGCAACCAGATCATCGATTAGGACTGTGATATGATCCCTGAATAGAGTAATAGTAAATATAAAAGAAATTAATAGGATGAAGGTGGAGGGAAGTATCACTCAAATAAATATATGGAAATTTAAGTGATGATAATTAAACACGGATGATAATCAGACATATATTTGCAGCAGTTGGTAGTGAAGAAATCAATGTACAATATCATTATCATAGCCAGGTTAGTGGGAGACTTTTTCAAGCAGTTGATGGAATGAGAGTAGTTATAATTGGAAAATCTAGATACAAAACCATAGCCAAGTGAATGGAAGACTTTTATAAGGCATGTAACAAATGAAAATAGATAGTACTTCAGAAGTTAATGATATATGCAATGAATTTAACAAGATATGAATTCCATGGTAGAATAGTCTCATTCAAGCACAAATACAAAAAGAGAGTAACTAATATATAGGGGAAGGAAAAGAGAAATCAGTGATGCGTTTTTCAGTTGCCTAAGGATACAATAGAAGCATCAATCACGAACCGTATTTTTATCAAGTGCCATGAAATATATGTATCCTTTTGAAAATTAATAATGCATATTGAATATGACTATGCAAAAAAACTACAAAGAATACATTTTCAGATATCTGAAACCATAGCACACAGGAAAAATATGGTAATGAAAAACTGAGATTGGATTGCCTCATCTGAGTAAAAATTTGCAGTCAGCTATGAGCTTCTAAATAGAATGAAGTGGGCAGAATCAAATATTTAAAGGAAAATAATTTTGCAAAGACATGGCATCTAGTGCCTAGTTATTGACAAAGACGGATGATTCAGGCATTGCCATGCAAATTACATACACTTAACATATGAGTTAATGGAAATTCAGTCTGCAACTTAATAGCAGAGAGTATGCTCCAACTTTAATGACACAGTAACCTATGCACCGAGATGAGATGACAAGATTACAGGCAAGAAAAATATGGTGGTATTTTAGCAGTAACTTGGCAGATGAACTTAACCTTCAGACCAAGCTACTCAAAAATCTTGGAGTGGAACTAATGTACATTACACTGTCAATGATTTAGACAATGATTAAACAATATTACCCTCAGTGAACTCATAAGCTGATATGTTGAAACACCAATTTAATTGTTGACAGATATGGTATCATGTAGATTCTACGGCATAAAATTTTACACTATGATATAAAAAATCAATATGCATGGAGATACCGATGTTAACAAGAGATAGAGAGGTCTCTACACAGTCAAAGAGTCGTCAACAGTATTAACTAAAGAAGTCAAAATGGAGAAGTCACAAAAGGAATTACATTATGAATCTATACAAAGACAGGATTCACAGAGTTCAACCACAATATGCCAGAAGAAGGGCAATATCGATGACAATGTTAATGCAGCAAAATTGCATATGACATAGCCAATTATATGCACTACTTACTAAACACAATTTCTTGAAGCAGATTAAGAGATCCATTTAATAAAAGGCTATTACCCAGAGAGATCCGGCATATAGCAAGGTTCTGATAGGGGAGAGATGAATACAGTCCTAACCTTCAATGTTTTTTTGCACAAAGTGA
This sequence comes from Acorus gramineus, assembly GCA_030737835.1. Taxonomy (NCBI): domain Eukaryota; kingdom Viridiplantae; phylum Streptophyta; class Magnoliopsida; order Acorales; family Acoraceae; genus Acorus; species Acorus gramineus. The sequence continues at coordinate 19,524,334 of CM060855.1, read as the reverse complement.
CCACTCTCAAGACTCCAACAACTGTTCTGTTAGCCCAAACATTTTACTATTACTCCAAGCAATAGCCCCATTCACACATCCATTAATCACAATATATACACACTCATACACACATGTTCATCCAGTTAGATGATGTGACTGTTCAATGGCATACATCCAATAATACTTTTAAAGTCATCTAAATTCATATTGTTTTAGTTTATAGACACAAAAGGAGATGTAGAGTACTGGGCAGCATTTTGCAACTGTGTCAACTATTGAGAATGTTGGATGCAATGTGCATCTGATGCCAAGAATGTAAATCCATTTAAGAATGCACCATCTTTACTAGCATAGTTATGATGCATGCGTGCAATCCCAGATGCATCATCAAGCCAGGTACAGGCAATGGAACAGGAAGTTCCAAATGCACAGGTTAATTGACACATGATCAAATCCCCAGATCTGACAACATTACTTTCAAATTTTGTCCATCTTATTAAGATAGGAAGCCAGGGGAAACAAAGCCTGGAAACTAGTGTGTATAAGATCATACCTAAGATATTGGCTAACAAAATGAGGAAGGCACTGCATGAAGTGATATAGATTTCGAGGCTGCTTATGTTGGAGGAGGATAGCTCAATGAGATGCTCATCATGATGGCAAATAATTGTCTACATTCGATGAAGATGAGCAGAGAGCCAGGAATCATGTGCAAGTTGGATATAGAAGTGTGACTGCATGGACTTTGATCATCTGTTCTTTATGTTTCAACCATTAGCGTTTGATTAGGATGTGGTCCATGTGGCTAGGACTGATAAAGGCCATAACTCGGACTGTTCATTTTCCATTATGATCAAATGGAAAACCTGAGGAATCCTTCAAAAGCACTAGAAATTTGTTCGGATCCATGGTGGGGCAGATTTGGCATTAAAAAATCAGCAAATTCCCCATTGCGGATCCAAACAGATTTGGGCATTTGGCGTTGAAGGCATATTTCATGCATTTTATTAACAAAAAGTTCGGCGTTTCAAAAACTCCCAAAACAATAATTCTCCAACATGGGTTTCAACCTATGGATTTGGAACATGGAAGTCCTCATCGCACTTCCAAACAAGCCCTAAGACAGTGGCTTTCTATCAAACATCCACTTCCTGGTGGGGGTTTTTTTTTTTTTTAATGGAGGGTTTGATTTATGAATTACAACCTAGAAGTGGGAAAGTATGTAGATCAATTCTATTTCAAAGATGATCCAGTGGTGTTTTATGGTGGAAAGGAGGACATGAGGACTTTGCAGTTCATCTTAGTCTCCTCTGTTTGGTATCCAGTCTGAAAATTAATTATTGTAAAGTGCCAAGGTGGAAGTAAACATAGATTAATCTTCTCACAGTTCCTATGCTAGTATGATTTGCTACAGGTGGAAGGACTACCACTTACTTATCAGGGCTTTCCTTTTAATTGAAATAATATATGTTAAGCAGTGAAAATTGGAACACAGTAATGAACAGGATGTGTGGGGAGGTGTCTGAAGGGAAGAGCAAAGGCGCAATAGAATAGCTGATCCATACATCTCTATCCAGCATTACCAGTCACATCAATATGAATCCATCTTCTGTGTGTATCAGCCAGTATAATTGGTGTATAAGATATGAAACATTCTGAAGCTATTACATATGCTGATATGCAGCATCTCTTACTGCCCATGCAGGTAAATGTCCAACGACGGCACTAGCAGCAGTATCAGCAAGATAATCACAAATCTTGTACAATGCAACATATCCTTAAAAACATGGTAGTCAGACAGGCAAGTCACGAAAACATTTGACATTCACAGAGGATGAAGACTTTTACCTATCAACAGTTATATTTGCCACCCAGTTTAAAGAAAAATATATATCTAGTCAAATTTGATGCACATTCCAACTTCTTAAAACTCATACATGCATAAAAAAGGTGATTCATGTGAGACAGTTTTTCTTATCATAATTTGGTAATTTGCCCATGCCGCCAATATTCATTGATGTTGATGGGGACATCAATATAATAGATGCATTTAAAGGTTATCAAAGGAGGAAGGGCAAGAGATCTAATCTTATAATTGATGGGGACATCAAGTCAATAGATGCATTTAAAGGTTATCAAAAGAGGAAGGGCAAGAGATTTAATCTTATTCCTCTGTGGATAGAGATTAGTTCGGTTTTTTTTTTTTTTTTTTTTTAATTGATGGGGACATCATGTCAATAGATGCATTTAAAGGTTATCAAAGGAGGAAGGGCAAAAAATCTAATCTTATTCCTCTATAGATAAAGATTAGTTAGATTTTTTATTTTATTTTGATTAAGAATTGTAGGATTTTATCTAGACCATTGATTTTTAGGATGATCAATGTCCTAGATTAAATCATTTGATTTGTTTGTTATTTAATTTAAGTTATTCTAGGATTCAATCTATACCATAGATCTTTAGAATGATCAATGGACTAGATTAAATCACTTTCTCATTAAATAAAGTTGTAATCTCTACGGAGACATATTTAAAATGAATGAAAAGTTTCTTTTAGAAGGATCCTGCTATGGGATTTTTGTAAGCGTGCGAAACCCTAATTTTCTTGGGTGTGAAGTCATAGGGTGTGAAACCCTAACCTTCTTGGGTGTGATGCCCTAGAATCTATCTTTTTTTAATTTTATTTTCTCAAACCACATATCCCTAACCCTAACTTTAATCATCATCACATGGCCCTCTATCGTATCCCGTATTGATGGGGACATCAAGTCAATAGATGCATTTAAAGGTTATCAAAAGAGGAAGGGCAAGAGATCTAATCTTATTCCTCTGTGAATAGAGATTAGTTAGGTTTTTTATTTTATTTTGAATAAGAATTTTAGGATTTTATCCGACCATTGATTTTTAGGATGATCAATAGCTTAGATTAAATCATTTAATTTGTTTGTTATTTAATTTAAGTTATTGTAGGATTCAATCTAGACCATAGATCTTTAGAATGATCAATTGACTAGATTAAATCACTTTCTCGTTAAATAAAGTTGTAATCTCTACGGAGACAGATTTAAAATGAATGAAAAGTTTATTTTTGAGAGATCCTGGGATGGGATTTTTGTGAGAGTGTGTAACCCCAATTTTCTTGGGTGTGAAGCCCTAGGGTGTGAAACCCTAACCTTCTTGGATGTGATGCCCTAGAATCTATCTTTTTTAATTTTATTTTCTCAAACCACATGTCCCTAACCCTAATCATCATCACATACCCCTACATTGTATCCCGTCCTGCATTAATTTTGGTATTAGAGCCAAGGTTCCTAGGGTGTGAAACCCTAGATCTATGCCTCCAACAGCCCCTGCTGCTGCTGCCTGGACCTCCAACAGGCCCTGTGGCTGCTGCCTGGGCCTCCATCAACCCCTGTTGCTGCTCCTTGGACCTCCAACAGCCCCTGTGCCTGCTGCCTGGGCCTCCATCAACCCTTGCTGCTGCTGCCTGGACCTCCATCAACCCCTGCTGCTGCTGCCTGGACCTCCAACAGCCCCTTTGCTGCTGCCGTGGACCTCCAACAACGCCCGTGTTGCTGCTGTGTTGCTGACATGCTGCCCTTGTGTTGTTGCCATCAATATTCTTCTCGTGTTGCTGTGTGAGTTCCTCCCTTGCATCCAGATCGGCAATACCATCAAGAGTTAAGAAGAAGAAAAATAAAATGGTTGATTCTATGTTCGTTCTGAAAACCCTAATTTGCTTACCTAATGGGAAAGGTGCTTCCTTGATTATCGATGAAAGTCTCGAGAAGAATATGATTTCTCAAGCGGTTGTGGATATGTTATCTAAGACTGGGGAAATTATCGTAGAAAATTAAGCTGCTTTTGTTGAATGGTCTATAAAACCTTCGTATTTTGATGGAGCGTGGTGTCAGGTGTGACATGTTTTCATCATCCAAACGTTCTATTATATTGGGTCAGCCATGGATAAAAGCTTGAAAATGTATATTTGATCATGAAGGGAGGTCATGCACCATACGCCTGCTTTGTATACAGAAGAAAATTATCCTTAAAGGATTACCAGATGCGAGATCATCAACGTCAACAAAAGATACACCTCCAGAGAGACAACATAAAAATAAAATTCAAGAGAAGGTTGATGTTTCATTATTGGAAAATCGGATACCTATTTCATAACAACTGTCTCATATGCCTGTTTCACAACAAACGCCTCTGATGCCTATTTTACAACAACCACCAACTTGCAAGCAAATTGCTATAGAGATCGGCGATCCAAAAGAAATTTATAAGGTGATAGAACAACAAGTGGACTTAATATTTCCCTGACAAATATTTGGTGAAAGGCCGTAATTGAAGATTTTACTTTTCCATCAGGATCCTTTCAGATACATGCAACAAGAACCTCATGACCTTCAAGTTATATCATTCTCTAAAACTCGAGGACGAGTTTTCTCAAACAAGGAGAGAATTGATGGGGACATCAAGTCAATAGATGCATTTAAAGGTTATCAAAGGAGGAAGGGCAAGAGATCTAATCTTGTTCCTCTGTGGATAGAGATTAGTAAGGTTTTTTATTTTATTTTGAATAAGAATTTTAGGATTTTATCTGACCATTGATTTTTAGGATGATCAATGGCCTAGATTAAATCATTTAATTTGTTTGTTATTTAATTTAAGTTATTGTAGGATTCAATCTAGACCATAGATCTTTAGAATGATCAATGGATTAGATTAAATCACTTTCTCATTAAATAAAGTTTTAATCTCTACAGAGACAAATTTAAAATGAATGAAAAGTTTCTTTTTGAGAGATCCTGCGATGAGATTTTTGTGAGGGTGTGAAACCCCAATTTTCTTGGGTGTGAAGCCCTAACCTTCTTGGGTGTGATGCCCTAGAATTTATCTTTTTCAATTTTATTTTCTCAAACCACATATCCCTAACCCTAACTCTAATCATCATCACATACCCCTCCATCGTATCCCGTCCTGCATCATTCATCCATGTCCATGGTATAGCAACTATGCAGAAGAAAGGAAGAAAAGAACAAGAAAACGAGAAAGTTGTTTAATACATGAATGAAAAAACTTGTCAAAATGGGATAAGCACATCAACACATAGTAATATTCTGACTCATTCAAGATCATTTAAGGCCATATAGACCGGGGGAAAATGTGCAAAAGAATCCCAACAGGTTCTCTAATTTATGTGTATACCAAAAAAAAATGTGCTCATTCAAGGCCCTTTTTATGAACGTATCGTTCCAGACCAAATTCTATAGAGAAAGCAAACACATGCTTATAAACTCAACAGAGCATGAAAAACAGATTTTACAATGAAAGTTGCCATCAAGTAATCAATATTTTGTAGAAACTAATCCAAGTGCAGGAACTAACTTATGCAGAGAACTTACTGAGAGGAAAGATTTCCAGCCTGCTGAAATAATTTTCCAACATTTGAGTATCTGCGGCTCTCGTCATATGCAACTCCCCTTCCCACACCATAACCAAAGCCTATTCCAATCCCACATCCAGCACCAATACCGACTCCAAACTGCAAGCCTGGAAACCCGGCTCCTATCCCAGCACCTGATTTAGAGATAAATAGGAGTAAGTTTAGCTAATTGAAGACCATATTCTAAATATGAATAATGCAAAAGTTATCTTATTGGAAGTTTCATATAAAAGATGAATTACCATAGTTCATCATCTAGGATAGGATGTATACAAAGTAGGCAAAAAATTATGTGAGTTCTGTCCTATCAAAATAGATATGGTGGGCCTATCTCTGAAGTAACATTTAAATAAAGAGATGAAGCAAGAAGCCTCAGCTTTTTGTTCTTAATTTTCTTTCTGTACAGATGGTGAAAAGGCACTTATCCAACATTGGAAGAACACATCTTAATTCAACTGTTTTAAGAGGAATATGAAACTCTAAAATGAACCAATCCTATGTTGTTGTCATGCAACCAGAATTAACCAGTTTTTCTCTACATGCAAGTTTCAATCTTAGACGTGACATGATCACGATCATCGATTGAACTCATTTTAAAACATCACATTTAATCAAGAATAGAGATTAAATGACCATGGATGGATGGCATGGTATTTGACATGTAAGATGGTCAAGAATCTGGTCACATATTTGGTCACTGATTAATAGTCTTTTATCAATGAATTCTGATCCAGTAACCAAAAAATTGACCAATGTAGTGTCCCAAATAATTTTGGACAAACACATCTTTCCATCACTTTTGAGAGAGTTTAGTTATCCTATTTATCACTGATCCACATTAGCTCGATCACCAAATTGGATCTTATTTCTTAATTAATGCCCATCTCACGCAAGAACGCAACTGCAATTTGACACTTCAACTTGTAAGTTGGTTTAACATTTTCCCTTGTTAAATAAATAACTAATAAACCAACATCATTGGTAAGTTAGCTTAACATTTTCCTTTGTCAAATAAATAACTAAATAACAAAACCAATATCCTTCAAAAAAAAAAAAAATCAACAATATGACAATATGAGTTGGTGTTTCTTGTTCCTTGTGAAATAGAAGGTACAAATATCATAACAATATCATCCTAGTTTTGGGGCCAATGTATCCTCATCTTTTTTTCTTCTTCTTGTTCCTTTGTGACAACTAACAAGGAACCCCAATTAGTTGTGAAAACCCCTGATGCACACAATCACCCACAAACCATGTGCATCTGATAAGCTTGGAGATTTTAGAACTCGAGACCTATAGGGACCGGGGCAGAGCCACTTAAGGACAAGGAAAGGCTCAAATCCCTGCTTGGATTTTGGGGGAAAAAAAGGGTATGGTGGGGGTAGTTTTGTACCCAGTTATTATATTTTGATTGTTGAATGATGATGCAAATTGAAAATAGGGTTGTTATGATTATTCTTATTATTTTATTTAAATAATTAGTTTAGATAATTATTTTAGGTTTTTTCATGTAACCATAAGCTTTATCTATGGATTTAAAAATAAGTGTTTGAAAAGCTAAAAATTCTTAAACTCAGATCCAAACACATTTTCAACGTTTAGCTTTTCAAACCACAATCTTTCTTTTTAGGCCAAAAAATCTTGTGGTTGAAAATCTAATAAAACATTGCTTTTCAAAAACTGAGTTTGAAACATAAGATTTTAAGAATCTCAGTGTTTCAACCTCACATCCAAACGCACCGTAAAAGAGGTATTTGGAACTCTTTTGGCTATTTTATGATTTTGTTGGACCAACAATAGCTCTTCTATTTGTCCTATCCCTATCTCTTGCATGTTCCTCTTTCTTTATTGCATCAAATGATATTTTATAATCATCACCTTGAACAATATATATTTATAAAATCTGTTTTCATGTTCTTGATTGTTTTGGAATAAATAAAATAAAGTAGAGTAAAAAAAAGTAAGAAAATAGTGACAATTGCACATTCAGCAATTATATTCAAGCCATCACTTCAGTGAAATCCTGGCTACACCACTATATGAAGAGCTATATGCACACTCTTGGCACCATTACAAGATCATTAACATACTAACACCAATCAATAACCACTTTTGAATTATCAAGATCATGAGTTAAACCTTTTTTTTTTTAATGAAACAATAGGCATACGCCCTTGTATTAGAAGCAAAATACAAACATAAACAAAACAAAAGATACAAAAGGAGAGAGACCCTTAGTAGAAGAGACGTTTACGAGAAGGGGCTCCACCCCAACCACTATAAAAGAATTTAGGGAATACAGGCGAATAAACTCTTTCCTTAAAGTGTTATTTGCCCCCACTCAGAATAGGCAAACCACTTTCAGGATACAACAAAACTCAAGAAATCTACAAAGAGCCCACATCGTGTGCGCGTATGAACCACTATCCCATTTGTCTTTTTGAAGACACCACTCAATGAATGGACCAACATATAAAGTGAAAAAAAACTTTTCTCAATATTCAATGTGGAACCATTCCCAAAACCACCAAGCCACTATTACAATCTACTCAACATTAACCAGGTAGGGAAAACTGCTCTAGATAATTCAACTATATTCACCGTCCCCCCGTGTGGGATGTGACATAAAGTTATTCGCCCTTGATAGCTATACTAGGATAGATAACAATCCATGCTGAATAGGTAAATTTTTGTTTGGTTGTCTTTTCTGTTATTCTCATTAGGAAACGTAAAATTGATCTTTTTGTTGTTTGATTCACATTGGATAAAGTAAGGATAAGTGGTAGATAAAAGATGGATAAGAGTTTATGAATTTTTAAATGACAACTATACCCCTGCATAAATTATTTGTGTTTGGGAATAAGTATGAGAGATGTGTGTGTGATATGATAGATGTGACAGTTTTTGGAATGTGTGCAGAGAGTGTTAGGTTAGATAAAATTTTTAAAATGACAGAGAAGGGTATTTTTATCCATTGGCATAGATAAGCCCTAATAAGCAATTCCACCATTTTCTTAGAATAGTTATCAGGCTTTATCATAGCTTATCCAAGCATAGCAATCAAGGTTTATTCTTGTCAAACAAACAGCTGTTTCGGGGCTATTATACTGCATTCTCCCATATCCATTGTTTATGCTCCACCCCAAACCGGGGGCATAGCTATAGAAAATTCATTCCATTCATGAATCTCAAACACCCCAACATGCTTCCAATGCTAGAATAAATTTATCCCAACATTTAAAAAAATGGGGGTTTTTCATATATATATATATTTACAATATATATCGGATACGGATATTTTTCGGATCGAATAGACTGATATCCATATCCGCACTTCGGATCTTCGAATATCGAATATTTCTGATTTTACAAATACGGATTCGAATCGGATTCAAATTTTTTTTGGATAATTGACAGGCTTAGTTATTTCGCATTCCCATTTTTAAACGGATTAAATTTTGTATATCCATTTATAATTAAATATTATATACACTCATAAATTTTGGAATGCATTAGATACATGAAGTGTCTACAAATATGCAAACTGTAGACAATCCCTCAGTTAATGGGAACAGAAAAAAAAATCTGTGAGTTCTGAAATGCGTTAGACACCTAGATTGTCTACATATATGTATTTCCTAGATAATGGTTTGGTCGATAGAACCAGAAAAAAACATGCAGGTTCGTGAATTTGTTAGACATGTTGTGTCTACAAATGTAAAAACTATAGACAATTGCTCAGTCGATGGAAACAGGAAAAAAAACTCGTAAATTCTAGCCCACGTTAGACAGTGGGATGTCTATATATATGTATTTCCTAGACAATGTCCCAGTCAATGGGAACAAAAAAAAAACGTAGGTTCTAGAATGGGTTAAACATGTATGCCATTTACATATATTTATTTCCTAGACAAACTCCTAGTCGATTGATATACACTGAAAAGTATAAGCATGCCACTCATATTTACATTCAAAACCATCTAAGCATTGATCAAAACTATCATTCAAAGCCATACTTGCATTCTTAGAATATAAGCATCGATCAAAACTCTCATTCAAAGCCATGTAAACACTGTTTAAAGTATCATAGTTACAATTTCAACAAATGCTCCTACAAAAACCAAAATACTTGTTGAAATAAATACATAAAACACATCTAACACATAACTTGATCACACCATTGTTGTTACTTACATAAACATTCAATTCAACAGATCTTAGATAAACCAAAATGAATACGTTACACATGTGGGATGTCTGCATATACGTATTTCCTAGAAAATGACCTAGTCGATGGAAATAAAAAAAATACATATAGCTTCTGGAATCCGTTAGACACGTGAGGTGGCTACATATATGAAAACCGTAGACAATGGCCCAGTCGATATTAGGAACAAAAAAAAAAACCCATAAGTTCTGGATTGCTTTAGACACGTGAGATGTCTACATATATATGTATTTCCTAGACAATGGCCGAGTCGACGGATTTGAATGAAAGAGGTGTGCAATAGAAAACCAAATGCTAAATAAATATTGGGGTGTGTAGAGAACCTAAGTTATTTAGATGGGGTGTGGATAGACACATGTGTGTGGAGTAATTTGAGGGGTGTATTTAGCCGGACCCGGGGATAAGTGGTGGGATAAGAAGTAATTATGAAAATAAGTAAATGCAATCATAGTTTATCCCTATTTGATATAAAAAATAATCGGAATAAACTATGGACAGTTGTCCTAATTTTAAAGGATAAAAAATCCATCAAATTTGTTCATATTTACATTTGTCAAAATTATGACAAAACGTTAAGATAAATGTTATTCCAGCCTTTAGGTGGAATAAAATATCTTTATTTTTATTTTAAAATTAGGACAATTATCCCCATTTTATGCTGATTATTTTTTATATCAAACGGGGATAAACTATCCTCCCCCTCACTTATCCCCATAAATATCCCTTATCCCACCACTTATCCCCTTACCAAATCATCTCGGATAACATTTATCTCTACTTTTTATCCAAATTTTGTTAAATATGAATATGAATAAAATTAATGCTCTTTTTATCCCTAAAATTAAGACAACTTATTCTTAAAATCTTAACATTTGCCAAACCAATGGTAAGGGTTAAGGTTTTGAGAATAAGTTGTATTAATTTTAGAGATAAAAAAACCATCAATTTTGTCCTTATTCAAATTTATCAAAATTAGGACAAAAAAAACTAAAGATAAATATTATTTCGACCTTTAGGTGGAACAAAAAAATCTCCGTTTTTATTTCAAAATCGGGACAACTGATCATTTTTTATACCAAACAGGATAAGTTGTCATTCCCCCCACTTATCCCAACAATTAATCTTATCAACCACTTAGCTCATTGTCAAACTAGCTCTATAACTATATGAATTTTTTTAATACAGTTATCATTTTTATAGTCTTAAATATAGTCTAATATACCTCATCAACCCCCTCCACTCATTGTAACATGATATATATTTCTTTCGTTGAAATATATTCACATTTTTTATAAATGATATCATTCAATTTATTAGAGTATATACTTAATATTTTATAAAAATATATATCTCAGAGGTATATGATTTTGAAAAAATAAAAACATGAGTGAACTGCGTTTTAAATTGTAAAATGAATTGAGTGCAACATTTTTCTAATATTTTGAGCATTGATACACTCTACAATATGTATTATGGACTCTATCATAATCTATGAACGTTAAGAAAAATTTCAAGTTTTTGAAAAAAAAATGTATTATTATATCTCATTATATAATAGTGTATTTTATATCATGAACTACAAATTAAACGAATATGATTAATAGGTCTCCAAAAAAATGCTCAAGATTAGGGCTGCAACTTGGGTTGGGTCCAACCCTAACCCGTCATATTAAACCCGATGTTTAGGTGGATTGGGTTGAAAAACTAGGTTCGGATTCGGTTTCGGATTGATGGGTTTGGATTAATCAAAAATTCAGGTTGAGTTTGGGTTGGTGTCACGGACAACCCGACCCAACCTGAGCCTGATCACTAATACTCAATATAGAATAAATCTACATTATTCATATCTTTTTGGTTAATCTAAACCGTTCATTTTATTTGCACATACCTAATCTATCTCTCACATCCAAAAAATTCATTCACCCCCATTTCAACCCTCCCTTTCTTTTTTTTTTTTTTTTGTATCAGAGGGACCCCCCGCGACTGACCTTAAGGCTATCTTCGCCTGTTTGCCTTGGTCCCACGGAAAAACCCTCCCTTTCTTGCTATTCAAGACCACATAAAAACTAAAGACATCAATGGCTTCTCCTTCCCCACTCCTCTTCCAACAACAATCAATAGCAAGGGCTCTCTCTCTCTCTCTCTCTCTCTCTCTCTCTCCCAACAATAGCAAGATAAGATCTCTCTCTCTCCAATGGGTTTTGGGTTCCATTGATTCATAACCCTCCCTTTTTAACACTTCTGGACAACAAAATAAAATATGGCATGTCTATTCCCACCAACCAATTCGATGAGCCCACCAATAGAAAAAACAAAAAAAATTCATATATAGATTTAATTTGAACATCACTAATTCCACCAACCATTCAATAGTCGCCATGTCGACATTCTTTTAGAACAATCAACAATAACTCTGTCAACCTTTATTTAACATATTCGATAGTTGCCTTGTCAACCATTGTTTAAGATATGCGACAGACGCCCTGTCAACCACTGTTCAAAATATTCAACAGCAACTCTATCAACCATCATTTACAACCTTTGACCTGGGAGGTATTGTTTGACTATAGCAATGTTGGATCAAATATTTTTTTCAAAAGAAAACCTGAGATACATTCAAACACATTCAATATACATTAAAATATCAATACATTCACACATTTCATTCAACACATACAATATATTCATTTCTGATATTCAAAGAACATTTAAGGCGGAGGCCCCCGGACCTTCCCAGGCGGGGTCATAGAGTGGCAATGGAAGCGAATGCAAGCGAAGAAAGCCAACAGCTCCTCATAGCCCGCCTGGCGAGGAAGAGGCAGATTTACAAGACACACAAATGCACGGAGCTCAAGGTGGCCATCTCAGAACTCGAGCACCTCTGGTAGCCCGCCAAGAGGTCCCACAATAACCTCTTCGCGGTGAGGGCGAACAAGCAGCTCCGTCCGATAACGTTTTCTCCAAATTTATCTTATTATCTCTTGTTATAAATCATCACTGTAGAATAATTTTTTGTTAAAAAATTACATAACCATATACTCTATGTGGTACCCCAACCGCATACAAATTATACAACTCATACGCAAACACCGGTCTCCTTATTTCAAGGGTTTCTTACAATAAGATTCTCTTATATTATCCTCAAAAAAAAAAAAAAAAAATTAAACGATTTTCTAGATGTATTCTAATTACTAGTGAGAGAAATACGTACAAAAACTTCTCTTAGGTATGAAGTGAGGGTTAATTGGTGTAAAAAAATTAAACTATGAAGATTGTTGTAAACCTATGAAGTTTTGGTAAATGCTTAGAGAAATTAAAGCATGTGTTAAATCATCCAAATTAAATGAATAGCTGGATCCTGAAGGTACTAAACACACTTCACTGAGAAGAAGTTTGTTGAGCCCACCATAGGTAAGAGATATATCTATTCTCTAAACCTTTGTGACTTTGTGACCGTGAATACTAGAGTTTAAGCTTCTTCTGTTCTAATTATTTAGATAAAATTTGAAAGAATTTTCTATTGAATTTGGTTGCATGTTATGAGTTTCTGAAAACTTTAGTGATCCATTCAATTCCAAAAAAGAAATGGTTTAGAATGGAACATTATGAGCATAATGAGCTTCGAACATTATGCTCATACAAACCAGAGCAACTAACTTGCTTCGAACATATGAGCATAATACTTTGACCTGGAATAGCAAAAAGTTTAGCTGTAGATCCTGTTATTAGCACCAAGTCCAAATTGTATGAGATTAGAATCACAGGAACAATAATAGAACAATGAATATCAATATATGATAATACTAATCCAAAGAGAAGATAAACCTTAAAATGTAAGTTTTAATTCTAATATATTACTTAATCATTTAAATTAGTATTTAAATCTAATTTAAAGGAATTTTTATTTTTAAATCTATGTAAACTATGTTATTTAGTAATTGATTCTTCTGTTCTTCATATTTTATTTTAAGCCCCCAACTTCTAATGTTTTTTTTTATTTTTTGTCCTTCCGTCAAACATCTTTCCATGTAACTATGTTATTTAATGATCAATCCCTCTGTTCTTCATATTTCAGTTCATTTTAAGACCCCAACTTCAAACCTCTTTTTCGTGATTAGTCCCTAGACAAAATGTATGTTAGATTTTATTAATATTTTACTATTTAAAACTTGTATACAAAATGTTTAATAAAATATCTAAAACAAAGATGCATTACATTTTTAAGTGTCGAATGACAATTTCAGTGTTACTCAACACTGCATACGCCCACCCAATCCGATATTGTATTTTTGAATTTTGATTTAAATTATTTTTTCTTGGTTGAAAATTGTGCAATATCGAATTAGATATTTTGAGTATGTTTAGAATTTTAAATTTTAAATTTAGATGCCATTGAAGTATCAAATTTAAAATGCTAGTTATAAAAATGTTGAAGAATATTTCATTTAGAGTTTCTTTCATTTAGAAGATAAGTTGTTTAGGAATTTCAATTATCCATTATGCAAGGACTAAGAACAATAAATGCATTTAAAGTTGCGGACTTAAAATGCAATGTGAAAAAAAGGAGGGATCGATCACTAAATAACATAATTTACATAGACTTCAAAATAAAAATCCTAAAGGGTAATTTAGAATTTCAACTATCTAGCAGTACAAACAGACAAACGTGTTTGATGGAGAAACATTTTGGTTTCCCTCCAAAACGAAATTCATTTCTCTTCATAACCTAAGTAATTGAAAATCAAATAAAACAATTCATTTTGGGTTTTGTTTTGGTGGGATCTCACACCATTAATCCACTCAAATCAACTTTCTTCATCTGATGCTTCATTTGTGCGTTATTTTAAGCGTTCTCATAAAGATTCAAATGATTTCGTCAGCAATTTCTGGTTATTTCGATATGGGCTTATTCCTTAAATCATTATCATGGATGTAATGTAATAATCAAAATATTTAGTCATGTTTTCACTATGTTGGGTGGTGAACCTCCCCACCCGAAAAGAAAAAAAATTTATGTAAATTGAGACCCACTGCTCTCGATCCTCAAATAAAGAAGATAGCTAAACATTTTCTCGAAGGTTATATACTTCCATCAATTTATCTCATTTCTTCTTGAATTCATTCACAGTGAGACAATTATAAACTAAGTTTATAAGTTGATATTTGAATGACTTGAATTCCTTCTATTTTAAATGGTAAAAACACTAACATTAGAGTATATACTAAGTTAAACAAATATATACCACGTTAAAAATAGTATGCACTATGATAGAGCAATCGTGTACTATATTTTTTTAGTATATGTATACTACACAAATATAATATATGTTGTACTACTATAGTGTGCATATGTAATTACTCATAATAGAAGTAGCGTACGTCTAACACCTAATTTTCAGGAATCTTCTTCAAGATGTGCCAAAGACAAAGATAGTGTCGAGCATTAAGAAACACTTATGTAATGACTCCTCGAATAGATCTGCATTGATCGGTGATTTATCGCTTGAGGAGGATGGTTTCCCATGCACGTCAACCATGCCTTGAAAAGCCATATCTACATCCCCATCGTCTTGTTGGCAAACAATCCACAACCCAATCGAATGAATTGGCCATGCATGGTAGTTTGCACCAATGAATGGGACAATTAGCACTTGTTCGTCATATACATTTTGTCAAAGGAGATCATATCACCAAAATACTCATATGTAACCCTACATCAAGCATCAGCCCAAAAAATGCTCTTCAGTCGACTATCACTTCCAAAACAATCTTATGGAAAAGCTTGAATTTATTTATTATTGCTTCCAGAAAAATTGAAGTTGTGCTTAAGTTTCACCCCCCCCCCCCCAAACTCCAGACATCTTACTTTACTCAGGTAATTTTAATTTAAAAATCTCTTTATGTGAATAGAAGTTGATCATATCTTTTTCCTTGGACAGCTAAAACATCAAATCTTGCACAAAGGACCCCTAGCGACATCATTTATTGTCAGTTGTTTCACGACGTATGTGGTCAATGCCCGATGACATTTGTAAAACATTGGAGAGCTTTGGATCCACTCATGGTTATGTTCAGGAATAAACAAGCTTAACACCTACATACCATCGCCATACTTCATCTGCTTTCTCACCTTACAGTTGGTCTTAAAAACGGGTTTGTGACTATGCACACATTTCAGTGGGTTGCTCTCAGGGACCTTACTATGCTTGCCTTCTTTAGAACATGCCAATATCACAGCCTTCAAATCACCTTCAGTAGTGTACTGCTCGTTTCAATAATGTTGAATCAACAACATAAAGCATATTCTTTAGAACGCTTTGAGGCTTCATTGATTGAGTTGAATTTCATACCAACTTTCTGTTCAAGTTCTTCATTTGCCTCATCTCCCCCTATTACATTTACCTCATCACATGTTTTTCATCATTACCATCCAAGTCCACGTGAACCAGCAAAAAAACACTTGTTCGTTAGAAGAATATATATTTTGATAAGAAAGAATATACTTATGTGATCAAATATATACTATGATAATGCAATACATGCTATGTTATATTAGTATATACTAATGTATCATAGTGTATACTAAGATAATATAGTATATGGATTGCAAAATGAATATAGTATCACAATTTTAGGTGACAAAAGTGGATGTAGAACTGCATAAAACACTGAAAATGTCTTTTAAAGCTGCTTAAATATGAGTTTATACTAAATAACCAGAAAATGTTAACGGAATCACATGGATCTTCACGAGAATGCTTAAAATAATGCAAAAATGAAGCATAAAATGAGAAAAATCAATTTGAGTGGATCAAACAAAAAAAAATGACATGAAGTCTCACTAAAAGAAAACCCAAAATGAAAAAATAAAAATGATTTTTTTGTTTTCTTTGTGTTTTCAATGACTCGTGTTTTGGAGGGGAATGAATTTTTATTTTGGAGGAAAATTGAAATGTGGGGCTACAAAACTATCTGAGTGTATGCTCTTTGTTCACTTAAAACAAGAAACAACCACCAGCCTTTGGTGCAGTTCCATTTTGGTGGATTCTTCTTTCTTTCCTTGGTCTTACACAGTGAATAAACTTTGTGCTGTTTATCAAATATCAGGGACATGGTCTAATCATGAGGGTAGTATTTTATCATGGTGTTGGATCCCAAGTTTTTATTTCTTCCTTCTTTGTTACCGGGCTCGACCCTACACTTGGTTTGGACAAAAAACTTTGTAATGACTAATGAGAGATATTAATAAACATGGTATATATAAAACATTAATGCATTATTTGGATATTTAACTTTTAAAAGTTGAAAGTAAAAGTTGAATATCCAATGTGTGTGTGTTATTTTTGATAAAAAAATATTTATATTTAATATTAAAATCTGGATTTAAAGATTTTTTTAATTTTAACACTTTCTCTTCGTTCTTTTACCACGTAGCCTTTAGGTGGCATCACACATATATTTCTTCATTCAATTCAACATTTAAAAAAATAGTTTTTACATTTAATTGAAATAAATGTCTTTAAATATGTCCATTGAAACATCAAAATTTCTTTTTAAATATCCATTTATAGCCTATTGCTTTTCTATCTTTAGATAAAGAAGTAAGCTCCTTAATATGGTTTGCTTAATAGATTCAAGTTTTTTACTCATTGTTTTTATCGATTCTTTATTTTTATTTTTATTTTTTTCTTTTCTTGATCAAATCATTTCCTATCAGCAGGCGGTAAGATTCGAACCCAAGTCCCCTCACTAAAGAGGGGGTACATCTCCTATCCTACCAAAAGGAGGTTCGGTAAAAAAGATTTGGTGAAAACCATTGTCTGTGGGACTTGAACCCATGACCACAATTCTTTATTTTCGGACGAACTAATAACATCATTAAAAGATAATGAATCATCAATTACTTCTTAAACTAATGCATAATAATCTTTCATACTAGAAGTGGATATCTTTCACTTTGAATTCTAGCCGTAATGTCATATTTTAGTGATCAATTTTTTTTTCAATGTTATCATTATCTTTTTCTTTTACAATTTCACATAATTCTACAAGCTTTTTGGGATTTCTAGATCGAGTCAATTTCATCCTTTAAGAATCTTGCATTTCTATTTGCAATGACATTTATACTACCTAATGAATTGATACCTTTAAAAATTTTAGAATATCTAATAAAAATGCAGTTCATCAACTTGCTATCCAATTTTTCTCATTATTGATTCGGGATCCAAACATGAGATTAAAACCCCAAACATTTAATTTACTTAAATAAGGATTTCTATCATTCCAAAGTTCACATGGAGAAGTAGTTGATTATGAAAGTTTTAATTACCCATATTATTAATTGTATAAGCAAATCTTTATAGCAATACAATTTAATTTTTTAGGGAAATTAATTGTGAGTCCTTCAGGGAACCTCTGGATTATTTTTACGTCCATGGGAATCTGAATATATTTTTAGGTCCCCAAACCCCATTGTGTATTATTTTTGTGTCCTTCCGTCGATGTACACCATTAAGTCCACTATTATATTTTTCATTTTTATCCCTCCTTGTTAAACTGTTTGTGTACACTATTAAATTGTCTATGTATTTTGTTGATGGTGTTGTACATTGTTTATTTTCTTATCATAAATGTCATTATACTGTGATATGATAAAAATTTATTACTTTTAAAATTGATTGTGGTATGTTTGTCATCAAATTTGACTCGCATGCAAGGAAGCCGGTATGCTTGTTTGTGTGAATGGAAGGGAAGGGGGCACAAAGAAAGTGTGAAAATAGGGGTAAAATTGAAAAAAAGAGATAAAAGATAACTCCTATTGATGGAAGTAACCTAGGGATCTAAAAATAATTCGGGGTTCCCCGAAGGACCTGGAATTAATTTTCCCTAATTTCTTTTTGACCCATGAAAAAAGTAAATTCCTCTTGCATTCCATATTTGTCATCCAACTACAACAAAATAAATTATCATGTTAAAGATCGCTGTAGGGCCGGCCCCAAATAGTAAATTAGTTGAGGCTTTAAGCCAAATTTATATTCAATTCAAAAACCAGACTGTACATGTTTTTATTTTTTAAAATCATATACCTTATCTAATGAGACATGTACATTTATAAAAGGTGATATATACCTCTAATAAATTGAATGATATCATTTATAGAAAAAAAAATAAAAAAAATTTAACGAAATATATACCTTTGTTATAGTGACTAGAAGAGGCTAACAGTAGGATTACATTTAGAACTGTAAAAATGATTGAGTGTACCAGCGCTCAGTTACCACCACGTACATCCTGCACGCGAAGTGGTGCATTCTCAATTGGGGATGACAGAAGAATGCTCAGTTGGGGATGACAGAAGAATGCGCATTGATCGATTGGCAGGCAATTATTGTGCATACAGCAGGACAATCCACTATAGCATCTTGAGTGGGAGCATGTTTTTTGTGGAGGCTGATCACTAGTTTCATGACTCCCTTGTATACAACATTATGTTTAACTTATCCAGATTTCTGTCATTGACACTTCCATTTTAAGTGGGTTGGCCACAAAGAGCATTTTCAATTACTCTCTTAATTGTTGACTTCCAGTCTCTCTTGATCTTTTTTTTTTTTTTCTGTGTTGGAAATCATCAAAGAAGTGTTGCTTGAAAGGAAATAATGCCACAATTGAAACATGATCAAGTAAAACGAACCTAATCATGATGAACTTATTGTGACTTCTAATCGAAATGATGATGAGAATCGTGCAGGTTTGGTGACCCTGGTCTAGAAAGAGAATTTTCTTATTGTTTAGGAATTTAATTATGATAGATTGTGTGAGAATAAGAAATATTAAAGGACAATTTGTCTAGTATGCCTAAGAATAGCTACTCAAATGATGGGTTTCAAATGTCATTTACCTTTTTTTTCTGCAAAAAATTTGAGAAGTGCTGCTAAACTGGGCCCTAGTTTAAAAGATTAATGTGCATGAATACTATGTGATATTTTCACTTGTTAATCTGATATGGGTCTTCAAAAATTTTGGCTACATAGTGGATCTAGACTCAAAGACTAAACTACATGCAATCTCATTGGTCAGACAAAAACGTGCTCCAATGAATATGGTAATGTAAACCCAAGATTTAGGTAAGGGCACTAACAAAATTGTTCTTCCTTCAATTTTTTTTAATCATCACATTTTTCTACCAAAAAATTAAAATAAAAAAAAAACAAACAAACATTACATCATGAATTTCTCATCATAACCAAATCTCAAAAATCCCTTGGAGAAAGACTTCTACATATGTGACAACTATATAAAATCTTGTGCTCCACCATATTTCTATTGATCAAGTTCATACTTCTACTTGATGTGAACATGGCAAATACTGGCATTCTGCATTTGGTGCACTTGTTTCTGATAGTAGAGGTGGTAATTAAGGGTACTAAAATGGGTGTTGAAGCTCTAAGTATGGATTACTACGCCATGCGTTGCCCTTTCGTAGAATCCATAGTGAGGAATACTGTAAATCGAGCGCTGCAGAACGATCCAACTCTCGCAGCTGGCCTACTTAGGATGCATTTCCATGACTGCTTTGTTCAGGTACTGAATGAAGGTTTATTCACTTTCCCAACTACATTTCATGACCAAATTTGGCATAAATTCATACTATCTCATGCATATGTTAAGGTTCTGATTGATCTTTTTATACAAACATAGGGATGTGATGGATCAGTCTTGATAGATTCAACAAACGATAACACGGCGGAGAAAGACTCGCCTGCGAATCTAAGCCTGCGTGGCTACGAAGTTATAGACCAAGCGAAGCAGGCGATAGAGGGTCTATGCCCGGGAGTCGTTTCATGCGCTGATATTGTCGCGATGGCTGCTCGTGACGCAGTTTTATGGGTAGGCGAAAAAAGGAAAATGTTACACATAATCATTCCTGCTATCAACATGTTTTGCATTTTTTTTGAAATGTATACTGATCTAATGAAATACATACATACACAAAAAAATGTATATACAATAAATTGAATCCATACATTAATTGAGCTTGAGATAGGATTTCACTTGGGCTTAGTATGTTAAAAATTTTCAGGCTGGAGGACCAGTTTATGATATTCCAAAAGGAAGAATGGATGGAAGAAGATCTAAGATACAAGACACAATTGCTCTTCCTGCACCTTCCCTTAATAGCTCAGACCTCATCACAGCATTCGGTCAGCGAGGTTTCAGTGCTCAAGAAATGGTTGTATTATCAGGTAAAGCATTTAAGAGTGCATCAAACAAGATTGGGATATAATTATGGTAACAAATGCAATTTTGAGAACAATTTTGAATAAGAGATCATCATAAATTTTATATATGACTTCATCCCTAACAAAATTGAGGTTGCAACTTGAATGAATTGGATCAAGTTGGAGCTCAATTAGATCACCCAATCCAACAAAACTCTTGAACCAGAGAGATCAACCCAAACCCAATATAGGTTGGGTTCGGATTCGATTCGGATTTTGATCCGGTTAGCTTAGGTTAAAATTGAATTCAGGTTTGGATTTTAAAAGGATGTCTAAATAATTCAAACTTCACAGCAGTTACGACAAAAGTTGATACTTTTAGGGGAAGAATAATAGAAAGAAAATGAGAGGCAACTTAGAGAAAATAGACAAATAAAACTATAAGGGCTGGTCTGACAAGGGGATAAGTGTTAGGATAAAGGGTAATTATGGAGATAAGTGAGTGAAAAGAGAGTTTATTCCTGTTTGGTATAAAAAATAATTAGGATAAACTACGGACAGTTTTCTCGATTTTGAAATGAAAATGGAGATATTTTGTTTCACCTAAAGGCTGGGATAGCATTTATCTCCATTTGTTATCTCAATTTTAACAAATGTAAATATGAACAAAATTGATGAATTTTTTATCTCCTAAAATTAGGACAACTTATCTTTAAAATCTTATCTCTTTATAGAACTAGCCCTAACTGTGATAGGTTTTAAGGTAAAACAAAGTGAATGATTTGGAATTCACCTCATGGATTGAAGTTTAAACTAGTTTAGACATTGGGTTCGGATTGAATCCAAATTAAATAACATGACTCTTCAATCCAAATCGAATTGCATTCATGTTTGCACCAAACTACCAAAATTTTATCCCAAACTTGTCCAAAGCTCCTCAAGTAATTGTAGTTGCACATACAACATGATTAAACACCACTATGTTAGAAATTCAAATGGAATATAATTATTTCCATATGAAGAAGAAGCCTCATGCATCATAAGAAGGTCTCCCTCCCTCCTCTCTCCCCGTCCCCCCCCCAAAAAAAAAAAAAAAAAAATCACAAAGATATGCAATTTTGTTTCTTAGGTGCGCACACGCTGGGCGTGGCAAGGTGCTCCTCATTCAAGAATAGGTTAAGCAAATTCGACTCGACCCACGACGTCGATCCAACCTTGGATTCCAACTTTGCAAGGATTTTCACAAGGACTTGTACGGCAGGGGACAACACCGCCGTGCCCTTCGACTGGACGAGTACTAATTTCGACAACGCCTACTTCAACGCATTGCAGCTTGGGGGAGGCGTGTTGACCTCGGACGAGACATTGTTCGTGAGTGCGAGGACTAGAGGGATCGTTAATGCATACGCGTCGAACCAGGCAATGTTTTTGTTCGATTTTTCGCAGGCGATGGTGAAGATGGGTTTGATTGATGTGAAGGAGGGGAGTCAAGGTGAAGTGAGGAGCAGCTGCAGGAAGATCAACTGATTGAAGTTTGTTGAGGCTTCCTATGTATTGAGCATGGTTATCATTGGAGTCTTGTATAAATGTTTGTGCTTTAAGAAAGCATGAATAACAATGAAGCATCTTTAGTACTTTAATCGAATTCTGATGCATGTCATCATTGATCAGTGTGGATTCTTCAGCATCCTTCACATGAAAAATACAAGATTGTAGTGTTGGAAATCTCACATATATATTAGTTTGGATATGCATGTAGATGATAGACTTCATGAAGTATTAAAAGCAACTGTTACATAATTAGAAGACTTAAATCATGATACATGATGTTTGACAGGATATGTGTTATGGAAACCATATTCAGAATAATCATGAGTTATTTAATTAACATGATTTATTAATTAATATTTAATTTTTTAGTACTTTTATATATAAATCTATATACAATTCATTAAGATGTATGTTTTTTTTTTCATGAAGCACACCCTAAAAATAATTAAGACATGTTTGGACTACAAGTTGGACAAGGGATTAGATCATTCCTAGTAGGAAAAATGTTATGTACAGAGTATATATTTCACGGAATCACATGGATAATTTTTTTTAAGAAGATAAATAACTCTTTAATGTGAAAGGTATATAAGATTGTAATTGACTAAAAAAAATTGTGTGTAACAACGTGACTCTTCACTAGGGGTGTAATTTGATCAGTTTGGTTCGATTTATTAGAAAACTAAATTAAATCAAATTATAATTATATCTAACTCGAAAACTAAACCAAACTGAAAACCGAACCAATATAGTTTGATTAATCAAACTAAACCGAACTGAATTTTTAAAATATAAAACTTATATATATACAGCCAATTATTATTTATTTACTTCTTACCAGTTTAGGTTGGTTTACAACTTTACATAAATATTTGAAAAATAAGTTAGGACTGATGGTATAAATTAGTGGATTCGTTTTTTTATAAATATTAACGGAATAACAACATAGTTTTAAATTTTTGTTTAAGCGAAACCAAACACAAACTAAAGTAGGTCGGTTTATTAATTTTTGAATCCATATATCAACCAAACAAAAAAAAATTATTGACCCAAACTCGAAAAAAATAGATTTGGATAAGTTCGGATTCGGTTTCACCGTACTACAAATTGCACCCCTATCTTCGTATCAATTTCTAAATGCAATGCACGTGCCTTTTCATTCAAGATAATCGTCAAGAGGCGAGCAAACAATCAAACAAAGGATAATCTCTCTCCCCAATGCTTTCTGCTCCAACCAACACTCCCCTATCTATACAGTTGAGTTAGTTAAGTTTTTTTTTTTTTTTTTTTTTTTTTGTGACAAGAGTTAATTAAGTTGACTCCCACTACTTTAGCAGACTTGTAACATTATGGCCTTTCAACTGTACAACAATAATTATTATTTACTTTTTTCAAAAAAAAAATAATCAAAGATAAAATTATAATAACAATATTTACATTTTTCAAAAAAATATTATTATTATTATTTTACCCGAAAACAAGCACTTCTGGTGATTCATTTTGTTGGAGTTTCCAATTAACATTAAATAATTCTGCACTAGTCATTATCTTTGCAATTCTCTTTATGAAATGGTTAATAAGTACATGGTGGTATTATGATTTGATTGTGTTTAGTGAAACATGTGTAAGAAGACTCAATTGTTAATATATCCTTTATTATCAAACCACTAATATAGGATAATCTTTACAATATCCATTATACAAACAAAAAGATTATTCTTGTTGGAAATCGGGATAATGGAAGAAGGCAGAACCGGTGCGAGTGTTTCAAGGATCAACAGAGTTGAATGCTTTTAGATTGACTTCTCCCGTTCCGGTAAGAACCGCGAGTACACCAGGGAATGATGAAGTATAGCCTTCAAGATACAATGAAGGCTCCACTCAGTATTGAAAAACAGAGTGTGTACTCTCTGTTTCAACCTCTTAGAACTCTCTGTTTATAGGGTTGATGATGGTAACTCATAATACTACAAAGAAAGAGAGGATGAGAAGTTGTTGTGTGCCACTAAAACGCCCAATACATCCACGTGCGCGCGATGCACGTGGTGGTGCTACGCACCGCCCTGCATCAAAAGTTCACCATAGGGTATCCACCAAAAGGGTTTCACTAGAGTAGAATAAGCTTTCTTTATAAATCCTCAAAATATTTTACAAACAACCGATGTGGAACTAAAAGAATAGAACCATTTTTCATCTTCCCATAGGGACCACTTAAACCCAATATTTTAAACCCAACTTTTGAAAATATCCAACAATTCTCTTGAATGTTTTAGCAGTTAATACGTTAATTAATGTGAATATTTTTGAGTGAATATGAATGTCTTATTGAAGGTGAATCTTGAATGTCTTTGATTATGATTATACAAGTCATTTGCAAGTATGGCTTTAAATGTTTATCAATAATATTCAATGGATCATGTGAATAGATTTTGAGTATGGATAAGTAACTCTTATTGAATTTGTGATTTTTTTGCTTCCATGGATCGATAAATTGTCTATGTAATACATAAATACAGACACTTCTTATGCTTAACTCATTTCAGAATCTACGTTTTTTTTTTTTTTTTTTGGGTCGATCAGGACTTTGTTTATGTAATACAAATATATAGACAACCCACATATCTAACTCATTCCAGAACGTACGACTTTTTTTTTTTGTTTCCATCAACCGAGAAATTGTCTATGTAATACATAAATATAGACACCCCCCGTGTCTAACGCATTCCAAAACCTACAGTTTTTTTCTCCATCGACCGGAACTTTATCCATGTAATACATATGTATAAACACTTCACATGTCAACTCTTTTCGGAACCTATAATTTTTTTTCTTATCGACTGTGCTATTGTACATGAATATGATTACGTATTCACCCGTGTGTCTAACTCAGTTTCAAAACTTAAGGAGTGTGACATTTTTAAAAAATAAAAAATAAAAATAAAGTGGTGGGTGCTAAAATCAGGGTGGTGGGTCGTGCAATGCACATGCTTTGAATGAAGATATGCTTTCTGCTCCACCCAACCCACACTCCCCTCTCTCATGA
This sequence comes from Acorus gramineus, assembly GCA_030737835.1. Lineage (NCBI taxonomy): Eukaryota > Viridiplantae > Streptophyta > Magnoliopsida > Acorales > Acoraceae > Acorus > Acorus gramineus. Next base: position 19,498,859 of record CM060855.1, on the reverse strand, counting down.
GCGTGCTCATGAACTCGTTCGTATTGGGATTGCAGGGGCCCTGCCTCCCCAAAACCTCTCACGCCCTCCGTCCGGTCTCGAACCCACTTCGATCGAGGTCCGTACGAGCACTTCCGACGAAGCACCGCAGTGAGGATGTCCAAGACGACCTCCACACCCTCCTTGAGGTCCTCCCATTCTTTAACACTTCTTTTTCAATCATCACTTCTTTATTTTGTTCAAATCAATGCTCATGATAGATTGTTTGTATGGGTCCAAGTTTAGTGCCCACTACATATCTTTAAGAAACCATTAAAAGGAAGTAGAGAGCTAATTGTGTTAGAATTCATCATCAAACTATTTTTTTTTTTTTATGATGATTGGAGAAGATTTCACATTTATGTGAGGGATAATGTTAGGTACAACCCCTAATGCAGTTCGACGGATAGTCTGCACATATTTTAATTTTTTAGAAATAGTAAACTTCGTCTTATGAGATATATGTTTTGATGAAAAATATATACCGCTACATTTCGAATTGAATGGACCCTTTTTTAGCAAGTGTAAAAAAAAAAAATTCAACATTTCCTTTTCAATCATCATTTAACACTTCTTGAGGTCCAAGACGACCTCCATGCCCTTCTTGAGGTCCAAGAGAGCTGATTGTGTTTGAATTCAGCATTAAACTTTTTTTTTTTTTTGTTAAGATAAGATGGTTGGAGAAGATTTCACATTTATGTAAGAGGGAAAAGTGATACTTCAGTTTGAAATTTATTTTCCCACAGCTTCATGTACGGTAAATTATGCAGCACAGACACGGTAAATTATGACACAGTGACATGTACACGGAGACACGATGATTTTTGAAAGTATAGGACATAGATAGGCTATGACAAGACGACAAATAATTTACTATAATATTTATTATATATCCATATGAAATAAAATACAGATATTCGTTTATCTTTTTCAAGACGGCTAGCGTTGGACCATTGAGAGAGGGGAGGTTTTTTCTTTGTTTTTTTGTTATAAATGGGCTGGGTTATTTGGGTAAACAGCTCACCAACTAGCAACCCATGTCTTCTACCGTGTCCTAGGTGGGTTGTGCCTTGATTGTGAAATTGGGCCTCTTTCACAGGTGGTGTCTCAGTCATATTCGACATGTGTCGGACATGTGCCCATGTCCAACATGTGTTCGACGAACGTACGGCAAGAAAAATGGAGTGTCTGTGCTTTAGAGATTCGACTGACAAGGGTCCTGTTCGGTATAGTATGTGCATTCGTAGAGGATGGGAGATAAGTACGATAGAGGTTTGGAGATAAAAATGTGTTTTCATCATGGTTATGAAACGTATACATTAAAAGATTTCTATATTGTGTCTATATGCATGGATGACAATTAGGTGTAGTTTTTAAAAATATGAAAAGTGTAGTAAATTATTCAACCTTAACGAATACCCATATCTTGAATGTACTAAACGAACATATCGATGAACAAATTTTTTGCTACTGGTAGGTGTGAGAGGTATCCAATTGCCGATATTTTCTTAACATTTGAAAAAGTTTAGAGTACTTTGTGTTTGTTACAATAACTAAAGCTATTTCCATAACAAGTAAACTGTTTTGGTCACAATTAGAGTTGAAGCATTGATTGGCATCTCCTTGAACTAATGGTTGTGTTGGAGGAGGCCTTTTTTTATATTTGAACATTTATACATGAAATATCAAGCATATGGTTTGCATTTATCATTACGGTCTTGATTTTTAGATCAGTTATGTAGTTTTCTTATTTGTTTTTTGAATTTGTACTCAATTGCTCACATTGGCTGTAGTGTATGAAACTAGTTAGTTATTGTTCTCTTTTAACCTAACATTGTATGTTCTGTTTTTCAGATTCTTCCACGTGACTTGCGAGACAATCTCCGGAATGAACCAAGAAGAGCTCAACTACTAGAGGTGATGCACTTGAACATTTTCAATTTTGAAACATCTAATTAGATGCGTAGTGACAACCTTCATAGCTTCTCAAACTGACATATGCAGTATTTGCTTTCCACAAGTGAACTTATGTGTCTGTCATTTGCTGAATGATGAGATGAAGAAACTACAAATGTGTTTTGTATCTGCAATATGTTCGCATCTTCTTATACTTTGTCCTGTAAGCTACAGGTTGTTATGGATTTAGGTCGCCGCCCTGAAGCACGATACCTTGGCGAATCTGGTGGGCAATATCTGAGAAGTACTGAGGTTAGTTCAAGAGATTCAATAGCAAAATTTATCTTTATAGTTCATCATTTTCTGTTTTTTTCCCTTACGGATGCAGTGTTTATGACCATCTGATTATTTAAGTCCCCTCATAAAAATGACAATTATTGAATCAACATCATCAGATGATCAGCATTGTCAAACCTTAACACACTCCTATAATATTCTTGTATCACTATTGCACCTAACTATAAACTTCGATCCATGTGCCCGAGAAAGATTTTGTACATTGTACATATGAATATATCTTTTGCCATTAATACACTATTATTTCTATGCATGTCATCTTTAAGATCACCCCAGCCCCAGTTTCCAAAATGTACTCGTTGAAAATTTTTATGTTCCATCCCACTATCATTCAAATTATGGAGCTAACTTGCATTGTCTGAGAAGATTGATGGATGTACATATCCAAGTATTGACATTATTCTTTTTCAACAAACCTACATATATCTTGCAGTTTGTTCAATTTAATAAGACATTTACATTTTTCGTGGCCTTGATTTGGGTAGGTATCAATAGAAGAGCTGGAGGAAGCCCAACATGCTGTTGGAGAATTTGGAGGGGACAACAGAGCTGGCATTGAGGGTACTCTACACAGAATATCTGCAATAAGGAGCAGGAAAGGCATAATTGTGGGTCTGACTTGCAGAGTAGGGCGAGCGGTTACTGGTCATGTTGATATGGTCCATGATCTACTAAACTACAGGAAAAGCATTTTGTTCTTGGGGAGGTATGCTTCCTTAATTGGAAAGCTAAATATTTTAACTGTATTGTTAAAAAAAATCTATGTTGCAAAACTGAAATTAGCTTTATTTGAACATATATTTCAATAACCAAGGCTTTTATATAATGATTGCATTTGACAAAAATAAGAGAGTGATTATTCATGTAATTATTTGTTTGTAAAAATCTAGGCCTGGAGTAGGTAAAACCACTGTCATGCGTGAGATTGCACGAGTCTTGGCAGATGAATTTCATAAAAGAGTGGTGAGCCATTTTTTCATTACTTTATTTATTGTCTTGGATTTTTTTTTCTTATTCTAATCAATTTTTAACTTTTAGAATAGGTAATTGTTGATACAAGCAATGAAATTGGAGGGGATGGGGATATCCCCCATGCAGCGATAGGGGGTGCGAGGAGAATGCAAGTCCCGGAACCATCTCATCAGCATAGAGTAATGATTGAAGCTGTTGAGAACCACATGCCTGAGGTGGTAATTGTAGATGAGATTGGTACAGAAATGGAGGCGACGGCTTGTCGCTCTATTGCGGAAAGAGGAGTGATGCTTATTGGTACAGCCCATGGGGAGCAGCTTCCGAATATAATAAAAAACCCCACACTATCTGATCTGGTTTGTTCTTTTCCCCCTATGAATATTCAGTTTACTGATTCTTATTTTCAGATAAGCTATATGATGTGTTCAACAATTTATTAAAAATTCTATGTTGATGTTCATGTTTCATGTTGTTTTTCTGTGAATAATCTAGTCCTATATATGCCTTCTCTTCCAGATTCATGGTTCAGACCTCGATGCACCTGTCTTTGTATTCTTGTTTGTAAATTGTATTTCAACTTTTTAAAAGATGTTAATCAACATTTGTCACAGAAACCCATAGTCTTCAAACATTATAATGCTTTTTTTTGTATTTATGGAAAGCTACTTTGTAAGCCAACTAAAATGTTCTATCAGTTCATTTTGATTTCTTTGTCAAGTAACTAGGTTGGAGGAATAGAAACGGTTACATTGGGAGATGGTGAGGCTCGAGCTCGGCAAACTCAGAAAACCATTCTTGAAAGGAAAGCCCCTCCAACTTTTCCCTTCCTAATAGAAATGCGAGAAAGGGAATATTGGATTACTCATTGGGTAAGTTGGTGAATCTTTTTATCACGAAATACCTGTCAAGTGGTTAACCCAGAGGGCTTTCTTTATTTTCTTGATTGTTATCAATTTATTATGACATTGTGCTTCAACTTCACTTTTTCGTTGATGAATTTTCATAAATGGATTTGGATCCTATATTCTGTGCAACTTCTTCCTCCTTTATTTGTTCTTCCCAAAGGGGATTCAAGGTGGTGTTACTTGGTTATACAAGTTTAAATCATATGATTTCTTTACACTGGGGTGGGGGGGGGGGGCATCTTTTCTTTCTTTGTTTGGATTATTATCATATCTGATAAAATTTTGTGCCCCACCCCCCAATCTAAAAAAAGTCAGGTTGTTAAATGTTTTTAACATCAACTTTTTCAATGCTAATAATCTTCCAACGATCGGAAATTTTAGGCTCTGAATCCCAGCATGTCTCATTTAGGTGCCTTCTTTTATAAATGCGGTCAATGGGAAAAAAATTGATCAATAAACAGATGAAGTATACTCCCATTCAACCCTGGTTCCTAGACAATACCCAAGCCAACATCTTGTTCAATGAGTTTGAATCATTCTCCCCCATTGACCAACACTCAACATCAAGGTGATAACAAAAATATACAAAATGCATAGTTATGAGTCATTCAGAGATATGTAGCGATTCAGTTAGCATCTGGGTACATTTGAAAACTTGGTTAAATTTCAATCATTATCCAATGCATCAGGGATGAGATTCTGGCCGTTTATATCAACTGAATGATCTTGATAGCGGTGGACTACTAAAAAGCTTAGTATTTTTTTCCTCTCTCCATCCAGCTCATGGCTTTTACTAGTTTGAGTATTATAGTTGGTAAATATTTGATCATGGTTGCCACCTTGTTAATGATCCAAATTTATAAAGTAAACCAGTTGCCAATGATGCATGCGTGACATGAAGAGTTGGTGGTTGTGGTGTCCTGAAACAAGGTGTCTTCCTATGCATACAGAAGGGGAACACCATGAAACAGATATGACTGCCGAGTGCCATGTCAAGAAATTTCATGTATCATACTTGTTATGCATTTTAGTTATTTGTTGAGATGTATAAAAGGCTTGAGTCCACTATTTTGATGTACATTCTTTTCTCTTGCAAGTATAACTTCGAGTATTGTGCTCATTTACATGACTATGTTGGCTATTTTTCTGTTTCGTTTCATTTATGTAAGTGCATTATTTTAGCTACGTTCTTCTTTAGGAGAAAAAGAAAAAAAAAACAGGGGGGGGGGGGCGCCTGGCTACTACTTACTTGATCTAATATTTCACTCTATATGCAGACGGAAAGGAGTGTTGATATGCTGCTTCAGGGAGAAAGGCCAATGGTTGAGGTATTTGACTGTCACTAGACACCTCAAATTGCATCATGTGATTGTGGACAAACAACCATCTCAAATTATATATTATTGGGATCCTGTTGGAGATCCAGTGAGACAACATTATTATAACTTTTTTTTAGTAGCACGAGCTCTTAGCATTCTTTTCTTGTTAATGTTTGATTATTGAAATTGGTTTACATTTCGCTCAAGGTCATTCAGTGGGAGTCCATAATTTTATGCCCTTGATTTTCCTCAGACCATGGGCTTCAATGTCCTACATCATTTAACTTGTTTTGTTCCCGGCTTTTGTTGCAAATTTACAAACCAGTTCATCCTCAAATCATCTTATTTTTTGTTGAAGTTGACATTTTTCTACTATGATTTAGTGTAAGAGAAAATTTTGATTTTTTCCATTAAAGCCAGCAACAGCAACAAGGATGTGATTTGTGTGAAGTGTTTTCCCTATATTTCTCTTATTGAAATCCAAAATGCTTGACACACTCTGCATTAAATGTGGAAGTCATTTCATTTATTTTACCCTTCCTGTTTGGAGATTTCTTCTGTTAATACATGTGGACATAATTTTAATGTTCATCCATGGTGTATTTTCCTTTTATCAGGTGAGACAGAGGGACGACCAATTCAGGGTTGTCATAGAAAGGCAGAAGTTGTATGAGGGAGACGGCATCTGAATAATTTTACATCAATAATCTTAATCGGGCAATGAGGCTTGTCAAATGCCAAAATCGGTATAACGTTATGCCTTTAATACTCATATAGGCAATAATATGAAACATAAACCATTTATATTGTTTTGTTCCCTCTTCTTGCCACAAGTATGGTTTCAATTATTAAAATCTCTATCCATGTTAAATGTCAAATGATCCAACTTTCGTGCTTCTATTAGTGTGTAAATGTTTATGAATCTTTACGCACTACACTCTGAAATCTTAATCAAAATGTATTTAAAATATTTCATCTAAACATAATATTCTATATCATATAACTAATTGATCCCTTAAGAATTTTCAATCTCATGCTAGTGCTTTTAAGGCCCGATGATAGTGTTCCTCATATTCATAGTGCCATCATAAGATCCAGCTTCATCAATGAATGGATAATTGTGTTTGCAAGTAGTATAACCGTACAACACCTCTTTTGATCATCATTTTGCAGACAAGTTTTTGTTAAAACCACCTGCTTCACATACATAAGTATTTCAATGTTTATTCTCTGATGTTGAATCTTGTCTTAATGGTTATAGTTTATATTGATCCATGGGGCCATTGGTTAATGATATTTTGATTAAATACAGTGTGCTAACCAAGGGATTGTTCTTTGTTCAGAAGTATTGCCTTATCTTTTTGTCCATTCTGAGGGTTACCATTCATCCCAACCTTTCGTGCATGGACATGGATACGAGACACAAACTTGGTGACACGGCAAATCTTGAAAACAAGGACAGGACACAGCAAAGACACGACAATGAATAATAAATATATAAATAAATAGTACATTTGATTTATATTATTATTTGGAAATATGGAGCAAACCTCCATATTCTATATAAAAAAATTGATCAAATGACAATGGTGTGTCAACTACCTTACTCCATTATGATTTTTAATATCATCTGGTCTTATGTGAGCATAAACCTTACAAATAGTTAGCAAGAAAAGGTTCCAATGTCGTGCTACATAAATGTTGTGTCCATGTCATGTCCATTGTGGATCCAAAGCATGTCTAACATTCAAAAAAATTATTTTTGAATTTGAGACATGTATGGGATGTGTTTGGCGCGTGTTCAACGCCTGTCTTGTATTGGTTGGACACAGATGCAACATATTCATTGAAGTGTTTGTGCTTCTTAGCTCTCAGTCTCAACCAATAACAGAACTGCCTAGGTCTCATGTAGTATAAGATTCTATGAGCTTCTCTTTCTCTGATGAAAATGTTAGCTCACATTATTAAGCAAACTAGAGTGTTTTTTTTATTTAGTGTTTCCTCTTTTTTTTTTAATTCCTGATCTACATTGTATTTTATTCATTCATGTCCTTTTCTTGTGCATCATGGGTTACTATGAGATTGTGCTTTTGTGTTTTGCCTGTGTGAATGGGTGGGGATTTCCTCCAACCAAGTTCTCAGTGACACACACTTCCATTGATTTTTTTTTTCTTTTTTTATATGTATGTATTTTTTTCTAATTAAATAACATTCTAATCTAGGAGGAACCCTAGGTGAAGATGTGATATCTCTGCCAATATGCCAAGAGGTTGTTCAATGCCAATAAAGTCTCAAGGAGAAATTGAATGTCTACCACGATGGATCCAAAGGCTTAGTTTGACAAAAGGGTAAGATTTTGAAGCTATCCTAAATTTAGATGATAGAAAGCCTATAGATTTTGTCTTTATTTATATTTGTCAAAATCAAGACAGGAAAGAGATAAATGTTATTCTAACATTTGCACAGAAAATGTGATTCCTGAGAGAGACTGAATCCTTGATGTTTGTTAATGCTGGGCTCATAAAATCCATGTTTTCTTGTGAATTCTTTGTCTGATCAAAGAAATTAATATGATAAAGTACTTAAAAAGCTGAGAGTGATTTGATTATGTGTGCATGTCCTTTTGTATATGAGTCCTGCTACATGGGCCTCAAAATTTAAGCCACATTAAGAAGTCCCAATAGGTGTCACTACTTGATTAGTTCCTTGTTTGACTCTTTAAAAAGGTAAAAAGGGCAAAGACAATACTATCATTTCTTTATATTTGAATTTTTCACTCTCAATAAAACAATCCCTTGTTAATTGGGACTATATAACCTTAATTGGGACTGTATAACTGTAGCATTCCCTTTAAAAAATTTTCTTTTTATCCTCCTAATGTATCCATCATTTCAAAAATTCATTTCGGTCGGCCTCCTCATCTCCGGCGACTGGCATCATCACCCTTGGATTCTTCTCATTGCCCTCTATCATATGAGAGGTGAATCGGTTATCTTTTGAGTCCTCCTCCGACCTTCACCTCTTCTGATCTCTACCTCTATTTTTTTGTTCAGATACAGCTACAAATACAGATGAATGTATTAGAATTTCATAAACAGATGAATATATTAATTTTTTCATATACATATACAGTTCTATATTAGTTTTTTTCAGATACACATGTATCTAAAAAAATTCATACATATTTCAGATACAATATTAAGATACAGTTGTGTATCTAAAATTCATATGAAACAATTATGATCTACATGCTAATGAGACATTGCTTAGATAATTTATAAAAATAAAAATATTTAAATATACATGATAAAAATAATTAAATATTATTCAGATACACATTAATCGAATCCATCGGAACAAACATAACAAACAACAAATTGGGCTAGATAAATTATTCAGATACACATGTATCTGAAATCGTTATTAATTAATAACTTTACATTATACAGATGTAAATGAATTGAAAAATAATTATGCAAGGCTAAAATATGCTGAACGACTCAATATGCATAATTATACATATGCACAACAATAAAAATGTTTATACAAATCGTACTTAAACACAAAGTGCATATAAAATCCAGATACAATGGCCATGTATAAAATCCAGATACAGTGGTCATGTATTTGAATTTAAATTAAAGAATCCAATCTAAAAAATGTATATGAGGATTCAAAAATTAATGTAAAAGATCAAACATTCTTGCTCAGATCAATATGTTTTATTCAGATCGAAATAGCCTAACCTGAAAGGATCGTCATTGATTGCACCACAAACAAATCAAGAACTTCTTCCTTCCTAAGAGATTGTCTTATTACTTTGTTTGTTTACACCATTCGTAGCATCTTGTATTATTTCTGACTTGGATACATGCATTCCTTCTTCAAACTCTCTCTTCTCGTGACCCAGACTTTCAGTGTCAGGGAGACTTCCTTGGTAGGGTGGGCGAAAGACAATAATCCAGACGATCAACAGTGACAAGATAATTTTTAATTCGTGTCAACAATAATTAATTGGGAGGAGAGGCATCCAATTTAATTGATTGCTTTTAAAAAAACATAAGAAGGAAAAAACAAAATCGTAACCACGTCATTCAAGAGATTTGTTATGGTAAAAACTACTCAAATTAGATAAGAAGGGTAAAATGAAAAATTCATTTTTGCCACCTTATATATAAACAATAATGATTCTCAGGCTTCAACTTCACAAGCCTCATGATGTGTCAAATGTACATTGTCTATTATACCCTTAATGTTTATCTCCTTCTCTCCCAATAATTACCAAAACCCTTTAAAAATAAAAATATAAAAAAAACAATCAATGATCCAAATTAAAAACCCCTCTCTTTCTCTCTTTCTCTTTTATCTCTTCAACACCTTCCAAATAAAATAAAAAACAAAATCAAAACTCTCTCTCAATGGGTTCCATCGTCACCGACGAAGAAAAATCCGACGTCGAAGGTAAACCCCCCACTCTCTGTCGCCGCAACACCCTCCTGTCCCACCTGGAGCTCCAGCTCCCGCCGTCGTCGGTGGCGATGGCTGCGGAGGATTTCGAGATGGTCTCCTGGAAGCCGTCGGCGTACACGAGCCTTCGTCGTAGATCGACGCCGCCTCTCCCATCGCCTCCACCACAGATCGATGCCTAGAACAACCCCTTTTTTATTTATTTGGATGTCACCTCAATGTCTCTCAAATCAGGTTTGACATTATGAGATTTGTAATCAAGTTGTGTTTTGCTTATTGTTTTAAATTTAAACACGATTTTTTTTATGTATTGAATGTCATTTTTCACAGTTTGATTTGTTTTTGTCTCAATATCTAAATGTAACGATCGATATTGTTACATTTTATATAGGGGTAGTTTGTTTGATGCTACTACTACATTGTTGACAATGTAAATAGTCATTTTTCAAATCTATGTTGTTTTTGTTACATTCGTAAATGTAACAGTCTACCGCATGTATGTATTAATTTATATTTGTTACATTCATAAATGTGTCAATTACATGTATATTGCATAGAATGTAACACATGACCAAATGTAACCGTTATGTTACATTTATGTGTATGTAACAGTTTTCATCAAAATAATCAAATAGTTCATGTAATATTTGTTAAATGTAACTCATAACAAAAAAGGTGTTTGATATTTTTCATAAAATGTAACTAACTATTGAAGAGAGGATCTGTTTAAAATTGTTTAAACATTGCATGGAATGTAAAACAGTTATGTAAATGTAGCTGTAATGTTACATTTACGTAAATGTAACAGTGTTTATGTAAATACAACAAATAATTGTAAAGGATGTAAATATTTAGGAAATGTATTTGTATTTTCAGAGATGATCTTATTTATGTAAATTGAAAAGATGTTTGTCAAATGCTATAATGTTTAGTTAATAACATTCTTAACAAAATATATACAGTACGAATGTAATTTGAAAAAAAAAAAGTAGCCGTTTGGATTTTGACAAAAAAAAAAAATTTAGGTAAGTTTTGGGTATAACTGAAATAAAAAATTCAGTTACTATGTAAGGATTTCAAAATTTAAATTTTGAAATACATAAAATTAGTAACTAATTTGAGAAAAAAAAAGGAATTTGGATTAATGAATGGCAGATTTGTATTTTGACATTTTACCATTTTTGAAAAGTCAACAAGCCAACCAATGAGATGATGACACCTCATAGGACTTGTGAGTGAGGCTTATATTTTGGGGCCTGGGTATCATGACTGTCTAATTTCAATAACGATGTATATACTTTTGTTGATTTAAATTATGTTTTTTTTTTGTTTCGGAAGCCACTATATATAATGATGTATCTACATGTTTCATTGCATGAAATAAACACCTTAATAAAAATAAAAGGAAAATGATATGTCCAGTCCCCATTGTAGCCCCGTTTGCAGTCCACTCTATTTTTTTTATATAAAAAAAACACAAATTATACTCTTATTGAAGTACATGATGTTATATGAAATAAAGTATATCCTGAAATACAATAGTATATTTTTCTTCACTTTGAAAAAAATAAAAATAAAAATTAGTCCATACAATATGATAGAATCATATATACTGTGATAGCGCTCAAAATAAAACCATGTAAGGACTATACGGAGGACTAACCCTAAACATTATTCATGACAAAACTATGCAAAATTTTAAAGAAAATCTAGGTTCGCATTGGACTCGTCTGCGTGCAGAATAGTTATTCTCGTAGTCTCTTTTGTAATTCCCAATATTTTTTGAATTTTTTTGAAAGTGTATACATATATGTTGAAGCACATATCTTCTAATTCTTTATAGAAAATAAGAAAAGAAATGAATACTTGAATGAATTAAATGCATATCTTTTTACATTTTCTTAACCTTACTAATTTAGTATTTATTAATTTAGTATATTCTAAGCAAAAAAAAGTGGAGGTTGCATGAATGACTACAAAAATGACTGAGTGTATGAGCATCTATTCTCCATTTTGTTTCTAGGAGGTTGAGTCCCTTTTAGAAATCTAATCTCTGACACTTAGAAAGCGTGAATTTAGCAACCTAGATAACTATTATGATCATAATAGTTTTGATATAATCCGTTTCATCTTAAGCCATACTTCTAATCCTATACTTTTTTATATAAAGGTCACTTCGTCGCTGTATACCTTTCAAATAAAGCTAAAAAGTGTGTGCTCCTAAAAATGAAATTGGATGTATGAGTTATCATGAAAACAACTCTAAGTTTGTACTTATGGCTGAAGATGTCTGGGCCCGGATCCAGTTAGGCTTGAATATCATCAGTACCATCAGTATCGAACTGCATAGCCTGTGAATCGAACTGTACAGAGAGTAACATATGTACCAACAATTGGCTATGCAGTTCGACAGTACCATCAGTATCGAACTGCATAGCCTGTGAATCGAACTGTACAGAGAGTAACATATGTACCAACAATTGGCTATGCAGTTCGATTCATAGACTGTGCAGTTCAATACTGATGGTACTGACAAGGCATTTGTTTGCATAATGTGTTTATGCAGCGGATTGTTGGAGTTGTGTTTATGGATTGTAGAGTCCTGGAGGCAAATGTTTAATCTGGAAGATTGGAGAATGGCTTCTAACACAAGTTCTCTTTGCTTCTATGCTTTGGCATATTTGGAAAGCTAGAAAGCATTAGATATTTCATCATGAACATGTTACACCTCTTCTTATTGTCTGTCGGGCTATTATTGCATTGGCCAAGGAATGCACAAATCATCTCTGCTAAGAAGATTTTAATCATGCTCAACAGGTTCAGCCGCAACATAATCCAACGAATGATGAGTTGACATACTATATCTCAAGGTCCCTAGAGGGGACAAAAATCGGCCTACCGGATTTGGGTTGTCTGATCTGTCCGCTCCCATTCTCCTCCTATTGGATGGTGATTGTCACTGGCGATCCATCTGGAACATCAAAAACACAGGGAGGAGATGATCTACAAAAAAGCCCTTGGGGGATTATGTGATCTTTGGATTGATGACACAAAATCAGAACATATAAGTTGTGGGGATTTGGCCCCAACTCTGACTCGAGATCTTCTAATTGTCGGATATGTGTGGGCCAACGGGCTGGATATGTTTGTTTTGGATTTGGGTGGTGGATTGACCCGGCCAATTACCTGGGTTGGTGAGAAGGGGAGGGTGGTGCCCTAAATACACCTTTGGGGGGTCATGCATGGAATATCCGCTCTCTTTTGTAAATGCAAATATTTTGAAAACTAAACTAATACACACATTCAAAAGAAGTCCTCAAGTTGGTCTTCACACTGAAAATATATCTATACACCATAGAAAAGATCACAACATTCAATACTGCAAACAATGGGCTTTTATGACATATTGTACTTACAAATGCACTTCTCAATATGCTATAAAATAGAAGTATTAAATATCTAATTTGGAGAATTGAAACCACTGTCTACTATTGTCTGATACAAATGGGATTAAATTAGCAAGTTACATTTTCTTTTTTCTTGAAACATTACAAGAGGATAATTACATCAATTCCAAGAGCAATGGTAGGAACTCTTTTTTTTTTTTCTTTTTTACAGTAGGTAATGAAGATTACATAATCATGGCTCTGGAAGACAGCTCCTGGTCTCCCTCCAATTCAGTTTCAGACCCATCAACATTGGCCTGTACACGATGAATGGAATGCAAGTAATGAATATAAACCCCTCACAAAACACCAAGCAAACTATAGATCTGTATAATCATGTGGAGAATGTTCAATAAATTGACAATATCAACATTGCATAGGCCAGGCCTATCATTTTCGAATGCCCCCATTAGAATTTAGAACTAGCTTTCAAAAACATTTTTTTCATAGAAGTTACTCTCAACCAGCTTTTTCATATAAGCTATTTTGTTGACTATCAACAAGAAAATCAAAATCCAAAACCAAAAGCTTAAATTCTAAGACACCCATTTTGGAACTAATTATTTGAAAACTGATATTTGCTCAAACGGGGCCGTAGTCGAAAAGAGGTTTTAAAAGTCAAGAAACATTAATGCTTTGGCGATGTATGAAAATGGAAAACATGAAAAGGGTATCTGGTCTCTAAAAAATTCAAGGGAAAAAAAGAATAAAGATCTTTGGTAGCTTCTTATATTCAGAAAAGATTTCTATAAATGTATACTCAGCTCAAGCAGACATTCAGGCAAGTAGTCTTCTTGTTTTGGTAAGTGAATATTTTACAGCAAAATAAAAGTAAAGATATCATACCAATGAGTCTTTTGACTTGGTTACTGAAAGATAGCGCTCTAGTGCACCATCTCCGCGAAGAATTTTGGCTCCAACTCCAGGTTTATCAATGGAGCCAATAGCCTCTTCATCAACAATGACAGCATCCACTCTATCATTTCCTGTTTTCGCATCAGGAATCTGGCAAGTAACAAAAAAAATCAGTAATTTGAAGAAATAATGTATAAAAAGCAATAACCAGAAGACAAACATACCTCATACATGGCTTCAGTCAATATACTTTCCAATAAAGCTCTCAAGCCCCGTGCACCGGTATTTTTAGCCATTGCTTTTTTTGCAATCAACCTAAGAGCAGTATCTGTATAATGTAGTTTTACCTGTAAATCATCATGTTGCAGCTGATTATTATGCAGAGAAATTTTGATTCCTAGTCTGAAAGATAAGGAGAGAGTATAAAACTAGATGTACATCTTTCAACTAAATCATTAAGAAAATTGCACTCACATTATTCATGCTAAATAATTTCTTGTATTGTTTACCCAAAGCATTTTTCGGCTCTGTGAGTACCTGTTATAGAAATAACACATTATTATATAAATCATTAACATAATGGATAACTAAAAACTGATCAGAACAAGGTCTTCTGATTTCTGATATCCACATAAAACAGATAGAACTGAATGATTTTCAAATCCATTAGGTCTTCAAAACATTAAAAATCAAAAGTTGCAACATCAAGATAAAGAATATTCCTCAAAACTTTCACTCAGGACGAAATATATAAAAAAAAATCTGAATAAATCTTGGAAAAAAACCCCAAACTAGATATACCTGTACAAGTTGGTCTTCATTAAGTGCAGACAAACTAACTAATATCGGGAAGCGTCCGATAAATTCTGGTATGAGGCCATATGCAATAAGGTCTCCACTTTCAACCTATAGATTATGAAAGCATGCACTTCACAGTTATGGTTCATATAGTAAAGGAAATTAATAACTGCTTGCGGAAGCTCGAAGGAAGATAGAAGTATAGAACACGTATTCAATCTGGATTCATAGCAATTTGTTTATGGGTTCTTACGGATTCCAATAATGATGATGTCACAACAGCATTTGTCAACCCACCAGTTCTCATGTTTGCTCGCACTGGTGCTCCAAAACCTATGGAGGAGTCTTGTCGCCTAAAATGCTACCAGAAGTAAGGTCTCTATATCCAAAAAAGACAGCTTAGAATTTGCTAAACCTTGCAGGATATCAATCTGGACTACCTTTCTGATATAGTTTTTTCTAAATCAACAAAAGCACCCCCACATATAAATAGAATGTCTTTCGTATCTATCTGCAAATCAAAACAAACAAATGGCCATTAAGATGATGAGAAATAACCACGCAATGATAAATAATGGTAAAAACTAAATCAAGTGAAAACTAAATTTGTTAAACTAAAGGACTATAAGGGTGCTTGTAGAATAGGGATGACATTGGTTAGTCACTTTGTAACTTTGGTAAACCAAACAGGAGGTGCTATTTTAAATCATTTTAAAAACGTAACATGCAGTGTGCATGGTGGAGATCAATATCACTACTAATATTTGCAGTCCCAACAAGACGAAGGTTCTGTTTCAGTCAGCTCCTAATCCAGACATAATTCTGAAATAGCAAACACCGAACCATGTGCGGGCTACCTTCAGAAAATCAAATGATAGCTTGCATATTTGATCTATAAAAAACCATGTGAAGGGTTGAGGAATGAGTGCAGCGACAAAGGAACACTTTGGATGGACCCACCCAAATGTATAAGATGGAATCAATTTACAGAGGAAACCAAAGCGGGATGAAACTGGGGATGACCTACTCCTGGACTGAAGATTGGAATTCTAGTGTCATCTTTCACGGAATCAATCAACGAGGGGCTATTCGCATAGAATAAAGACAGCTTCTGACCAATTATAAATGAAAAATTAATTCAGCATCACTACGACCAACAAAGAGGAGGCTTAAGGCTTGGTATACGTTTTCACTGAATAGACTATGCAGGGTTTACAAACCTAGTACCCTCTACAGTACCAAATGAAATGTTGTTCATCCATAACAATCCAATTTATAAAACCCATAAGAACCTAATTGATGAAACCAAACTTAAATTGTCTGGCACTTGCTGTATCCAAGATCAAGTATTGGTTCAACTCAACTGTTCCTAAGTACCTTCTGAGCCTAAATATTATTAAAAGAGACGAGGTCATTTCAGCAAGTTGCATTCCAGCTCACTCTTTCAACGGATGACGTCATGACGATCAGCCTGGATTTGGGCTAGTGTGTGCATGATTGCCTGCCCCAAAGGACTGAGGGATTTGGTTGTGCAATTGCAAAACTCATTCTGCAGAACTCTGGGTTTTAAAATTGATTCTACAAAAAGCTCACCTCCTCTAGCTTTTGGAAATCACAACTTTTGGACACTATTTGCCTGAAATTTGTCTCCAACAAACTGCTACAATAAAACTGTTTGGTTGCACGATTGTAGAAGCAACATTCTGTAAACGCAAACACTACTCAATCATGCAATCAAACGCTAGCTAAGAAACACTAAGAAACATGGGAGAAGGTCACCCCCATGCACTCATACCCCCCACTAATGCATGCATGTAGATGCACAAACAAGTTTGCACATAGTGGAATCAGGTGGAGTACCAACACCATGATGATGACTACAAATAATTGGGAATCGACACAAAAAAAGGCATGGAAAATTATACATATACAAGGCAATCATTTTTTTTTTTTTTTTTGAGAGAAATAGTAGGCAGTCGCCCATATTATAGAAATAGGGAAAGTGCCCAAAAAGGGTAAGTACATATATAAAACCACAGCAACGAAGGACAATGCAGAAACCCCCTATAGATGACGGATCTACAGGAGAACAGTACATAGCCCAACAATAAAACCACTCAACAATTAGGCAACCTCCTGAAATAAGATGGGCTTTGCTCCAGCACAGAATCATTGAGATACACTTTTCATTAGCCTACGGATATATACCAAAAGAAATCCATCATGTACACTTTTCATGTATGTTACTATGTTAGTAATTTTTTCTGACCTCAGCTATTCAAAAGAATGCCAAAAACAGAGAATAAGTGTATTTACCTGTATGTTATCGCCACGAGGATGCTTACGGGCCCCCTTCTCGGGAACATTCACAATCTGAACAAATATATTTAAGAAATCCTCAAATAACAATCCAAAAGAAAATTTACACATATATTCTGCACATATCAAGTATTTTATCAGCAAATAAAAAAATAAACCTAAGTCTTTTTAATTATAAAAAATGATATGTATATATTTTTATTATGAGAGCGACAATTACCCTACAATGCTGGTGCAGTTCTTCAAAATCAAATAGTATATACCTATGCCATCTCTGATCATGTCACAAAGAGTAATATACCACATAGATATCCATATTATTCATCTGTTTATTATTTGCAGAAAAAGATGTATTTTCATGACTAAATAATATTTTCCACGGGAGACATCAAAGAATCACAAACTTTTTTTTTTTTTGGAAAGAAAAGGTAGGTGCCATCTTATTCACAGAAAGCCACTGAACAAAAGGAGATGAGGGATCATCATTCAAATTGAAAAGAGAAAATAAAGAAATTCAACAAATTGATACTACAACAAATTCAGAATAACCAAAATATATAGAACCTCCAAAAGAACTAATAAATTCATGTGTCACCCATGATAGTGGAAGAAGGCCCCACTCAAGGATTCACTTGGCCCGTGACTTAGGAAGAGAAGAACAAATCATCACTCATGTATTCCCTACAGACATTAGACCCTTTTGTGTTAGACTAAACATTCGGTGTGAGATAACCAAATAACCCAACCAACAACATGGGGAACAAGCCATTGAAATTTGGCTAGCTTATTTCAGTCACTTTTTTTTTGCGCCACTTGCTGGACCATTTCCACATGTCTTCAATATCTCTAAAAGAGCAATTTGACCCCAAGGCCACACCAACCTTACCCCAAGGCCACACCACTCTTACCAAGTCCTCTCTCACATTGCTTTTCATGGTGGTGACAAATGCTCTCAGTAGAATGTTGGCTATGGCGGAGGAGAGAGGATGGATCAGGGGGTTGAGTAGTGTTGCTAGGGCCGAGCCTTATCTTATCACATGTCCAGTACGCAGACGATAATTGATCCCCTGCGAGGCGGAGGAGTCGGTGGTGGTGGGAGTGCAGTTTGAATGTTGTTGCTTCAAGCTCATATCAGGCTTGCAGATAAATTTGGACGAGCATGATGCTGGGAATAATCTGAGTGATTCAGAATTATCGGCCTTGGCAGGGATTTTCCAGTGCAGAACGCAATCTTTTCCGATTAGACACCTGAGCCTTCCGCTTCATCTAGGAAAGTTTACAAAGATCAAGTGGAAACCCCTAGTGAGCAAGTTCGAAAAAGACTAGAGGGTTGGAAGAGCAACTAAGCATGGGTGGACATCTGGTTTTGTTGCATACCGTGCTCTCAAATCTCTCTATCTTATTTCTATCCATTTTCAGGAACCCTAAGGGGAATCGGCTGGAAGAGATGGGAAGAAGTTCCTATGGAATGGTATAGATAGGGACGGGAATCATCCCGCACATGGTTAAATGGCATGTGGCACACAGTAGGAAGAGAGATGGGGGGGGTGCAAGCATCCTTAATCTGGAGGACATGAACAAGGCACTTTTGTAAATGGTTATGAAAATAACTTGAGGGGAGATCATTGATCTGGTGCTAGATGGTCGTAGACAGGTACGAAGGCAGCTGTACACATGGACATCATTTCCCGCGGATCACTCAGAGGATACCAAAAACCTGGAAAGGCATTATGGGTCTAGCTGAGGATTTTATGGAGGCAACTAGATGGAAGGTTGGGAATGGGAAAGAGGTCTCATTTAGGCATGCAATCTGGCTTGGAGACAGCTCAATCAAGTGAGGTTCCCAAACTGGTCGACATTTCACTACTGAAAAATGGCACAATTGATCAGTTTATGTCCATTGATGAGCAGGGAGGTGGGTGGAATTTGCAAATAAGAAGGAATTTGAGGGAGAAGGGGGTTGAGATTACCGCAAATCCCCTATGGGAGTTGCAGGAGGTGTCCTCAACGAGAAGCACGCCAGACGAGGTGACGTGGAGACCACGACCGAGAGAGGGGTCACAGTACGCAAATATAGTTGGAGGGACACGGAGAGAAGGGAGGTGACGACGTCAAAATCCAAAGAGGTGTGTAGGACGCGTGCTCCACTTAACGTAAAAGCTTCCTTATGGTTGACTTACCAAGACAGACTTCTCACAAGACTATACAGACCAAAATGGGCACCTCAAGATGATCTTAATTGTCCGATATGCAATGGGGATGTGGAGAACACAATTCATCTTCTAGTTCGATGTCCGATCACTGTCAGGTTGGCCACGGGGATGGAGGATTATTTCGACACACTGGAGGGTATGAGAGAAGCCAAGAGGAAGCTCAAAAGGAAGAATGATAGAAGCACGAAGGAAAAAAAACTTCTCAACTCTTCGTTCCAGTCGTGGCTTGGGCTTTGTGGAACTCCTAGAACCACACCTTGCCTCGTAGCTCACCGATTTGTGTAAAGATTGTGTGAGATGGTCATTAGATCCATTCAGGATTGGATCATTTTTGTGTAGGGACCAGTAAAGTGTCGTATGTGAGGGACAAATTAATCATTAAGGAGTACGGGGATGGGGGGGGGATGCGGTGCAATGTGTTGAGGATTGGGGTCGCTTCTGTGAGGGAGCACAGTCTGCGTTTGGAGGGTGGGGGCATTACGATTCGGGTGTAATCCTTTACGATTTTGGTCTTCGGATCGGTCGTTCTACGAAGAGACCTCCTTCTCTCTAATTTATAAAAATTGAGAGCAATTGCCTACCGTTTCCATCAAAAAAAAAAAAGAAAAAAAAGTAGGGGGATGTGAAGCATAGGGAATTGGTCGACAACTATTCTACTTCTTCCATCCTATTTTGTAATTATTTTGTGCCTTATATGCTTCGGATGCATGCCTCAGTTTTTAATGGAATTGTAGTAGCGTGCCTACCATCTATCAAAAGACAGGCCACTCCAACCTTAAAAACTATTTTTTTTGCTTCCATCATATAATTGAATGCAAACTCATTTATATAAGCCTGAAAAAACTCTCTACGTTTTATATCTTTATCATTTAACTTAGGATCTCCCATTTTGCTGTAAAAGTAGGCATAGGAGAAACTCCCAACAGTTCCTCCCTTTTGCTGTTTGGTGGCTAAGAAGCAAGAGGTCAACCTAAAACTTCCAAAATTGAACACTCAACAACCCCACCCCCCAACCCCCCAATCCCCCCAACACACAAACATAGGAAAAAAAAACGTGTGGCTAGAAAATCCATTTTTTCAAGAGCAGCTTTCATGATTTCCCATCACTCAAAAAGGATACTCTCACATAATCAATATAGCTCAATAAGATCAAAATTCCTTACAGATCAAATTCCTTACAGATCTTCAAATAAAAATCAAATTACAAAACAATTGGAATTTTAAACCACTGATAACAATCTAGATCTTTTTTCTGAGAAAATGTGAAGATTACCACCTAATTATACCATCAGGGTTGTACTCCATATAATAAATAGGCTGCAGATGAGGGATCTGCCAGAAAGACCATTGGAGACCAAGATAGCAACGAAGAAAAAAAGAAAGCTACATGACTCACCCCACAATCAGCTTATTCTCACTCAAGAACCCTACTTCCCCAACACAATACAAACCCCAATTCTTAGTGAACCTGCCATTAGATGACAATACAGATCTTAATGATCAAATTTAAGTGACCTAGAAATTTCTACAATAGATTCATGAGGGCCACTTCACGCTGTTGGGTATTTCACAAGTGCACACATACCTGCAGAATTGCAGTTCAATAGTAGAATGCATGTGTTGCTCATTTCTCCACCAAGTATCATTCTAGCTCTCAATAATGTCCGAGTCTAGGTATTTTATAAATCCTTGTTACCTATTTACCTAATGCGTCGAATTATTGATTAATTCATGTAACAAATGCATACACATTTAAAACGTGTATCATTAAACAATGCAATACATGTTTAATGAATCATGCATTAAATGAATCAAACATGTATTGAACTCATAATATGTATTTTACTCATGCAACAGTAATAAAACTAAAATAATGCTCATCTAGATTTTAATGTCAATTATTGATGTTTTTACATGAATTCAAATGTTAACTTGAACTCACATATTCCTTGTAAAGTTTTGATGTGATTACATCATTGGGAGAGTATAAATTTGATTTAATATTGGTGATTTTACATGTCATATTATTTTTTATATTTTTATATTTTTCAAATTTTTCAAAAATTTTCATGAACTTTTCCCGTATCTTACTAGAATTATATCAAATTGCAAATTATTGCCCTTGTCAAGTTACTCATGAGTTCTCTAATATTGTGACAAAGGTAGCCACAGATGTAGCAGAATTATGTATGGGGCCCCTTAATATTTTATCTGGTATTAGCCAAGTGCCCCAACAAGTATCCTTCAATTTTCATGTCTTGTTCCTGTTTACATAGGACATGAAAAGTTTCTTTTTTACACTATCAGTTTTACAAGTGGATGCAATGAGATAAAACTTTTTAGCAAAATCATGAATTGGACACACTAATAATAGATAGTAGTGGTACCAAACAAGGACACAAAATTGGAGTCCTATATTTCATTATCCCTTACACAGTCAACAAATTCCAAGTCTCCAATGAAATGAACATTTTCCCAAGTTCATGATGAATGACTCACCGTTCCTTCAAGCATTTTTAACAATGCCTGCTGCACACCCTCACCAGACACATCCCTACTAATGTTTAAGCTTTCAGCCTGCACATTAAGTAATGATGATAAAGCAACATATAGAAATGCACTTAATTTTCAACTACTTTCCTGAACATTCAAAGTACCTTCTTTGTTATTTTATCAACTTCGTCAATGTAAACAATTCCTTGTTGAGCTGCTGTGACATTGAAATCAGCTACCTATAATAATTCCAATGTCAGAAACAGGACACTGTAATTGAAATTTATGCATGGACAAAGAAGAGGAGCAAGTCCAGTAGATAAGAAACCAATGCAATTTTAGAAGGAAAAAAAATCAAGATCCATACTGTAAACAATCCAAGGTGGCAATCTTTTGCTGCATCTTCCAACAAAAGAGGTATTATTCTGAAAACATATGGGCGGTGGTATCATCTAATCTAAGGGATTAGGTTAAGATGATATTAGAAGTGGATGCTCCTTCCACTATCATGAACAATCTTTGGTTTCAGGGGTGATATTCCAGGGTATATTTCGTCATTACCGTGTCATTGAAATTTTGGAAACCATGGCAATCGCTATTATATTTATACAGGGTTAATATAGCACTGTGGAACATGTGCATATGGATACTTCTATATATAAGAATAGCCAAATTTTAAGAGCATCCTTGAAAGATCTTTTCTTGTTAGCTACTGAAAAAAGCTTGAGGAAGCTCAGTCACTGAGAATTCATCCACCAACTAAAGCAGAAGATATGTCCTGAATTTCCACAGGTCCCCCCACATTATACAAAGAATTGATAAGACATACTAAAGTTTCCTACATGCTCATCGACATCCACCGACCAGCATGTATATAACATTGGACATGTTGTAAAGTGTGATTTGAATAAAGTTCTAGGAGATATTATATGAAACAACAATGAGAAGAAAATGGCTCAACTGTAAGAAGACGTCATGATCATGAATCATACCGTAAGAAGCTTGTACAATATTGATTCCACATCTTCTCCAACATATCCTGCCTGCAACATCATTGAGCATTTCAATATTTAGCCAACAAAACACACAGGTACATGCCCAGACAGATACATGTGTGTCCATTTACACATATACTTAACATAAGTAGATATATCCATGAAATAGCTAGACTGTTCTACTCATAATGAAAGACTAAATGTTATTCTAAAATCACATAAAGATGGCATGGATGCAGAATTTCAACAAAATTCAGGCTTTTTTATGGAAAAAGAAAAATTCAAGTTAAATTACCAAAGAACTAAATTTCTGTAGAAATTGTGTAAACAATACCAGCTTTCCCATAAAAATAAACCAAACATAATTATCACAATGAAAATTGCTTTACTAAGCCCATCATATTAAACAATCCATTTTTTAAAACAACTGAATACTTTGTGAGTTCTCTGATCAGCAAGCAACAAATAATCAAGCCCGGAAGGACAAGCACCAGTTGGGTTATTCAACACGGCATGGACACGTGTCGGACACGCCTCCAGCCGTGTCCACTGAGATGGGCTGCAATTTTGGGTCTGGACACGGCCCAGGACACACCTGGGACACGGCCCAGCCCAGCCCAGCCCAAAAGTTAAAAAAAAAAGGAAAAAAACAGGCCCAAACCCATTTAAACAGCTCACAAGGTTCCAAAGATATCCACTTAAACATAAGACCTCACTTAAAAAGTTTAAAAAAACAAAAATTGATGCTTGCTTTCATACTTGTAAAACTTTTTATGTATGAAGTATGATATTTTGTATTTTGCAACATTTTGAAAGAATGGTGGTGTATGGAAAACATTTGACTTCATATGGATGCACATTATATATTTATTATATTAATTTATTTATTGCCGTGTCCTAGCCGTATCCGTGTCCTATTTTTTCAAAAATTGCCGTGTCGCCGTGTCCGTGTCCGTGCTTCATATTATTCATTATCCAAAGAGCTTGCATCCAGAGATCTATGCAAGGAAAGGCATCACTCACACAACCTGACACAGATATCTCCAGGTTTACCAATAAGAAGCAACTCATGAAATTATAGGCCACTTCTTAAGTATGAGGATGTTGGACATTAGTTTGTGAACCACAGTATGAATATCTAAACAATAGGGGAAAAGAAGTAAATTACAACAGAAAAAACTTGCCTGTGTCAATGTTGTTGCATCTGCAATGACAAAAGGCACATTTACAAACCGAGCCAATGTTTTTGCAAGTAATGTCTTCCCTGTCCTTACAGCCAATATTACATTATGTCAGTGTGACCATAAAGTTCACTATCTCCAATGGAAAAAAGTTACTAATGAGATGTAGAAAAAACAATTGACCCCACATGATGATGGAAATATGTCAAGGTATAAGTTTTGCTCCCATGTCTTTAATTAGATTTCATATTTATATTGCTGCAAAAGATGAACCCATTTGGTATCGCTTAATTAAAGCGATTCCGCTTTTAATTAAGCAAAAAGCTAAAAAGTGCTACCAAACGCATTCAAAAAAATGGCTTAATTAAAAAGTTACTTTTAACTTTTAGTGCAAAAAGGTTGATTTTTAAAAAACGAAAAAAATCCACTTTCCAGGAATAAAGTCTATTTAAGCCACTTTATTCAAAATCTTATTTTTCATACGTGTTTCCAAATAGGCCCGAAAATTAAAAGGATTGCCTAACAAGAGAGATTGAAAAATAATAATAAGGATAAAATCAGAGGTAGTTTTATTGCAGTCTTACAATCTGTGCATGTTTATTTATTTGTTTATTTTTAAGTATATACTCATCTGACAAACCATACATCTTACAGAAAAATGAAATATATACTTCAATAAATTGAATATAGTCCTTTATAGGGGAAAACAAAAAAAATCATATTCTTCATCAAACGAAGTGTATATCTGATTAGAATAAACAGACTATAAACAGGGCAGCCCATAAACACTGCATGTAACCGTAATTGAATGAATCACAATTCATGTCATCTTAAGTATCATGAAATAAACAGACCAAGAGTATTTTATCTTTCAATTAAGAGATGCACAAAACTAAGTACCTGATCCCGTTGGACCCATCAAAAGCACATTGCTTTTATCTAGTTCCACATTTTCATCATCATCATCTTCCACCTCTGCATTCACTGGCTCTTCAGAACTGAAAGCAAGGCAGCCCACCAAATTTACTTATCTATATAACTAGAATGATTGTAAAAAATTGGCCCTCCCCCAACTGTGATCCAGCCAGAAAAAGAGAGATGGACAAAAATTCTACAATCTAATGCAACCATCCTCTTTTGTCCTTCTATCTACCACTTACAGTTTGGAACTCAAATCAAGAAAAGATGCACTATCAATGTTACACAGATTAAAATATTCTGAAACAGAGAAGCCAAAACTAACCCTTTCTGCAAGGTGGAATGGTAGATCCTTTTATAGTGGTTGTACACAGCCACTGAAAGCACCTGCGATAAATAACATGATTATCACAGAAGACAAATATTCAAATAAAAAAGGCACGCAATTCAGAACATAACGGCCTCAAAACAGGTAAGGAACAAACTTATGAACAATTATCATAGAGTGTCCATACGAAAAATAAAAATAAGATTGCTTTGAATAAATTATCCTTGTTACACCACGACTTCATCTAAAGTCATTGAATTAAATTTTAGAAGAGCCACACACAATCATCCGTTTTTTTCAAGTTATCAATCAACAAAATCTGAAAATATCTCCTTGCCCATGTCACCTTTAACAGCCCAAAAATAAATTGGCATAGGCATGCACAGTCCTCTTAAATTTCAACTCAAAAGTTAGAACAAACAAAAAAATCTTTAATCAATGATATCATGAACAGTTCCATCTGCTCCTGCTCCTAAAAAACAACTTTGAAATTTCTTGTATCACCCAGATGAAAAGCCCTATGACCAAATAGCCTAAGGTACCCCAAAACAGTGAGCAAGCAATAACACACCATAAATCATGACTATAAGCCTTATTCACTCAATCTGAAATTACCCGATGGATCCAGACAAGGACCCAAGGGATCCTAGCAATGTTTAATTACTAACTAATGTCAATACCAACAATTTGGTGCAAGCTCCTGTTTAAGCTCAGCAGGTGAGTAGATGGGATCATGGGAATATCTTGAAAATGCCGTATCAATACCAGGTGCAATAAAAATCTCATTTTGATAAGCCCCATTAACCAATCATCCCACCTAATGAACAAAAAAAAAAAAAATTCAATCTCGAAAACATAGAACCACCACATTAAAAATACCCAAGCCAAAGAAATGGATCATCTTTTTCCATTTCTCCAATCCCAAAAAAGGCTAAAAGCAATCAAAGATTCACTAAAAGAACCCCATTTTGATAAGCTCCTTCACCCAATTCTCCCACATAAAGTAAACCAAACAAAATTCATTTCCAAATTAAATCTAACAAGCATGACACCACCAGATTAAAGGTACCAAAGTGAAAGAAATGGACACCTTTTTACCCTTCTCCTGCCCAATCTCATTCACCCAATTCTCCCACATACACAACAAAAAATCATAATTTTCTATTCCCAATGAAATCTAACAAGCACAACACCACCAGATTAAAAGTGCTCAAGTGAAAGAAATGGACAGCTTTTTCCCCTTAAAAAGGGTAAAAACCAATCCAATATGATCTAAATGAATATCATTTTGATAATCTCATTCACCCAATTCTCCCACATAAAATGCAACAAAAAAAACATAATTTTCCAATTCCAGATGAAATTTAACAAGCATAACGCGACCAGATTAAAAGCGCTCAAGTGAAACATATGGATCACCTTTTACCCCTCTTCCTGCCCAATCTCAAAAAAAGGCTAAAGAAATCCAAGATTCATAAAAAAAAACCATTTTGATAAGCTCATTCGCCCCAATTCTCCCACATTAAGTGCACAAAAAAGCACAACCTTTCAATTCCAAATGAAATCTGACACCACCAAATCAAAGTATCCCAATTGAAAGAAATGGATCACCTTTTTCGCCTTCTCCTGCCCGATCACAAACTTGTCAAGCCCCTTGCAGATCTCTTTCGGCGTTGGCAAATCCTTCCCCAAATTCGACCCTCCCCACCCACCATCGCCACCATTCCCTCCATTCTTCCCACCACCACCACCACCACCCAACCTCACAACATTAACTCCCGGAGCAAACGGTGGCCCCGGAGGTGGCCCCTGCACCGCGATCCCATTCCCCGGCAGCGGCGGCCAATTCTCCCCCACCGGCGATGGCGGATCCCCACCCCCGGTCTTCAACGTCTCGAGAAACGAAACCCTGATCCCATCACCTGCACCGATCCCATCCCTCCCTTTCAACCGTCCGATCTCAACAAAACTCCCCTGCAACGGATCCACCCGGTGTGGCCTGAAGTAGTACGCCGTGCCGCAGCTCCTGCAGAGGCTCAGCGACTGGTGGTGGTGGTGGTGGTGGTGGTGGCGGTTCGAGCTGCGGTTCTCGACGGAGGAGACGTCGATCCTCTTCGAGCACCGGGGACAGTTCGCCTCCGCGAGGATCCGGCGCGTCTCGTCGTCGACGGTGCCTCCTCCGCCTCCGCCTCCGCCGCCGCCGCCGCCATCCCACTTGAGGCGCTCCTGGAAGGTTAGTTGGGGGAGGCGGTGGTGGTGGTGGGGGTTGAAGCGGGTGTAGATGGAGAAGAAGCGACGGTGATGGTGGTGGGTTTCGGCGGCGGAAGAGGTGGTTCGGATGATGTGAGAGGCGGAGGCGATTAGGGATTTTCGGGTTCGGAGGATTCGCGAAGACATTGTTTTGATTGGGTTTTTTTTTTTGTGATTGCAGAGTGATAGAGCGCGAGATAACGTGCGTGGGAAGAGTTTTGTTGGATTTGCGAACTGAGTGGGAGCTGTTTTTTTTTTTTGTTATTTGTTAATAACCCCCTGTAAACTGCCTGAAATCCATATACCCCCCTATACCCCATGAAAACATTTATGTAGATCAAAATAACCCCTGAGTTGAAGTTCCGTTGAAAGATAAAGAATATTTTAAGAATATTACATTTGATTAACCCTGACTGATCATGTAATGTACTAAAAAATCTCTATAGTTTGTTAAAAATACAAAAAATCTTCTATAAACGATGATTTTACCATTTTGAATAGATTATAAAACGCTATCTGAAGGGTTAAAATCGTCATTTACAGATGATTTTTTATATTTTTAAAACATTGTAGGTGGTTTTGGTATATTATATTTTCAACCAGGGTTAATCAGACGGAATATTCGCAGAATAATCTTAATTGTCAACGAAAATTTAATGCAGAGGGTTATTTGAATTTATATATGTGTTTTCAAGGGGTTAAATGGACTTTAGGAACAATTAGGGGGTTATATGGATTTCAGGCTGTTTACAGGGGATTATATGGATATTTCCCTAATTGTTATTGTTGATTGTTATTTGTCTTTTGTTTCGGAAGGGGGATGTGGTGCTCCGTCTTTAATGTGTGCTTTTAAAAACAGGTTGGACGGATTTCAGATATTCAAATTGGGAACATGTTACGTCCAATCCAATGCTAGTTGAATAATTTGGAGTCTGGATCATGTCAAGTTAGGTATCATCAGTATCATCAACATTGAACTATACAGTCTAAATTGAACTACACGGGCTGTGAATCAAACTACACATGGAGTGACATTGGACTCAACAATTGACCGTGTAGTTTGATTCATAGGCTATATAGTTTGATTCATAGACTGTGCAATTCGATATTGATAGTACTGTAAATCAAAGCAATTTAGAATTATGCCTACAGAACAATAGTAGTGATAACAAAGTGAAGAAGAACAACCAAGCTTACTGGATTGGTGAGTCTGTTCTGTTCTGAAAAGAGAAAAGCCAAAGCTAGAGTTGGACTCTATGTTCTTAAAACAATATTCGCCCCCATACCGCTGCTGACGGTTCTAGCGATAGTCTCCCAGGATAAAACGATCAACTCTCTACAGTGGCAGCACTTTGAACCGAAGGGACAATGAACCAACTTGTTTACACTGTCTCTGTTAATGAGTGGAATGCTATGGAGATTTAATGCAAACTCTAGGGATTGGAACGCCTACGGGAATGAATGATTGGATGTTTCAAAATGTAGAGACTAGGTAAAATTTATAGAAGAAAAAGTTAATTGAAGAGGCTCTTGGAGGAGTTCATTCCTCTATTCAGTTTTCACGGAAACAGAGTCTAAGGCACCCCTCATTCAAACAACCAATGGTCAGATCGTAACTGTTGATCCGGTGGCCCATATCGTATATGAGGTTTCTTCTTATGGATGGTTCAGATTGCATCTAATCAAAATGATTTCCACCATTTGATTTGACAAAAAGTTCAAAAAGAAAAAAGCTCCAGCTCCTAGCAATGGTGCCAAATGCGCCTCTAATACGCTCACGCGTGTGCGTGGTGTAAGGTACCCATCAAAAGCAATTCATTATAGTACAAAACGCCCATCTTATTAATCCTCAATTCTCTTTCTTAACAACGAATATGGGACTATAATTTTTTCTTCTCCAGCCACCAACCACTTTAACCATATTTTTGGGAGAATTTTAGATCCAATTTTCTCATTCACCCGAAAATGATTTTGAGAATACAAATATAATATTTTTATCTTTTCGACGAGAGGAATGCAATCTAATGGGTTTCCACTAAAAAAAATAAAATAAAACCCAAACTCATTTTGACTAAGAAATGGTCAAAACCCAATTTTTTCCAACAGATACTGATGTACCCGGGCCTGACTGGGTCCAAACCCGACAATTTCATTATCCAACTCGTTCATGATCGTCGGATCGTATCATCTTAAGATAAACATATCAAAAGTTATTGCTATTACATTATGCTTACTACTCACATATTAAAATAATAACAAATAATTCTATGAAGTGTTAGGAATACTTGTTTAATTAAAATTTAAGAAAAACATTAAAATGTATTTATCATGTTTAATATAATTTTAAGAGCATAGGCTGATGAGTTTATATTAAAAACTAATCTATAAGTGTTAATTATATAAGTTTTTTAAAATTATAATATAAGAATTAATGTTATAAAATTAATTTTAAGCAGAATTCACACTGTATACGATAGGAATTTTTTTTTTTGTCTAGTATATCCAAGAATGAGCTTCAACCTAGCTCTTAATTATAACTAATAATAGTTTTTTTTTTTTTTTTGAAGTATTTCTTGTAGGATGAATAATTTTGATTAATCTCACCAAAGGTGAGCATAACATACTCCTAGCCCCCGTTTGAGTAACAGGTTAAGCTTGGATAAGGGTGGTATAAAGGTGGTATAAGAATGGATAGGGAAAACGGCTGTTTGTTTGCAGAGTATAACTTGGTATTACTAAGCCAGTTTAAACGAGTATAAGAGAGTATAACAATTCTAAGTAACCCCTAGGATAAGCTATACTCAGTTTATCTATTCCCATGGGCCCACATGTCAAATTAACTTTTTATACTTTATCACATCAAATCACCTATCAACACTTCTTATACATCAAAGGGCCCATATGTCAAATCAATTTTTTTTACACTTTATTTATATTTTATTCTTTCTCAACCAAACAACTCAATCATTATTCTTACGTTTTTCAATGAGAATAATAAAAAATACAACCAAACAGAAAATCTTTTATTCTTGTAGAATTGTTATCCATACTGGTATAGTTATTCATCCAGTATAACACTCAATTCCTCTGTCCAAACGGGGCTAGTGTTCCACCAAATATAAAGTAAAGCTGCATTTGTGGGTAATCTCATGTTCTTTCTGTTTCTTTGGCGCAAAAAAATGAAGGGCACGGTTGGTCCAGATTTGGTTTCCTTATTTTATCGATCATCAAATCTTGACCGTTCAATAAGAGAGGCTCATCGTTTGGTCGGTCCTCGTTGAAAAGAAATTTTTTTGGAGCTCTGTTTGTTGTCTTTGTCATGTGAGTGGGTGAGGATTTTCTCTGGCATGAATCAATAATAAATGTTTTTCTTTTTTGAGAAAATTAATTCCGGGTTTACAATAAATTCTGAATTATTTTTAGATTTTTGAATTATTTGAATTTATTAGAATTCCTCATATTAGTTAAAATATTATTTATGGGTTCTTCCATTCAATGAGATTATATTTTATTTTATTTTTTACTTTTGTTCATATTTTCATCTTTTATTTGTGTTCTCCTCTCTCTCCCGTTCACACTTAAGGTTCTTATTGAAAAGAAATTTTTTGAAGCTCCCTTAGTTGTCTTTGTCAAGGGTGAGTGATTGAGAATTTTGGATTTTCTCTTGCGTAGATCAATAAATGACTATTTTTTGTTGTTTTTTTTTTTCAGAAGAGCTTTGTTATGCAACTTTTATTTACAGCCTCAATTGTATTGATATTTAATTTATTAAAAAATTTATGTTTTTATAAATAGATCTATACAATTTATTGAAATATATATTTTATTTATTTTTTATAAAAACATATAAATTAATGTATACTATTTTTTTAAAATTCAAAACATTTGAGGACCAAAAAAAAAATTGTATATAATGTGTTCCTTTCAATAAATTGTGTTTCTTTTTGCTCCCTTCAAATCTATTTGCACACCCATCAAATTTGCAAGTCTTTCTAATTTAAGCGAATTTGTTTGCACATCCCTCCAATTTGCACACCCTCCAATTTGTTTCCACTTTGCGGTTAGCGTACTGCATAGAGTATATGCGATAGTATATGCGGTTCTTTAGTTTTGTTAATAAAAAAAATGATTATGGTGATTGTGAGACTATAAAAATTAAACAATTAAACATTGAGAGGAGAGAGTAAGTTAGAACAATGTCCCATTTATTTGTTAGGCACTATTACACTCTTTTTTTTTTATAGTCCAAATTACAGTTCTAACGATATATATATTTTATTAAATTTTTCTTACATTTATTAAAAATAAATTTATTTAACTCGAAATGAAATAATATACACATTTTAACAAAACATGTATATTGTTAAATGATTTTTATTATTTAAAAAAATAAATACAAGTATGGTCTGAATTTTGTATATTATTTCATTTGCAATTCTAAAGTTGCATCAAAAGATGACACTCAAAGATGTAGGCAATATGACTTCATTTTTGCATGGAAAAGAAAAACCCACCAAAGATGGATGGTACACTTGGACGGCTGAGATTTTGAGATTGGGCGCGTCTATCCCCACCAAGTTTTTTTCTTACCCCACCAATCAAAAAAAAAATGGTGTTTTTTCTATTCCCACCGATCCGGCCAAGTTGACTAAACTTGGCCATCGTTTTAAGTTTTCGGTGACTGAACTTGATTGTCATTTCATATTTTGGGCGACCTAACTTGGTCGCCATTTCAGGTTTCGGGCGACTGAACTTAGTCGAACAGAATTTGTAATAAAGTTTTTAATTTTTTTCTTGGAAACTTAATCTCATGACATGTATCCTCCTTGGATCTTTCATGTCACTCCAAGTCTGAGTTGTAATGTAGGGAGAATCAATTATTATTTTTTAATGTAGAACATAAGAACAATTTTTTTACATAAGTGACGGACAAATTTTTAAAAGCTAAATATAAAATGTGTTTGGATCAACTGATAGGTTTTTTTTTTGTTTTTAAACAAAGAATCCGCTTAACTACGAATTCAAACAAAGCTTAAAAATGATATATATTTGTCTAATAAGATATTTTTCTACAAAAAATTGAATTAATTGAAAGTATATCTACTTACATTTTTTTCAGTCCCTTAGCTGTTATTTGGATAAAAGAATAAATGTAAAATATGATGGATAAACACAAAAAATTTATTTGATTACAAAGAACATGTAAATATAATTCTGGACCCTGTTCGACTAATTTCGGTCGCCTAAAACCTGAAATGGCAACTAATTTTAGTCGCCCAAAACCTAAAATGATGACTAAGTTTGGTCATCCAAAACCTAAAATGGCGACCAAGTTCGGTCGACCTAGATTGGTGGGAACAGCCAAACACCGGTTTTTTTTTATGGTGGATTAAGTGAAATGTTTGGTGGGGATAGCCGCGCCCTTAATTCTTTGTTTTTTTAGTTTTTCTTCAAATAGTTTCAAGGTGGGTTTATAGTTCATTCATCTTGATCTGCTCTTTCGTCTTGATCTGCTCATGTTCTCGGCTCACCTTACCTTGCTTGCTCTTTACGCCGACTTACTGGTTTAGACCTTCTCCCTCTCTGATTTCTTATAATGGGGTTTTTAAAATGGGTTTCTGAATTTTATTTCAATCTCTACTCAATCAGGTTCTCTCTGTGGATCGACTCTCACGCTCAGCGGACTATCACGTCTCTCAGTGAAAGGTTTGGATATCCCTCTCTCACTCTCTCTAGTTTCTTTTTGTTTCAATGGGGTTTCACGGGTTTCGTCACTTCATCTATCCGATCGATCAACTTTCATGTAGACACGTTTTCTCTTTCATTCTCTCAGATCTTTCTCTCTATTGTTTGTTTTGATTCAGTGTTTGAATGGGTTGACGTTGTTCTCTGCACTCTCACATACTCCATTGATTCTCTTTGGTTCTTTGTCAAGGTTTGGATCGGATTCTACTCTATCTATTTTTTTGGTTGTTTTAATGAATTTATTGAATGGGTTTCGTGAGATTCTCACGTACTTTATCTCTCATTCCTGTTTTTTTAGTTTTTCCTCAAATAGTCGAGGTGGGTTTATAGTTCATATATCTTGATCTGCTCTTTCATCTTGGTTTGCTCATGTTCTCAGCTTGCTTGGTCTCTATGCCGACTCACTGATTTAGACCTTCTCCCTCTCTGGTTTCTTATAATGGGGTTTTTAAAATGGGTTTCTGAATTTTATTTCAATCTCTACTCAATCAGATTCTCTCTGTGGATCGACTCTCACGCTCAGCGGACTATCACGTCTCTCAGTGAAAGGTTTGGATATCCCTCTCTCACTCTCTCTAGTTTCTTTTTGTTTCAATGGGGTTTCATGGGTTTCATCACTTCATCTATCCGATCGATCGACTTTCATGTAGACACGTTTTCTCTTTCATTCTCTCATATCTTTCTCTCTATTGTTTGTTTTGATTCAATGTTTGAATGGGTTGACATTGTTCTCTGCACTCTCACATACTCCATTGATTCTCTTTGGTTCTTTGTCAAGGTTTGGATAAGATCCTACTCTATCTGTTTTTTTGGTTGTTTTAATGAATTTATAGAATGTGTTTCGTGAGATTCTCACGTACTTTATCTCTCATTCCCGTTTTTTTAGTTTTTCTTCAAATAGTCGAGGTGGGTTTATAGTTCATATATCTTGATCTGCACTTTCATCTTGGTCTGCTCATGTTCTCAGCTTGCTTGGGGGTTTCTGAATTTTATTTCAATCTCTACTCAATCAGATTCTCTCTGTGGATCGACTCTCACGCTCAGCGGACTATCACGTCTCTCAGTGAAAGGGTTTTTCTTCAAATAGTCGAGGTGGGTTTATAGTTCATATATCTTGATCTGCTCTTTCATCTTGGTCTGCTCATGTTCTCGGCTTGTTTGGTCTCTACGCCGAATCACTGGTTTAGACCTTCTCCCTCTCTAATTTCTTAAAATAAAATGGGTTTCTGAATTTTATTTCATTCTCTACTCAATCAGGTTCTCTCTGTGGATTGACTCTCACATCTCTCAGTGAAAGGTTTGGATATCCCTCTCTCACTCTCTCTAGTTTCTTTTTGTTTCAATGGGGTTTCATGGGTTTCGTTACTTCATCTATCTCATCGACCGACTTTCATGTAGACACGTTTTCTCTTTCATTCTCTCACATCTTTCTCTCTATTGTTTGTTTCGATTCAATGTTCGAATGGGTTGACATTGTTCACTGCACTCTCACATACTCCATTGATTCTCTTTGGTTCTTTGTCAAGGTTTGGATCAGATCCTACTCTATCTGATTTTTTTTATTGTTTTAATGAATTTATTGAATGGGTTTCGTGAGATTCTCACGTACTTTATCTCTCATTCCCATTTTTTTAGTTTTTCATCAAATAGTTGAGGTGGGTTTGTAGTTCATATATCTTGATCTGCTGTTTCATCTTCGCCTGCTTATGTTTTCAGCTTGCTTGGTCTCTACGACGACTCACTGGTTTAGACCTTCTCCCTCTCTAATTTCTTAAAATAAAATAGGTTTCTGAATTTTATTTCAATCTCTACTCAATCAGGTTCTCTCTGTGGATTGACTCTCACGTCTCTCAGTGAAAGGTTTGGATATCCCTCTCTCACTCTCTCTAGTTTCTTTTTTTGTGAGATTCTCACGTACTTTATCTCTCATTCCTGTTTTTTTAGTTTTTCCTCAAATAGTCGAGGTGGGTTTATAGTTCATATATCTTGATCTGCTCTTTCATCTTGGTTTGCTCATGTTCTCAGCTTGCTTGGTCTCTATGCCGACTCACTGATTTAGACCTTCTCCCTCTCTGGTTTCTTATAATGGGGTTTTTAAAATGGGTTTCTGAATTTTATTTCAATCTCTACTCAATCAGATTCTCTCTGTGGATCGACTCTCACGCTCAGCGGACTATCACGTCTCTCAGTGAAAGGTTTGGATATCCCTCTCTCACTCTCTCTAGTTTCTTTTTGTTTCAATGGGGTTTCATGGGTTTCATCACTTCATCTATCCGATCGATCGACTTTCATGTAGACACGTTTTCTCTTTCATTCTCTCATATCTTTCTCTCTATTGTTTGTTTTGATTCAATGTTTGAATGGGTTGACATTGTTCTCTGCACTCTCACATACTCCATTGATTCTCTTTGGTTCTTTGTCAAGGTTTGAATCGGATCCTACTCTATCTGGTTTTTTTTGTTGTTTTAATGAATTTATTGAATGGGTTTCGTGAGATTCTCACGTACTTTATCTCTCATTCCCGTTTTTTTAGTTTTTCTTCAAATAGTCGAGGTGGGTTTATAGTTCATATATCTTGATGTGCTCTTTCATCTTGGTCTGCTCATGTTTTCAGCTTGCTTGGTCTCTACACCGACTCACTGGTTTAGACCTTCTCCCTCTCTGATTTCTTATAATGGGGTTTTTAAAATGGGTTTCTAAATTTTATTTCAATCTCTACTCAATCAGGTTCTCTCTGTGGATTGACTCTCACGCTCAGCGGACTATCACGTCTCTCAGTGAAAGGTTTGGATATCCCTCTCTCACTCTCTCTAGTTTCTTTTTGTTTCAATGGGGTTTCATGGGTTTCATCACTTCATCTATCCGATCGATCGACTTTCATGTAGACACGTTTTCTCTTTCATTCTCTCATATCTTTCTCTCTATTGTTTGTTTTGATTCAATGTTTGAATGGGTTGACATTGTTCTCTGCACTCTCACATACTCCATTGATTCTCTTTGGTTCTTTGTCAAGGTTTGAATCGGATCCTACTCTATCTGGTTTTTTTGGTTGTTTTAATGAATTTATTGAATGGGTTTCGTGAGATTCTCACGTACTTTATCTCTCATTCCCGTTTTTTTAGTTTTTCTTCAAATAGTCGAGGTGGGTTTATAGTTCATATATCTTGATCTGCTCTTTCATCTTGGTCTGCTCATGTTTTCAGCTTGCTTGGTCTCTACGCCGACTCACTGGTTTAGACCTTCTCCTCTCTAATTTCTTATAATAAAATGGGTTTCTAAATTTTATTTCAATCTCTACTCAATCAGGTTCTCTCTGTGGATTGACTCTCACGTCTCTCAGTGAAAGGTTTGGATATCCCTCTCTCACTCTCTCTAGTTTCTTTTTGTTTCAATGGGGTTTCATGGGTTTCGTTACTTCATCTATCTGATCGACCGACTTTCATGTAGACACGTTTTCTCTTTCATTCTCTCATATCTTTCTCTCTATTGTTTGTTTTGATTCAATGTTTGAATGGGTTGACATTGTTCACTGCACTCTCACATACTCCATTGATTCTCTTTGGTTCTTTGTCAAGGTTTGGATCAGATCCTACTCTATCTGATTTTTTTTATTGTTTTAATGAATTTATTGAATGGGTTTCGTGAGATTCTCACGTACTTTATCTCTCATTCCCATTTTTTTAGTTTTTCTTCAAATAGTTGAGGTGGGTTTATAGTTCATATATCTTGATCTGCTCTTTCATCTTGGTCTGCTCATGTTTTCAGCTTGCTTGGTCTCTACGCCGACTCACTGGTTTAGACCTTCTCCCTCTCTAATTTCTTAAAATAAAATGGGTTTCTGAATTTTATTTCAATCTCTACTCAATCAGGTTCTCTCTGTGGATTGACTCTCACGTCTCTCAGTGAAAGGTTTGGATATCCCTCTCTCACTCTCTCTGGTTTCTTTTTGTTTCAATGGGGTTTCATGGGTTTCGTTACTTCATCTATCTGATCGACCGACTTTCATGTAGACACGTTTTCTCTTTCATTCTCTCATATTTTTCTCTCTATTGTTTGTTTTGATTCAATGTTTGAATGGGTTGACATTGTTCTCTGCACTCTCACATACTCCATTGATTCTCTTTGGTTCTTTGTCAAGGTTTGGATCAGATCCTACTCTATCTGGTTTATTTTGTTGTTTTAATGAATTTATTGAATGGGTTTCGTGAGATTCTCACGTACTTTATCTCTCATTCCTTTTTTTTTAGTTTTTCTTCAAATAGTCGAGGTGGGTTTATAGTTCATATATCTTGATCTGCTCTTTCATCTTGGTCTGCTCATGTTCTCGGCTTGTTTGGTCTCTACACCGACTCACTGGTTTAGACCTTCTCCCTCTCTGATTTCTTATAATGGGGTTTTAAAATGGGTTTCTGAATTTTTTTTTCAATCTCTACTCAATCAGGTTCTCTCTGTGGATCGACTCTCACGCTCAGCGGACTATCACGTCTCTCAGTGAAAGGTTTGGATATCCCTCTCTCACTCTCTCTAGTTTCTTTTTGTTTCAATGGGGTTTCATGGGTTTCGTCACTTCATCTATCCAATCGACCGACTTTCATGTTAACACGTTTTCTCTTTCATTCTCTCAGATCTTTCTCTCTATTGTTTGTTTTGATTCAATGTTTGAATGGGTTGACATTGTTCTCTGCACTCTCACATACTCCATTGATTCTCTTTGGTTCTTTGTCAAGGTTTGGATCAGATCCTACTCTATCTGTTTTTTTTGTTGTTTTAATGAATTTATTGAATGGGTTTCGTGAGATTCTCACGTACTTTATCTCTCATTCCCGTTTTTTTAGTTTTTCTTCAAATAGTCGAGGTGGGTTTATAGTTCATATATCTTGATCTGCTGTTTCATCTTTGTCTGCTCATGTTTTCAGCTTGCTTGGTCTCTACGCCGATCGACTCACTGGTTTAGACCTTCTCCCTCTCTAATTTCTTAAAATAAAATGGGTTTCTGAATTTTATTTCAATCTCTACTCAATCAGGTTCTCTCTGTGGATTGACTCTCATGTCTCTCAGTGAAAGGTTTGGATATCCCTCTCTCACTCTCTCTGGTTTCTTTTTGTTTCAATGGGGTTTCATGGGTTTCATCACTTCATCTATCCGATCGATCGACTTTCATGTAGACACGTTTTCTCTTTCATTCTCTCATATCTTTCTCTCTATTGTTTGTTTTGATTCAATGTTTGAATGGGTTGACATTGTTCTCTGCACTCTCACATACTCCATTGATTCTCTTTGGTTCTTTGTCAAGGTTTGGATCAGATCCTACTCTATCTATTTTTTTGGTTGTTTTAATGAATTTATTGAATGGGTTTCGTGAGATTCTCACGTACTTTATCTCTCATTCCTGTTTTTTTAGTTTTTCCTCAAATAGTCGAGGTGGGTTTATAGTTCATATATCTTGATCTGCTCTTTCATCTTGGTCTGCTCATGTTCTCGGCTTGTTTGGTCTCTACACCGACTCACTGGTTTAGACCTTCTCCCTCTCTGGTTTCTTATAATGGGGTTTTTAAAATGGGTTTCTGAATTTTATTTCAATCTCTACTCAATCAGATTCTCTCTGTGGATCGACTCTCACGCTCAGCGGACTATCACGTCTCTCAGTGAAAGGTTTGGATATCCCTCTCTCACTCTCTCTAGTTTCTTTTTGTTTCAATGGGGTTTCATGGGTTTCGTTACTTCATCTATCTGATCGACCGACTTTCATGTAGACACGTTTTCTCTTTCATTCTCTCATATCTTTCTCTCTATTGTTTGTTTTGAATTCAATGTTTGAATGGGTTGACATTGTTCTCTGCACTCTCACATACTCCATTGATTCTCTTTGGTTCTTTGTCAAGGTTTGGATCAGATCCTACTCTATCTGGTTTTTTTTGTTGTTTTAATGAATTTATTGAATGGGTTTCGTGAGATTCTCACGTACTTTATCTCTCATTCCCGTTTTTTTAGTTTTTCTTCAAATAGTCGAGGTGGGTTTATAGTTCATATATCTTGATCTGTTGTTTCATCTTGGTCTGCTCATGTTTTCAGCTTGCTTGGTCTCTACGCCGATCGACTCACTGGTTTAGACCTTCTCCCTCTCTAATTTCTTAAAATAAAATGGGTTTCTGAATTTTATTTCAATCTCTACTCAATCAGGTTCTCTCTGTGGATTGACTCTCACGTCTCTCAGTGAAAGGTTTGGATATCCCTCTCTCACTGTCTCTGGTTTCTTTTTGTTTCAATGGGGTTTCATGGGTTTCGTTACTTCATCTATCTGATCGACCGACTTTCATGTAGACACGTTTTCTCTTTCATTCTCTCATATCTTTCTCTCTATTGTTTGTTTTGATTCAGTGTTTGAATGGGTTGACGTTGTTCTCTGCACTCTCACATACTCCATTGATTCTCTTTGGTTCTTTGTCAAGGTTTGAATCAGATCCTACTCTATCTGGTTTTTTTGGTTGTTTTAATGAATTTATTGAATGGGTTTCGTGAGATTCTCACGTACTTTATCTCTCATTCCCGTTTTTTTAGTTTTTCTTCAAATAGTCGAGGTGGGTTTATAGTTCATATATCTTGATCTGCTCTTTCATCTTGGTCTGCTCATGTTCTCGGCTTGTTTGGTCTCTACACCGACTCACTGGTTTAGACCTTCTCCCTCTCTGATTTCTTATAATGGGGTTTTTAAAATGGGTTTCTGAATTTTATTTCAATCTCTACTCAATCAGATTCTCTCTGTGGATCGACTCTCACGCTCAGCGGACTATCACGTCTCTCAGTGAAAGGTTTGGATATCCCTCTCTCACTCTCTCTAGTTTCTTTTTGTTTCAATGGGGTTTCATGGGTTTCGTTACTTCATCTATCTGATCGACCGACTTTCATGTAGACACGTTTTCTCTTTCATTCTCTCATATCTTTCTCTCTATTGTTTGTTTTGATTCAATGTTTGAATGGGTTGACATTGTTCTCTGCACTCTCACATACTCCATTGATTCTCTTTGGTTCTTTGTCAAGGTTTGAATCGGATCCTACTCTATCTGGTTTTTTTGGTTGTTTTAATGAATTTATTGAATGGGTTTCGTGAGATTCTCACGTACTTTATCTCTCATTCCCGTTTTTTTAGTTTTTCTTCAAATAGTCGAGGTGGGTTTATAGTTCATATATCTTGATCTGCTCTTTCATCTTGGTCTGCTCATGTTCTCGGCTTGTTTGGTCTCTACACCGACTCACTGGTTTAGACCTTCTCCCTCTCTGATTTCTTAAAATAAAATGGGTTTCTAAATTTTATTTCAATCTCTACTCAATCAGGTTCTCTCTGTGGATTGACTCTCACGTCTCTCAGTGAAAGGTTTGGATATCCCTCTCTCACTGTCTCTGGTTTCTTTTTGTTTCAATGGGGTTTCATGGGTTTCGTCACTTCATCTATCCAATCGACCGACTTTCATGTTGACACGTTTTCTCTTTCATTCTCTCAGATCTTTCTCTCTCTTGTTTGTTTTGAATTCAATGTTTCTTGATGGGTTGACGTTGTTCTCTGCACTCTCACATACTCCATTGATTCTCTTTGGTTCTTTGTCAACGTTTTTTTTTTTGTTGTTTTAATGAATCTGTGAATGGGTTTCGTGAGATTCTCACATACTTTATCTCTTATTCCCGTTCAACAGGCCCATTAAGTCTTTTTGTTTATATGTACATGATGTTATTATCTAATTAAAAGTGGTTGAATAACATTCCATATTTATGTGTTATCTAAAAAGTTTCAATCATGAATAGATCAATTTCATAGGGTTTAAGTTCAACGAGGTTCGGTTTGATTGCAATGGTACATGATATTATTATATAATTAAAAGTGGTTGAATAATATTCCATATTTACGTGTTATCTGAAAAGTTCCAATCAGGAATAGATCAATTTGATAGGGTTTAAATTCAATGAGGTTCGGTTTGATTGCAATGGTGTGTACATGATAATTATCTAATTAAAAGTGGTTGAATAACATTCTATGTTTATGTGTTATCTGAAAAGTTCCAATAATGAATAGATCGATTTGATAGGGTTTAAGTTCAACGAGGTTCGGTTTGATTGCAATGGATTTCATGAAGCTTTATTTGTTATTGAATTTCTATCCCAGTATTTGGCAATGGAATAGAATAGGACGCGTCTATCCCCACCAAGTCTTTTTCTTACCCCACCAATAAAAAAAAACGGTGTTTTTTCTATTCCTACCTATCTGGCCAGGTCCATCAAACTTGGTTGTTATTTTAAGTTTTTGGTGACCGAACTTGGTCGTTATTTCATATTTTGGACGACCTAACTTGGTTCACATTTCAAGTTTCAGGCGACCGAACTTAGTTGAACAGAATTTGTAATAAAGTTTTTAATTTTTTTTCTTGCAAACTTAATCCATGACGTGTATCCTCCTTAGATTGTTCATACCACTTCAAATCTGAGTTGTAATGTAGGGAGAATTAATTATTATTCTTAAATGTAGAATATAAGAATAATTTTTTACATAAGTGACGAATAAATTTTTAAAAACTAAATATAAAATGTGTTTGGATCAACTGGTAGGTTTTTTTGTTTTTAAACAAAGAATCCGCTTAACTACGAATTCAAACGAAGCTTAAAAATGATATATATTTGTCTAATAAGATATTTTTCTATTAAAATTTCAATTAACTAAAAGTATACCTACTTACATTTTTTTCAGTCCCTTAGCTGTTATTTGGATAAAAGAATAAATGTAGCATATGATGGATAAACACAAAAAATTTATTTGTTTACAAAGAACATGTAAATATTATTCTGGACCCTGTTCGACTAATTTTGGTCGCATAAAATCTGAAATGGCAACCAATTTCAGTCGCCCAAAACCTGAAATGATGACTAAGTTTGGTCATCCAAAACCTAAAATGGCGACCAAGTTCGGTCGACCTGAAATGACTAATTAATCACTTAATTAACAAACTAATCACGGTTTTTAAAAAATACTGAACTAGTCATATGACCTGGTCAAACATGCCACGCCAGCATTTATTATTTGTTTTTAACTGCTTGTTAAATCGCCAACGGAGGTGATGGTCTTAACTTTTTCATACATACTTGGAGGACGCTATTCAAACCCTTCCCTAGATTGGAAATGCTTAATGGGAGGTTCATCTTCCGCATTCTATTCAACATCAATATCCGAACCAACATAATCATTGCTAACATATGCCAATGACTCCAAGTGTTCAGAGCCTCTGTCAACTTCCACCTCTTCATAGTTGGTCTCAACTCCCATATCTCTAGCACTCTCATGAGGAGATTCAGGGTGATCGACATTCAATGGTGATGGAGGTGGACTCAAATTGACATGAAAGCTATGTGTGATGATGATGTTATATGCGACGAGATTCCATGTGGGGGTTGATATAAATCATATTTAGTGTGTAACAAATATAAACATGAACATTATTGAATAAGTATGGATACACGTTTCTTACCATATTTCCCACTCTGTATGCATGTCTGTTCTACTATGGTTAAATGGAAAACAACTAATCGGTTCTTGTTCATCATTGACCATTCATGTGAAGAATCTCCCTCGTTGGATGATCTCCTCTTTCTTCAAATAAAGCTCCACACCAGTGACATGAGTAGGGTATAAATTTAGCATCATTTTTATACTTGTGTCATTGTATACCCTCATGCATTCATTCGCAAACGTCAGATATCTACAAATCATTTGTACCGATTTTTATCAGTATTAGTTAATTCATGAATCAAATTGACCAACTCCTCATAGTGGTTGTTTTATCTATCATAATAATTTGTTGATGTCCACCCACATAATAAGGCTTTCCACCATTGTTCACTAACCGTCCATCACAATAAGAAATGATTGGAACTTGAGAATCCATGTTTTATGACTTCTCTCCTTTCATAAAAACAAGTATTGTTAAAAATTCTTCCATTAACATCATTGGATTGAAGTACAAAACCAAAAACTAAAAGACACATACCATTGGATTGAGTAAATCATTAACAAACCCAATATATTATATTCTATGATGTAGAACAAAAAAAATAAATACTTGTCCTTTAGTGTGAAAGAGGCCGAGAAGGGATTGTGGTGGGTGGCTAAGATGGATTCGGGGTTAGATGTGATTACTGATTTGGGAGATTTTGGGTGGGTTTTCGAGTGGGGGGGAGAGGGACGGCAAGGTTTTTCTTAGGTTTGGGGGAAGAAGAGTTTTAAGTGAAAAAGTGGGTTGGATACGGACCCGTCTAGATCCGAGTAAAACGCTAACTCCAGTGGCGTTTTGAATGTTAAAAAAAACAAGTGTCAATACGCTAACCCTAGTGACGTTTCATGTTGATATTTTTTAAAAATGCCAATACTACTAGAGTATTAAAGTAATACGATTTTTTTTAGAGTAAAACTCCACCTCCGTTTGTATTTTAAGTGAGTAGAAAAAAATAGTGACGTAGCCTGTTTGACTAGATCATATAACTAGTTCAGTAATTGTGACGCCTAGCCCGTTGAGGGGGAGACCCAATAGTCCCAAGAGGCCCATGGATTGGGTGAGGGTGAGGGTTTGGTGTTTAGTCCCACATCGCCTAATGGGAGGAGATAGTCTATGCTTATATGTGAGCACATCTCTTATACACCAAGACGCGTTTTAAAGCCGTGAGCCCATTTAGGGGATAAGCAGACAATTTCTTGCTGTGTAAGCCTAGGGCGTTACAATTGGTA
The DNA here is from genome assembly GCA_030737835.1 of Acorus gramineus. NCBI lineage: Eukaryota > Viridiplantae > Streptophyta > Magnoliopsida > Acorales > Acoraceae > Acorus > Acorus gramineus. The sequence goes on along the minus strand of CM060855.1, from coordinate 19,454,622 downwards.
TCAGAGCCTGTCCATTTCGCGATGGTGGGTGCGGCCCCACACGAGGACGTGTGGCCCATTAGTGGGATGATTGTGATGCCCAACCCATTGAGGGGGAGGCCCAACAGTCCTAAGAGGCCCATGGATTGGGTGTGGGTGAGGGTTTGGTGTTTAGTCCCACATCGCCTAATGGGAGGAGATAGTCTGTGCTTATATGTGAGCACTGCTCTTACACACCAAGACGAGTTTTAAAGCCGTGAGCCCATTTAGGGGCAAAGCGAACAATTTCTTATTGTATAAGCCTAGGGTGTTACAATAATTTTTTTAAAACCGTGATTATTTTGATAATTAAGTGATTTATGATATTTAATTTGATAAAAGGGCCGAAATTTGAGGCTAGGGAAGATGGAGGTGAAGCCGACTAGCCGAGGAAGATGAATCAACGATGATGAAGAAGATGACCTGATGATGATGAAGATGAACCACTGATGAAGATGTTTTTTTAGAGCCAGTTGTTTATTTGTTTTTGCTATTTTTTTTATGAAATAGGTCAGGTGGGTAAATGGGCTTGCCTAACCATTTTATTTTTCAAATATTGTGTGCCCGCACAATCGGGTGAATATTCAGAAGTGGCCCACATATGTGGGTCTGGCCCGCAAAGTGGGTCGCTTAATTAAATGCGGTTCGGTCAATTAACCGAACCATACATGTGGCCGCATACACCGCATATGAGAGCACTGCCCTCATTTGTGGAACACAACTTCCCATCGGATCACCTCTCTTCGTTTGTCCGCCACTCTTCATCCATCGTTCACCTCCTCCTAATTTTCGTCTTCTCTTAAACGCAGCTTGTCTACGGTCCTCAGAAGATTGTTCTTTTTTGCCTCATCCGTGGACAGTTGGAGGATGACTCTTTTCGGATCCTCCTCCGCCCTCTCGGCTCATGTAATAGCATCCAGAGGGATAACGCTTGGTCCAGCTAGTGGGCTAGCGAGGGAAACCTCCTAGTCCTCATCCTCCAAGCTCATGGACCACGCGTTGTGGTCAGCCTCCTCAACCACCACCCACTTCCCCCTCCTCGATGATGTAGTGTGGGAAAGGGGCCTCTGACGACGGATAAAATTGCCACCTTGGGAATTCATGCTCGCTCCTCCTGCATCTACATTGATCATTGCATGTGGCATTACCCGACGGGAGACGTATCTCTCCAGAGACCATATGGCATCAGACATTGGGGTCATGACATTCACCCATTGAAGATCAACTATTCCCTAGATCAAGAACTTCGCTTTTAGTACCTCCCTACACAGGAACTAGATGCGGTCTTGGGAAAGGCACAAGTCTTGCTTGCAATAGTAACATGCAAGTCACGTACAAAAAAAAAAAAAAGAGGAGAAAAAAGAAGAGATGTGGTTGAAAGCTTATTGACGGCTCCCAAGCTTGTCGGCACACGAGGCACTCCTGCTATGGGGCATTGCCAATGCCTACTTACAACAATGACCTCCTCCTTCCATCCTTGGTTCTTGTTGGGCAACCCATGCACCATGTACCGATTGTCCCTCGGGGTCATGTAGAAATAATCTCTCATTCTTGGGCAACCGGTGAAGAGTGTAGCAGTACAATACCTCACTGAGCCCGAGGTCAAGCCCTTGCATCATGTTAAAGAATAGAACGGCTCCGAAGATGCAGAGGACGTTGGAATGCACCTGCATCGGTGCCAATCTGTAAAAGGCAAGGAATTTGGGGATGAGGGGGTGTAGCGTGAACCGGACCACCGTCAAGTGCTAGTTAGAGAAGAACGCTTCCCCTTCCCGAAGCCCCTCTCTATTCCGAAACATCATATTTGCCAGACACCCTAGAACGACTTGAGGAAGATGACAAAGGTTTACAACATACGAACCAATTTATAAACCCTTGCCTCTTCATTTCAACTTCTGGGTTCCATCCCGTTGTTTCACATGTCCATCAACATCAATCGGGCATTGATTGCTCTCAGATGCTATGGGCCATTGAAACTCAAACAGGTGGGTGGCGCACAAAAAATGTCAAGCATTGATAGCGACGGGACTCAAACCAAAAGACATGTTGCACCGTAGGGATGTTTTTCCCATTCGATAGAAAGATCTCCCTATCAATAAAAAAAAATGGGGCATCTCTAGGGGCTATTTTTTGGGCCCAAGAACAGTGCACCACATGTCCTACCTTCTCACCATCCGATTGATCTACGATCCACACTTACATCCATCTAGCCCACATGCATCTGACGACGAGGTTAATTTCAAATCAAATGTGGACCAGATCCCCAAATAAATCAGATTTGGGGAGATCAACACAAATCCCCAAAATCTTCCAGAATCCTATGGATCACTGGATTTCTCCTCATCCGATGGAATCAGAGGGAGATCCAAACATCAATCCATGGGGGCTTACGGTCAACACTATAATTAGGGAACCAATTCTTTCTTTTGAGGTATGCAAAATATTAATTTATAGAAAATTGTAAATCTATCATCTACAAATTGTAGGTCAAGCCCATAATAACCAGCCAACAAGGGCTTAAACCATTTCTTTCTCCTCGTCATCAACAAGGATTGAAATCGGATAATTTCCTTGAAAGGGGTGGGTGTCGCTAACCACACGGTCCAAGCCGTTGGGTACCCTCATATACTTTTTTGGTAAAATGACACTGCACGTGAACTTTTATATTGACTGCGTGTAATGACGATAAAAAAATATGATCAAATGACATTGACCACTGTTTTCTTATGATAACCTCACAAATTCAAGTTTTGATATATATGTTATATTCAAGAAGAGATTCCTATTTGATTGGTTTTTGAACAAATTGTTTTTTGAGAAAAAAATAAGTGTTGATATGGTGAGACTACATTTCTATGATTTGACCATAGTCTCTCTTGAGTTTAAGTCATATAGATCAAATTCCTAGAAGAATTTTTAAAATGATTCCCTCATACACACACATTTATTATTTTATTGTTAAATACCGTGGAGGGTAGAATATTTTCCTCAGGAAAGCCGATGCAATTTGCGTGCGGCTAGGGTACCGCACAGAGTATATGCGGTATGCAGGAGTATATGCGGTTTCTGTTATTTTTATTAATAAATTAGATATATATATCTATTTAAACATAAATGTTCAAAAGACATTAAACAATCTATTAACAATGTAAACATAAATTTTCATGTCCATCTTCCAATTAGTCAACTATAGTCCAATCAATACAAGACATAAGTTATATAATACTTTCAAATACATATACATGTAAAAAGCATATATATACAAAACTATGATTTCATAAATTCAAACATAATAAATTCATGAAATAATATGATCATCAAAATCTATTTAAGCATTCACATAGATTTTGAAACAACATAATTATTGTATAAAATGATAAAACTTATTCAAATAAGTCCCTAAATAATTTTTATATAGGTCCCTAAAGAGTTTCATACAGGTCCCTAGCTAATCATGAATCAGTCCTTATAATATGGAAAAAGGGCCTTAAGTTGTGCATCCGATTACATAAACCCATTTAAAATAGAGATGGCCCATTCCACTAACTCATTAAACACATTTTATTACCAAATACACCCTCATCTTCAACCTCTCGCCCAAACCCCAAGAACATAAAACAAAAACAAAAACCAATTCTCCGTTCTCGTTCATCCCTTCACTCGATGAAGCCAAACAAAATAAGAAAATAATGTATATAGCCACATGAAAGTTTGCTTATATCTATATCGACCCCTTTTTTTTCTTCAAAATCCATATAACCCCTCGTTGTTTGGGTTATATTAAAATACCCCCTGCCATTAACACCTTATAATGTGGTGTGGTTAACTTAACCACACATGGTTAAAGTACATTTTTACCCTCATCACTTTCACCACACCTAAAGGAACAATGCATATAATCATCCAAAAGTTTGCAAATATCCATATTGATCCCTCATTTTTCTAAATATCCATATGACCCATATATGTTCTCATGGATAAAGGTTTAGGCCCCTGAGTTAGTTTTTTTAGTATATTCTATCCATCTAAAGGTGATGAAAATATATTTATCTAAGTGATGCAAATATATTTATCTAAATAACCTCATGCGATTTAAGAAAATTCAATATGATCCCTCTAAATGACCAAAATACCCTCCATCAAAAAAATATTCCACTATTTTTCTTCTTCAATGTGTTAAGAATAAATTACTGTATATTGTTAGGTTAACCACACACAAATTTTAATTGGATAATGGTAGGGGGTGATATGAATTGAGCGCGTGATTTCAAGGGGTTATATGGATATTAAGAAAAATAAGGAATTTATATGAATATATATTTTCACGGTGACACTATGTAACGAAATATTCCAAAAATATTCTTCATAAATTAATAGTAACTTAACTCAGTTTTTTTTTTTTTGCTTAACCAAGAAAACTTTCAGGGGTTTATATGGATTTAAAAAAAAACACATTGGGAGATATGGATATTAGCTAATTTTCAAGAGGATATTTCCTTTTTTCCCCTTAAATGTAATTTTATTGAAAGTTTGGATATAGGTATTGGTGCCATTTTATTTTGATGATAGATAATTTAGGGAAGAGGATTGGAGAAGTCATTCAAAATGAGGAAAGAAATAAAAAGAATGTTTTTTTTCTCAGTTATGGGAAAAGAAATAAAGAGCATGATTGGAGATGCTCTAAAATATAAGATTTGGGGTCCTCTTAGGTGGAAGTCCTAAACAATTTCCTAGAACTTCTAGGGTTAGGTCTTGCCCTCCAAATTTCACATTTAATACGAATAACATGATAGCATATGACACTTCATCTAGATCACATAATTGATCACATTAACCATCATTATATCTCTTTATTAAAAACAAATTACATGTGCTTAAATTATGAAGAAGAAAATTTTAAAACTAATATAAAAAAAAGGATAATTGTTTTGGTAAGTAAATGCTGGGACTCGAATATGTTCATCACTCCATATTTTTATTTGTTTTCTGAATTGCAAATCGGTTTTAACAAATCATATACCTTCATAAAAAAATAAAAAATATATATTTAATTGAATTGTATGTATCAACTTATTCAAAAAATATAAAGTATTTGCTTCATGTTAATGAAACTTATATCTTGTTTGTAAATATGAGATTGCAAGTAACACTGTATCTACATACTGTATGCATCATATGCATGCTCAATTAAAATAGAAAAGGATCTTTGTTAGTGACCTAAGGTAATTCGACTAATATAAAAATTCATAAGAAAATGATGGTATCACGTGTTCTTTTATAATTGATCATGAAATGGTTAAAATTATTTGTCACTGATCCAAAAACCCTAAAAAACCCATATATGTGTGTGTGTGAGCGCGCGCGCGTCTCCTTCGAACCAAATTTCTCCTTTTCACTCACCTCATTCATGCTCTTATGTAACTTCGATTTTAATGTTATTAAATCAAGATAACAATTATATTTCCAAAAAGCTATCTGAGATGGAGATTCAGTCAGTGTTAGATTTCATTAGTTCTCGTTAGTCTCCAATAAAGTATCGATATATATATATAACCTATTCACAAAAACATCCAAATCAAGATAACAATCCAATGCTCATCAGTTCATACTAAGAACCTATTCAGAAATAGATTTGGGTGCTTTTGAGTTTGCAAGAAGCCGATTCTCCAAACCCGTTTTAAAACAGAAAAAATATAGCTTAATTAAAAGTTAGAGACACATTTTTTCTTAAAAAGTGATTAAAAGTTAGTTTTTCTATAATCGATGGAGAGGGAGCTTATTGTAAACTCAGTTTTGAGGAGAAGCTAATGCTCCGTTTGGATCCGTAGTAGGGCAGATTCTGCGATGGGGAACTCCTCATAACGTCATTGCGGATCCAAACTAAAAACTGACATCTGCGTTTCCACCCTAAAACCAGAGTTTAAAGTCATTTCCTCGCGTTTGAAACTATTTAGAAATAGTACTTCTCTACCGCCCCTAAACCCAAATGCACCCTAAAACCCAAAGCTGTTTTTAGAGCGACTAAGGGCTCGTTTAGAAATACAGATTGATTTTTAGCTTTTAGTATAAAGCTGCTTTTTAACATGCTTTTTGATCATGCACTTATGTGGTCTACTTTTCTTTTAATCCACGAATTATATTTGTTGTTCATAACAGAAGCAACTGTTTGACATTTCAAATCATAAGATGTTTGGTTGCAAATCAATGTGTGTTAATATAGCTCATATGACACTTTACAATTTTATCTTCACAAACAGAAGGGGTGTCTCGGGTTTTCAATAGGGAAAAAATGGGTTTGTTAGGTTCCCACCTTCTCAAACCTTCCCCCCCCCCCCCCCCCCCCCCGGGCCGAATTCCACACCACGATAAGTCAAAAAGGTCGTTGATATGAGGATTTCCAAACCATTCGTCAGTGTGCCTTCAAGGATTCCCACTACCAAGTCATCCTACCTGTTAGTAGCCTTCATTTTCTTGTTTTTATCTTTATTTTTTGAGATTGATTCATGGGGAGAACACTATTAACCAGAGAACACTATTAACCCTGCACGTAATACATGCTCACAAACATATCATTCAAAGGGGGATGCCCATTTTTGAATGTGCGTTCCTTTGAGTACGAACAAAGTCCTGTTTCCCCCTATGTACACGAGTTGGTAGTGGAATGCTTTATTTGGGTTCATAAATAGAGATAGTATATAGCCTTTGTTGATCAATCATATGAATGGAATGGTTTTTTCACATACCATCGACATTTGAAGGAGAAAAAAAAATGAAGGGGGCGAGAGTGATGAATGGTTGGGGAGTCACTAAACAAGTGTTATTATGAAGGGCAAGATGATCATTTTAGAAGAGACAAAAACATATTTGCATTCGTAGCTTCCACAAAAGCATACAATGAGTGCTTTGAAAAAATTGGATTTCGAGGCATGAATTGACATCAATCAATGCTTTGATTTTCAATTAAGCTATCTCGTTTGGTAATCCGTTTCCATCTATTTGCCCAGCCGCAAATAAAAATATTGCCAAAATGAGATGCCAAACACACCCTAAAAAAGAAGAAACTAGTAAAATCTCGCATTGATTACATCTCATGCAGCATTTAGTTGCACGATTAGGCAGCTTTTACGTTTGTAGAAGTTGCGTTTTATAATCGTACAACCAAACATAAAAATTGAGACATCTTCTTGCAAAAAGATTTTAGATAAATAATACTCAAAACCTGTGTTTTTCAAAAACTGATGGTCCAACTTCTTGTAAATTCAGTTTTTAAAATCGTGCAATCAAACGATGCAACAATCCCAAAATCATCTTTAAGTGATAAAACGTGACCCCCGCGTGCCACACAGCCTCCCGCCAGCAGTGAAGCTCCTCTCTTATTCTCCGTACAAATTATATATATATATATATATATATATTTATTTATTGCATCTCTCATTATTCGTGGCCACCTCTGCTTCTCTCTCTCTCTCTCTCAATGCGGCGAAGAAACCAAAGCTCCTCCTCTCTCTCTCTCCCTCTATAAATACCAAACCCTCTCAAACATTCCCCCAAAAATTTGCACCTTTCGCGGGCTTGTTTTCAACGATGTCCCGGATCCAGCTCAAGCAGTCCCCGCCGGCGGCGACGGCGAGTCAGGACGCCAGGATCATCGTCCGGGAGGCGATGCGGGCGACCCTCGCATCCTCGCCTCCTCCGGCGGAGACCGAGGCGGCGGTGGAGATGACGACGACGGCGGTGGAGGGGGTGAGGGTTTTGTGTAGCGAGGAGGTGGACGGGAGGAGGTGGAGGTACGTGGCGGAGGCCGATGGGTCGGGGAGGTTGCGGAAGGGGGCGGCGGTGAGGGTTGTTGGGTTGGAGAGGCGCCCGGAGGTTCCCATGGATGTGAGTTCTTCTTTCTTGATGGAAGTTTGATTGTTTTTGTTGATTGATGGAATTGGATTGTTGTTTTGATGAAGTGAGGTTATTTGTGAATGGAAAGTATTGGTTTTGCGTGAATTGGGGATTTAGGGTGTGGTATTAGGTTTTTGTCTTAATCTGTGCTTGCATAAATAATGTTTAGAGATGTGGGCGGAGGGAGACTTATGTGGTTTCGGTTTTGGATATTTGGGGGAAGTAGTTTTTGGTGAGACATGTTCTTTGTGATCTATTTGGTTGGTTGGTTGGTTGCCCTTTTATAATTTATTTTGTGTGATGGCCGTCTTTGAGTGCTTCTGTGGTTTTTATATGGAATCAAAACATTAAATGAGGGGCACATATACTCATAGTCATTCCTGCAATCCTTTTTGGATCCCCCACCTTTCCCTAGTCTAGTATAACTAGGTTAGGCAAATGCAATAAGGGATGCATTCAATTTGTAATATACTACATTTTTCTGTTGAAGGTACGTACTTTGCACAAATATGTAACTTTGAAATATTCAAAACATGGTAAGGACTGCAATAGGGACTGCAGGAATGACTGCCTCTAACATTTTCCTTATAAGAGTGATGCATTGAAAATATGAAGGAGATGAAAGGGACCCCTATATTTGTGGTATTTTGTAGTTTTAAAGGGCCAAAATGCCGCTGCTATTGGGCAATGGCATGACAACAATTAAAGGCAGAGTTGTGATTCTCCTCATCAGCTAAGGTGGATCCATTTACCAATTGATGTACACCTGTTTGCTTTTAATTTAGATTTTTGTGAAAGAGTAACTGGTTTTTTTGGCCTACCCGGTCATCTCCTTTGTTGATTCAATTATTGTGGTGGTGAGTATGCCCACATGTACTCACTAGAGTTTCTAATTGATATGGTCACATATATATTAATGGTGGTGCCATGAAAAGTTATAACCTTTCTGGGTGCTATAGCGATTTGTCGATCTTTGCATTTCTTGGACTGTTTGCAAAAGTGGTTTAGACTAATTTTATCAACTCTTTTTATTTGTTACTGAAGAATGGCATATTATGAGATATGCAATGAGAAATTTTGTGGTCTTTATAAGTTTATCAATGCACCGTATCTTTGGTGTTGTTGTGCAGGACCTAATGTCTTTTATAAGATCTTATGTGGTCCCTGAAGGATTCCCAGATAGTGTGAGCCCTTCTTATGTTCCATATATGACATGGAGAGCTTTGAAGGTGACATGGCTTTCCTTTTAAATAATGCTTTTCTACTTCACTGAATAGTAATTTTGCACATAATGTTAGATTTCTTTCCTTTGCAATATTTCCATGACTTTACTAATTGTTATTTTCCTTCAGCACTTCTTTGGTGGAGCGATGGGTGTTTTTACAACACAGACATTGTTAAATTCGGTTGGTGTCTCTAGGAATAGGGCTACTCCAGGTGCCGTCGCCATCAATTGGATTATCAAGGTAAACACCATAGTTTTTTAGGAAAACTCTCAAGTTATCCATTCAATCTGTGGAATCATTCTTTTCTCTATTTACCATTGTTATGCTTATATTACCATCTCACATATCCATGGTTTGCTGTTTGTGTTATAAAGGATGATTTTTTTACACAATATTGTGATTTCTTTGCAAGTTTAAAAGCATAATATTTCACTCTCAGAAATATCTGGTGTACTATTTTTTAAGTCTGATTTGTATGACTTTATAGATGCAATCATATTTTCTACACATTGTTTAACTTACAGATACATAAAGATCTTGAAATTGTATACTTAACTGATAGGATTATTCTATGCATGGGACATCACATGTTTCATGTGCACTACTCTTTCACGAATGGCTTTTTCTGATGCAATGTTTGGAAGTATTAATTATGTTTGCAGCCTTTTCGTTGGATGTGTCAATTAGGAGGCAATGTATGAAATGTGTAACAATAGGGCAGTACACCTCACTGTTATGTTTTAGTTGGAATTTTATTCAGATAATAAATTAGGAGAGATGATTGATGATGGGGTGATATGTGCACTAATAGGTCCAGTCCGATGGTTAATGGAACAGGGCAAGTGAGAGCGAGCAGACTTATTTGTTAGTGTGTTGAGTTTAGATTCTTAGGTGGTTGGCCCATTTTGACAGAATCCTCTGAATTTGCCAAAGCTTTGGTCACATTTTAAATGTCACTAATTAATGAACATTTTAAATTCAATGGGGGCAATGTATGGAATGTTTAACGATAGAGCAGAGTGTCGATTAGGAGGCAGTGCATGAAATGTTTAACAATAGAGCAGAATGTATGGAAACCGTCCTCCAAACCTGCTGCCTCCTTAAGATGCTACTAGACCTGCCTTGGCATCGAACATGTTACCATTAGGTGTGTAGTAGTTTCTTCTGCCTCCCTGCAAATCTGGCAGATGATATCTTCTTGCACGGCTCACTTTGCTGTATAGCACTTTGTGAGGAGTATCAAGATGTATGAACGATGTGAAAACCTTGATTTTTAGAGGGATTTTGGGCCTCCAAATCTTGCTTGCTTTCAAGGCACCACCTCTAAATGGGGGTCGTGCTTCCTCCACCAATGGTAAAAATACCGGTCATAGAAGCCTTGGCAGGGTTGTGGGCTCCAAATCACTAAATCTGTCTCATCTTGTTGTAGAGTATCCTGAAGAAGCTCACCCAAGAGAGTTGAGAACTCGTCCACCTCTCCGTCGCACAAGAGCCTCCGCATCTGGAAATCCCAAACCGCACCCGGGGGCCACTGAACCCAGAACTCATGCACTCGGCCATCTTTATTTACAAACAGATAAAAAATGTGGGCAACCCGTTGTTTGAGCCAGGCTTTCCCGAGCCAAGTATCATGCCAAAACAACAGTGATCTTCCATCTCCGACTCTGCAATGAATGGCCTCAGCCAGGTGATCTATTGAGATTAAAATATCTCGCCATAGTTTAGAAGTTTTTGCGGACATTCTCAGAAATCAATCAACATTCCCCAGCAGTGGCTGCCATGGTAGTGACCTGTTTTCCAGCCAGCGCTACCTCCATTTGTTAAGCAAATCAATGTTTAAATCTTCAAGATTAAGGACCTTTACACCACCCTCTATTTTCCTGCTACAAACCCACTCCTATTTCACCAAATGGACTTTCCTCCCTTCACCTCCAGCCCATTTCCAAAGAAAGCGCCTCTTGATGTTGTCCGGCTATTGCAAGATTCCTTTTGAGGATTTTAAAAATGGAAAGATAGAAAATGGGAAAGTTGGTCAAGACTGATTGAAGGAGAGTCAAGCAACCACTGAAACTGAGCGCTTTCAAATTTATCAATTAGTGGTTGCCATTCCGTTTTCGAGAATTTACCCAGATGCATGGGTAGACCTAAGTGACGGAAGGAAAGAGGAGTGTCTGAGAATCAAATATACCCGCAGACCGCTGGGGCTCCATGTCTTCGATATTTATCCCCATCATAGCACTCTTTTGGAAGTTAATCTGAAGCCTCGAGAGAAGTTTGAAAAGTTTACATACAAATGTTACAGCCCAGATCGAAACAGATTCCATCGGACAGAGGATGACCGTATCATCTGCGTACTGGATGTGAGATAAGGCTGGACCTCTCCTAGAAATGTCAAGGCCTCTGATCCAACCCTCCCCTTCAGCCATTTTCATCATTTTACTAAAAGCATTGATCACCACCGTGAGCAAAGGGGAAAGTGGATCTCCTTGATGGAGACCTTTTATTCATGTGAAAAATTCCATAGGCTTGCCATTAACCAACACCGTTGCCTTTGCCGTGGATATGCAATCATTGATCATCCTGATCCAATTTGGCTTGAAACCTGGCATTGGAGAAGATGGAGGAGGGAGGAGAAACTTCTATTGCACATTGTAAAATGCTTTGGAGAAAACAAGGTTAATGATCACCCTTTTTCTTTTGTCTTTGTGAACCGTTGCTATCCATTCTTGGATAGCCATGAAACCATCTTCAAGAAGCCTTTTGGGGATGAAGGCAGATCCATTCTCTTCCACCATACCCCCAATGGCCAATTTGACTCTCTTTGCTAGGGCCTTCGCGATCATTTTGTGGGAGCCGTTGACAAGGCTTATAGGTTTGAAGTCCCCTACCTCCTTCACACCTTCCTTCTTTGGGATTAGCATAAAAAAGGTCGCATTCAGTCCACCAATCCCCTCTCGAGAAAAATTCCATGAAAATCTTCATGATATCCTCTTGAACAACATGCCATAACTCCCGGTAGAAACGGACGCCAAAGCCATCCGACCTTGGGGCTTTATCTGCCTCCGTGCCAAAGATAGCTTTCTTCACCTCTTCAACGGAGAAGGGGCCTTCTAGAGTCCTCCACGGGTTGTCTGAGACCCTCTAGCGTGCCATCCTGATTTCTCTCGGTACCTCCACCAGGCCCACCATTGTATGTAGTTGAATGATTTTATTGATTCTCCTTCTCTGATTCGCAACCCTGTGAAAGAATTTTGTGCTATTATCCCCTTCTTTGAGCCAAGGTTCCATCGATCATTGCCTCCATTCCACTTCTTCTAACCTGGTGATACTCGTCCACTCCTTTTTTAATATGCATCTCTTGGATCTCCCTTCTTTGGACATATATTGCGAGTTAGGATAATAGAACTTCTTATGAATAGTGATTTTGCATATAATAGGGACTTGCACTCTAATTTTTGTCCATGTGTTTCTGATTCTTCCTTTTTTCTCTTCAAAACATATTCAAGTGGCTTTTCCGTGTAGATGAGTTCTTAAAGGTTAATTTAGAGGAGGGAGAAATTGATGTAGATAGGTGAAATTTTTCTGAAGTACAGTTGGGCAAAAGTTTGTAATCCTAAGGAGCCAAATATGAAAGGGGAGGATTGAAGCATTATCTTCCTTTTCTATCTCTGCTTTACCTTTGATTAATTAGTTTTGGTAGTTTTATGATAGAGACATAGATAGGCATAATTATATTGTTATCCTTGCATGCGAAATCAGTCAACTAGGAGTCAAGACCTTGATTCAAAAAATATGGTTTTGATTCTCCAATAAATCTTTTCCCGGATAGTAACTGGATGCTTAGCATCTTGATTGCTTGCGATTAATGAAATCACACAGTATCTAAGTTATCAATATCCAATATATCTTGTGATCCTAATTGATCCTTTCCCAGAATTTGATTGGATGGTTATTTGAAATATTGGTTAGCTGAGGTGTGGAGTCACACAAATTTCCAAGATTTTCTACAAATCCACCCTCTCTTTTGTTTGGTTTTGTTCAAATCTGTTCCGGATGGTAACTGGATGCTTAGCATCTTGATTGCTTGTGATTAATGAAATCACACAGTATCTAAGTTATCAATATCCAATATATCTTGTGATCATAATTGATCATTTCCCAGAATTTAATTGGATTGTTACTCAAAATATTGGTTAGCTGTGGTGCGCAGTCACACAAATTTCCAAGATTATTCTTCAAATCAACCCTCTCTTTTGTTTAGTTTTCTTTTTTTCTTTTTCTAAACTCACTACAGAAAAATCCACCAAAAATCCACCCTCTCTTTTGTCAGGTTTCAGTCAAGGCTGGGAGTGACTTTGATTTTATTGTTCGCCTAGTTTGTAAATTTACATCTTCCAATGGGCTTTGGGGTCTCTCATCAATGTATAGCATAAAAGAACACTTAGTTCCTATGTAACACCACATTTTTTTTTTATTATTTGGGGAAGGATGGTTGTCATTAAATTTCATTAAACTGGATAACAGTATTACAAAAGGAGTAAATTGAGCAACAAAAGAACCAGAGAGAGACATCATAAGGGATCTCTCCCAATTCCAAACTCCAAGCATGAAGTGGGCCCTGGAACCCTTGCAACGCATGAACCAAAGAAACCCCTTCACTCCATAGAATTTTTTGCATATTACATTGTTGGTAATTTTTGTTCAATTTTTTTTTTTTTTGGTGGAAATTGTAGGCGATCACCTTTGTTTTAATAAAAGGCAAAAGCCCAATTGGAAATTACATAAACAAATGACGCAAAATAAAATGGAAAAGCCCCCCAGAGAGGGGGTTAGGACCCAAATCTTCGTTCAATTAGAATATAGCTTTTCTTATATATGGCTGATCTTGATTGTATGTACTGTTACTACCTCATCTTACTTCTCTAATGCATTTCTGCATTAAAAACGAAGATGTCAAGGAAAACTTCTTGTGGAGTAAAAGCACACCTGTGCTGGGCTGGAGTGATACTTGACTCTTTTATTCCATCCTTTTCTTTTTCCACTTTTGTACCATGTAGTCTAATAGTCTATCAATTTTAATAAAATTAGTGGAAATCTCGTTTGATCCAAAAAAAAAGAAAAGTCCAAAAACTTCTTGTGCTACTGTTCACTGGTTCTTTATGTTTGCAGTCTAGATCAAATGTTGTGGATTTCATGTTCTTTTATTATCACATTTTCTTTTTTCCTTTTTTATTATTATACAATGTTTTTTAAATAACATGACGTTAACTTCTCAATTTTTTGGGGACTCATTTAGTTTATGTTTTATATTTTCTTTTAGGATGGAGCAGGCCGGGTAGGAAAAATGATTTTTGCACGGCAAGGAAAGAAATTCGACTATGATCTAAAACAGGTTAGATATGTTGCTCTGCTTAAATCGTTGTGATGGTGCCAAATCTGTATCTCAATATTTTTTTTCGAACATTCAGCTTCGAATTGCTGGTGATCTCTTGATGGAGTTAGGTGCTGGTGTAGAGTTAGCTACTGCTGCAGCACCACACCTTTTTCTACCTTTAGCATGTGCAGCCAATGTAGTCAAGGTTGGATGAGGAATTCTTTCATAGCTATATGGTTCCTTTGGTGAAGTATTCTTTGAATGTGTTTCTTTAGCTCTTTTTTATTTGCGTAGAATGTTGCAGCTGTTACATCAACGTCAACCCGTACGCCGATTTATAAAGCATTTGCTAGAGGAGAAAATATTGGTGACGTTACAGCTAAGGGGGAGTGTGTTGGAAATATTGCAGACCTGGTATTCTTTCTTGGATTTCCTTTTTAATTCCTCTTTTCATGCGACTACCTGCCAAAATGGCAGTAGCTTCATTTTCTGTTAATGACATTCATCAGCAAACTATAATGCTGATTTGTTTTAAAATTCCTGTGATCCAAAGCTGGGGACCGGTTTAAGTATCATGATTTCAAAAAGAAACCCATCATTGGTGGCATCTTTTGCACTTCTGTCATGTGGATATGTTTTCAGCTCATACAAAGAGGTTTGGCTACAATTTATTTTTGGTTTTTAATCCATCTCTTGACAAATCAAAACTTGCTTATTTGGTGGAATGTGCTTTTTGCAGGTGAAGTCCGTAGTATTGCATACTTTGAACAGAGCAAGATTTACCGTGGCAGTTGAGTCATTTCTTCAGACTGGTAGGTGCAGACAGTTGTGTGATCCAATGTTTATTTGTACTTTCTGCAAATCTGGACATTTATCTTTCTCCTGAACCTGAGATTTTGGAGGGTCTGGAAGCATATGTTATTCCATCAGATGACCATTTGTTGTTGGAGAAAATTGTTAGCCATTTCATGCTACAATAAAAAGTAAACCTCATTAAAAAAACCAAACTTTTGAAAATTTTATCTGAGCTAACTTAAAGAATTAGAAATATGCTGTCAGTTGGAGTTTGTTGATTCCCTTCCACATGCTTTCCATAAGATTAAAGACATATGGTCTTGTAAACACTATTAAGTATTAATTCTGACATGGTTGTGTTCTACTGGAAAAGTTTAAATATTTTTTCCTCACCATTTATCCTCTTCCAAGCCAATCTGTCTTCAACCCATGGTAATGCAAATATGAAGGAATCCTTGTACATTAACTTATGGATATGCGGTGTTGTTCCTAAATGCTTCATCATTGGTTTTTGGCTTTAGTAGTCAAATCTTCAATGCAGATCAAATTATGGAAATCCTTTTATTCATGCTCTCATCTACACGATAAATGCACAATGATGGCTCTATTGCCCACTGTTGTCTATGATGCAGACTCTTTTGACTGGTTCACTTGTCACAGATTCATGTCATGTTATCTTCCAACATAGCTAGAATTATGCAGATATTGGAATCTCAGATTGTTGTGTTTTAGTATGACATCTCATATGATCATGTATAAAATCATTCACTTTTGCCTGTTCTTAAATTTCAGTTTTTCAATTGTCTACATTAATACAAGTTTGCGCATGTGAGTTTGTTTGCTCATCTCAGGCGCTGCGCCCCAAATGTGCATATGTGCAATTTAACTCCCAAAATACGGGCAATTACAATCCCAAATACAACTTTACAAGAATTCCCCTATAAAATTAGTTCTTGTAAAATTTATAAAATATCTCCACTACAAGAAGAAACCTTTAAAATTTAGAATCCCAAAATAAATTATAAAACATCTCTACTACAAGAAGAAACCTTTAAAATAGGTCCTTGTAAAATTTACAAAAAGATCTCAAGAAAATATATGTCTGCATGGCATGTATTGCACATGTGGTTACTTATTTAACTTATCCTTTTTGCTGATGGTTGATTTCTTTATTGTATCTGCTTTGTAGGATATGTTCCCTCGTTGAAGGAAGGGAATTCACAGGAAAACATATTCAGTCTTCCTTGGTCAAAACATACACCGATTGTTCTTGGTGGGTAAATTGTATCCTCACTAATCACTGACTGGCTTCAATGTGTATGCTAACCTGTACTCAACTTGAAACCCTTTGAATTTCGTGATAGGATCAAGATTCAAAGATGCGTTTCAGGAGCCCACATCATTTCTTGCTCTGCAGCCTTTGTTTGAGGTATGATCTTAACCTTGAACACATGTGCGTTTGAAAAAATATACAAGCCTCCATTCTTACATCTGTAGCATTGAGTGCTCACAGATCAATGTCATCAACTTAAATGCTTGGTTTCCATGTTTGCCAACAGATAACCAAATTATGTCTGTGTTTCCATATGAATTTTTTTCTTTTGAAAGAGCATATGAAAGTATTCACCAAGCAGATATTTCTCCCACTGTTGATACATTAGTATTTTTAACCAAAAAAAAACTGCCTTAAAATAAATGCTAGAACTTCTGAGGAGCATCTTTGGCTTCGATTAACCCATGGGTAGATCTAGTAAATGTGGAAAAAGAAACCAATTTCAAAGATTTTAGTATAATATTGGATAAACATTTTTTCCTTTTTAGAATAATAAACAATTTAGTATTATATTGGATAAACAATTTTGAAGATCCACAACTGTCATGCTTTTGGAGGGTATATGGGAGAGTATTCAGAATTTCATCTCCGAGTGGGGAATATTTATACTGGAGGTGCCGAAAACTGAGTTTGTGGATGGCGTCTTGGTTATTGAGGAGTGAATTGGCTGTTGTATTTCCAAGCTTGGGTGGTAGTAGTCTCGATTACTACCTGACTTTTGTTTTTTTACCATCTTTTCTTTGTAATAAGTGACTTGTTTCCGATTTAATGAATTGTGGCAGCTAGTCTACCTTTTCCCTCAGTTGTTATTTTCTTTTTCCACTATGTATATAACAAAATTATAATACTAATCATAATAAATTTGTAGAGTCCTCACAATTCTGTTACATCATGACAGAAAGAACGATATATTGTCACGTATAACCCTTTAAAGGGTAACGTGTATGCATTACTCAAGGATCAAGCAAAGGCTGATGACATTCTGAAGGCAGCTTTCCATGTGAGTTGTTATATTCTTTTGTTAGATAAAATATATAGATAGAATCATTTTTTGTCTTGATATATTGGTATATAAATAAATCCATCATTACAGGCTCATGTACTGCTGCATTTCATCCGCTCTTCAAATGGAAGCCGGACTTTAAAAAATCCTGGTCGCTTTGATCACTCAGCTTCAGACGGATCCTTATCAACCCATCTCTTGCCTACAACTCTTGATTTTCAAGCTCATATAGCTGAGTCTTGCAAGACTGTTGCAAATTCATATGGCATGTTCAAACGGAAGGCTGCCGAGCAGGTACATTCTCATTGCTGACTTCCTGATGCATGATCTGTGTAATGTGTAAAATTTTCTGATTGAAAGATGCAACCTAAGAATCCTTGGCGAATTTTGGATCAGTTTTTGATGGCCTAACATCCAAATGAGAATGTGGAAAGACCTTTGACACCCAAAGTTTAATACAAAACACAGTATCTCTATTCTCTCAAAACCCTTCCTAACCTGGGTAGGAAGGACACGAATTACATACGAGGGAGATCGAGTTGAGTTTCCATGGGATGTTGAATAAAAAACTGTACACAACCATTTGAAGTACAGGTTTACGTTCCTTTCTATTTAGTTACATGTGGCTTGTCCTGATTTTCATCAAGAACATAAATCTTGTCAACAAGAAGAAGCCACCTAAAAATGGGAAAGATTATCTCAAAAATTTGAAGTTTACACTCTTTAACATATCCATGCAACCTTATCCATTATCTAAATTTCTTAGCAATATACATGTTGTGCTACCATTATTTTTTTGTACCTACTTTTATTTATTGCCCTTCTGTGTTTTTACTGTTTGAAGAACTGTATTCAACCTCAACTTTATCTCTAGCAGGGATGGAGGATGTCGGAATCGCTGCTCAACCCTGGGCGAGCCCGGTTATGTAGTCCCCAGTAGTGTTGAAGGATTGGTTCTTTTCTCATGCACTGTCCTGGCAAAGCCATTATTTGACCATCCACAGCTTGTTCAGAGATGAAACAGCAAGTGGTACTAATTTAATTCTCTTCTGACAATACTTCTGGATGCTTGGATATCTGTTCCTGCCATACCAATGGAGATTGGTACATCTAATCTGCTACTTCATGTTGTTTTATTCATATAGAGGGGACACGATCACAAGACCACTATTGATTTGGAGGCGACCATTATGCGTTCATATAGAATGTTGATCTAGAGTTTTCCATTAATCTGCTGCACTTTGCAAGCATAAGAGGTCGTCTATGAGGGTTTTACTTTTTAAATGATCATGGTAGAGCAATTTTGTCAGAATAGAAAAGAGGTTCTTTATTTATTCTCAACGTGTGGCTGTTCGTTGTGAGACACTGCATGTTTAAGGAGGAGAGAGCTGAGGAGCTTTGGAGATATGAATGTATTGGCAGAAACTTTGCCTGAACGTGCTAACGTATCATGTTTGTCGTGTATATATATATATATATATATATCTTGTATGTATCAGCTATCCTACTATAGCATTTGATTCAAAGCTACAGTTGGATATGTTTATTATATTTCATCTTCTTTTCCATCCATATTTCAATGTTTATTTATAGATCTATGTTTAGACTTTGCAAATGTTTGTTTTTACCGGTGAAATAAGTATCTACCTTTTATAGCTTCTATGTAATGTGAAACATTTGGTTTACTCAAGGGCTTTAATGATGATTTAGTGATCAGATTCATAAGGATCTTGTGATGCATCTACCCCTGGATCCTTTCAGGACCTTAAAGGGAAAAAATGGATTCTATTCTACACATTTTATGAGAATCCTGAGTGTAATACCTTATACTACATTCATATTCATTTAATCTTATATTTGAGAGTTGCAATAGACAATTTAGGGCCCCTTTCCCATTCAAATGCTACCCCAGAAACATTCCCATTCATATTCATCAGAATCTGATGCAAAACAGCTAAAGCTAGTTATGGGGGTAAAGTTTATTTTTTTATTTTTTAGGGTTTCTGTTTGATTACTCAACTCAGTGCATGTGAAATAATTTCAAGGACTTTTTGACTTAAAAGGTGTCATATTTGGTCTCTGATATTTCCTGCAGCCCACCTGGAGGTCTTACCTTAGAACAGTGTATATGGGTCAGATGAAATGTATAGCAAAAGAAATGTAGCATATTAACTGCAGCAACTACTTTTTGCCTGTAAATATTTTAGGGTATCATTTTAGGGTATCTATCTCCACCATGCATATGGTTGAAGCCACCAATAATATATATATATATATATATATATATATATATATATATATATATGTTCTTTGAAAAACATTAATCCCACCAATCCATTCGATGGACTTTTTATCGAGTATTTTTGAAAACATTTGCAATCGTCCTATCAATCTATGTACAGTTAAAACATTTGATAGTCTCTATGGTGTGATGCATGGATCGTTGTATGTAAGAGCGTTTATAAAAATCACCCTTGTATAAATTTTTTTTTTTTGTTGAACATAACAATTAACAAGGACACATTTTCAATGTCCACATAAAGTAGGGAAGTTTGCATGCATACCTCTAAATTGTTGTTATGTGTGTATATTTTTTGAAAAATACTCATATATATATATATTTTGATTTTTTTTAATGAAATATTTAATAATTATCTCCTCGAGAGAGATTTGAAAATTAAAATATGTATTATAATGAATTATATATATCAATTTACGTAATAAAAAAATATATGATTTTATTTAACAAAAATATATACTTTGTTAGTGAAATGATATTGCACGTGAAAGTGCAACGTACTGTTTTGTCAAACCTTGAAATAATGACAATACTGTTTTCTGATATCTGCTATGAAAGTGTGAAAAGCCATCTTCAAATAGGGAGATATTTCAAATGGAAGAAGAGTTGTCCCATTAATGGTGAAATTGCAAGTGGATCCTCAGTAATTATTTATTTCCCCGCGTGAAATGCATTCAGCCCCTTTTTAGGAAAAAAGTTAAGGGCAGGTTGACCTTCCAGGAAAGTGAAATCCATTCATGCACATGCATATGTCATGTCATCCATACATCCATGTATTACATCATAGAGTCTTATTACACACAATCCATAGATAGTTCATATATACCTCCTCATAATGAAGCGATTTACACTTTGATGATTAAAACATATATTTTGTTAGATAAAATTTATTATTTTAAAAAAATCAAAATATACGCAGGATTGTCCTTAACATTAACATTGTTATATAGAATATACATGATTAAGGGTATTATTAAGGATGCATTTATGTACAACCTTGATTTGTTTATTTTTTACTGGTTTTTTGTTGTCTGTGTTTATTACCACGGATAGATGAAAACAATTTAGCTGCTCTTCTAATAAGACAAAAAACAAAACAAAATGAGGAAAATTTTTCTCCCTTTGTTTCACACACACACACACGCACACACAAGCTTTTTTTTTGTGCCATTAAGTTTTATTTATATAAACAAAAAAAACATGTTTATATAAAAGGATAACATCTGATAACTATGTCTAGATGAGCTAACATATTTTGATAATAGTTATAGGAAACTTGAACAGTCCTAGCATAAATCATAATAATAGTTATAGGAAACTTGAACAATCCTAGCATAAATCATGATAATAGTTCTAGGAAACTTGAATAGTCTTCCATACACACAAAATCACTAATGATAATGGAACAAGAAAAATGTAACCAAAGAGTGATGACAGAATAAGAAAGACGGGCTAGAAGGGTTAGTGCTGCTTCTTTTTCTTGATCAGTGCATGAGATCATAGAAATTTGATACATTCAATTCAGTGTGCAAGGGATTTTGTTGCTCTAATTTCATTTGGCCTTCAATATAAGATACATTCCAAAAGAAAAGTTGAATATCTGACTATTATAAAACACTTTTGGTACTTGTGCTTCAAAAATGACCAAATCCTAATTGGACTAAAAGCAAGCATTTAAGTCAGAGACAAATATCATAAGCAAATTCAAAGTGAGATTAATGTGTGGGAAATGTGAGGGTTGAGTTTCTTATAATGCTTTACTGAAAATCAAGCTGAAAAGGCCACCATCTCATATTATAATCATCTGAAAATCAGTCCCTACATTGGATCAGCATCCATTGGAAATAAAAAAAACAATAAAGATGAAAACCAACATACCAAACTCTTCCTTAACTACATCAACATATCAATGACAAAAGAGAGAAGGACTAATCAAACTCATTACTTTTGAAATTGAAATTCATTCATTCAAGTTGTTGGGGGAGGTGGGAGACTTCTTGGCAAAGTTGTGCTTGTTGTTGTGCATCCACACCTTGAGAACCCTCCTCTTCACACCAACCTCCTGACAGAACTGCTGAACAACACTCTCCTCCTGTTTCTGGATCTTCCACCCAACTTTCTCAGCAAAACCCAACATCTTCTCCTTCTGGTCCTGTGTGAACTTGGTCCTGAACCTCTTCTTGATCATCACAGAAGGCCTTGTGTGGAAGTCCTGCTCATCTGACTCTGACCCAACCATGTTGTATGGCATGATCATGTGTGGTGGTGGTGGATGTGGTGGTGTTGGTGGCCTTGTTGTGAATTGATGGTGGTGCCCATATCCAAATGGTTCATGGTGGTGGTGCTGGTGGTTGTGGTGGCCACCTGAGATGAGGACACCCTTCTGACCCACAACCTTCTTAGTGGTGGTGGTGGTGGAGGAGGGGGTGGCTTTAAGAGGGGTGGGGTGGAGATAGCAATCACAATTGGAGGCACAGCCTTCAATGTCCTTCCTGTGGAAGTTCCTGTGGCAGTTGCAGGCAGAGCACTTGAGTGCCTCAAGTGTGCCTTCCTCCCCACTGGGCATGAACTCACCACAACCATCTGTGGCATTCCCTCCCCTTGCTGCTGCATGGTTCTTCAAGCACTCCTTGTACTTCACTATCACATTCTTCTTCTTCTTGTTGTTGGTGGTGGTGATGTTGGTGGGGGTGGTGAAGGTGTCAATGTCTAGTAGAGTTGATGGTGAAGGGAGTGGGTGATGAGGAGGAGGTGGTGGTGGAAGAGGGCCATTTGAAGGGGTTGAGGAGTGATGAATGAAATGGCTTCCAATACCACCTCCACCACCACCATAACTGCTTGATATTGGCATTGGGATGTCTGGTTCATGAAGGTCCATAGAGAAGAGGGGACAATTAATGGTAAAGGAAAAAAAAAGGAGCTTTTTGGGTGGAAAGACAAGTGAAGAATTAGAGCTTCTCAAAGACGAAAAAAGAGTGAGAGAAAGAAACAATAAAATATTGAAAAAAAAAACAAAAAACACAGATTCTTGGGATCTCTCACAATCTTTGGATTAAATTAGCAATGACTTTGGGTCTGAGGTTGCTGGGGGCAAAAATAAAAATAAAAAAAGGAACTTGCTTTAAAGCCAAAACACCAAACCTTTGAGGGAAAGAAGAAAAACTAATAGAGAGGTTTTTGGGGTCCTGAACATTGTCTCATTAGCCTTATCTATAGACCAATGTCTTCTCTTCTTCCCCTCATATGGTCACTGCTCTGTTGTTTTGTTTTTGAGGCTACAAGAGGAGGACAAGAACCTCAACCAGACACTTCAGCTGTTTTGGGGTAGTTCTTTCAGAGAGAGAGAGAGAGAGAGAGAGGGGGGGGGGGGGGTCTGCTAGAGCAGAAGACAACAGACAAATTCAAGACTTCTTTTTTCCTCAAGGACTTCAAATACCCATCCCTTTTTTTCCCTTCAAAAGGACAAGGTAAAGGAAGAAAAAAAAAAGGGTCAATTGAGAGGGGTTAGAAGTTCCAAAATAACCATTAGAACTCCTGTGAAGGGTTTGTGTAGGTGAGGTAAACAAGTGTGTGTGAGAGAAAAAAAATGCAATTCTATTCTATCTGGTGATGGCCCAAGGAAAGCTAAACCTGAGCTGATACTCCAATATTGTCTTCCATGGCAAGGAGAAAGTCTTTTATGAAGATGGGAACTTGAAACAAAGGGTGTTCGTGGGTTGTGGGAAGTGAAGTGCTTAAGAGGAGGCTTATAATTGTAGAAAAAGAAGGTTTTATTTTTTCATACAAAGGTGAGAGAGATAATGAGACACAGAGGAGAGAAAACCAAATAAAGTGTGAAGAGGGTGGGTTGCTTTGCTTGCACTATCAGACATCAAGCTTACGCCTTAGAGAGAGTGTGAAGGGCAGTGTGTCAGAGAAGGATGAGAGAGAGAGAGAGAGAGAGGGGACCCCACAGGAAATTTTAAACTAAAATGGTCCAAAACTACTACTATAGTATTGCTCCATCCAGATATTTTGTGTGATGAGAACATCGAGAAATCTTTTAATAGAGATATATAAAAATATTAGTTTGAAATACCCCTACTTTAACTTGAAAATGTATTACACTTAATTATTTGCAAAATTAAAAAAAAATTGAAATTCTTTTGAAATATATAAATTATCTAATAAAATACTCGATTATTAAAAGAATTGAATGCATATATTTTTAATTTTTATTGTAATAGAGTATATAGGTCGATACAATAGATATATTTTATTAGGGAATTCATTTTATATTGTGTTAGATAATGTGACATTTGTAGCTGTGTCGAATGTATTAGTGTATATATATTTGACTATTTGTATTCATCACATATTTAATCTTGAATGGCTTTCGTGGTTGAATTGACTGTGTTAAAACACCCCCAACTTCTAACCTCTTGAGTTTACTTGATCATTCTATGAATCAAACTCGACAAAGTCACTCCAAAGTGCTAATGACAGCTCAAGATTAGTAATTTCCCCTCATTGAGATGAACCATGAAGAGGGCGATAATTCGACTAATACGAGAAGTTTCGAGTTTGTTTGTATCACTGGTCCTTTCATAATAAACATGAATGGTTTGTTCACTTAACTAAACATAGCTTGTCTTCCAAAATCCTCAATTGATAAAAAATACAATCTACCTTACCTTTATCAATGATTGGAATTAAGGTTTGTAGTGAGCCTTAATTTCTGAACTTTGTAAGGTTTAGGTTTCCTTTCCATTGTAAATCCAAGAAACAAACTCTACTAGACAAGCATTTTCTATGAATGGGCATTGGAAGGAAGTTGATTGAATTTCAACCAACTTATGATTAGTGGTTTAGATTATTGTTCTTTGGTGGGTGATTACACAACATGCACAAGATTATAAAGGGGTGGCATGCAGTTGATGGTGGATTCCATTCTTCTTTAGCTTGAAACAATTGTCTTTGGACTTATCATGTTTGAGTAGATGTATATATTGAAGGGCATTAGTATCTTCTTCACCAAATTGAAACACTTCTAAATCTTTCCACTTTTGTTGGCAATTATGTGATTATCCAAGTTTAAGACAAAGTATATACTTGTGAAACTATGGAACAATAAGATTGAACTCTATAAAAACCTTGGCCTTAGCCAAAATAGTGGAATAATGTAGATAAACCTTAATAATAATCTAAATAAGCTAGTGTTAGCCGAAATAGCAATTCCAAGAGGGTTGGATTATCTCATCCATATCTTATACACCTTCATTTATAACTAAAGATAAAAATAATGATGATCTAGATAGATAAGCAAAATGCAACTAAACAAAAATTACCTGATTGTTAGCTATGTATTTCAAAATGCCAATATAATGCTACAAATTTTATTTTATCCCTTTTGGCATCCTTTTTAATATGAAATTTTTTCTTCCATTGGTTCTTTAGATCCACAATCACTTTATTCTTGATGATCCAACCCTTTATTCCAATTCATTACATCAAATGGATTCTTTTTTTCCTTTCCTATCCTTCTCTTGTGATGAGATCTCTCAGATCATTTTTAACCTGTAATTCTCCTTTATTTGATAATGACTTCTTTTTTGTTTGAATTTCCCATTTGCATAAAAATAGAGAAAGTTCAACACTTCAACTTGGAAGATCTACTAAAAATTTTCTTAAATTGATTTATGAGGTGGACAAAGTCCATTAAGAGGGCAAGTTGTCATTGCATTAATCACTCTGATTTTTACTAGCAAAGCCAAAAAGGGGGAAGAAATTAAGAATGATTTTTTTTCTTTTGTCAGTTGCTTTCACTAAAAACACCTACCATGTTGCATTACAGAGACATGATGGAATTAATGTGGAGTGGTTTTAATGTATGCCAGTCATATAATGTGAATCTCTTGTCATTTATCTATTGTACATGATTTGTTACGTTCACGTCTATTCTTTTCATAGTACTATTATTATTTTTAAAAAATGATATAACTCTTTAAAAAAAATTAACTAAATCAGTTTTAAATTTTATAAAATTTAAAAATCATCAAAAGGTCTGTGTTATTAAAAAAATATCATTCTAATACCTACCATCACCTTAACTAATCAGGTACATGGTTAACTCTAACTACACACTAAAAGTTACTAGAATGCCCTCACTCATTTTATTCGAAAAATTGATACAGCTCCCTAGAAACTTATGAAAATAAAAAAAATTCTTTATAAAATCGGTAAATTTTTTAGGAAAAATCAATGTAACTCTCTAGAAAGTCAGCTAAATCAGTTTTAGCCCTTATAAAATTGAAAAATCATATTAGAAAAATATTGTTTCCATCACCTCAACTAACCAGGTACATGATTAACTCTAACTACACACTAAAAGTTACTAGAATGCCCTCACTCATTTTATTCGAAAAATTGATGCATCTCCCTGAAACTTATGAAAATTGAAAAAAGTCACTATAAAACCGATAAATTTCTTAAAGTCTCTATCTCATTAAACAAAATTTATTTTAGTCCCCACTGTAATTGAAACTAATCATATATGTTGTTGAGTCTAACTATACATGATAAATCAGCTAAATTGATATAACTCCCTAGAAAGTTAGCTAAATTGGTTTTAGTCCTTATAAAATTAAAAAATTTCCATAGGCACCTGTGTTATTAGAAAAATATCGTTTCAGTACCTACCATCACCTCAACTAACCAGGTACATGGTTAACTCTAACTACACACTAAAAGTTACTAGAATGCCCTCACTCATTTTATTCGAAAAATTGATACATCTCCTTAGAAACTTATAAAAATCCGAAAAGTTTATAAAATCGGTAAATTTCTTAAGGTCCCTATCTTACTAAACAAAATTTATTTTAGTCCCTATTGTAATTGAAACTAATCAAATATGTTGTTGACTCTAACCATACTGATAAATTACTGTAATACCCATTTAAAATTTACTTGATAAATTGTTGTAATATACTAACCAGATTTATGGTTGACTTTAAGAGGATTTACTAATTTTATAGGAACCTTTTTTTATTTTCATAAATTTCTAGGGAGTTATATCAATTCCCCCCCCCCTTTTTTTTATCGCTGGTGAGTATAGGATAGCAGGAGAATTTTCAGGAAACAGTAGGGGCATTTTTGTCATCAAAAGGACTACATCGGATTTTTCAAACTTCGTAGGGATTTATTTGAATGTATTTATCAGAGCAATTTAATTTAGGAACTAAATTCGTTAACTATAAATACTTTATGGGAACTTGTGGTGATTTTTTAATTTTACAGGGACTAAAATCGATTATATTATTATTATTATTATTATTATTATTATTATTTCATTGATCGTGGAAGATCAAACCCCCTCAACTGCATTTTAAATAATTTGAACAGTTGTTCCCTGTGGTGTAAATCAAAGGCCTATTGGTTGTGCATAATTCACCCATTCTTTGAATTATCATCTATGTTATCTAAACAAGTTGCACATTAAAAACTGGACTGCTTTACCCCACTCTCCAAACAACTTCATCCATCACATCACATAAAAACAATCTACTTCATAGCTAGGTATTTTATTCACCAATATAATTAAATTCAACTCCTTGTGTATTATTAATTAGTGGGAAAATTGAATCTGTAAAATAAGTTCCTTGTATCACAATGTTTTAACATAGAACTATTTTTATTTTATCGATAAAGATTCAAATTCATTTGTGTCAACCAGAATTTTCTATTTTATTCTTAACAAACTCTGGATTTTCATTGAGAACATATTTATGAATTACCTATAATATAATATGACTATGCATGGGTGTACTGAAAATAATCCACAGACATCATATTGTGTCCTACCTTTTTTTTAACCTAAAGTTTACATGATATGGGTAAATCAATTAATGTGGGTGGATCATGAACTAAATGCAAACACATGAAAGAAATTCAAAATTATATTATCAATAAAACCCACTTTTTTTCATGTGAGAGAGAGACTACGAGTGAGATAAGAAAGCATGTGGTGAGAAATTAATATTAGGTGAGACACCCACCACCCCCCCCAAACAAACAATGAAAGAGTCAGATTTGGTCCCCCAAAAGAAAGAAAATTAAATTGGGTGTTTTTGATGACACATTGATCACACTTTTCAAAGTCCATCCAAAAAGACCAATATCTCATCCCCTCCCACAAAAATTCCACATCCCAATCACTCATCCAATGTGTTATCCCTCATTGAGTATCTTATTAAAATCTTATCCTTCTCACCCTTTTTCTTCCTCCACGCTTTTCAATACCACATATCAGCCACTTTTAACATCCATTCACTCTTGCTTTTATACACCCCCCCCCCACCATCTTTAATTTTCCCTCCTAAGAAATCATGCCTTACCTCACATCGTATATATCTGTGTTTTATTAGATTTATCTCATGCACATAGTTCATGAAATGAGTGCTAATATACTCAGTCTCGTTTGTAGTCTCATATGCGATTTGAAGGACGTGCCCCAATCAACTTCATACTCCACTAATAGCTAGGATAGTGGATGCTTGATTGAATTTTTTTATGTTTTCTAAAAATAAAAATAATACACTGCTTTATCTAGGATATATAATAGTGTATAATTCATTAAATGAATATATACTTAAAAAAAAAATCAAAATGGTTAGAGACTGTAGATGGAGCTGCAAATGGGGCTCAGCACATCATTTTTCTTGTGAAAGTTTCTAACTAATATTATGATTTCTCTGTCACAATTGAATTGACTTATATTATCATACAATTCATTAGATTATATATTTCATTTTTAATGAAAGTATATGATTTTTTTACTTGAAATATACACTCTTAAAAAAATCAAAAGCATATCATGACTGCCCACAGGGATGTAACCGAAGAGTACATGTAACATTATCCTCCCTAAAGAGGTAGATGCATTTATAATTTTTTTAATTTTTTTTTATTAAAGTATAAATCTTGTTAATGTGAGCATATAACGTTAATAAAACAAATAAAACTAAAATTAGGAAAAAAAAAAAAGACTGTGTGTAACTGCACTCTATCCTATAATATAAACACACACATGGGGTACATGGTCAAATTAGTGTGCAAAGTTCACAAGATATGTTTTGTTGTTTGGTCCTCGCAAGCCTGATTTGTTTTCTAGTGTGTCAATGTGTATGATGTATAAATCTGCTTCATTAAAAATGTCATGTATAGTATATTTTAGTATCAGTAATATTGTATCACGATATTTACTTATTACATCATGTTGGAAATTGAATAATCATTTTTTTTTGGCTTGAAAAAAATAAAGGGTGCAATTATTTTCATCACCTAAGTTACTAGGAGCACTACGTTTTTAAATCGTCCCACCTCCTAATTTAGCTTTCACCAACCCCACCTCATAATAAATACACAACTAATGGAATCCCAACCCCATCACCTACCCATTTTCAAATGAACTCCTCTCTCTTCTCCCCCTTCTCTCTTTTTTTCTTCTCCTTCACATCTGGTGGTGCCGTGAGTCTGCCGCGAGTCAATCCTCGGTGCGTCCACCGTGAGTCTTCCATGAGCTCGCCATGAGCCTGCCGTGATGGTGATCCCTTACCGCAGCCCGCTCTAACGGCTCCCCTGCAATGCCCCCAAGCTTAAAAGAAACATGTAAATGATTTTTCAAATCTCCTTTACATCCGTTGTCATTAGTTGATCTCTTTCTATATTTCAATTATTGAGGTTTTTTTTTATTGGAAGTTAGGATTTTGACAAGAAGTTAGTGTACTTTTAGAGAATGTATGGTTTGGCCTCTATTTTTTAAATTTTTTTGGATTGAAATTTGAAAACTAGGATTGTGATTGCATTTGTTTGATTTAAACCCTTAAATTACAAGTATTGATGTTTTATTTATTTATTATAAGTTAGGGTTTTGATAGGAATTTAGGGTCTTTTTAAAGAAATGTATGGTTTGGGGTCTTTTTGTTTTATTAGATTGCAAGTTATGATTGTGATTGCATTTGTTCGGTTTAAAACCCTTACATTACAAGTATTGAAACTTTTTTTCGATAGTTGTACACCATACATTTGTTTTATATATTAAAACATATGCATGATCCCCTTGTCTAGGTTTGGGTCTACGAGCACCTTCCACTATTTCAAAGAAGGAACACCACTTTCCGACTCAGCTGAGAGGCGCGTTGTAGGTCAAAGCAGAGGTACGATCGACGGCGATGACCCATGTGCTCTTTGTGTGTTTAGGCCCCCTTTTTTGGATCAAGTTGTTTAGGCCCATTTTTTTTTAAGGATTTCAAATTAGTGCATGTTGTTTGAATGTTTGTGGGTAATGCATGGATTTTTCAATATGGTATTGATTAGTAGTGCTTGAAAGTTTGTACATAATGTCGACATGTGAACCTAATTCGACATAGCCCAGTTGAATTTCAATAGATAGTCTCGACAGGAACTAGTCGAATGGATCTATTTCACTTTCTTTGTACTCAATTCGACAGGAGTGTGTCAATATGATAAGCTTCAAACGATAGAAGTGTGTCAAGTCTGATATTATAGGAGCCTAGTTCAATGGATATGTGCCACCAGATTGATTTCAGACAACAATACACCGTCAACTCTGCTCTATGTATTTTGACGGTGGTGTGTCAAGTGAATGTCTCAGATTACAGAAGCCCAGTTTAACGGCTATATGTCAAAACGATCGGTTTTAGATGACAATACTCCGTCAACTCTGCGCTATGTATTTCGATGGTGGTGTGTCAAGTGGATGTCTCAAATTACATAAGCCTAGTTGGATGGATCATTGTTACGCTGATGGGTTTCAGACGACTACCAAGCGTCGAGCTAGTCTTAAACGTTTCGATATATGACCGTTGAACCTACGAGGATGTCTATGTAGAGGATGCCATCTTTTTTTTTTTTTATAATCTTAGTTTGTTTGTTTGTTTACACAAAAGTGGCATCTCTTCATTACCAATGAGGCAATGAATCATTTCATTCATTCATAGTTTTGTTATTGTTGAAACCAACCAATCAAATAAAAGTTAATCAAATTCAAAATAATCTTCCATGATTCATGATTTTTTTTACTTGTATAACCTAGTTTGACAGAGGCACGTCAACCCTTGGGCCTTCAGATGACTACTTGTCGAGGAATAGTAAAACATGTTGACACACCAATGTCACCCATATGAGTTGCAGTCGACCAGGACTAGGCAACTGTAGTTTCCCAGTTTGACAATGGGTTGTTGACATGGGGCCAAAACAATTTTCCAAAGAGCAACACAACAACCATAAAAAAAAAAAAACAATCACAAAGGCCACATGAAAACACAACAAATAAAAAAACACAAATCAAGAATGTTTAACCTCTTCACAATATATCCATCTTCTTTCAACTAGGACATCACATACACAGCAAGAGAAGTAGCAAGGTGTCATTGGAGACCAACCAGAGAGTAACCGGGGAGAGGGGGGGGGGGGTCAGCTGTGATTGGCTGAACCGTTGAGATGGCCGGTTCTCGTCAACAGTTGAAAATAGGTGTGAAATGGTGGTGGGGGGGGGGGGAGATATGGGTTTGGTTTTATTTTGATCTAGGTTGTGGGATTGTGTTATTATTTGATTTGGGGTGGTGGGATGTGTATAGGTAGTGGGATTGATATAATATAATGAAAATAAAAATCCAAGTTTTTTTGGTAATATTGAATGGTGGGATTGTCAAATCGGGTGGTGGGAGTAACCGCACCCAAAAATAAATGTTGTTATCCTGATTTTATTTGATTAGATCCTGGTGAATGAGAAATTGGATCCAAAGTATCCTAAAAACATGATAAATTTGATTGATGGTTTAGAGGAAAATGTTTAGTCCTATGTTGGAAGATGCAAAAAGGTTTTTTGGGTATATATAAGCTAGGATTTTTGGACCAATTAATTTTTATTTTTTTAGCCGCGCGTAATTAAATATTTGGAACAAATTTATTTTATTTTTTGGCCCACAATAATCTAAAAATGTCTTCCAGATCCTTTGTGTGGAAGGATGTGTTCACTCTGAAATGGATAACTTACAAATCTGGATTTGATAATGATATTTAAATTCAAAAAGAAATTATATAAATTTGTTTATTACCAATGTTCTAAAAATATCTTCTAGGCTCCATTAATCCCCCATCTAGGACGAGGCGGGCTCATCCTGCAACGCATAACATCTAACTGTTTTGATTGATCTTGAGTTGATTAATACGCTATTAAGTTACATTATATATTATATATCTATTAAATTAATTTTTTATGCTATCCCTAATATGCTTATATTATTAATTTTGTTTTAAGGTTACTATGTTATTATTTTGAAGTCTAAAAATATTATATACATAATATATATATGTATTATATTTATTATTCTAAAAATTGATTGATTAATCCCTACTCCCTCATCAACCATCCAATTAGTGCCTAACACTTTTAACAACATTGTTTGTGACTAACCACATCTATTTGAAGGGTTAGTAGTTTAAATGAGCTACACCATTGAAAGGGTGCCTCTCTTGAAAAAATGTGGGTTTTGACCATTCCTTGGTCAACATGAGTTTGGGTTCCACTAATTTTTGGTAGTGGAAACACATTGGATTACGTTTCTCTCATGGAGGAGATGAACGTAGTATACTTATATTTTCAAAAACATTTCCGGGCGAATGAGAATATTGGATCAAAATTTCTCCCAATAACATGGTTAAAGTGGTTAGTGGTTGGGAAAGAAAAAGTTTTTGGTGCATTTGGTTGCGCGATTGCGCAGCGCTTGCGATTGTAGGAAGTTGCGTTTGCAATCGTGCAATTACATAGTTTTACTGTAGCAGCTTCCTGCACACAGATTTCAGGCAAATAGTGCCCAAAAGCTGTGATTTCAAAAAGCTAAGTGGGGTGAGCTTCCTACAGAATCAGTTTTAAAACCCAGATTCCTGCAAAATTAGTTTTGCAATCGCGCAACCAAAAGAAGCCACATCGGTTGTTGAGAAAAAGTTATGA
Source organism: Acorus gramineus (assembly GCA_030737835.1). Lineage (NCBI taxonomy): Eukaryota > Viridiplantae > Streptophyta > Magnoliopsida > Acorales > Acoraceae > Acorus > Acorus gramineus. Next base: position 19,421,672 of record CM060855.1, on the reverse strand, counting down.
GAATTTATAAGATGGGTTCTTTGCACTCTAGTGAATTTGTTTTGGTTGATACCCTATAGTGGACCTTTTCATGCAGGGTACACACCACAACTCGCTTTTGTGTATTGGACGTTTTAGAGATGCACTTGGCACTACACATAGTCGCTAAGAGCTGGAACCTTTAATTTTTGGACTTTTTGTCAAATCAAAAGGTGAAGATCTTGTTGATCAGATGCAATCTGGATCATCCATTGGAGAAAACTTCAAATGCAATGTGAGTCACTAGATCGACGGTTATGATCTGACAGTTGATTGTTTGAAGAAGGGGAGCCTTAGGCTCTATTTCAGTGGAAAACTGAACATGGAAAGGGTTCCTCCAAAAGGCTCTTCAATAGTTTTTCTCCTCTATAAATACCACCTAGATCTACATTGTTCAATCATCCAATCATCCATTGTAGTAGGCATTCCAGTCTCTTAGAGTGTGCATTCGACTCTCCATAGCATTCCAGAAAGAGAGAGTTTGTAAACACAATTAGCTCACTAGTTCTTTGGTTTGAAGAGCTGCTAGCAGAGGACATTTTGACAGCTGTATCCTAGGAGAGTATCATAAGAACCATGAGCACTGTGTAGGGCGAATATTGTCTTAAGGACATAGAATCCAAATCTAGCCTTGGTTTTCATCATTTTACAGAACAGAATCGCCAAATTAGTGCGCTTGTCGTTCTTCACTGTCTTGTAGACATATCTCCGTATTGCTTTTTGCTAACAATTTTAAGACAATATTCTGTTTACAAGATAGTATTACATATACATAGTTCCACTTCATAGTAGTTGTTTGTTTATGTTCTTCTAAGATATCTTATTATTAATTTTAGTGTTATACCTTTGATTTTAAAAGATGGCTAACAACACATTTACTGTGATCAACCCATCCACTGTGTTGTGCCCATGGAAGTTCCCACACATGTCACTCATGGAGAGAAGCAAGAAAAGTTCAATGGGTCTGACTTCAAAAGATGGCAATAGAAAATGTTGTTCTATCTCACCTCCCTAAACTTGGCCAAGTTTATGAAGGAGGAGGCTCCAAATGCAAGATAAAGAGACTGACAAACAGTTGATTTGGGCCGCGGACGCATGGAAACATGCATATTTTCTGTGTAGGAATTATATCCTCAGTGGATTGGACAATGTGTTATACAATGTGTATATCTCAATCAAAACTTCTAAAGAACTTTGGGAGTCTTTGAAAAAGAAGTACAAGACAAAAGATGCCAAAATGAAGAAATTCATTGTCAGCCATTCTACTTCAAAATGATTGATTCAATGATACTCATAAGTCAAGTCCAAGAGCTCTAACTCATTCTGCATGAAATAAGTGCAGAAAGTACGGTGCTTGGAGATTTTTTTTCAAGTGGCTGCTCTAATTGAAAAATTACCACCATCTTGAAAAGACTTCAAGAATTATTTGAAGCACAAGTGCAAAGAGATGGGGCTCGAAGACTTGACCGTTTGATTGAGGATCAAGGAGGACAACCATACTTCTGAAAAGAGAACGGTGAATCACTCCATGGAATCCAAGGCCAACATTGTGGAGGTTGGTGGATAGAAAACCAATAAAAAGAGAAAGCAACTTGAAAAAGACCCAAATCAGAATGGAGGTTTTGAGAAAAATTTCAAGGGGAAGTGCTACACATGCAATAAAATCGGTCACCTTTCTATGGGCTACAGGGTTCGCATGGCCTAAGAGAACGTGAAGTGAACTTAGTGATCAATACCGAGGAATGGTGGGTGGACACTATTGTTACTCGCCACATGTGTTCGGATAAGAAGAGGTTCTCTTCATATGTTGAAATGAAGTGAAGAATGGTGAGCAATTGTTCATGGAAAACTCTTCTTCATTTAAAGTCGAAGGCAAGGGAAAAGTTGTTGTAATAACCCGAATCCTCTTATACTGGATCATGTTAATATTTACATGTTTGGATTGCAGCATAGCATTTATGCTAAATTTGACTTACAGTCTTTCAGTATATTCCTTCCTTCCTTCCTGAGTATGAATCGTGTTTCAAATAATTGATGGGTGCACCCTCTGTGATATCTATTGGCATTATTGGTTGCGATGCATTATTGTTTGCTATTATTTCATATTTTATTGGTGATTGTATATTAGAGATGTTCTTTTCTCTATTGATGTCACGAATTGAGTTGATTTTTTTATTCAAGCTTATGATCGATGTTTACTGAGATCATTGAGTAGTATTCTATTCGGTTGTAATCATATATCTAGTTTCTCTATGCGTGGAATTTTTGGGTAACTTACTGAGCATGTTTCACTCATTCCATTCTCGTTCTTTTAATTTTTTGCAGAGTAAAGGTAGGGGCTTCTGGGCATTGGCTTTGATCTTCTTTTGGTACCATGTGCAACTTGTGGTCCGGATATATTTTGATGTTTTGGATATGTACATGAGGCTGGTCTAGCGAACTGTGCCTGTGTTATAGTGCTCTCTATATATATGGATGACTGTATATGAAGTGTATTAGCTGCTCTGTTGACTGCTTAAACTTTCTTGGGTGTGTGTTTATGTAATTGATTATATATATGGTTGACTAAATGTTATATTAGAGTTGCGTAGCGAAAGTTTTGAGGCAGGTGACGTGCATGTGCTCTGGGTTTTGGGCACAGTCCGTCACAGTTGGTATCAGAGCTGTAGGTGACGCGCATGTGCCAGTGCTTTTGGGTGCAGGTTGTCATAGTTGTGTTGAAGATGACCTCGGATGAGGAACTCACGCTTAACGATGTGCTGAATCTACTGGACATCCAGAAGAATTTAGTCTCCGGATCACTATTAAGCAAGAATGGGTTCGAGTTGTTTTTTGAGTCTGACAAATTAGTACTCTCCAAGAATGGGGTTTATGTGGGCAAATGGTACCTTAGCAATGGTTTATTAAAAATGGATGTAATAATTTTTATGTTTATTATTAATAAAGTGAATGTTTCTGCTTATATGATTGAGTCATGTGATGCGTGGCATGATAGATTAGGATGTGTTCATTTTAATACTTTGTGTAGATTAATTAACATGGAATTGTTGCCTAAGTTTAATATTGATTTGAATCATGAGTGTGAAATATGTGTGAAATTAAAATTAACAAAAACCCCTTTCAAATCTGTAGAAAAAAGTACTGAACCTCAAGAAATAATTCATAGTGATGTATGTGATTTGGAGTTTATGCAAACTAGAGGTGGTAAAAAGTATTTCATCACATTTATTAACGATTACACTCAATACTGTTATGTTAACTTAATGAAAAGTTAAGATGAGGCCATAGTAATATTTAAACATCACAAGAATGAGGTTGAGAATCAACTTGGCAAAAAGATTAAGGTGCTAAGGAGTGATAAGATTGGTGAATATGAAACTCCTTTTGGTGAGTTTTGTGCAGAGCGTGGAATTATTCACCATACTACAGCCCCCTATTCACCCTAATCAAATGGCATTGTTGAACACAAGAACCGTACCTTAAAAGAAATGATAAATGTCATGTTGATAAGTTCAGGTTTACCCTAGAACTTGTGGGGGGAGGCTTTGCTGTTCGTGAATTATATATTCAATAAAATACCTCATAAGAAAATGGATAAGGCACCATAGGAACTGTGGAAAGGTCGGAGACCTTCCTACAAATATTTAAAAGTGTGGGGGTGTCTTGCAAAAGTGGCAGTCTCTAACCCCAAAAGAGTTAGGATTGGACCAAAGACCATTGATTGTATTTTCATTAGCTATGTATATAACAATAATGTGTATTGTTTTCTTGTGCATAATATGACATTCTTGATATTATTGTTAATGCAATTATAAAATTAAGGAATGTTTCATTTTTTTAGAATAAATTTCCATGTAAACATGCACAAGAAATAAGTTCTCGCAAGAGAACTTATGCTACTGCATCAAGTAGCCATCAAGAGATTATAGACCAAGAGTCTAATGAGTCGATGGATGACAATAGACATAGTAAGAGGACAAAGACTCCTAAGTCATTGGGTCCTAATTTTCTATTTGTTAGAAAATAAGCCTCAAAGTTTTAAGGAAGCAATGTCCACTCCTAAAGCATCATTTTTAAAGGAGGCTATAAAACAATGAAATTGAGTCCATCATGCAAAATCACACATGGGAATTGATGGATCTTCCACCAAGAAATAAGTCTTTATGGTGCAAGTGGATCTTCAAAAAGAAGATGAAGCCAAATGGATCAATTGACAAGTACAAAGCCAAGCTTGTTGTCAAAGGAAGGCATGAACTATTTGACACCTGTTCACCAGTGACCAGAATAACATTCATTAGAATGCGGATTATTATTGTAGCACTACATAATTTAGAAATATATCAAATGGATGTTAAGACTGCATTTTTGAATGGTGAATTAGATGAGGAGATATACATAGAACAACATGAAGGGTTCATTGCTCCTAGACAGGAAACAAAAGTGTGTAGGCTTGTTAAATAACTTTATGGATTAAAACAAGCATCAGAACAATGGCATGAAAAATTTGACAATATAATGTTGTCGAATGGTTTTAAAATTAATGAGTGTGACAAATGTGTCTATGCGAAGAACAGTGAAAATGGATATGTCATTGTGTATCTTTATGTGGATGATATTTAATAGTTGATAGCAATAATGATATCATTTAGGCTACCAAGAGAATGTTGACCAATGAGTTTGATATTAAAGACTTGGGGTTGGCCAATGTGATTCTAGGATTCAAAATTTCTAGAACATCTAATGTATTGATATTGTCTCAATCAAACTATGTAGAGAAAAGTTTAACAAGTATAATGATAGTCAAGCAAAGACATTTGTAAATGTAAATTTACACTAGTCTAAGAATAATGGTTAAAGAGTATCACAACTAGAGTATTCTAGAATAATTGACAATTTAATGTCGCTATTGAAAAAACTTGGGTATTGACCATTCCTTGGTCAAAATGAGATTGAGTTCGACTAATTTTTTTGGTAGTAGAAACACATTGGATTTGGTTACTCTTGTCGAGGAGATGAACGTAGTATATTTACATTCCCAAAACCATTTATGGGTAAATAAGAAAGTTGGATCCAAAATTCTTCCTATAACATGGTGAAAGTGATTAGTAGTTGGGGAAGAAAAAGTTTGTCCCACATCGGTTGTTGAGAAAAATTATGAGAATTTATAAGATGGGCTCTTTGTACTCTAGTGAATTGCTTTTGGTGGACATCATACGATGGACCTTTCTATGTGGGGTGGTGAGTATTGAGCGTTTTAGAGGCGCACTTGGCACTACGCACTGTCGCTAGGAGTTGGAGCCTTTTTTTTTTGGACTTTTTGTCAAATCGGATGGAGGAGATCATGTTAATCAGATGCAGTTTGGACCATCCATCAGAGGAAACTTTAGATGCAATGTGGGCCATCGGATTGACGGTTATGATCTGACCATTGATTGTTTGAAGAAGGGGTACCTTAGACTCTGTTTGGACCATTGGTTGTTGAGAAAAATTGTGTGAAAAACTGAACAGAGAAAGGGTTCCTCCAAGAGGCTCTTCAACAGTTTTTCTCCTCTATAAATACCACCCAAATCTACTTTGTTCAATCATCCAATCATTCACTGTAGTAGGCATTCCAGTCCCTTAGATTTTACATTCAAGTCTCCATAGCAATCCAGTAAGAGAGAGTTTGTAAACACAATTAGTTCGCCAGCTCTTTGGTTTGAATTGCTGCTACCAGAGGACGTTTTGACCATCATTGTAATAGCCCGGACCCTCTTATGCCGAATTATGCTAATATTTACGTGTTTGGATTGCAAAATAGGATAATTTTATGTTATTAAGCTGTTGGTCCTTATTATTCTTGAAGCCTTGCATTTGGTTACATTTTCAGAAAGCACCTTCGAGGCATAATTGGGTTTTGCGCTAAACATATGAAGTCTTCATTTTTGAGTTATCTCTCATATAAAATTAGTTTGGTGTCATTTGGAGCTGTATTAGAAAAGTTATGGCTGTTTTACCGTTTCTGCCCGTAGAAGAAGAAATCGCGAGGTCTTTTGTTCGTCGATATTTTTAATATAGTTGGAGGCTTCTTTTGATCTTGGCCTAGACATAGAAGTTGTAGATATTTTCGTTACCTTTCCAACAGAAGTTGAATCATTTGAAGTGGACTCTCCTACAATAAGATATAGCGGTTTGAGTCGAGGCTGCGCAGGTTATTAAGGAAGGGTACTTTGGTAATTTTAGTGGATTTATAAATTTCATTTAAATGATAGGTGAAGTCGGCGGAGGTGTTTATTTGGTGAGTGCGTGCGTGCCGAGACTCATTTTCAAGGGGAAGATCAAGAAAAATTAGGAAAAATTAGGAAAGCTTCGTGGAATATTTTTCGTGTCATACTGGGTAAGAATTCTTGTTCTTTTCATCGTTATTCTTCATCTAGGGTTGTTCTATTTTAGTTCTAAATTAAAAAATTGTGATTTGGGACTGAAATATGAATTTGTTTTTAGGGCTGGGTAAATAAGAATTGGAGAGTTATTTTTATTGCGTTAACTTAGGGTTTGTATTTAGGACATTCGATTTGATTTGAGGGAAACTGAGAATTTCTTGATTATTGGGATTATATGTTAGCATCTGATTGAGATTATATTTTTATCAATGGATTTCCTCTCTGCCTGTTTTAAGAGTTGGAATAGGGTGAGTCCAGTTGAGGTGGTGAATTGCGAGGTAAGTAACCCGATCGATATTTGTTTGTCCTACATTCTATTCCACGTGGTATTGTTATAAGTGACCCAATATTTGTGTTTGTTATTTTTAATCCCGCGCTTCATTGTTGTTTCTTATCATCTCTGATATTGTTTGATATTCAAAACTGTTTTTATCCCTATTTATTCGTGAAACTAACTATTGTCGGTTACTATACTATATTGTTGAGACCCAGAATTATTCATGTCACCTTTATTAATTAGAATTGTTTCTCATTGAGGCTTGCTTCATATTTATCCACTATAATTCAGTTATCATTCGAGAGTGTGATTTATATTATCCCAATTCAGATTAGTCCTTGAAGTGTCATTATTATCTAATCGTTGTCATTTATCATTGTTCTAGACAGTTTTCGAGAGTTCTAAATCTATAGTTGATTTGTGAGCCTTCCTTTGATCATGATGTATCCATCCCAGTGTCTTGCCATTGATCTATGATCTGCATGGTCGTGCTGTCCGACCATGAAGCCTTGTACTGTGTGTGTTTCATTGCTTGTATATTACCTCTTGAATTTGTATTCTTGGAGTTGGATGACCATAGACCTTACAGTGAGGGTTGAGGATTACCTCCCCAGCGCGCATGAGTACGTACGGTCCAGTGAGGGGGACTTGAGAATACCCTACCGTGCCTGGACGTTCCGAGGGCCAGGTAGCGATTCCGCGGTGGACGTTCCGAGGGCCACACGCGAGAGGTATAGATGTGGACATCCCGGACATAGGGGCCGAGATGGGGTCATGTAGATGGTCTATCCGGCGCTTCGGTCATTCAGGAGCCAGAGTTGTGATTCCCTTATCATTCTTGTAGAATTGTGACATCTCGAGTGCCATCAATGAGTTAATTGACCTTCTTTGCTTGATGGGTGATTTCAGAGTATGTGCCTTCAGTCCAGTGGTGTTGCTTCTTGATGATATTATTGGTCCTATCACTTGTGATGTGTTCGTTTGAGCTATTCATTCCTATTTTTATATATCAGCGATGTTATTGTTCCCCACTGATGATCATAGAGTGCTTTCATGTATTATTATGCTTTGACCTGATGTTGATGAAGCTTGACTTTGATGTCATCCTTGTTTTCCTTATGCGTGGAATGTCTGGGTTACTTACTGAGCATCTTTCGCTCATTCTATTCTATTTTCCTATTTTTGCAGAGTAGAGGCGGGGGTTCCTGGGCGTTGACTTTGTCTTCTTTTGGGGTCACGTCCAGTTGGTGATAGGTATATATATATAGATATGGATATTGTTGATGTTTTGGATCTGTATATGATTATTTTTGGTAGAGGCTGGTCTAGTGAACCATGCCTATGTTAAATGCTCTATATATATGGATGACTGTATATGAGGTGTGTTAGATGCTCTGTTGACTGCTTAAACTTTCCTGGGTGAGTTTATATGGTGATTATATATTTCTTGATGATTATATGTTATCCCAGGGTTGTTACCAGATGAGTTTATATAGGGTGGTTATTTCGATGTTTTTTTTTATAAAAGAAATGGTGAGTTTTGAGGCACGTGGCGTGCACGTGTCGAGGGTTTGGGACACGGGCCGTCACAGTTGGTATCAGAGCCTAGGTTAGGCCTCATTGAGTCAATTGAGGATTTAAGCGGAAGTTCAACAGAGCAATAGCATAGGGTTAGATGTCTAGAATCATATACAGAGCATTTTGGGATAGGAGAAATTGTCTTAATTTATATGATGTGTTTTGTAGGCTTCGATGGATCAGGCGGCTCACTCAGAATCATCAGATGCTGATAGGGTGATCCAGGCCATTGGGGACATGACTGGAACATTGCGAGAACATATTAATGCTACCCTGGAGCTCAGGCAAATGAATGTGACAGCCAAGGATCAAGGGATGTATGATACTTTCATGAAGATGGCTCCACCACTATTCTATGGGACGACAGATCCGATGATTGCAGAGGAGTGGTTATTCTTACTGGAGAAGACGTTTCGGGCGATCAAGTGCCATGAGGAGGATAGGGTTCCTTTGACTCTATTCCGATTGGCTGGTGATGCAGAGTTGTGGTGGCGTATGGTGGAGCGTACGCAGACATCCTCGATCACCTGGGAGAGGTTTGTACAACTCTTCAATGAGAAATATTTTCCAGAGGCAGTTCAGAGGGAGAAGGAGCAGGAGTTTTTGTATCTGCAGCAGGGACAACGATCAGTGGCTGAGTATGATGCAGAGTTTACTCGACTATCACGATTTGGGGCACATGTATTGCGGGATGAAGAGGCTAGGGCGAGGAGATTTGAGAGGGGACTTCATCCTGACATCCGTATCGCATTGACTGCATTGAAGCTCCCCACCTATGCTCTTGTATTAGAGCGAGCTTTGTTACTGGAGCAAAACCTGAAGGAGATAGCGCGTGCTCGTGCACCATTGGGCGGTGTTACTGCGTCTGGAGTAGGTCAAGTTGGAGGAACTGGGGGGCCCATTCGTCGAGACAACCCACCGAGAGGCCGTCATGATAGACGACAGCGAGAGCGGCGACCACCACAGCAACAACAACAACAACAACCACTACAGCAGAGGGAGCAAGGTCAGGGAACCTATCAGCCTAGAGGATGCTTTACATGTGGTCGGATGGGACACCAGGCTCGTGACTGTCGACAGAAGCAAACTGGACCTTCTCGGGTCTGAGGGTCACATAGCACGCCAGTGTCGTCAGACAGCAAGGAATCCTGCAACACAGGGGCAAGGGTCAAGAGGAGCTACAGAGTCACAGAGGCAGCCAGCTCAGGGGATCGTGTACGCCGTGACTGAGCAGGACGCACGAGAAGCTCACGATGTCGTGAGAGGCACTATCCTAGTCTCTCAGTCGATCGCATCTATCTTGATTGATCCAGGAGCCTCTCATTCATTCGTTGCACTGCATTTTGTACCTTGTTTGGGAGTTGAGCCGACTCCATTGCTTCGTCCACTGGCGATATCGCTTCCGACAGGCTCTGTGGTGACCACTGATCGCATATGTCGATCATGTCCCATTTTTGTCGCTGGGCGTGAGTTGAGGGCCGATCTGATATTGTTTGAGATGGTGGATTTTGATATCATTCTGGGGATGGACTGGTTAGCTAGTTATCATGCGAATGTGGATTGTTTCTCCAAGATAGTCACATTCAAGCTTCCTAATCAGCCAGAATTTCGGTTTGATGGAGAGAGAGGCGCAACAGAGGTCCGGATCATCTCATGTTTACAGGCACAACAGTTGATTCAGGACGGTTGTGCTTGCTTCTTAGCACACGTGGTGGATTGCGCGGTATTGCCTGGGCGAGTGGAGGATGTCCCTGTGGTTCAAGAGTTTCCAGATGTCTTCCCTGAAGAATTACCTGGACTACCACCAGCTCGAGAGGTCGAGGTCTCTATAGAGCTACTCCCAGGGACTTCTCCTATCTCCAAAGCCCCATACAGGATGGCACCAGCAGAGTTGAGGGAGTTGAAGACACAACTCGAGGATTTGTTAGAGAAGGGCTTCATCAGGCCTAGTGTTTCTCCTTGGGGTGCACCAGTTCTGTTCGTAAAGAAGAAGGACGGATCAATGAGGCTGTGCATTGACTATCGTCTTCTTAATCAGAAGACTGTGAAGAACAAGTACCCATTACCAAGGATTGATGATCTGTTCGATCAGCTGAGAGGGGCACAGATGTTCTCCAAGATTGATTTGAGATCGGGCTATCATCAATTACCAATAAAAAAGGACATTCCAAAGACAGCATTTCGGACAAGATACGGCCATTATGAGTTTGTCGTCATGCCTTTTGGGCTGACGAATGCTCCTGCAGTATTCATGGCGTTGATGAACAAGATATTTCAACCATATCTAGACCAATTTGTGGTGGTGTTCATCGACGACATCTTGATATACTCTCCAAACAGGGAGGAGCATGCGAAGCATCTGAGGATTGTACTTGGTGTCCTTCAAGCACACAAGCTGTATGCTAAATTCAGCAAGTGCGAATTCTGGTTGGAGAAGGTGGCATTCTTAGGGCATGTGATCTCGAAGAAGGGAGTCGAGGTGGACCCTAACAAGGTGGAGGCAGTGATGAGCTGGAAGCGCCCCACCAATGCAACTGAGATTCGTAGTTTTCTTGGTTTGGCTGGCTACTATCGCAGATTTATCCAGGATTTCTCGAAGATTGCAGTTCCACTGACTCGTCTGACACAGAAGAACGCCAGATGTGAGTGGACAGATCAGTGTGAAGCCAGTTTCGAGGAGTTGAAAAGGCGTTTGACTTCAGCTCCTATCCTTACTATTCCTAGTGGTACAGGAGGCTTTGTGGTCTATAGTGATGCCTCACAGAGAGGGCTGGGTTGTGTTTTAATGCAACATGGTAAGGTAGTAGCTTATGCATCGAGACAATTGAAGCCACATGAGCAAAACTATCCTACCCATGATCTGGAGTTAGCAGCTGTGGTATTTGCATTGAAGATTTGGAGGCATTATCTTTATGGTGAGATGTTTGAGGTATTCACAGATCACAAGAGCTTGAGATATTTATTTTCACAGAAGGAGCTGAACTTCCGTCAGAGGCGATGGCTCGAGCTTTTGAAGGATTATGATTGCACCATTCAATACCATCCAGGGAAGGCGAACGTCGTTGCTGATGCCCTGAGTAGAAAGTCAGCAGTAAGTGTAGCGCATCTGATGGTTAGTGAGTGGTGTTTGCTTGAGGAAATTCGAGACTCTGATGTGACATTGCAGATGGGAATGCCAGGAGTTTTGATTGCCCAGATGAGGGTACAACCGATCTTGTTAACCCAGATTGGAGAAGCTCAGAGGAGAGATGTCGAGTTTGAGGAGTATCGCCGAGTAGCTGAGTCTGAGACAGTGGTTTCAGAATGGAAGATGAGGACAGATGGATTACTCTACTTTCGAGGACGGATTTGGGTTCCATCAGATGATGAGATCCGACGAGAGATTCTACAGGAGGCACACCATTCTGCATACACTATGCACCCTGGTAGCACAAAGATGTACCAGAATCTGCGAGGAATGTACTGGTGGCGAGGTATGAAGAAGGATATTGCGGAATTTGTTGGGAGATGTCTGACCTGTCAGAGGGTCAAGGTAGAGCACCAGAGACCGGGAGGCTTGTTGCAGCCATTGGAGGTGCCGGAATGGAAGTGGGAGCATGTCACTATGGATTTCGTATGTGGGTTACCTCAATCCCCAAAGGGGTGTGATACCATTTGGGTTATCGTGGATAGGCTGACGAAATCAGCCCACTTTCTTGCCATTCGAGCTACACAGTCGATGGAAAGTCTGGCGGCTAAGTATATTGATGGAGTTGTTCGATATCATGGGGTGCCTGTCAGTATCATATCGGACCGTGATCCGAGGTTTACATCTCATTTTTGGAAAGGTCTACAACAGGCTTTGGGGACCAGATTGCAATTTAGCACAGCATTTCACCCCCAGACTGATGGTCAATCTGAAAGGACCATCCAGACTCTCGAGGACATGTTGAGAGCATCAGTTCTTGAATTTGAGAACGGATGGGAGAAGAACCTAGCATTGATGGAGTTTGCCTACAATAATAGCTACCATAGCAGCATCGGGATGGCACCGTTTGAGGTATTATATGGTAGAAGGTGTAGGACTCCTATTTGTTGGGAGGAGGTTGGAGATCGACAGATGCTTGGACCGGAGATCGTGCAGCGATCGACCGACGCAATTCGTGTCGTCAGAGATCGGCTTAAAACAGCTCAGAGTCGACAGAAAAGCTATGCCGATAACCGGAGGAGAGATTTGGAGTTTCAAGTTGGGGACCACGTTTTTCTGAAGATATCACCGACGAAAGGGGTGATGAGGTTTGGGAAGAAGGGCAAATTGAGCCCTAGATATACTGGTCCATTTGAGATCCTAGAGAGAATTGGTACGTTGGCATATCGGCTTGCTTTGCCGCCGCAATTGGAAGGTGTTCATAATGTGTTTCATGTGTCCATGTTGAGGAAGTATCATCCGGATCCGTCGCACATCATCGATTATCGACCTTTAGAGGTTCGTGATGATTTGACGTTCGAGGTGCGACCCATCCGCATTGTAGCACGTCAAGAGAAGCAGTTGAGGACTAAGACCATTCCATTGGTTAAGGTCCTATGGCAACATCAGACCTCCGAGGATGCGACGTGGGAGCGTGAGGCGGAGATGAGGGAGCGTTATCCTCATCTATTTTCATCCTGAGGTATGCTTTGCGGATTTGGAGGACCAAATCCTATTTAAGGGGGGTAGGATGTAATAGCCCGGATCCTTTTATGCTGAATTATGCTCATATTTACGTGTTTGGATTACAAAATAGGATAAGTTTATGTTATTAAGCTGTTGGTCCTTATTATTCTTGAAGCCTTGCATTTGGTTACATTTTCAGAAAGCACCTTCGAGGCATAATTGGATTTTGCGCTAAACATATGAAGTCTTCATTTTTGAGTTATCTCTCATATAAAATTAGTTTGGTGTCATTTGGAGCTGTATTAGAAAAGTTATGGCTGTAGAAGAAGAAATCGCGAGGTCTTCTGTTCGTCATTATTTTTAATATAGTTGGAGGCTTCTTTTGATCTTAGCCTAGACATGGAAGTTATAGATATTTTCGTTACCTTTCCAACAGAAGTTGAATCATTTGAAGTGGACTCTCCTACAACAAGATATAGCGGTTTGAGTCGAGGCTGCGCAGGTTATTAAGGAAGGGTACTTTGGTAATTTTAGCGGATTTATAAATTTCATTTAATGTGAGGTGAGTCGGTGGTGGTGGTTTATATTGGTGAGAGAGAGTCCGAGACTCATTTGAGGGAAAATAAGGGGAAAAATTAGGAAAAAATAGGAAAAGCTTCGTGGAATATTTTTCGTGCCATACTGGGTAAGGATTCTTGTTCTTTTCATCGTTATTCTTCATCTAGGGTTGTTCTATTTTAGTTCTAAATTAAAAATTGTGATTTGGGACTGAAATATGAATTTGTTTTTGGGGCTGGGTAAATAAGAATTGGAGAGTTATTTTGATTGCGTTAACTTAGGGTTTGTATTTAGGACATGGATTTGATTTGGGGGAAACTGAGAATTGATTATTGATTATATGTTAGTATCTGATTGAGATTATATTTTTATCAGTGGATTTCCTCTCTGCCTGTTTTAAGAGTTGGAATAGGGTGAGTCCAGTTGAGGTGGTGAATTGCGAGGTAAGTAACCCGATCGATATTTGTTTGTCCTACATTCCATTCCACGTGGTATTGTTATAAGTGACCCAATATTTGTGTTTGTTATTTCCAATTCCGCGCTTCATTGTTGTTTCTTATCATCTCTGATATTGTTTGATATTCAAAACTGTTTTTATCCCTATGTGTTCGTGAAAGTAACTATTGTCGGTTACTATACTATATTGTTGAGACCGAGAATTATTCATGTCACCTTTATTAATTAGAATTGTTTCTCATTGAGGCTTGCTTCATATTTATCCACTATAATTCAGTTATCATTCGAGAGTGTGATTTATATTATCCCAGTTCAGATTAGTCCTTGAAGTGTCATTATTATCTAATTGTTGTCATTTATCCTTGTTCTAGACAGTTTTCGAGAGTTCTAAATCTATAGATGATTTGTGAGCCTTCCTTTGATCATGATGTATCCATCCCAGTGTCTTGCCATTGATCTATGATCTGCATGGTCGTGCTGTCCGACCATGAAGCCTTGTACTGTGTGTGTTTCATTGCTTGTATATTACCTCTTGAATTTGTATTCTTGGAGTTGGATGACCATAGACCTTACAGTGAGGGTTGAGGATTACCTCCCCAGCGCGCATGAGTACGTACGGTCCAGTGAGGGGGACTTGAGAATACCCTACCGTGCCTGGACGTTCCGAGGGCCAGGTAGCGATTCCGCGGTGGACGTTCCGAGGGCCACACGCGAGAGGTATAGATGTGGACATCCCGGACATAGGGGCCGAGATGGGGTCATGTAGATGGTCTATCCGGCGCTTCGGTCATTCAGGAGCCAGAGTTGTGATTCCCTTATCATTCTTGTAGAATTGTGACATCTCGAGTGCCATCAAGGAGTTAATTGACCTTCTTTGCTTGATGGGTGATTTCAGAGTATGTGCCTTCAGTCCAGTGGTATTGCTTCTTGATGATATTTATTGGTCCTATCACTTGTGATGTGTTCGTTTGAGCTATTCATTCCTATTTTTATATATCAGCGATGTTATTGTTCTCCACTGATGATCATAGAGTGCTTTCATGTGTTATTATGCTTTGACCTGATGTTGACTAAGCTTGACTTTGATGTCATCCTTGTTTTCCTTATGCGTGGAATGTCTGGGTTACTTACTAAGCATCTTTCGCTCATTCTATTCTATTTTCCTATTTTTGCAGAGTAGAGGCGGGGGTTCCTAGGCGTTGACTTTGTCTTCTTTTGGGGCTCACGTCCAGTTGGTGATAGGTATATATATATAGATATGGATATTGTTGATGTTTTGGATCTGTATATGATTATTTTTGGTAGAGGCTGGTCTAGTGAACCATGCCTATGTTAAAATGCTCTATATATATGGATGACTGTACATGAGATGGGTTAGATGCTCTGTTGACTGCTTAAACTTTCCTGGGTGAGTTTATATAGGTGATTATATATTTCTTGATGATTATATGTTATCTCAGGGTTGTTACCAGATGAGTTTATATAGGGTGGTTATTTCGATGTTTTTTTTTTATATAAAAGAATGGTGAGTTTTGAGGCACGTGGCGTGCACGTGTCGAGGGTTTGGGACACGGGCCGTCACAATTATATCCTGAGAGACTATTATCAGAATCATGAGCACCGTGCGGAGCGAATATTGTCTTAAGAACATAGAGTTCAACTCTAACCTCGGTCTTCATCATTCTACAGAACAGACTCGCCAAATCAGTATGCTTGTCGTTTTTCACTGTTTTGTAAACATTCCTCCGTATTGCTTTTTGCTAATAGACACCACAACCACTACAACAACCAATCTTCTCTCTAGGTCTACATTTTGCATCTAATTCACATTCATTGCAGTCATGCATTCTACATTACAGAGTCTATCAATTGCTAGAGTTCTGTTAAATTAAAGAGTGCATTTAAAGTGTTGTCCGATCAGAGAGAGAATAAAACGCATATTGGTTCACTATTTCTTATGATTTGAGGTGTTGCTACCGTAAGAAGTCGATCATTGTATTCTAGGAGACAATCACCACATACCGTGAGCACTTAAGAGGGGCAAAAATTGCCTTAAGGACATAGAGTCGAACTCTAGCCTTGATCCATCAGATCCGAATTGTTTCATCCATTACACATGTAGATTATCTCAATCGAATATATACTCTCTTCATTTATTCTTAGCTTTAAGTGTAGTTAGTATATATATCATATTACTGCTATTGAGTATCAAGTCTATCTATTAAGTATCGTTGTGTAATTACTAAGCAATATTCACCATTTATTGTAAAAAACATGAAAAATTGCTAACAATAGATTGTTTGCGGGATGTCCCTGTCTCGGACTGTGTTTAACAACACTTTATCTATTATGTTGCAACGCTTACTCCCATTGTTTTGTGATATAACCAGTACATGTGGGCATAACAATATCCTTTTCCAAATGACTGTTCATTCCATTATGTAAAAGTCTATTAGCAAAAGTAGATGCAATATTACATGTTATGTATTCAGCTTTTTGAGTGTGAGTGTGTGACGAGCAACACAACCTTTGTTTTTACTTGACCATGATATAGATGCACCTCTAAAAAAAAAGTATGATCAGAGGTAGATTTATATCATATGTATCTCTAGCAAAATTAGCATTAGTATAATCAACTAGTTCAATGTTATTTGTTGAAAGCATAATTTTCAATGCATCCTAATATATCTCAAATTTTTGTACCGCTTGCTAGTACTATTGGTCATAGTTACTTTGAAGATTACTTTAATATGTAGCATTGGCATTCCATACATTAGATTCCCAATATCTTTAGTAGTGGTATTTTGTTTAGATCCTTCCATCCATTCTAATTTTTTTTCTCCCTCTTTTATCCCCGAGTGAATATGATTTGCCTCTCTATCTCTCCCAACCTCTCTCTTTCTCCCTCAAATAACTCAACAAGCTGTGAGACCACCTCCACCAGCCCCCCATTGCGCCGATCTCACCCCCCGACATCTCCCGCGTCCGTCCCTGAGCCCAACCCCTTCTCGCGACCCCGTTTGCGATCCCAACCCCCTTTCGTGACCCTATCCGTGAGCCTAACCTGTTACAGGTATAACAGTAGTATACAAAATGGAATATTCACATAATATATCTTATATGTCAACAGAAGTTTAACTTAAAGGGGGTTATTTGGATTTACATAGGTTTTTTCAGGAAGTTATATGGACTTTAAGAAAAGCCAGGGGGCTATATGGATTTTACGCAAATTATATTGGGTTATTTGGATATTTCTAATTTTTTAAAAGATAACTTTTTGGCTAAGAATGATATGCTAACTTTTATAGAATCTGATATTAAAATTCTATTTAAAGAATATCAAACAGCTAAAGAAAATTTTGATGAAATATCTTCTACATATTCTAGCTCTTTCGAAAATTATTTTGACAAGTTGATTGAAAATTATAATATATATATTTAATGCATCACATGCTTTGGGCATTAAGATAATCCGAGATTTAAAAAAAAATCATGTTTAAGTGTAGACTCAAAATTAAATATCTTTCTTGATTTAAAGATAATATATTTTGTCACGGATTAACTTAATGTCCAAATCATATGATGTTTCACTTTCACCGATATCTTTCATTATAATTTTGTATTAACCCATGCTTTTGCTTTTCTATTATATTTAAATCATTTTTAGTTAAAATTCTGTCAACAACATACAATAATAAAATTGTAACACGACATTCTTTATTAAGTGTAAACACAATGATCAAGATGATTGACATCATATCCTAGCTCTTTACTCTCATTATGTGTAGAAAGTTTATAGTGGACAGGGAAGATGATTTTTGAGTTTGAGGCGCGAAGATCGCTGTCCTTAAAATGATAATTGCCCCCACTCGTAAAGAGTTTGCTAAGAGATTCAAACAATTCACTTCAAGGATACAACAAACTCAGAGTTCTGCACATAGCAACTCTGAAGAACTCTCAGAACACTCTTTACACTGATTTTTTTTCTGATAATTAATCTGTTCAATGAACAGATTTATATAGTGGTTGAAGGGTTGCCTTTGCAACCTTTCAAAAATTCAGTTGTTGGTTGAAGTGGGAAATGGTATTTGTTGGTTGGAGAGTTTATGAAGGAATGCATATCAAATGGAAGAGACTCCTGCATACCCAATTCAAAATTCAAAAAGAAAAGTCAGTAAAAATAATATCTGATTATGCACTAATAACAATGCGCTAAAATGTGCCTATGCGCAGACGCGCTTACACGCATAAGCATGTGTGGACCACTTTTCCCTTTGTCTTTTTTAGAAACCAATAAAGTAGTAGACCAATATATAAGTTGAAAAAAATTCTTTTTCCACTTCCAATGTGAGACTATGTTTTAAGTCTCAAATTAAAACTCCAACCTATTACAATCTTTTTAACATTATGAAATTTGAATGAAAGATATGCATGCATGGATGAAGCATCCTATGTTTTGGGCATTAAGATATTCTGAGATAAATTTTATTGAAAAATAAATTTAAATTCAAATCTCATCTCCATGTTCAAGGTCATTTAATTTGGTTACTGGATTAAGCATAAAAAATTACACTCCGGATTTGTTTTCTGATTTTTAAGGCATGAGACATTTTATAGGGAAAATACACAAAAAAAACTTCTAAATTTTATTTATATGAAATAAATCATTTTTAAGAATTATGCCAAAAAGTTTTAATTAGCAAATTGAAACTTCAAATGACTTAATTTTCGTTATCTTATAAAATACTTAAAATTCTTTCACAATTTTTATGTCTCACACTCTCATTTCAATTCTAACAAAACTAAAAAAAAATGGTTTTTTTTAAAATGATATTTAAGTTATATTTTTTGTAATTTATAGTACTATACTAATATTCGATAGTAAACATATAAAAAAATAACATTCTTAAATTTCAGAAGATTTTTTGGATATTCTTAATTTTAATTTTTTTTTTTGGAACTTATCCTGTAAAGATTATACAAATAATTCCTATCTAAGCCATTTATAAGAAAGAATAATCAAAAGTATTTCAATAAGATTCTTCTAAAATTTAGAAGCATTTCTAAAATATAATTATGCTAATTTTTCTAACAATGATTCTTGATAAGTTACTAACAAAGGTGAACTCATTCTATAAAAAAAAACATTTTTTGCTTTTTTTATGTTTATTACCTGAATGGGTTGCGTAAAACTTTTTAGAGAGAGTTTAAGTATGAAATGACACAAGGGTAATTACATCATTTTTGTTTAAAAGATTGCTAAACAAGACTATTTTAAATAGAATTCTTAATAATGGCAGATGTGGATATTTCAAAGCTAGAAAATTTACAACCAATAGATCATGCATGAGTTCAAGTCCTAACATATACTTACCCAAAAAAAAAAAATCAACATGGAACCTATTTTATGTTTTAAGCCAAAATACTAATTTTCTATATCAAATTATTTCACATGTGGGTCCAATTGAACAGGTTAAGAGAGCCGATCAAACTATAGGGTTTTGGATTAATTTAGTCAATGGTACATTTGTTTCTATTTTTCACATTGACCACCATGTCTAATTAGAAAAATGATATGTCTAGTCTTGTGCGCAACCTTGTTCATAGCCTTATACACTAGCTCACTGAAATACATACTGTGATAATAGTGAAATATACTTACACGATCTAGCATATTCTTTCTGTTTGAAATTTTTTTTTTAAAATTTTTATAGTGAAGTGCATACTGCACTATCATAATGTACACTCCAATACCGAGTGTATAGGTGGTTGGGGGATTATTTTGAACTGCAATTAACAACCTCTCCCTCACTACCTCTTCTATGTTTTTTTCCTTCCCTTCTCTGCTCCACCCTAGCTAGCTCATGATATCCCTCTCATGCATAATGTCACCCATCTCCAGTTCTCCACTTTCAATTATAATACATCTATCCATGTTTGGGATCATTGATTTGTTGGTTTCTATGTACACATATTTGTCCTCTCCAAGGTTTGAATGACTTTGTTGGCATCACATGTCACACAAGTACCATAACATGTTTTTACTGTCATCCTAATCAATGACAAAGTTGTACACCTCCATCTAAAACACATAAAAGTTGTCTTTAAGTAAAGTCTATATTAAATTAATAATTAGGGTTTCCTTAAAAGGGAGGGGAAAGACAAGAGTAAGCTTTTTGGGGATATCTTCCCACTACTTTAAGGCTAATGCAAAAATGTTTTGTTATTCTAATGTTGTTTTTGGAGGGGGCGACTAGGTTTGATTGAAAAGGGATAACATTCTTTTTGTAGTTAAACAAAGAGTCAAAGACAACTTTCTGTGGTTTTTGTTCCTTTTAAGCTGTGTGTAGGAAGGTTACGTGTTATCAAGCAATGCCTACTAAAAAAAGGAATGGCAGGTTTGTGTGCTGATGTACTAGAGGATGATTAGTTAATCTCCATCTCCCCTGGAAAGGCATGTTTTTGCACAACCATATATATGTGGGTTCCACTATTTTTTTGACCACTTCAGGTAAGGAACTATTTTTTTATAATAAAAAAATAGAGTTATGATACACTCAGTCTGTTTTATACATTCGTCTATAACTTAGAAATGAACCTCCAACCTTTTATATATTTTCGCTTACGTATTGTTATAGTGTAATATACATTGAGCTATCACAGTCTATACAACGCTATCGCAGTGTATGATTTTTTTCTCTTTTTTATCTTTTCAAGAAGAAAAAAAAAATGCAGGGTTGGGCTAGATGTATCATTGTTTTTATAAAAATATATTATATTTAACTTATGATAAGTGACTTGTGTGTTTGTGCCTGTACGGAAAATAAGGAAAAGCTTATTATATTATTATATTTAACTTGTGATCAGTGACTTGTGTATTAGATTTAACTTGTGGGCAATGAAATTTATTATATTATTTTCATTTTTTTGTGATTATATTTTTTTCATTTTTTATTGTTTGAGTAACCTGACATTCACTCATGCGTGGATGTGAAATTTTTTATTCCTCTTCTAATAAGGGAAAAAGAGACAAATGAGAATAATAGGATTTTTTTTTCATCTTTTATAGTACAAAGGGAATCTTATTTAGCTCAAATATTTAACAGCCCTGTTATACATCTCGATATTTAACGGTCTTTATATGAAATATATATTTTGTTATTTTTTTATAATTTTTATAAATTAATTTATATAATTTATTAGAATTTATATTATATTTTTATAAAAATATATATTATATTAGATAAGATAATATAAGTTTTAAAAAAATTAAAATGCTTATAGACCGCAAGCGAGCTGAGGCTCGAAATGGGTCTGTGTTTTACATTTTCCTTAGAACAAACATACTCCAACGTACAACACCACACTTTTTTATGACAAATAATACTAATGGTTGATCTACTTAATTAAGTTAAATTTATATACCCTTCTTTTATTTTCACTAATAGAGGCCGATGTATTAATTTAGTTAACCTTTAGTATATAGTTGGTAGAAATCATATACTCCTTTAGCCCCGTTTGGATGCTAAATAAATCCAGATAAGCAATGGAATAAGTCGGAATAAACTTATTAGGTTGTTTGGAAACACAGTATACCTAGGGATAAAGTATGCCAGAATAAACTGGTATAAAGTGGTATATGAATTCCAACTAAGCCCAGAAATTAAAGTTATCTTAGGTTCTTCCACCCAAAGAATATGTGGGTCCACTGTCAAATCAACTGTCATCACCTCTTATAAATCACCTATTAAATCAACTATCATTATTTTTTTACCTTTTATAAATCTTTATCCATACTTTATTCACATTTTACCCAAACAACAAAACATTTATTCTTACGTTTACCAACGAGAATAATTCAAAATACAACAAAACACAAAATCTATTTATCATTATTTATACTCACTTATATTGGAATAATTGTATGCCCAAGAATAAGTCCTATTCTGTATTCAAACGGGGGCTTAGAATGTGGCAATGACCGAGTATATCAAGTTTATATGATTTCTAGTTTATATATGATTGTTAGTTTATATAGTTGCTAATGTATACATCGATTGTCTTAAATACTTGAAGGCAAAATTTTTAAGAAAAAAAGACATATCCAGCCTTGTTTATAGTCTCATCTGTAGCCTTCACCTATTTTATTTTTTAAGAAAATACATACTTGTTTATATGCTAAAATACACGAGTATATTTTTCTTTAAATTTTTTTTATATGCTATGATACGTATTGTATATATAATATCATAGTGTATAGACGGTTAAAAGATTGTTTTGGAGCGGAGAGGGTTAAAAAAAACCCTTTGACATAAAAAGAAGGAGAAAAAGAAAAAGAGTCAGGGAGAAAGAGAAAAAGAAAGAGAGGTGGTTGATTCGCCACCGGCAGCTGTCGTCCGCCACCCACACCACCATTTGTCACCGTCGACGCAGCCGCTGCCACCCTCCCAACCCCTCTCTCTTTCTTTCCTCCTTGCTCTCTCTTGTTTGAGGAGCACCCCACCCCTTTTTTTTTTTTTCTGAGGTGGAGTTCTCAACCAGTGGGTTGCAATAGTTGGCCCCTTTTTAGGGCATATAGACGCCACCCTCCCAACCCCTCTCTCTTTCTTTCCTCCTTGCTCTCTCTTGTTTGAGGAGCACCCCACCCCTTTTTTTTTTTTTTTTTTCTGAGGTGGAGTTCTCAACCAGTGGGTTGCAATAGTTGGCCCCTTTTTAGGGCATATAGACAACTGTAAATATTAATGGAAGTAACTGCTCAATGTAGAGTAATTTTAATTTTATACATGCATGCATTTATACATTTCAAACTACCAGATCCAGTCACATCACATATCCAACCACAGGTATAGTATGGTACACGTACACACTGTTTTCTATATACACGTGTTTGCTTGAAATAGAGAGAGAAGTCACAAGTAAGAGATATTTAATGGCACATGAGGCTTTACATTAACCAAGGTTCACACTTCACACACCTTCTCCCACTCCATTCATTGCAACTGCATGTACATTTTTCAAGGAGAATGATTTTGATTTTTAGTTTGCATGTAATATAATAGTGTAATATATATATATATATATATATATATATATATATATATTTTATATTATTATAATATATAGTGTTTTATCATATCATATTATATGATATAAAAAAATTTTATTTTAAAATAAAAAAATATATTAATGTATTAAAATATATATTTTATTTTATATAATAATATATATTATTATATATATTTCATTTCCTGATCTTCCCAGCTATCTCATCGAGATACATGTATACATCAATGCATTTTATGATTCATGGGGATGATCATCATATCCATTTTTCTAGGAGAATTTTTTTTTTTTTTTTGATGACCTGAATAGCTATAGAATTTATTAATGCGGATCATGAAAAACTTTAGAGGACCTTTAATAATTATTCATAAATGCTTCACATGAATCGATGAGCAGGATATATCCTTGGCACTAATGCTGGCGTACTCATCAAAGGATTTTTTTTTCTTTGTTTTTGTCTGGAAGGCATGAGGATAATGGTTTAACTAACCATGTAGGGTTTGTTTGGATACGTGATAGAGCGGATTCGAAAATGTGATCTATCGCAAATAAAATTTTAGCATTGCAGTTATCAGGGTGGTTGTGGCGGTACAAGGCTTTCTTCGGTGTTTAAAAAAGCGAGGAAATAATGGTTATCAATCGCGACGTTGATTTTCCAAACGCACGCAGTGTCCCACGCCGCAGTCATAAATGACCCCTTAGTGTTGAAGATATTTTAAAATATTGAGTCTTTGGGAATAGTCTCACATTAGAAGTTAAAAAATATTTTCACTTTATATATTGATCCACTCATAAATGAGTGTCTTGAAAAAGACAAAAAGAAAAGTTATCACACATGCATACGAGTACGTGGCATTGATACATAAGGCACATTTTAGCGTATTATTAGGCACCCCTAAAAAACTCATGAGCATTTTTCACAGAGAGTTGCAAGAAATATAGTATGCTGGAAATGATTTACCTAAAACATTTAGCAAACTTAATAATAAATAGGGGCAAATATCACATTGAGAAAAGCGTCCATTCGCATCTCAAAACTCTAATTCTTCTTCTGTGTTCTCTTGATTCTTTTACATTTAGCTCTATACATTACTCTAAATCCTATGTAATTTCATTTGAGAAGTATATGAAATATATGCACACACCTTCCGAATGAAAGTACATACCAATTAGGATGGTAAATAGAGTTCAAAGTGTTGGAGAAAAACTTGAACGAAACAGAAGTTGGAACACATGCTGAATATACTGAACAAAAAGTAAAATGGTTTGCTTTGTGGTGCATTATAGAGTTGCCGTTGAATAAATTATAATATGTTGGGGGTCTTTTGGAATAGTCTCATATTGAAAGTGAGAAATTTTTTTTTTACTTTATATTATGACCCACTCATAATGTGGCGTCTAGAAAAGACAAAGGAAAAATGGTCCACACACGCTTACGAGTGTAATCGCATGCGCGTGGACACATTTTGTTCCAATATTGGAGCATTATTAGGTGTGCTAGTATGCAAGTAAAAAGTAATCATATATTTTTTTACTGGATTTTCTTTTTTGCTGTTTGAATTGTTGGTTAATAGTCTCTTCCTCCAAAGACTACAATTCTTCACAACTCAACTAATCCCTTCAACAATAACCGAATTCTTGAAAGTATGTGAAGGCAACCTCTATGTCCCTATATAAGTCTGTTCCTTGAATAGAGTTAATCATCAATTAAACAATGGTTTATAGTGTTTTGAAAAATCTTCAGAATTGTTATCTGCAGATTTTCAAAGTCTTTGTTATATGTTTCTAGACCCTCTAGTAAACTTAATTTATTGAGTGATGACTAATAACACAAACTTCTTCGCGGCACAAACTTCTTCTTTCCCTTAAATTTATTTTACAATCTCAAAGTTCCTTGATATGTTAAATTCCTCCACAAGTTTGAGCGATGCACTCAGATTCCAAAATACGCCTCCAGGATCGAATGAAACAATATCATCTGCGTACGTTATCAACTGATGAAAGCAGAGCGAATATCTTCAAACTGTTGAAAGTTTATCAAGAATTTAGTATATTGTTTCTATAGAATATATTAATACAATTTGATACAGGAAAACCATAACCTGAATGCAAGAAATTCTGAATGAGGTTGTTATGCTGGAAGAACAAGAGAAGGAAAACAATTTCTATCTTCTTCACAACACCCTTCAAAATAGGAAGCAACACCACCTTTCACAATCACATTGGTAGACATATCAAGAATGTCCGTGTGACTAAATATTCCAACAAAAATATGTTGGGCATGTCTACTCTCATCAATCATTTGGCTAATAACACCAATCAAAAAACAAAAAAGACATATAAATTTAATTTAAACATTATTAATCCCACCAACCATTAGACAATTGCCTTGTCAACATTATTTTAGAACAATCGACAGTGAGTCTGTCAACCATTATTTATCACATTTGAAAGTCTCTTTATCAATCGTTGTTTAAAACATTCGACAGTCTCTTTGTCAACCTTCTTTTACAATCTTCGACAGAATCTTTGTCAATATTCCTTTATCACATTTGACAAAATTATCAATTGTTTATGGCTTTGTGAGGATTGGGTTAACAGATATAGTTATTTAGTTGTATGATTTTAGAAAAACTCAGGAAGTGAGGATTTTGAGATAGATGGACTTTAAAAAAAAAAATCTATTAGAACACGTTTGTCCCCTACCTAGGTTTTATTTTAAATGTGAGTGTATAAAAACAAGTCTTGTAGACCATTATTGTTGACTAGACCAAATGTCATGGACTATAATATTGTTGTAAAACAAATAATGAAAGTGTTGAGGAGTTTCATGATGCTTCAAAGGTAATTAACATATTGAACCCCATGCCAGCTCGACGGGTTCATAGTCTATCAATTTTAATGCTGAAAGTGAATGTATTGTAAGTGTTGAATACAAAGATATTTTGATGTACATTAAATGTTGAATGTGATCGAATGTTCTTAGGTTCTTTTTTGAAAAAATATTTGGTTCGACACTGCTATAGTCGAACAAGCCCTCCAAGGTCCATAGACCAATTATCGAATGTTGTATAAGAAGTTTGATAGAGCTGCTATCGAAGTTTATAAAAGAAGATTGACAAGGAAACTGTCGAAGGTTGTAAAGGAAGGTTGACAGGGCAACTGTCAATTTTGTCAAATAAAGGTTGACATATCAATTGTTGATTGTTCTCAAAAAATGTTGACATGGCAACTGTTGAATGGTTAGTGGGATTATATATGTTTATTTTTATTTTTTGAGTTGGTGTTATTAGTCAAATTATGTGTGGGAATAGGCATGCTCAAATATGTTATAAGCCCATTATTAAAAGCTTTAGCATCCTTCCTTAATAGATCACAAGTCAAGTACTTACCTTTGAGATACATCAAGAATTCAATGCTTGCTATCATTTCATATGATCTACTTATTCATTGAATCCCAGATCTTAATGTTTCAAGTGTTAGGTTGAGTTTCCATCATTGATGATTATAAGATATTAGCTTTAGTTCATACTAAATACCTTGCAAGGTTATTCATTAAAGGATATGTTAGATTTAAACATGATATAACAAAGTCAATTGTAATTCCATCATTGAGTGATTATCTCTATCAGTGATCTAACCCTATCACAGGGTCAATTGTATCATCTAAAGTGAATGTTTTGAATGATGGAAAAGAGACCAAGAGTCACCCCAAAAGCAACAACGACATAAAATTTGACTCAAAAGAAGAATTAAGATTCCAAGGAAAAGGAGTGCCCATGCCACCACTCTTGAAAGTCTGGCCATGACAATAAATTCACCTCCAACAAATGTAGTTATAATTACTATCAAGTTGGATATGAATTTTGAAGAATTCCCAAATGTAGCTAGTCTTTTAAAAAATAATGTCACTGAAAATGCATTTCCAACCAATTTCCAAAACCTCCTCCTTGCTTATTTTTTTTGAAAAAGATTCATAATTTGGAGCTTTAATCTGTCCTCCGTATCCCTCCCTAAAAGCGAGAAAGGAACTTAGCTTCCTACAGGACGAGAGATTTCACAAAATAAATTAACAAAATAGGAAAATAACATATTCACTCTCTTGTATAACAACCTATATAATGTTTTTTAAATTATATAGTCTGGTATTAAAATATATATTATTATATGACATAAAATGCATATTTAAATACAATATTTTTTTATATATTATTATATGACATAAAATGCATATTTAAATACAATATTTTTTAAAAAAATAATTTTTTTTTTATACTATTATTGCGACAGACATGTAAAACGGATTGAATGTATCGTGACCAAACAAAATATGTGAGAAAGAGACATTCGGACATGGCATGTTTTTTCAAGAATACAAAAAGAATGGTTGAGTATGTATCTTTTACATGGATAAACAATAAAATAACCATATAAAAATCTGGATTGTTTGATCCACGACAAAATAAGATGGATAAACAATAAAATAACTATACGAGTGGTAACTAATAAAAAACCAAAAAATAAAAAATAAAAGATACAAAGAAAAGCACAATCATGAGAGTTCTAACCAATTTTTTTTTTTTTCAAAAAAATTCAAGGACAACTTATAAATTGAAACTTGCAAGCCGAGGCCTGAATTTTCATCAGAATCATGACATGGTTCACTGCAATTCCTCCACCATGCATGTCAGTGCTGCTTTATGTCTCTATTTTATTTTATTTTATTTCTCTATAGTCCCTCTCATGATGACTTGTCACCTCATTCACCATCCCAATCTATGAAAACACAAAACTGCAGAAAGTACAGGTCACTGAATTTCTTCCCTTCTTGGGAATGAACATGCCTGGGCTTGATTGATGAAATTTGTGTCTTTTACAGGCTTTAAAAGAGTGGACCCATGGTGAGGCACCTAGATGGAATAAATCACCTACTCACTGACCCTTTAATTCAATTTCATGCACAATGAGTCTTTTTCTTTTCTTTGTTTTTTTAAATTTTTTTATCATAATAATATCTGTCTATGATGAACTAATATTCTCAATCCAGAGGAAGCTTTGCAAACAAATCCAAAATGTTAGTGATGTGACCAATGGAAGAGGGGGTTAAAGATGAACTAAGGGTGCATTTGGCAATTCCATTAAGATTGTTTTTAGATTTTTTAGAAGTTAAAAACTCCAAATAGATTACCAAACAAATTCACCTAATTGAAAAATTGTTCTCATCATTACATTAAAAAATGTGTTTCAAAAACTGTGTTTATTTCAACAAAAATAACTCTGTTATTAGCAAAAAAAAAGATAATCTTGATTAATAAAAAAAGCAGCTCTCATCATTACATTTTAAAAAAAGTGTATAAAGCTTAAAATTAATTTTCAAACTGTATTTTCATATACACCCTAAAATTGATCAAGCATACCCATCGTATCTTTTTTTTTACCTAAACCAAAATTTGAAAGAACAAATCAGCTTGGTTTTTTTTGTGTGTGTGCATGTGTCAGGTTGATTTTGGTAGGTAATTAAATATATTTTTTCTTAGCCAAATATCCTTCCATAAATAGAAGTGATTAAGACTCCAATCTAATTAAAAAAACGCGATGAAGAAAAAGTATCTCTATTGACCTTCCAATAGGTGATTTCCCCACTCAGTTTTTTTTTTAAATTTATTATATACTCAAAAGAGTGAAAAATACCCGAGTAAATCTTTAGAATTACCTCAAATCTCTAAAGAGAGAAGATACATATAGTTTTTATAATCGGGGCCATTTTGTAATTTGACTCCGGTCATTAATGCATGAACACTGGTGGAAATGTTTCCATGGCTTGTCTTTTTTTGTTGCACGGGGGAGGGTGTGTGAAATAAAAAGGAAATGATGAAGTGATTCTTTTTGTAATAAGCCCACACAAACGCGGAAAGGTTTTCAAGGCTTGCTTTTATTTGGGGAGGGAGGGTGGTGGGGAGCTAAGTGAAATGGAACTGCTAAAAGTGGTTCTTTATGTAATTAGCCCACTCTACATGAAGCGATCTCTTAAACTTGTTTCTAATATTTATTTTTCACACGTGGATCTTTAGCATTCCAAACATGTCCATGTCTCTTTTTTCATGGAAAAAAAAACAACAAGAAAGATTAAAATTGGAGTGAAAGTATGTCTTATTCAGATCGGTCTTGATAATTGATTTTTTAACTGGGCTCTAGGAGAATTTTTAAAATGGGGCTCTCTATATATTTATAAAAAATCTAACTTATTTAAATCTTATATATCATTTTAATAAAAACTACAAATATTATAAATTAGATACATGATATTTTATAATAATTTAAAAGTCTAAAAACAATAAAAATGTTAAATTTTAATGGAATGAAATAATATAAAAATCTAAAAAATACCTAAAGAGGGTTTGAGCATTATCTAATTTAACTAATTGGAAAGAGAGAGATTTACTTGGAACTAAATGTTGACAGAGATCAAATACCTAGGGAAAGGGTGATTTGTCATTATGACTGAACAGATTTGTGGAGAGAAATTTTAGGCTTTGATTTTGAAAGAAAAAGTGTGTTGGGAGAAACTAATTCAATATGAAAAATTGTGGCACATCTTATCATCTTTTTTTTCCATTGACGGTTCTTCGGGTCCCACCCTTGGTGGGGCACCCTAAGCAAATTGCCCTAGTCACCTTTGGCCTCAGGCTTATTTACGTGATGGATGCACTCATCAAACTTAGTCGATGTGTACTTTTTTAGTACTTTTGATGGATTTTTTTTTTCTCTTGACTATAACTTTAAACCTCTTTTAATACCTAGTCAATTTATATATAAATTAATTGATTAATGATCTTAGAAAATTACTAGATTTATAAATGAGCTTCAATGACTTTAATTTTTGTTCTTTAATTATTGTAAAAGTGTAATTATTATGATTATTATTGTTATTTTTTTGGGTTATTTAGTTTCCACCCCTCCTAAAATAGTTAAATTATTAAAAACTCCTTCTAAAACACAATATTATTATAAACCCCCTTTAAAAGTTAACTGAATTTATAAAAAAATCCAAATGAGTTATTTTTAATGCAATAGGTTATTAAATGATGGATTGACAATAATACTCTTATTTTTTTATCTCCTCTAAATATTCCTTTCATCTTCCAAAAATTTGAGATAACTTATATAAGATTAAAACTTTGTATTGTAATTTTTTTTTCTTGGATAAAATTTAGATTATAGATAGAATATTTTAGTTGTGTTTTATTTATTTATTAATAGAGATCAAGTTCTATGTTTTTATCTTTCAAGTTATAATTTTTTAAAATTAAAGTGGAATCCAAGATTTCATTAATTTTTTTACATATTATTTAATGTTAATGGAGGATGATTGGGTTATCATCATTTTATAAGGAAAACCACGTTCTTTTATCAAAGAGAAATTAAATTTAACTTGTATTTTTAGAAGGGGTACTTTTGACAATTACATAGAAAAACGTTATTTTAAAGCTTATTCTCACAAACATTCACAACTGCTTATTATGTGCTTTTCAACAGCTATAACAAACATATCAACTGCTTATCAGAAAAGTTATAATAAATTATAATCTATAAGTTATAATCTATAATCTAAGTATTTAAGCTACAACAAACATGGGACAACTATTTAAATTTGATTATTTAATAAATATAATCAAAATATTTTATTGGATAACTATTTAAATATAAAAATGTATTCGGAATAATTTTTAATAATTCAAATTTATAATCAATATCTACCTAAGAATCACATAGATATACAAAAAACTGCGTTATCATAGTGTATGGGGTTCTATCATAGTGTATGACGCAAATTTTTTTTTAATCATTTTTTCAACTAAAAAAAGATACACTAGTGTATCTGAATATATATTTCAATTCATATAATAGCGTGAACTTCAATGGAAGAATGCATGATGTTTTTTTTTTAAAAAAATGGTATGCACTGCCCTTGGGGCTGCATGAGAGGCTGGACCGCTGGACATATTATTTTTCTTAGGAAAATGTTAGACTCAGTCATTTTACAGTTCAAAACTCAGACTACACATGTTCTCATTTTTGTCCATAGACTAATAAGAAAAAAACATTTGAAATTATAGACTTAAAATGAAATATGAAGAAGGGAGGGACTGATCACTAAATAACATAGTTTATAAGGACTTGAAAATAAAATCACATTTAACAAATTAACGGTGTATGGACAGACGTTTGATGGAGGGACTAAAACCAAATAGGCGGTTGAATATAGGGACTTAAAAAAAATATGAAGAAGGAGGGATCAATCCCTCAATAGGCATGTTTACATGGACTTAAAATTAAAAATTCTATTAAATAATTATCTAATACTTATTACTCGATACATGCCTAAATATTTTATCAATCGTAATAATCACAATATTTTAAGTTAGTTTTATTTATGTTAACTATTAGTTTTAATAATAAAAGTGATTTAAATAACGGGGCAAGGTTGGTTTGGTCTTTGAATCCCAAACCCGTCCCATATCTGCATCGGGTTGGGATTGATCGATTTCGGGTTCAATATTTAGGGGACCAAACCGGTCCCACTAAGATCGGGTTGAGGCAGGTTTCCCATGTATCCCATCCAACTGCCATCACTAGAACAGGCCTCCCTCGCTGAAGGCCTTTTTCAAAAAATGGCCTCCCTCCTTAGCCCATGTTTGGAATGAGAATAAACCCCCGGATAACCCCAGATAAAGTATGCCATAATAAACTGATATATGGATTCCAATTAACTCATAGAATAAAAGTCATCCTAGGTTATTCCACCTAAAGAATATGTGAGCCCACTGTCAAATCAACTGTTACCACCTCTTATAAATCACTTGTCAAATCAACTATCATTATTTTTTTACCTTTTATAAATCCTTATCCATACTTTACTCACATTTTATCCAAACAACAAAACATTTATTCTTACGTTTACCAACGAGAATAATTCAAACACAACTAAACACAAAATCACTTTATCCTTATTTATACTTACTTATGCTCGGATAAATGTATATCCAAGAATAAATCCTATCCCCGTTTCAAACGGGGGCTTAGAGTTCTCTAGTAACTCTCTGACGCACCCCACCTACACGGCTTGGAAAGCATTCCGTATCCCAGATCACCCGTGATGGTACCCAATTTTAGTAATTCCCTCTTAAGCTAGATATTCAGAATGGAGATTGAATTATGCTAATACTTATATGTTTGGGTTGCAAGATAACATAAGTTTATTCTAATTAAATGTAATGCATGTCTTTAATATCATTGAAATCATGCATTCGGTTTAATTATTGCTAAGTACAATTGAGACATATTTTGGATTTGAGGTAAACATATGAATTATTCATTTTAGAGTTATCTTTCATATCAATTTGTTTTGAGTCATTTAAAGATATATTGGGAAAGTTATGGCTATTTTTTCATTCCCGTCCCTCAAGGAAGAAAGTGTGATGTTTTTTGTTCGTCGTTGTTTTTAGTACAGTTAGAAGCATCTTCAGATCTTGGCATAAACAATGAAGTTGGGTATATATTTTCGTCAACTTTCCAATCATCTGAATCAGAGTTTTATACGAGAAAATATGACAGTTCTAGTCGAGGCTGCGCAAAGTTCTAATGGAAGGTAATTTTGTAATTTGGCTGAATCCAAAATGTTAACTGAAGCTGAAATCGGTGTTGTTGTTTATATGCATTTTGAGGCTATTTTCTGTAGGGAAGAGTAGAGAAAATTAGAAAAAGCTCTGTGGAGCAATTTTCATGCATGACTGAATAAGGATTTTCATTCTTTACATCGTTTTCATTCCTATATGATTGTTTTATTTCAGTTTAAAATAAAAAAAAATGTGATATGTGGCTGAAATATGAATATGTTTGTAGGGCTCAATAAGAAAAGCTAGAGGATTATTTTTATTGTTTCAATTTAGGGTTTGCAGTGGGGATATCATGTTTGTCTTTAGGAATTTGAGGATTGCTTGAATAATGGGGGTATGTTTATGTATCTGACTGAGATCATATTTTGAACAGTGAGTTCCTCTCTGCGTGGTTTAGGAGATGGATTAGGGTGAGTCCAGCTTGATGTTATGAGTTGGTAGGTAAGTAATCCTTTAGATGCTTGTTCCATTCCATTCCACATTTTATTGTTGTGGTCACTGTTCGGTTGCTATTTACGTACTCATATTATTGTTATTGTAGTTTGTTGGGATATACCTCTTGTTGAGATGTGCTTCATTATTGTTGTTCGAGATTTTGAATGTTCAAATTGTTGGTCTATTTATTTCTTGCAATATTTACTATTGAGATTTGTTTATTTGTGAATTATTATTATTATTATTATTTGTTGAGATTCAATGTTATTCCTTTTCACAGTTACTTCTTGAAAGCATCAATTAGACTTTGGAGCATTGAGAACCTCCTTTGATCCTTTTATATACATCCTAGTTATTTGATATTTCCTATGATCAACATGGTTGCACTGTCTGACCATGGAGCCTTGTGGTGTGTTTGGTATCGTTGCTTTTCTATTATCTTTTGTGTGCTTGGAGTTGGATGACCATATCACGCCTTAGAGAGGTCATCCCCGAGCCATACCAATAATCATCAATATCAAGTAGTCAAATACAAGAGGCCAATGAAGTCTCCAAACGAGTAAAACAATAACATATAGGTAATAAAGCACTAATAAAGCGATAGCTATCTGTGTTAGGTTTCGTGACATCTTCGGTATTTTATTTTGTTGTATTTCATATTACTATGCATTCAGAGTGTCTTAGGCTTGTGTATGTTTAGATTATATCCGAAGTTGCATGTTTATTTTCGTTAGTACTTAAGATGATGTAATTTAAATCTAATTTTATCATGGGATATTCCATTTTGAGTCAGCTTTCATACAAAAATAGAATTTGGTCATTTGGATTCACATAACAAAAGTTGTGAGTGTTTTTTCAATTATACCCTGTAGAAGAGAAAAATCTGACAGCAACCCTGTTTGATGTTTATATCATATTTTGGAATAGTTAGAGGGGTTATTTAATCTTAGCATAAATATGAAAGTTGTAGATAAGCTTATTGGCTTTTCAATGGATATTGAATTATATAATTTGGAGCTAGATTGTGAGAATTAGGGCTGTTCTAATGAAACTTGTCGAGAATTTCTAGTCAAGGGCAGCATAATCTTTTCAGCCCCATTAGAAACCCCTGTCTATTTTCAAGTATTTAAGGCATAAAGAGGGGTTTGTGTTGACATTTTTGGGGTCCAGCAGAAAAAAAAACATAAGAGAGAAGAGAAGAGACGAGAAAAAAAGTAGAAGAAGAGACTAAAGAGCATTTGATGTTTTGATTATTGAAGGTGAAGGAATCCATATAAATTTGATTTCTTCAGTTATATTTGTTATTGCTGCTGCTCTCTCTTTCTCTCATGTTCATTGAGAATTTGATTTTGGGGAAATCAATCCCTAATGAATTTGTTTGATTGAATTAGATTTATAAGGGAGGGTCCAATGATGAAGTTGTGAGTGAATTCATGTTCTTATTTGACTTCTCATCTTGTATGTTGTTGATGCTGCTCCTCTTCTCTTTAAACTTATGTGAGCTGGATTGTGATGAATATAAGTTTTATATAGGTATTGACTTTATAGAACTTAAAGGGTGGAGTGAAATTGAAATTGGGAATAAAGTTCTTATAAGTTGATTTCTCTCCTTTCTTCTACTTGCTGATTTGAATGGTTTTATGTTAAATTCATATTGCATGAGGGGTATACTATTGAATGTAGGTGTGTTGATTGCTGGGAGGTTGGGTCTATGAAGTCATGAAAGGTTGAAGTGAAGTTCTCTTTTTATTTCAAAACATGGTGTTTGTATGACTTGTTGAATTCACTGTTTTGGAAAGTTTGAAATCAAATTGGCTTCAAATATCATGCCTTCGGACATCTTTGGGTTGTTTTGTTCAATTGTTTTCAAAGCGTATTGGTTATAATGTTATATGTATAACTTTATATTGAGTTGTTATGTTCTACACAAGACTAGTATTAAAAGGGACGGGTTCAAGATGAGTTGATCCATATTTTTCTTACTCGATTGATGTGTTTAGTCAAATGCTTACGGGTTCTATGTAATGTGTGTGAAAATGAGACGTGTATGTGGATACGATTTAGTGGACTTTGTTCGGAGCTTCCGTTGACTCTTCGGTCGCTAAGTGCCGCCTAATATAGATTTTGAAGGGGTATGAAGTGGCTTAATATACTATGTGCCGCTTTCGTTGACTCTTAGGCCTGTTGAGTGCCGCTTAATATGGATCCTGAAGAGTTGTGAGGTGCGGTTTATGAGTATAGAAGAATTATTGCGTTATCATATATATGTGTGTGATTGTTAGGAAGTAATTTATAGGTAATTCTCTCACTGGGCTTTGTGCTCACCCTTTCCTTTGGGTTGGATCTTTGTATCCAGGTACCACCCCGGCTGATATTCTTGAGTCTAGTACTGCACGAGGAGCTTAGGGTCGTGCATCACCGTCCCACCAGCAGAGCAGAGTCAGAGTTTCCCATATTTTATTCAGGTCCATGTTGTATATTTCATTTTTGGCAAATAGATCTTGTGTACATATGTCCTAGGGCTCACACGGGATAGACAATTGTTGTATGCATCTTCTGACATCTGTATAGTTGTCGTTGGCCAGTTTTGCCTTATATATATTTTGACATCTATACCGCATGTTCTGTGTTCTTTGTTTTCTAATTGCATATTTTGAGTTACGATTTTCTGCATATCAATTTTTTTGTGACGATTCGGAAGACGGCTGCTTCTGGGTCGTGACAATCTGAAAATACGAAAACATAAAATACAATAAGTCTGTATTCCAAAATGTTATTACGGACTCGAATACCCACTCACTGTCCTGTGAGAGTCCAACTCCAGTCCACATAAATATACAACACCATGTGCAACAAGCACAATTATCAATATATAGTTGACAATAGGACTGCTGACAGCCTCGCACTCACCGATCGAAGATGGGACACTCCACACCAGCAGGACCACACCTCAGGAAAGCTCTAACTCCACACTCAACTCATCCCCTGGTGAATGAAACAGTACATGAGGGGTGAGCTACAAGCCCAGTGAGTGACAGGAAATCAAGCACCACAACAAATAATGCAACACTAATGCAATTTCCTTTTTAAGGAAAGGTATGGGTGAAGATCCAACTGATAAGAATGTCACGCAACAATGTGACCTTCCCTCACACTAGAAGGGGATTTTTAGGGAGAAATCATACATTTACTAATAACGTATAGCATTACTGGATAACACAGTACTACAAGTCTATCCGCATTGGGGTATAGATACATTACGATGCCTCACAACATTAGTAGACATAACATACCCGAAGTATTCTCGACGGGTACAAAATGTCATATGACGACGTGACGTCAACTCACCCTCACTTTATCCCCCGAATGGATAACCATAGGCACGCTTGAGAAAACGTTCTCGTTGACGCTGTTAAACATCCAGTAGCCCTCTCCCGGGTAGCCCTCTTGGTGGCGGCCTTCCAATGGCACTACGGCACTATGTAGGAGAACTTCGACGCAAGGTTTCTTCAATGCACGATGATGTAGTGAAGAAGTATTTCACACTCGCAATATCATTTGGTAGCCCTCTCCTAGGTAGTCCTCTCCCTGGTGGTCTTTCGATGGCATGGTGACACCATGTAGGACAGCTTCGACGCTGGGTACCTTTAATGCACAATGATGTAAGGAAGCAACACTCTACGCTTGCAATGCGATCCTTACAGATCAACTACTATTGCTTAATAACTATCGGTAAGCTACGAATTCACTTGAACTCCCACACAAATACATCGCTCCGACACAAGGGAATTACTCATGTCCTCATACCAAATTATGTCGAGGAAGTGGGTCATACATGCACCTAACATAGGTGGGCCTATATTAAATAACACCGAACCAGAAATAAATTCTCCTGAATTCCAGAATGAGCACATCACATGGATGAAGGGCAGTGAACTACGTAGCTAGGAACTAGTAATAATGCATAATGCATGAGCCTTCTAACAGTTATACATATGCCTACCATGGTAGGCCTGATTAACTCAATAGACTTGTAATTATAGCAAGGGACATTCTATCACAATAGAGGCACGTGCACCACATGTCCCATAACATAGCAATCAAGGACTAATATTGAATATAAAGTGCTAAGTCATCCACATGGTTTTACTAAATGAACACGATAGTATTGGGACACGTCCATTAAGTATCTATTGATACAAGATCTATTGAACACAAGGGATTTGGCTACCCAAACATGTGGATAATTAATGCATAAAAAAATTAGCATGATCATCTATAGATTCATCTGGTTGACATGAATAAGTAGAACAATTAATATGACATGCAACATATATAGCTGGATAAGGAACAACCCATATTTATACATGTGTGTATATATATGGATGCAATTGATCAAATGAATACACAAGATATAATGTAAATCATACAAGCATGCATTCTGGATAACATCCCATATTACTAATTAGAAGGGGGTATGAGTGAACACGCGTATAAGCTAGTGCATGCTAAATAATCTACATGCGAACTGGATTCTAAGTAGGAAACATCTCTACTACTTGGTTCGTGCAAAGAGAGAGAGAGAGAATCTTATCATCTCATGAAATTGATCATAGCTTTGTCCCAACAAATATAGAAGCAACTGTTACACCACATGCTTAGATCTACAACAAGGGACTGATAATCCTGATTATCAACTAATGATTAACCACGCTAAATATTTATCAAGATAGAGGTAATGTTATAAAAAGACTACCGAGGGCATGCAACATACTATGTATAATGATATATATAAATGATACAAGCTCATACTAATAAGAAGTGTATGAAAATATGATTATTTACACAAATAACATGATGTAGGCAAGTATTAGGTACAAAACGAGATACCTACGCAAAAAATATGGTTTATATATAATGGAAATATGAGTTATCTAGCATTGCATGATATCAATATAATACAGCTATTTCGCAAGCTATATGTATAACTATAGTGCTCTATGAATACACGGTGCATGAGCACGTGCATTATGCACTCCCTTAGTGGGTTGATCAAACCGCTCACCGAAGACCAGTTCGCCATGTGTTGATTGATTATTTTAAGTTGTTATTAATTATCGCAAGTGCACGGATCGTTACAGAAGTATAGATCTAGCAAACACAGGTCGAACCCATAGAGAATTTTTCAAATAAGATTATTAATCAATTTAACTAATCGAACTAGAAAGAAAGATTGATGAAGTTTTCATTATTATTATTATTATTATTATTATTATTATTATTTAAAGAGAATATTAATATGAAAAGATAACTAGGGTTTTAGAATCCACCATGCAATACCAATTTAGGGATTATATTCAAATATGAAACTCCACCATATAACTCAATCAATATTGACGTTAATCAAATACCAATCGGAAAATAAATATTTAAAATCATATTAATTATTTCATAAGATCAGATTTGAAATCAAAACAACTATCTCAATATTCACTTATTAGGAAGAGAATAAGATATCAAATAGTTAACCAAGCATACCCTATCAAACCCTAAACAAGAGATCCTTGAAGATGATTCTATGATTAAAAACATTGATTTATGAAAACCTAATAGAATGATCTATACCCCTTCCCTTTATAAAATCTACCAACTCAATATTCAACATGTTAAGAAGAGCACAAAATATCATAGAACTCAATCAAAGCATATTTTATCAAATCAAATACAAGAGATTTTTGAAGAAAGTAATAAAAAAATCCACATAAAAGGTTTCAAAAGAGAATTGAATGAGAGATTGATACTCAATAAAACAAACAATATGGAGAATTCAGATCTAAATATAAAATCCTAAACTTGCATTGCATGGTTTCATCTTCAACCCTAGTCGGAGATTTAGCTACTAGAAGACATGATCAAATGAAACAAAAGAAAAATAAAAGACATCATATTATTGAAAAATTCTATAAAATAAAAACATAAAATTAATATTAAAATTCAAATATAATAGAATACAAGAATCAAAATATATGAGATGAAAAGAAAAACAAAAACAAAGCAAAACTCTTGAATCCTTCTTCTCCTTTGATTGTCTTTGTGCCTCCTTGTTTTTTCTATTTATTGATCATTTCATATGTGCTCCTTTTATAGCCTCCAACTCTTGAATCTCAACCATTTATTTATTTATTTGCAATATATTGGATGGTTAAGATTGGCCTCAACCTTCCTCATATGAAGTTTAAATTTAATTTCTGTCATTGGTTTTCTGCAGAATCTTCAGATGGCTTTTTGACCCATAATAAAATGGAATTACGAAATCTGCATGAACTAGTGATTTGTAGATCATGAAATTATCTTTCCAACGCCATATAATGAGCATAAATCCGATACTTGAGGCAAATGTTATGATCAAAACAGTGGGACGGGATTTTGAAGAATATATTTGATTGGATTAATTTTTATTCAATCTTAACTAAATCGTTTTCCATAAGAATTTTCTAGAAACTCTTGATTCTCCTTCATATCTTTAACTGATTTGTAGCATATCTTGTATTGATAATCATCATTTAAGTCAATTACCTATAATAACACATGAATTCTTAATATTAGTTATTATTATATATAAAATAAGGATATAGAAAATTAGATTAAGGGGTTTAAATGTATAATTAATATCCTTATCATGTGTCGAGCGTACAAGAATTGCAAATACAACAAAAGTAAACGGGTAAGCAAAGCGATTGATTAATTCTTAATAAATGGAAGCATAAACACTACCCCCGATGCGGGATATTGTGCGACTCACTCCTATACTTCTAAAATTTACAACCGATGGTGCTCAAATCAAATATGAAGCTTTCTAACACGCATACAAGTCTACTTCATGAAGACACCAACTCTTGATATGGCCTAAAACATATATAATAACTTAAAGGCGCAAACATGTCAAAACTGACACATCTACTGTATACATGTCGGGATCATAATCCATGAAGATATCATAATCTGATTAAGCCTCTAAATGCCTAAAATAAAATATTTTCAAAATTTGGTTACTTCCCATGCGAATCTGGATAGTCCTTACAAATTAGCTTATTAATTACAACATAGATAATGTTATGACACCAAATTTCACATATAGCACTTAGACATATGCATGATCATGGAACATGAAGACCCAAACCTTAGAATATACCTCTAGGTACTAGTTCCACAAAGATCTTAAGAAGACAGAAATCTGTCTTACCACAACACAAAACCATCAGCAACAAAAAAGAGGAAAAACACATACAGCTGCCCCTAAAATAACTAAACAACCACAAAAAACTAAAAAAAGGGGGGAAAGGAGCTCACCAAGAACAAGATGGAAGCAAAAGAGGGGCACCACACCTAGACACACCCTCTCTAAACACCACCCAAGCTCCCAACGCCATCATCACCTCTTCCTCAACCTAAACCACTACTAGTCCACACAAAGGAGAGCAAAAGAGAGAGAGAGAGAGAGAGAGAGAGGAAGGGTTACAAAGGGAGAGGGGGTTACAAACATAGGCACACACACACACACACACGGTACATTGCTTTCCTTTCCTTCTTTTCTTCTTCTCCACTTTCAGTTGCTCAACAAAACACACACGAAGGGGGAAAAGAAGTCCATGAGAGGGAACATGAGAGAGCATGAAAGGGAGAAGGGGAGATCAAGCACAAAACACAAACACAAGCATCCATACCTACCCTTCCTCTTCTTTTCCACTTCTTCTCCTTCTCTTATTCTTTTACTAGCTCAACCAAATTCACACAAAGAGAGGGATCCCGAGAGTGAAAAAAATGAGGGAGGGAGTGAGAAACTCACATTTGGGGGTTTTTAGAGTGAGATGGGAAGGTGATGAAGTTAGGCCTACATTCACCCACACCCATTCATTTTATTTGAGAG
This sequence comes from Acorus gramineus, assembly GCA_030737835.1. Taxonomy (NCBI): domain Eukaryota; kingdom Viridiplantae; phylum Streptophyta; class Magnoliopsida; order Acorales; family Acoraceae; genus Acorus; species Acorus gramineus. The sequence goes on along the minus strand of CM060855.1, from coordinate 19,380,628 downwards.
AGGGGGTGAGGATAAGCTTAACCTCGCCACACCCAACCACTTTTCCTTAAGTGGAGCACCTCATCCACCCACATCCACAAGTATGTTGCTCATCCAAATCTAATAATGGTCAAACCTGAATATCATTCAAAACTGTATAATTTTTAAAAAGATGTCAAAATATGATAAAAATTTTCATGTAAGCCAATGCCAGTACTAGTACAACAGATATGCAATTAAATTTTTGAACTGAGTGCCCAAGCGGTATTTGACCATCTCCAAAAGTGACATTAACTTAACAGACCATAGACCATATATTGTGGGTTGATAATTACCTTCCCAGTGCGCATGAGTACGTGTGGTCTAACGAAGGAGGCTTAAGAATATCCGTCATGCTAGAACGTTCCTAGAGCTAGAGAGCATTTCTGCAGTGTGTGATAATATAGTATACATTGTAATAACATAATGTATATTACACTATCACAAATGTATGAGTGATTGAGATGGGGGAGGGGGGGATCCTCTTGGACTACATGTAGGACTGCAATTGATTAAATGGATTATTGCTCAAAATTCAAAATTGAAAATGAATCATACTAGATAACGTTATATACAAACCCCAAATGACAATTCGCAAAATAGTAAATCTCTACTAATGAGCTATATAATTTAATAAAAAATATATATTGACATTTATCAATAAATCTCTACTGTTGAATACTATTATGTTAAGTTATATGATTTAATAAAAAATGTATATTAACTTGATCAATAGACATGTTTCAACAAATTTAAGATATTTTTTTAATAAATTATATTCTTTATTAGATTATTTATAAAGAATGAGACTACATTTAAAACGATAAAAAGATTGTCCTCGTAACATTTTCCTTTTTCAGAACTATTGTCGAAAGCCATAATCACATGACTCAAAAGATACAACTTTATTATTCATCAACATACTCAAAAACCTTACACACAGCTTCATCCACAAACAAAAGCCAACCCCACACAACAAACTCTAATAAAAGATCCCACAAACCCCCAACACACACACCCTACCATAAAATAAAATAAAAAGGCCAAACCCATATAATCCATTCAAAGCTCAACATTCTTCTTCCCCCCTTCACCCACCTCCCCCACCACTTCACCACCATCCCCACCACCACCACCAATGCTCACAACTCTAGGACCTCTTATCTTCTCTGGAGAGAGCTTCTTGAGCTCCACCTTCAACACCCCATCCTCCAACTTGGCCTTCACAGACTCCAAGTCGACGTTCTCCGGCAACCTGAACTCCCTCCAGAACTTGCCGTAGGCGCGCTCGACGCGGTGCCAATGGTCCCCTTTCTTTTCTTCTTCTTCTTCTTCCCTCTTACGCTCTCCGCTCACTCGGAGTATCCGATTCTCTTCCACTTCTATCTTCAGTTCTTCCTTCTTCATGCCTGCATGCAATTCAATGCAATGCACCCAGTTAGAATGTCGTGTGACTGTGTTTAGTTTTTAGGTTTTGATTTATTTATTTATTTTAATATAAGATCATGGATTTGTTCAGATTTTACACTTTTGAATTCTCCTATTCTGACCAAATAACATCAAACCATTCATTACATAACAACCACATATAGTTATATATAATAACTATAAACGTTCTCGGGGCGAAAGATTTGTATTGAGACATAGATTGTCTGGATTGTCCAGTAGATATCTTTTCTATTTGTTAATTTATATATTTTTCTCTCATTTTGCTCTTGTATGTTTTAGACATTGCCTTTCTTTCACTAATAAGATTAAAAAAAAAAAACCCACGTATATAGTTACATCCAACAAATAAAACACGGTAAAACCATGATATCCAAAGCTCATGAAAATATGAAGATTTTAAGTACTGTAGACAAATTTTTCCGTCCTAATTCCACTCACACACACACACTCACAAATATATCATCGAAGCATATATTTACATTAACGATATATATATATATATATATATATATATATATTATTTTATTAAAAAATAATTATATCTTTTATAAATGTATAATTTATTAAAAAAAATATATTTTATTAAAAAAAAACACGTGTAAAATAAAATTAAAACGAAAACCGAAAAAAACACTGCATATATATTGCATGTAACACTGTTTAAAGATTTGTTAAGGTTAGAAGACTGACCGGGGACGTCGAGCATGATGAGATGGGCATCGGTGGTCTCCTTCCAGTCAACCCTGGCCGGTGAGACCGCCACGTCACCTTCTCTGTCGAAACCGAACCCGAACGGCACCTGCTCCAACGCCCGAAACGGATCCGCAACCTGACCTAAACCACCGCCGACCCGGTCCATGAACGACTGCAGCAGAAGAGACGACCCATCTGACGGTCCAGGAGGGACCGTCACCAGAAAAACAACGGCCCAGATCGTCGCAGCGAGCGTGTTCGGCTTCATCTCGTGTGGGTTTCGGTTGGTGTCGGAGGAGGGGTTTTTAAAGGTGGTTTGCTGTCGGTTCGAGAAGGTTCAGGTTTTGGTGACGTGGCAGGGGGTGGAGAGTGTGAGAGAGGGTTCAAACGAGGGGGTTTTAACGAAGGGTCTAGATTGTTTGGGAGTTTTAGGAGTGTTTGGTTTGACGGTCTTGGATTGTTGTAATTGACTGGGCCGTCATATGGGCCTATTTATAAAAGGAAAACAAAAAGGGACTTGTTACACTCAGATCTATTTTCAGCCCTAATTATAGTTTTATATGTGTCGATAGATTTCTATTGACGCATATGCTCACGTTAACAAATTAAGAATTTTTTATATTTTCTATAAATGTATCCATGCAATTCATTGGAGTATATGCTTATTTTTTAATAAAAACATGTAACTCATTAAATGGGATATACTATTTTAAAAAAATTTAAAACACATGTTACGTCCAGCTCCATTTTTAGCCTCAATTTCAGTTTACATATGTTTTAAATTTTTTAAAAATAGTATACCTCATTTAATGAGGTATATGTTTTCAGGGGCGGATTTATTAGTTGGTTGGGCTGGGCTATAGCCCGGCCCAGTTTTTAAATTTTTTTTTATTATATATGTTGTATTTTATAATAAAATGATTTTATTTTATTCATAAAAACTTTAAATCTAGCATATTAATTTGATTTAATGTAAAAATATCACATAAAATATAACTCACTTATCACGTAGAATAGAATGAATATAAATGGATTCACTAAGCTGGTAGGTCATAAATCTTAGTCATGATCTTAAATAATTTATAATTGATTATATGTTGTTTTGTTGCAAACAAATAATAAAAAAAAAACTAAATCTTATTTTAATTAATATATCAACTCTCTTTAATAAATTAAATCTCAACACACCAAAGTTTATCCAAACAATTTATATCTTTGAATATATAGATAAATTCTAACAATTTCAAATATTATCATAAATTATAAAAGAGAATTTATTGAAAATAATTATGCAAACATCATATATACTCAACGAATTCAGATAACATTTCATTATAAAAGACTTAAGGGACCATACATGTTGGGTCTAGTTATATAGTTGAAAGTTGAGACTGTTGTTTCATGTTTCTATACAAAATAAAATAAAATAAACTCAAATAATAATTTATTATATTTTCTGTATATATCATTGTCATTTTGATTTTACATTGAATAAATTTTTTATCTATTTTAAACATCTGTTTATTTAATTTAATGAAAAGTTAAAAACACTAATTTTTTAAAATATAAGAATAAAACTTAGCCCCTCCCAAAATAATGTCCTGGATCCGCCCCTGTATGCTTTTATAAAAAATGAAGCGTATACTCAAATGAATTTAAAAAAAATGGTATGCTTCATTTAATAAGATACACATTTAATAGTATACCTCATCTAATGGTGACTGTGAAAAATAGAATAGTATTCTCCTTACTTGGACTGGGAGGCAATCCATACAAAGTATCCCAAGGAGGAATGGGGTCCCTAGGTATGGGATCCTTCTCAGTTTGCTCGCCATTCCTACTCCCCCCGTTTGGCTATACGAATTTGTATGTGAAATAATAATGGATCACTAACAAAGGTGGTTAACATATATAACTTGAAGGATATTTACGAATCATGCATGTACATTTTCTCTTATGGTTGCACAACCAATGAGTTATTTTAAGACACAAGAAAATGAAGAATGAGAGAATGCTATGAAAGATAAGATACTTGCCACTGGAAAAAAAATAGTACATGGGAACTAGTGAACTTCGCATCTATCAAAGGTGTGATTGGTGTGAAATGAGCCTTCAAGGTGAAACCCAATGCAAGACTCGTTGCTAACAGGTATGTATAAAAACATAAAAACATAGTATTGATTTCTGTGATATTTTTTTCCCAGTTATTAGATTTGAGACAATTAGAATTATTTTGAAATTAGCAGTTCAAATGAAACTGCACCTGTTTGAGTTTGACATTAAATATACTTTTCTAAATGGTTGCTTGAAAGAAGTGTATGTTGAACATTCGCATGGTGTAATTATTGAAGGGGAAAATGACACGTCTATAAATTGTAGAATGCACTTTATGACCCAAGCAAGTTCCAAGAGTTTGGTATATATTGACTTGACTAGCATGAATAATTATGAAAATAAAAGAAAAAAAATCCAAAAATCAAATTGGGAATCTCATGAGGTTTGGTCAAAAAGATTGAAATCGAATGAGAAAAACTAGTATGAAGTTATGAAAATAAATTAAAAAAAAAGGGGTGCTATTATACCCGGTTTTTTTTTTTTTAGTAAAAACCACAGTCTTATATATCATGTTAAACATCTAGTGAAATATATACCTTAATAGATAATGTATATATCTCATTAATTTTTTTTTGTACTTTTTAAAAATGAATTCATTTAACTTGAAATTGAGCGATATACACTTTTTATTAAAGCATATACCTTATTAGATGATGTTTACTATTTAAAAAAAAATAAAAATATGTGTGATCTGGGTTTTGGTTGGTAAAAATAACTGAATCTAACATTTTTCAATAGTAAATATCTCAAAATAATAAGCTTGTTTTTACCGACCAAAACTCAGGTTAAACATGTTTTTATTTTTTTAAATAGTAAATATCATCTAATCAAGTATATGATTTAACAAAAAGTGTATATCTCTCTATTTCGAATTGAATGAACCCATTTTTAGGAAATATAAAAAAATATTTAAATGAGGTACACACAATGTCTATCGAGGTATATATTTTACTTGATTTTAACAAGGTATATAGGACTGCATTTTGTATGGAGAAAAAAATTGAGTTATTATTTATCTGAGTGTCAGCTCGCTTTTTTGTAGGTGGATCGAACAATCGACCAAGCCTCGGTTTCATTAAAGATTATTTTGCAATTCTAGTTTCAGATTTTGTCAATCGTATCATCTTTAATTCAAAATTTAGCTAGCAACATCAACTGATACTATCTAAGCATCAGTTCAAGACATAGGTAACATTGAAAAACCCTTTTTAAAAATGAGTTTATCACTTAAAGACATTTTTGAAATTAGATTTCATGAAGCATTTATTTGTTAGATTCTTAAAAAACTAGCTCATTTTTATGAGTTCAGGTCCTGTTAGGGCTAGTTTCGGTCAATCCTATCAGTATCAAATTGCACATTATATCAATCAAATTAAACAATCTATGAATCGAACTACACAATCAATTGTTTGGTACACGTTCGACTCTCCTACTGGATACTGATGGTATTTAGTAATTCATGTTTTATCTAATAGCTAACTAGATCTAATAGGAGAGTGGAACATGTTGTAGTTCGGTTAATAGGGTATGCAGTTCGATAGTGACAGGACTGACTGAAGCAGTCCTGACTGGATCCGGACCCCATTTTAATACACATTTCTTCGAAAGCAATGGAAACACGTTTGGATTAAATTTGATTAAAAAAAATCATCCAAACATGTTTCCAAACGTCATTTTTAATCAATCTTACTCGAGAAGATTCCATGACACAATCAAGCATGGATTAACGAAAAATAAAATTTCTTTAAGTGATCCTTCCAAGTTATCAAAAAACTTGCCACATTAGATATGCTTTTGAGCAAATTCTACGTTTACAAAGTGAAAGATTCACAAATGCTGAACTAAACACATTTTCAGGTTAATTTTTTAAATCACCATCTTATATTTCAAGCTGAAAAATCCTACAATTGAAAAAATAACAAAACAATATTTTTTAAAATTGGAGTTTGAAACACAAAATTTTAAAAATATTAATGTTCAAAACCGCATCGAAATGCAACATTAATTAAAATCAAAATCTATAACAACAATCCAGAAAGGCATGAAATTCATATCCACAAAGCATGCATGCCATGCTCAATACGGCGATGGCGACGACATTCAAAATCCACAAAGCATGTCAGCATTTGCAGAGCCCACACAATCAATGGGAGAGATAAAAATCCACAAAATATATTTAGCTGTGGTTCTGTGGCCCTTAGTCTGGTCCCCCACAACCCCATAATTTTCCAATGTAGAAAAAGAAGAAGTCAAAAGAAAGAAAACAAATTAATGGCATGGGCATGGGCCTGGAAAATGACCAGGAAACAACAAATTGCTGCTTTCTGTTTGGCATTTCATGTCAACTTGGACAAGCCTAAGCATCTTTTACCAATATTTGAGGAAGAACAATGTTATATCGATCCATTTTACAGTTTAAAATGTGGACAGGTTATTTTTTAAAGAAAATCATATATACCTCATCTAAATGTGTCTGCAGTTTTATAAAAAGTATATATATATATATTTCAATTAATTGAGTTAAATGTAGCATTTATAGAAAATGTTCTTGTTGAATGTGGTCCTTACAACAATGATGGAATTCACAGGAAGAGGCTAGATGATGGAGATTTGGTAATGTTTCATAACCTATTATCATCTCCTTTCATGTGTATTTAACTTGTATTAACATCAAGTGAATGTGATATATGTGTCCAACAAGGAGCCTATAAAAAAAAAGAGTAAGGATGTCCTCTCCCCATCTGAGTATCAAGGGGGGAGGGTGATTTGTGATGGGAAACGCCTCAAAGGATTCCTAGGAGTTTTGTCTTGTTCTTTACTACTCCTTGTGATGGGAAACTCCTGAATGAGGTTGATCTCCTGCCAATTTTTAGGAGGCCATGAAGTTGGACCTATTGTATTAGTTTTTTTTTTTGCTTGTCTGGTAAAACATGTTTAAGCAGCTTGAGTAAGAATTGACACCTGCATTGGTCTACTTTCTTTCATGATATACACTGCCCATACGCCTATTTGTCATTTGTATGTGCCAAATTTATATACACATTTTTTAAACAATATGTATATCATATCATACTTGTTTTTGGTAAGTAAATGTTTAATTTTATCATCTGATTAAATATTGCCCAATGGATAGGAGTATGACTCAAGCATAGGTAGGACTTCTTCAATCAAAAGGGGTACTTTTGTCAACCTATTAAGATCTGACATTATATATATTTTGTGTATATACTATTTGGATTTTTATATATGCCAAGCTCTAATGATTTTTGAGAGTTCATTATTGTGAGCCCACAAAAATATATCAATGGAAATATGTTTGTGGTCCGCTCAATGTTTAATATGATTGCACAAAAATAAACACTTGAGGAGATGACAAAAAATCTGATATGGATATCCAAAGCAACTCATAACCAGCTTGTTTGTGACCTGAAAATATGGTCCCCCTGTAGCAAAACCCTAAAATTGGCATGGGTATGGATGGATACATCAAACAACAAAACTAATTGGCTTGGAATTGCCTGTCCACTTGACTGAGGAGGCAGCCAAGCTAAACAACTTCCATATATAACTTTCACCTAACCCTATATATGAAAGATCAACATAACTTCATTAAGTTATATACATCCATTTGGAGGCCAATGAGAAATGACAATGAGTACACCTTTATTTCATGAAATATGGTACTTGGTGCACAGAGCTGGCCAGCCATGTCCTTAAGTGGTCCACCAAAAGAGACCATAAATCATTTGAATCAGAAATGACAATGGAGGATGTCCTTGCTTTAATATGATTATGAACCTCTTAGGACAACATTGATGATATCCTTATCAAATTAAAAAATTTGGTACTATTTCATAAATTGTACACCTCAAAAGGAGATGTATCTTTTAAGATCATATTGATAAATTGAATAACAACACAAATTAAAGAGAGAAAAAAATGTGGAAGCTCATATTATTAAAATTTTACACTAATTGAAAATATATTGTTTAACAAAAATGTTAAGCAAGCGATGTCTTGACCATATACTAAAAGAAGAAACATGGATCATGGTGACATCTGAACCTAGGTGAGCTAAGTGGCCGCCTAATTCCCCTATCTAGGAAGGACCCCTAAATCTCTTTCTTTTTTTTTTTTGCTTTATAAATATTTTAATATGGGTACTTATCAATTTTTATTTGATCTAATATATAAGAGGGCTTTTTAGGAGTTCGTCTAGGGTGCGGGTGTAGTCAAGTTCATCTAAAACATGGACCAGAAGATATTTATCACTCATCCACCTTGTTTAGTTTGAACACATTCGTCTTCCCATGATTGAAGTTAATTAATTTGCTAAACATCGGGCACATCATGTTAAATTTCACATGGAACTTGACATTCAAAGGGTGAAGTCCTATAATGTCAATTAACTAATTTTTCGATACAGTCTTAGTCATCAATCAAGTTACATATCATCGACAAAGAAAATCAAATACTTTGATGTTCATTTATCACCAAACACTTATTTTATTGATCATCCATTTTGCATCTTCATTCCCCACATGCTACTTTGTCAATCATAAGATATAAAAAAAATGAATGTATTATGATACATGATCAATCTTTCATTTACAATAAACATGCGAAGTGCAGGTAATATTAAAAAAAAATTACACTGTTTGTGTGGAACCAAACCACCTCTTAACATGCCGGTAGAAGTACTCTCTTTTTAATGTCATTCTTTTTCTTTTTTTTTTAATTGGTAATTGAGAAATATGTATTACCATAAAAATTTATAGAATGTACAAAAGTTAGCAGGTTAATAAAAGGAAGATGCAGAGAAGACAGGGAAGAGTGAACCAGGGTGAGTGAACTAGGTCACCTTGCATCCTGTCAACCCCTTACTTCCACCTTAGTATGCTAGCCAACATAGTACATGAGAAATAACCAAAATTACAGATTAAAGAAATGCCATCAAACAAAATTCTCCAGCTCTGAAGATAAGAGGTGTCTGCTCTAATGCCATAATCAGAAGCTGTCATAATCAAAATGCCATATTGAAATGCTGCCATACTCAAAAAGCCATAGTGAAAATCTCCAATCTCGATAATGCTGAATGAATAATATATAACCTGTTGGGAATTCATTTAATCCACCATCCACCCAAAAAAAAAAAAATAGTGTTTTTTTCTGTTCCAATCAATCCGTCTAGGTCAACTAAATTTGATCGATATTTTATATTTTGGGCAACCAAACTTGGTCAACATTTCAGATTTTGGACGACCGAACTTGGTCGAACAGTGCTTGTAATAAAGTTTATAATTCTTTTTTTTATTAGAAAGCTAATCCTATAACGTGTAATCTCCTTGGATCCTTCATGCCACTCCAAGTCTAAGTTGTAATGTAGGGAGAGTCGATCATTATTCTTAAATGTAGAACACATGAACAATTTTTTACATAAGTGAGGGACAAATTTTTAAAAGCCATATATAAAATTTGTTTGGATCAACCGGTAGGTTTTTCTTTTTTTCAAACAAAGAATCCGCTTAACCATGAATTTAAACGAAGCTTAAAATGATATATATTTGATATTTTTTTATAAAATTTGAATTAATTGAAAATATACCTACTTACATTTTTTTTAGTCCCTAGCTGCTGTTTGGATAAATAAATGAATGTAGAATATGATGGATAAACCAAAAAATTTATTTGTTTAAAAAAAAAGGGTAAATATAGCTATATAAAAAACATATGTAATATATGGACCATATTCGATCAAGTTCGGTCGTCGAAAACCTGAAATAACGATCAAGTTCTGTCGCCCAAAATATGAAATGGTGATCAAGTTTGATAGACCTGGATTAGTGAGAACAACCAAATATCATTTTTTTTTTTTTATGATGGGTCAAGGGAATCAATTGGTGGGGATAGACACGTTCTAACCTGTTTATTATGAGTCATAAATCATGCAAGACATTTATCTATGTTGGTTGGCCAAGTGAAGCTTTTCAGATATTTCTTTAATCACTGCCAACTTGCACATGAGTTCCATTTAGCATCCAAGTTGCAAGTTGGTTCTTTCTGTAAATTGTCAGCGTACATGGATCACAGGTGTTCTTCTTTTGTTAGGTTTTTAGTTCCTCTCCCCAACCAAAAATAAAAATAAAAATATATGAACATGTGTTGTCTTATAGGGAAAGGAAGCAATTTGCAAATATTCATGTCCAGGTGTTTTATTGTTGAGTGTTTTTTACTTGGCGGATGAAAATTGCATTTGACATGGTTCAATTAATGATGATTTCAAATTAGGGGCGTTGTTATACACTATTTTTTTTTCAATTTTAAATGCAATATTATATATCTCATCAATCATCAACGAGATACATACCTCCTTAGGTGAGGTATATATATACTGCATTAATTTTTTTACACTTTTTAAAAATGAATCTATTCATTTTGAAATAAAGTTATATACGTTTTTCATCAAAATATATATTTCACTTAAATGAGGTACACTATTTTAAAAAAAAATTAAAACATTTACAGATTGTCTATGAGACTACATGCATCTGGAGTTGTACCTAACATTATTTCAAAATTAAATACTCCACTAATAATGAAGTTTTCATGAAATCAACATCTATTGTTAAGGAACCAAACAAAAAAATTATAGTAAATAAAAATGCCATCAGATATGATGTCTAGAAATTAGTAAATAAAAACTTATTTACATAAAAAACAACCATTGTAACAGATGTCTTTGAAAACAAAAATTCAATAAATGAAAAAAAAATCAATAGCTTTTGTGTAGAAAAAAATGTTATAAAAATAAAAATGTCAGGTGACACCTGACCATTCATCTTAACTATAATGATAAATATTTAAAAACTATGATTAGTTTAGTAAATATTTCATTTTTATATATATATATATTTGGTAAAAACACCATGCCTTAAACATATATGATATTAGGATATATAAATAAAAACAGTGCCATCCATTTTTTTTTAAAAAATTGTTTATTTTATTTAATAAGATATATATTTATTTATAAAAAAATATTTTAATTAAATCAATGAACTAATTTATAAAAAAATATAAAAAATAGGAGATTAAAAAAAATTATGAGTAACAACAGGGCCTGGATCAATCAAGATTGATTTCAATCAGTCCTGTTAGTATCGAACTACATAATTTTATGAGTTAAACTACACAATATTAATTAAACTGTACAGTTAATTAATAAGATATGTATTTAATAATTAATTATATAATTTGATTTATAAAACTATGTAATTTGATAATGATTAACTGTCTGGAATATGAGTCCTGACTATACCTCGACCAGTAACAACCTTTAATATATGAAAGAAATAAAAAAATAAAAAAAAAAGTAAATGACAATGACACCATTGCCTACCCTTTTGAAAAGCAAATAAAGAAAACAAAAAAATCTCCTCTCACTCTTTATGCTCTCTGCATTTTATAATATATATATATGATATAAAAAAATCCAACTCAAACAACCAATCCCCATGTAAACATAAAATATCCAAATCTCCCCCTCTCTCTATCTCTCTCTATAAGAGGAAAATATCCCAATAAGAAACAAAATCAGGATTTCATCCCAAACAGAGGCTGAAGAAGAGAAGAAAGGAAGAGAAAAGATTGGTGGTCTTTCATCAGCTGAAGGTACTACTTTTTTTTTTTTTTTTTTTAAATTGTTTCATTGGGTTGTCTTTTGTGTTGTTTTCAAGCCCTTCCAATCTTAAATTTTTTTTTATTTTTTTTTTTTGAGCATTTCATTTTGTGAAAAACGCGATTTTTTCATGATTGTAGGAGATAAAAAAAATAAAGTTTGGTTTATGGGGGTTTTTTTTATATTTTTTTTTAAGGGAAAACATGAGTTTTGAGTGTTTTTAGAAGAATGAGATATCAGTTTGGGTAGAAGAATAGGTATGAACATTGTGGAATAGGGGTGAATAAGCTAGCCGCCGTGGAAAAGATAAATGAATATCCCCATGTTATAATATCTCTATTTTATTTCAAATATATATATAATATATGTGTCCTATATTTTCAAAATTGTCATGTGATCGTGTCCCGTGTCCATGTCCTTGTTGTATAGGTGGTTTCCCATGAACAAATTTCTTTGGGGAAATATTCGAGCTACAATATCATGCTCCCAAATGGTTCGCCATTGTGGTACTTGTTAAAATTAAAAATAATATTCCAACCAGCTTTATTTTTAATCATATTCTTATATTACAATATAATAAAAGAAAGCTCACACCGATTGAGATGAGAAATGAGACTAAAAGTTCATGTGCATTTTAACAGCACTTTTTGAAGTATACAACCCACATTGTATTTGCTTGAGCTTTAATTCATTCAATTTTTTTGTTATGATGTTAGAAAGGCAAAAGAGAGAACATCAAGGGAGGAAAAGATGAAGATACAGTGTGATGTGTGTGAGAAAGCAGAGGCAGTTGTCCTCTGTTGTGCTGATGAAGCTGCATTGTGTTGGAGGTGCGATGAGAAAGTTCATGCTGCCAACAAATTGGCAGAGAAGCATCAGAGGGTCCCTCTGCTCATCTCCCCTTCTCAGATTCCTACTTGTGATATTTGCCAGGTATTTCAACAAACACATTTCAGTTTCTCTTTGTTTGTCCTTGTAGGAGTCTTTCACACTTGAAGCTTCTGATCGGTACTTCGATCTACTTCACTAAACCCCCGGTTGGGGTGTGATATAGAGTTATTCACCAATTTGTTGGCTATACCGGGAATCCGGGATACATAACTGATGCAGGACGATTTGACAAGAAAATCAACTATTATTGGGGAATGAACGTTAAAAAAAAAGAAACAATTAATGCTCATAATTAGGAGAATCAAATTTACATTGATTTCTCCGTGATTATGAATCTATTTTGAATATTTTTAGTCACATTTAATTACTTATTAATTGGGTATTAATTTAGGAGCAATATATAATATTTTAAGAGCTATTTTAGTACGTTTTAATGGTGTTTTAGTGGCTCCATTATAGGGATCTGAATTTATGCATTTTCTTTTTCTTTCTTAGGTTTTCTTGCTTTGTAAGTCACATCACCCTATTTAATCATGTCAAGGGGTTGTGCAAATAATCAATTAATAATATTTCGAGTTTTCTAGTTATTTTGAGAGTTGTTTCTTTCATTCATTTTTCCGTCCTACGGAAAGGATTTTACGGAGTCGACGTTGTTCGTCTTCGTCTTGTTTCTCGCAGCGTTTCGCGCTTCCGACTACGTCAATAACAATCCATATAGAGTGAATAAATTTTTGTTTACTTGTCTTTTTTGTTATTTTCATTGGGAAATGTAAAAGTGATCTTTTTATTGTTTGGTTCACCTTGGATAAGAGATGAATAAGGGTTTATAACATTTTGATTCACCTACATAAATTGTTTGTGTTTGAGAATAAGTGTAAGAGAGTGTGTGTGTGTGTGTGATAGATGTGACATATTTTTGGGCTATATGAGTGTGTTAGGTCAGATAATTTTTTAAAAATGACAGAGAAGGATATTTTTATTCATTGGTACAGATAAGCCTTGATAAACAATAATCAGATTCCTACTTGTGATATTTGCCAGGTATTTCAATAAACACATATCAGTTTCTCTTTGTTTGTCTTTGTAGGAGTCTTTCACACTAGGAGCTTCTAATCACTTCAATCTACTTCACTAAATTGACTTGACAAATGTGATTTGCAATTTGAATCTGGGAAACATGGACAATTTAATGCATATGTCATGTCTCTGGCATATATTAATTTAATGCATATGTGATGTCTGGCACATTTACACACACTAGCATTCTAACTTTTTATTCATAATAACTAATATAAGGTTTATACTTACATGAAGATAGATGATGTTAAAATCTTAATGAGGTTGTTATTTATCACTCTGTTGAAGTTTAAGCTTTTTTCTATAGTTTATAGATGCATATTCCATTTTTGAATAATTTTTGTATTATTTATTTGTTTATTATAGTGTATTTTCTATGAACATGTTCTAATTTTTCATGTGTCATTGTGTCCATACCATGTTGTGTCTGTCATCTTTCAATAATAGTTAGAACATGTGAAATGGTTATTGCATTCCTTCATCTTTCCATCTCCTATACACAGATATTTGTCACTATTTTTCTTTTCCTGTTTCAACATAATGTTCAAGTCCTAAATCTTTTCTCTAATGACTGCATTCATTTGCAGGAGAAGCCAGGCTACTTCTTCTGCTTGGAAGACAGGGCCCTTCTTTGCCGACAATGCGATGTCTCCATACACAACGCGACCACTTATTTGACTTCGCATCAGAGATTCATCGTCACGGGCGCAAAAATCGGCTCCAAACAACAACTATCCCTCCCAGAAATTGCCAGCATCAACAGCAGCAGCAATGGTAAAGGCAGCAGCAGCAACAACAACAACCATAAAAACAACCACCCTTTCAGCTCTCCAGCCTCCAATGCATCATCCAGCAGTCACAACCATCAAAATCTCGGGCTCGCGAGCAACGCATCTGCAGTTTTACCTGAAGAGGTGGCTGATTTGAGACCACAGTGGGAGTGGGACCATTTTACGGGGTGGCCCGATTTTGAGTACTCATACGGGGGCAACGGATTTCGGATCGTCTAGGGTTGGAAGCCAATGATGATTGTGATTTCCTGGGGACTTCTTACTTCTCTTTTTTATAGATCTTCTCATCACGGCCATTCCTGCTGGCGCTCCACAACCCGTACTACACCAGAAGATGGAGTGGATCTTCCAGGGGAGGTAATTAGTTATAGATTTTTAGAAAGGGATGGTGTTTCGAGTTCTTTGTATCAGGTTTTCTCATCAATTGTATAATGACTCATTTTATTTTTATTGTTCATCTGTGATGGTAATGGAGTGCAGTGATTTGGTTCCATTCCCTTGTTTTTTTTTTTCCTTCTAAAAATAGACATGAAAATAAGTTCAATTAAGACCCTGGCTAATGAAAGAATTTGGTGCTCTAAAGGGTGCTTGTGAAACAACAATTAATAGTGATTCATTTCCAGGTCACTGTTGATACATAATAATCATTGCACACACTCAAAAAAAAAAAAAATTGTACCATATACAAAAACCAATAGAATTGAAAAAACAAATGACAAAGCCAAGACTTATAAAATATACCCTATAAACACTATAAAGGGCTAGCAACAAGTGAAACAAAGAAAAAGACATGCTAACCAGTAACCACAAATTTTTTAAAAAACATGTCTACCTACATGCATATCTAGTTAATGGATATAATATATATGCTTTGATGTGAAGCACATCATTTATAAAGTAAGGGCTATCTATCATTCCCTACAAATGATGTCCATGACATATTACAAATGTCCCTAGATCTCCATACCCAATTTTCTGTAGGACTAAAGTTGAAGTTTCTTTTAAAAAACTTATTCACAAATTCCTCTTCAGATCGCTCCCTCACCCAAAACTGATAATCCACTTCAACCATTGTTGAGGTTCCATCCAGCACACACACTTCAAGAACAGCCCGAAACTCAGCATCTCCTGCGCGCACCATTGAGCCACATTGTGGAAGGCCTGGCCATGGACATAGAATGCTTGAGACATTATTTTTTCAAGGAGTGACAAGTTCTGACAGTCTGATCTCTTAAGTTCTAAATAAACATTGGCCTTCCTGCTTGGCTTTCTGAACTCCATAACTCTCACAAGAGGACCAGTGAGCCTCAAGTCGATCCTCCATTTTTGGATATCGAGCTCGAGCCCATTTCATAACAATATCATAAGCCTCGTCTTCTGTCATAGTAAAGTCATTGCTGCAAATCACTCCCTCAAAAGAAGAGAAGGGTAGATGATCTACCTCTTCGTGGAGTTATATTACATTCTCCTTGTATCAAGACCGAAGGAATTTTTGGGAAGCATTGACTATCGGTTTTATTGCTTTGGATGCTGACACATTTGAAAAGAACTCTATACAATATGATGCAGTATCCAAATTCATGTCCAACTTATGTAGTAAATACTTACAATGTCGAACACAGGAAGGAACATCATACTTGTCAGCAACCATCAATATACTGAGTAAAGTAGGGATTGATGCAACCATCTCTGACAAGAAATTCTTGCCATATATGAATTTTAGTAGTTCCATTATCGCATCTTTCTCCGAGGCATCGATTCTTGAGATTGTATCATTTTGTTTGTTGGTTTCCATCATGTCATTTGAGAACAACTTCAGAAAGAAAGGACTCACCCCTGATAAGATCGCAGAATTGACATGAATGCGTTCTATCGTACTATCATTTCTCTCCTGTATAAATGTTTATTAGCTGGAGTTGACGATCAGAGAAGCTGAGATTGTTGAAAGCAAAATCAAAGTTGTAATTGCAGTTGCTCGCATTAGCATTTGATATTAATGGTTTGCTCTCCTGCAATGTAAGTTCAGAATAATCAGAAAACTTATATGCGAAATTAACTTCGATTCACAGTTTTGTGCACTCACACATACATGTGCATCATATCAATGTCTTGAACTTAGATAATTAAATTAATAGGTTTGAAATTGAAATTTTTTTGTCATTTCCAATGCAATTCAAGAAACCCCAGTTCATACAAGGTGAAATATCTTAACATAATGTAGATGAATGCCCATAAACAAGATTGATGAAAGAAATTTGTCCATAAGAATATACTGTATTTTCTTCCTCTACTCAAATCCAACTACAAACATGAAAAGAAATTACACCATGAAAGTGTCATACTCTACTCGAATGATTAGTTACAGTGATATTATAATTCACTGTAATTGAAGAATATATTCAACCCATGAAACTATAAAGATGTCTAAGCATTTTCTAGAGAGAGGTCTCCAAAATTTTAAAGAGAGAGAGAGAGAGAGAGACTCTTACTGAATCAGTTTGGCTCATATTGGCTTTATAATTTCACCTCTTTTTCAGTTTCTTAGTATAAGTCACGCTAACCTGCGTACACAAAAGAAAAAATGAGTTATTTTTTTCTATAAAGCCAAGAAAAGGGCAAGTTAATATACTAATATATTACACACATATCCATGACAAGGGGAAAAGAAACCAAATAATAAATAAATGGAACAAAATATAAATGAGTTATGTTACATTCAATCTCTTCACAGTCCACAATGTAGACATATGTGTCACGTTATCCCCTTTTACTCACTGTATCAAGGTATATACATTGTTAAAAAAAAATTATATTTCTATAAATGATATCATGAAAATTATATACCTTATTAGATAAGATATATGATTAAAAAAAAATGTGTGGTGAGCGTTTTGAAATTATAAAACGGATAGAGTGTAACATTTTCCACAATAAATATAAACTTAATCTAATAAATTGAATCACTAATGGCCTAATTTTTTTGTTCATTCTTGCTTATCTGGCCTAATGTTTGAGCCCTTGAATCTAAAGGATATTCACATTTACATAAATGCATTATCTCATGAAGATATAAGCCCCCTCAATTAGGGGTGGTAAACGAGCCGAATGAACTGAGCTTTGATCTGTTCAGACTCGACTTGTTTAGTATCAGGCTCGGCTCGGCTCGGAAACGAGCTTCATTACGTGTTCAAGCTCAGCTCGTTGGGCTCGTGAAAAACTCGATTGAAACTCAGCTCAGTTCGTTTGTTAAACAAGTGAAACCGAAGATCGAATCAAGGCTCGGTTCGGGCTCGTTTAGCTAAAAAAAACCTTGTTTAGCATTTAATAAGTCACATTTCACAAATCACGACACCTTATACATGTGAAAGTGACATAAGCTCAGACTCGGTTCAGGCTTGGCTCGTTTACAAACCGATTTTTAAAAATTGTTCAAACTTGGCTCGTTTATCTAATTGAATGAGCCTGAACGAGCTTTAATCGAGCCGAGCCCAAGCTGCTCGGCTCGTTTACCAGCTCTACCCTCAATTGTTTAGCTCGAAGTGTGCCAAATAGGTAAGCCTGTCAATTGAACGGATACGGATCGGATATGCTAATATCTATATCCTAACTTTCGGGTTCGGATGCGAATATTAATTTTTGGATTCGGATCCCTTCGGATACGGATATTTTTTGGATAATTGACATGTTTGAATATTAACATTAAATAAACAACACATTGAGAGAGAGGATCGGGTGGAGTAGACCCGACGAGATCTGCCGAGAAGCTTAACGTTTGACCGCTGGCCCGATGGCAGCGCCGGTGGTCCTGCTGGATGGAAGGGCCACCTCCCCTGCTTCTCCCCCTCCACGGAAACTCCTTCCTCCTCGGGGCGGCAAGAAAGCATTTTTAATGCTTTTAATATGAAGTCCAATGCAACTAAGATCTCTCCTGTTATTGTTCCTCCCCCTTCCCCATCCACATTCGTCTCCCAAGACCCAACATCATCCCTCCGCAAAAACCCTCATTTCGAACAAACTGGCAAAACCCCCAATTCAAGATTCAACCAAAACCACCACCATCACCTCCGCAGCAGCCAACATCTCGCCATCCCCTGCTCCACCTGTTCCTCCCCATTCTAAGGTGTCTTTCCCAGTACTGCATTCCACGGGAGGCTCTGTCCGCAAGCAAAGAAGGCCAGTGGCAGTACTTCTTCCATCATCCTCCCAGCAGATAAAAAGCTGGGGCTCCCTCTTTCAGCGGGAATCATCCCAACAAAAAACTAGCTCGCTGAGGTACATTGAACCGACGATCGTTGGAACGCACACGGTGGCGTCACTCAATCCGGAAGCCTACGCAAAGAATATCAAGCAATGGGATCATGCTGCAGTAGGCTATGTCTTTGGTAAGCTTCCTGTCTATATCCCCTTCTTGCAATTCTTGAGGAAATTATGGAAGCCTAAGGGGGAATTTCAGCTTCTCCTACATGGGAATGGTTTCTTCACTGTTAAATTTGACCTAGCTGAAGATCTTAGGCATGTTTTGGAGGGCGGTCCGTGGACTATGGACCATCGCCCTTTCATCCTTCGCAAATGGACTCCAGACGTGCGAATGGAACAAGAAAGATTGAGTAGCATCCCCTTTGGATACGTTTACCCAATCTCCCCCTCCATCTCTGAGAAGAGGATTGTTTGAGCCGCATTGGCAGTACAATCGGGGTGCCGCTATATGCCGATACAGCAACGTTAAGGTGTAGCAGAGCCTCCTATGCTTGGATTTGTGTGGAGGTCCAGGCAAAGATAACCCTCCCAGACTCAGTATTAGTTGACATTTGCTCCAGGCCGCAGGGAATCATTCAAAGTTGATTATGATTGGAAGCCAATGGCATGCAAGTTTTGCCAAACTTTCGGCCATGATGAAGCTTGTTGTATAATGAAGCCAGCCATGGAGATCACAAGCTCAGCAAAACAAGGTAAAGCACCCAGTGATGCTGCTCTATCTAAGGGAAAGGAAAAAATGATCGGAACTTGGCAAGAAGTCCGAAAAGCTAACACCTCAAAGAACACAAACTCATGTCTGATGCAATAAAAGCAAATGCTCCTTCCTCAAAACGGGGGGAAAAATCTGTAGCTCAATCAAACAAATTCAGACTTCTCCAAGAACAGGCTCCGCCTGAAGCTCTGGCCCATCATGAACAGGGTAGTGAATCAGTCACAATTGATATAGAAAAGGAGCAAATGATACAAGAGCAGGCTCAATGTATCGAGCAAGATGGGGATTTGCAGGAGCAAATGGTGCAAGTGCAAGATCCATCTACTGAGCAAGATCAACTCAATGAATTAACCTAGCAGGAAATTATTATGGAGACATCTCAGCCCACAATGCTCGATGTCCACCCCACTTTGGACCTCTCTGCGGATGGGTCTGGAGGCCCTCTACAAGAACAACTCGTTGAGGATCTTACTCCATTGGACAAGCTAGCTCACCATCCCAACTCACCCATCAGCAAATCATAAGGGGATGCTAAAGCACCGTTACAGATAGGGCACATTGGAAAGCCACCTTTAACAACTCAATCAGTTCATCTAAGCAAGAAGGAAAGAAAGAAACTTCAGCAGCTTCAGATTCTTGAGGCTCACACTTCTTTGCTCCATGCAACAGATTCTCAACCCAAATTCAGTGGTGACGGAAGCACCCAAAGGATCTCCACTCGAAGCCATACCCCTAAGGATGGGGCTAACTCCTCTTAATTGTTGTTATGGTTAGTCTCTTCTGGAATGTTTGAGGTTTGAACCACAAAGACAAGCAGCTCGATGTAAAGCAAGTTCTACGAAGAGAACATTGTTCTTTCTTCAACCTTAGTGATACAAAATTGGACTCCTTAGCTCAGCAGCAGTTTTGCTCTCGAATCTGTCCTTCTTTCTCCTCCACCTTTGCTCCTCATAGCCGAATAGGGATTTTTTGGCTTCCAGAACACTTGGAGATAAATATTATTG
The DNA here is from genome assembly GCA_030737835.1 of Acorus gramineus. NCBI lineage: Eukaryota > Viridiplantae > Streptophyta > Magnoliopsida > Acorales > Acoraceae > Acorus > Acorus gramineus. The sequence continues at coordinate 19,359,943 of CM060855.1, read as the reverse complement.
AGATCTCTGAGCAGCATATCCACTGTTTAATCCATCCCAAATCCTTACCAAGACCACCCCACTACTTTCTCACCGTTATATATGCTTCAAATACTTACTCGGCCAGATTGAACCTTTGGAATTCTCTTGTCCTAATCTCCTCCACAATGACTGCTAGCTGGTGCGTGGGAGGCAATTTTAACGAGGTTCGTTTTGGGTATGAAAAGGTTGGGGGCAGTCCCATTCACTCTAGACAAGTGAGGAAATTCAACAATTGTGTCCTCCAATGTTCTCTAGAAGATTTGAAGTCTGTAGGGCATACACTATCTTGGTGCAACCAGCAAGAAAATCGAATCTCCTGCCGTCTTGATCCTGTTCTTGTCAACCCACAATATTTTTGAGAGTATCCTCACGCGATTCTGCACTATCTCACTCCGGGTCCATCTGACCATGCTCTTCTTTGATTGCAGTCTATTCCTGCTGTACCCTCTGACCCAAGACCATTTCGCTACTTTGAAATGTGGGAATCTCATCTAGACTTTCAATCGGTCGTGGAGCATGCTTGGCACTCAAACGAGTTGGGATCTCCCTTGTTCCGATTAGTCAAAAAGCTGTCTAATGTCAAATTTGAACTCAAGCAATGGAACAAAAATGTCTTTGGACAAGTTCAACACCACTTGATCCACCACAGGCAACTTTTGGAAAGGCAACAATCTCTTCTTCACGCGGACCCTCTAAACGAGACATTAATTGGGGCAGAGAGGCAGGCAAGGGTCAACTATAGAGCTTCCCTCCAGGCTGAAGAGAGTTTCCTAAGACAAAAGTCTCAGCAACAATGGCTCGAACTGGGAGATAGAAACTCCAAATTCTTCTATGCGTCCATTAAAGCTCGTTCCTCTCGCAACACCATCAGCTGCCTTCGTGCTTTAGATGGTTCTTTATACACTCATCCGGATGAGATAAAGGAGTCTATTGTTTCATACTATTCTCGTCTTCTGAACCGTGACACTGGTACTCCCATGAAATTCCCTAGTGCAGTTACTCAATCACAAAATGCAAAGTTGATAGACACTATTACATCAGAGGAGGTCAAAACAAGCAGTCTTCAACCTGAAGTCACTCAGTTCCCCTGGCTCGGATGGCTTCCCTGCGCACTTTTTCAACGGTTCTGGCCTTTGATCCATCATGATCTCATCCAAGCAGTTCATCACTTCTTTAAGCATGGCCATCTTCTCAAGCAGATAAGCCATTCTTTCATTGCCCTGGTGCCTAAATCAGCCTCTACCGAATCTCTTGATGGCTACCGTCCCATTTCACTTTGCAACACCCTATACAAGATCCTCACAAAGATCATGGCTTCCAGGCTTCAAGAAGTTCTTCCACAGACAGTCAATGTGAACCAACCTACATTTATAAAAGGGAGAAGCATTCATCATAATATTCTATTAGCACATGAATTGGTGAACTATCTTAACAAAGGAGGGAAATCCAGGGCTTGTGTAAAAATTGATCTCAGGAAAGCATTCGATAGTGTGCGTTGTCAATTTCTCCAAGAGGTTCTAAGAGGCTTCCAGTTCTCGGAGTCCTGGATCCAATGGTGCATGGAGTGTGTGACATCTCCCAAATATTCAATTTTAATTAATGGCTCTCCGGCTGGTTTCTTCTCCGCCTCGTGTGGTCTCCATCAAAGGGATCCTCTTTCCCCTTTGTTATTTACTTTGGTGATGGAATCTTTTTCAGTCTCTCTTAATCTTCTTTGTGCTGATGGACAAATTGGATCGCATCTAAATGGTCCTCTTAATATATCTCATCTTAGCTTTGCAATTATCTTCTCCTCTTTGTTGAGGCATCTTCCTCCTCTGCACGGTCTCTTAAGTATCTTTTTGAAGACTTCTACTTTGTCTCTGGCCTACAACTTAATACATCAAAAAGCCAGGTGTTCACCAACTGTTCGAACTTGGACATCAATCGGTATTTGGGGATCCCGCAGCACCACCTTCCTGTACGGTATCTTGGTATGCCACTATTCACAGGTGCTTTAACTCATAGTCTCTGTCAACCCCTTATCGAAGAGATCCGTGCTAGAGTCCAATCATGGACGGGAAAAACTCTTTCCATCGCCGGAAGGCTGGAACTTATTCGCTCTGTTTTATGCTCTTTCCACATCTACTGGTCTGCTGCTTTCACCCTTCCACAGAAAACCATAAAAGAGATCGAGAAATTGATTCGTACTTTTCTATGGCAAGGATGCTCCCCAACCAAAAAGCTTCATCACTTTAATTGGTTGACTGTTTGCAAACTCTTTGATGAAGGCGGTCTGGGCATACGAAGACTCAAAGACTGGAACACCGGTGCTCAAGGTGTGAGATTTTGGGACCTAGCGAGTAACAACACCTCTCTTTGGTCGACTTGGGTTAAAAGGAGGTATATAAAAACATCCAATATATGGTCCCATACCCCTCCAATGAGTTCCACTAATGCTTGGAAGCGAATAATGCACACAAAAACCTGGATAACGGGTTTTGTACGTTATGTCATCTTTGAAGGAAAGTCTATCAATGTCTGGTATGATCCATGGCTAAATGGCAAAGGACTAAGAGCAGCTCTGGGAAGAGATTTGCTTATATGGGGTCCTCCCCTTTCCACCAATCTGAGTGTCCTAATTCAAAATGGCAAATGGACCAAACCAACTCGTTGGCACTCAACACTTGACTCTCTTTGGGATGAAATACAACAGTTGGAAGTTGGAGGATCTGGCCCGGACATCTTGATATGGCCGCTCAGCCGTTCTGGTATTCTCAATTTTCAAGAAGCCTGGAGGGTGCAGAGAGACATATCCAACTCCAAACCTTGGGCAGACCTCATCTGGCAACCAATGCAATCACAAAGGCACAGCTTCTGCTCCTGGCAATTCTTCCATGATAAGCTGCCTACCAGGGACAGATTGCTGTGAAAAAGTTTGGTACAAGTAACAGATTGTCTTCTTTGCCACTCGAATTTAGAAAGCTTCGACCATTTGGCCCTTTAATGTCCTTTCTCCAGGTTTATCTGGACTGTTTTATTCAGAGACCTGAAAATCCGACAGAGACTTCCCCACTCTCTCTTACAATTCCCTGCATGGATAAAGAGTCTTTCCCTTGACCCGGTGTCTAATTCATTGGCTTTAGCTCTTATCACTAGCACCCTTTGGTCCATTTGGTAAGAATGGAATGCTCGCATCTTCAAGGGTAATCTTACACAAAAAAGTCGGATTGTACAGCACATAAAAGGGATCATTAATCTGAGATTCAAAACGATCAAGCTGAAGTCAATTCTTACACCTGACATTGTACAAATAGCTAAATCCTTTGGAGTGGTAGTTATAGAGCAAATCAAATCATCTTGCTTAGTCTCATGAACTCCTCCACCCCCCAACTGGATAAAAGTTAATTCAGATGGCTCTCTTGCTGTAGACCGAGGTGGTTATGGTGCTCTTCTCAGGGACAGCGCCTCGAACTTCATTGTTGGCATTGCTGGTAGATCATCACTTCCTTCTATAAATCTTCTTGAACTCCAAGGTATAGTGGCGGGTCTCTCCTTAGGCATACATCGAGAATTCAAACGAATTTGGTTTGAAACAGACTCCACAACAGTACTAGCATGGATAAGAGGAAAGGGCACCCTCCCATGGACAGCTTTCAAGCTGATGAGAAAGTTCTCTCTTGAGGTTCGCAGGCTAGAAGAGTGGAAGATCTCTCACATTTTTCGTGAAGGAAACTGCCCGGCGGACATCCTAGCTTCCCGATGCCAAACAATGGGGGAACAGTTTGTTCTTCCTCATCAAACAAGGGGGGAGTTGGAGGCAACCCTACTCCTAGACAGAGTTGGTACTTCATACCAGCGGACAAAGTAGATGGCATCTTTGGACTTTGGCATATTCACTATGGCATCTTTTCTCTATGGATATTTGAATTTGGCAGATATTAAGTATGGAAGTCTTTTGGACAGCCTCAGCTCAGGGCATTAAAGATGGCACCTCCCAATCTTAGAGGTGACTTCTTTTGGTCTAGGCATTACTTTTTACTGTAATCTTGTTATTATACTCTGTTGACTAAAATATTAAGGTGGATGTAAGGGGCGGATAGGATGCAGGGTGACTTGGTTCATCCTTTCCTCTGTCTTCCCACTATATTCTCCTTACTAATCTGCTAACCTTTGCACATTATGTACATTTTTTTCATAGCAATACAAAGTTCTCAATTATCAACCAAAAAAAAAAAAAAACATTAATTTGGATAATCAATTGATATTTTAGAGAGACATTAAAATTAAAATTGACATTTTAAGGCTACTATCTCATTTAGATATCATACATTAAAAATTTAACAGTATTATAAGATATTATAATATATTATCATTGTGATTAATCATACAAGATCACAATATGGGCAATATATAATACGAATATATATATTTTTATAATATATATCGGATACTGATATATTTCGGATCGGATAGACTGATATCCATATCCGCACTCCGGACCTTCGAATATGGGATATTTCTGATTTTTCAGATACGGATTCGGATTTTTTTGGATAATTGACAAGCTTACAAATAGGGCCAATAAATGTGGAATAGCAAAAAATATTGTTTTTTTAGCTAAAAAAAGTCCTAATAACAATTACAACAGGATTTGAACAGTTTATTTATACCTTATACATCCTAAAATATACTACATAAAAATAATGATAATGTAACAAAGAAAATGTAGCCAAACAAAAATTGTTCGTCATTATTATCTATCCTAGAATATCAATATATCTCCACATCACAAATTATTAGAATATCAATTTTTCCAAACAAAAAAATATATTTAAAATATGAGGAGAAGAAGAACTCGAATAAATAAGAACTTGAGAGCCTTCATTGATTAGTAGCCTAAAGAGAATGTCACAAATTATTTTAACACAAGTTTTAACCTAAAAAACACTTTATAAAATTCATCAATAACAATACTTCCAAATCTAAATCAGTCTAAACATCATCAAAATTATAAACATTATAAACAACACAATCATCAATTCAAAAATATATTTCTCTATGTGAAGATGTACATCATGTGAAATCTCTCAAAATAAGAGTTAATAAATAGAAATTATATTTTCTTCTAATGATGATAATCAACAAAAAACTGAAAAACCTTGAATTAAAAAAATGCAAATAGAGATTCATTGAGAAACGATTTTATTGTTCTTTCGTCTCTGTTTCCAGAGTTTATTTTCCAATTTATTATTATGTTTTGTTTCAATATATATAGAACATAAAAATATATAATATATATAATAATAATTTGATGTTCTGATTAGATACTGAATATCTAAGATACTTGGGTCCCGAAAATAAACATCATCACATATATTTAATTGTTTAACACCCCAATTATGAAACATTCATTAATAATAAATATTTTTTAAATTTGTGAATTAATTTTGTTATTATTTTTTGTATATATAAATACCCCATTAAGAGTTAAATTGTAACACATTAAAAAAATCCTTATAAAATCAAGGGCGGAACTAGGATTTTATATTGGGAGCGGCTGAGATGAACTCCAAATCTAATAAACAATTTAAATTTTATATAAATCAAACGAATTTATACTTCATTTCTAGTAAATTTTGTCATAGATATGTAAAAATATAAAAATAGACAAAAGATTAAGTTTTTTCATAAATATGTTATTGAAATTGTATTTACGATCCTTTAAAAAATATAAATCATCTTTTATCCAATCTAAGTCAATATTTTCAGCAAAATAAAATTTCAATGTAAATAATTATAGAATCTACAAAAAAATCATCTTTCATCTCAGTGTGAAGTGTTGTAACAAATTTCATAATTGAAAAAATACAATTGATCTCAATATATCTAGGCTGGTAAAGATAAAAAAAAAAAAAATCATTCTAACAAAGATTTAAAAATTTTACAACCATATTTTTGTAGAAAAAATCTGAAAACTATGATATAATTGGTAATAAGGGAGAATTCGTTTCTATATTATTGTATAAGAAATATGTATTTAACCCTGTGATCGATAGAAATTAAATTACATCTCTTTAATGCAAAGTAAGTGATGACTGCCTATATAGGTGGTGTAATGGGCAAATAATGGCAAAATTAATTAGCCTATACAAGGCAATAATCAACTGTGTACAAACTGGTGTGATGGAGGATAATCAGTTATGATTAGGAGTAGTAATTAGGAGTGATTATGGTTGAATAATGGTGAGAATAATCACAGCCTACCAAAATTAAAAAAAAATTTGGAGGGGGGGGGGCTACAGCCCGGCCAAGCCGAGCTGTAGCTCCGCCCCTATAGCTCCGCCCCTATATAAAATTATTGTTAGACATTCTAAACTTTATAAAGTTTTTTGAGGCACTTATATAAGTTTTAAATTTATACAAACAAATCCTTATGCATGACATTTATAAAATAGAAATAAAAAAAATTTTGAAATAACTTTAAAAATTAGAAAAAAAATCCAAAAAATCTTGTAAATTTATGAATGACAATTTTAACATTTTGATAGCATACTTAAAAATTTTAACAAAAATTCCTTATATTGATATTATTTTTTAATTAGTTAATGATTATGAAAAGTTTTAAACATGATGAGAGAGAGTTTAAAAATTATATAAAAGTATGTTAGACTTTTTAGTTCCGAAAATTGAGAAATGAAACTTTTTTATATATAGTTTTAAAAGTGGCTCATTTTGGTATTTTCAACTTTTAGAAATTTTTTTTTTTTTTTGTATTTTTCCTTTAAATAAAATACCAGGAAACAAAATCTTCTCACAGAGAGAGAGAGAATGGAGGGGTTGTGAGGACATGTTCGGGGATTTAGAGTTTCTTTGGCTTCTGTTTCACGAGAGGCTCTTGACTAAAGCTTATAGGGCATAGTGCCATAGTGATGGTGCTATGGAGACAACCTTCCATTTGTTATGTAGTGTCCACTCATGAAGGAAGTTTGGTTTCTCTGGGACTTTGCTTCCTTGGATCAGTTATGGGAGGCCGAGCTGGCTCTTTGTAGACGTGGTGGTGATCGAAGTATGGTAAAATAAACCCTGATAAAGTGGTATATGGATTCTAATCAACCCCTAAAATTAAAGTTATCCTAGGTTATTCCACCTAAAGAATATGTGGGTCCACCATCAAATCAATTGTCATCACCTCTTATAAATCACCTGTCAAATCAACTATCATTACTTTTTTACCTTTTATAAATTTTTATCCATACTTTATTCACATTTTACTCAAACAACAAAACATTTATTCTTACGTTTATCAATAAGAATAATTCAAAACACAACCAAACACAAAATTACTTTATCCTTATTTATACTCACTTATGCTTGGATAAATGTATACCCTAGAATAAAATATATCCCCGTTCCAAACGGGGGCTTAGCATCTCTTGAGGTTGTTCTTTTGGTCCAAGCAGGCCCCTCCTTATGGGGTCTGGTTTTTTGTTTTTCTTGGATGAAGATGGATGCTAATCTCTTTAGCACCCTTTTGCATTCTTTTCTTTTTAAGCTGGCTTGTACTTCTTTCTTCATTTAATAAAAAGAAACAGCTAGCCTACAACTTCATTTTCAAAAAACGAATTACACATATGCTTATGTGATTTTGTTCTTTCACAAATTTTTATGTTTGTATATGTATTGTGACATTAATGTATGGAAAGTGGAAACGGATTTGGTTTATTATTAGTTATTAAAAGGAGTTTTGAATCTAACAAAGAAGTACTTTTATAACAATATAAATTTTAAAAGTTCATTAAGTTAAAAACTCTTTTTGTAATCATGCATGGAGGGTAAGGTCTACGTTTGAATTTGTTAGGATTTATTTGCTGAGATTTAAAAGCTAAATTAAAATAATAATAAAATTGTTGGATTGCTTTAATTTAATTATATAATAAGGTCAGAGTTGTTAATGACGCGGATATTAAAACAGACTCGTATAATTCATATTTTTATAAAATTAATTAAATTGTACAAAACTATAAAGTGTTAATATTAGAAATTATATTGTAGTTAATTCAAAGATTTTTAAATTTTAAATCCGATTTTAAATTTCTCATTCATACAATTTAGGATCCAAAAATAGCAATCTTATCTCCAATCAAATCACTTGTGATTCACCCTAATTAAGTACAATGGTTTAATTTAGGGAAAAATCCATATAACCCCCTCCAAACAGTCTAGTATCCATATAACCTTCTATAAACATATATATGTAAATCCAAGTAACCTTCTAGATTAAAAATTCTATAATGAAAACGTAATATACTATTAACCCTCTACAATGTTAAAATAATTCAGAAAGCCCCCTACAAATGCGTCCTGTGTTTGAACATTGTGACATTCAACACGGTTCTCAACACCCTTTGTGAGTTGCACCGCATCATTAGTGCCCTCCAACTATTCCAAAGATTCGAACCAGTGGTTGGTTTACTTGACTGGCAGAAGGGGCTATTTGAATTTACATATTATTAATTATATAGAGTTATATGGATATTGAGTACTTTAGAGGTCGTTACATGGATTTTTTCCTTTGAATAAATTAGCTTAAAAAGAAACTCGATTTAAACTCACTTTATGTGTTTTTTAAAAAAGCATATTTTTTGTATTAAAGGTTGTAATAAACTTTTTAATTAAGCATCCTTTTGTGTAGACGTTTGAAAACACGTTTGTGTTTTTCACTCTTTTAAAAAAACAAAATCATGCTCAAACACGTTTCCAAATACTACCTAAATCTAGTTCAATTATGTATGATATTTTGTCACATCATCCTGAATCTGAATCATCAATACTTTCTAAAAGGCACCACGTAGTCATGAAGGAAACCTCGTAAAATATTCCTCTACACAATACGTCTCGAAGAATATTATCTGAAATAGAATATCCCGCTCAGTAGAAATGATTACGTTTATTTGTCTTCTTCCTCCATAAAAGCGAGGGTTCTCCATGAAACCACAGAATATCATTCAATCTCCATCAACACATTACTCTCTAAGGAAAGCCATATTTACTAACTGGAGCGTAATAGTTTCTTTGACATGCACCATACTGGTGTCAAGAGGTTTCCTTGTCACCACCCGCCAAATAAGCTCAGCCCGGTCAACATTGATTGAAGGGATTCACAACCCTTAATGGCGAATTAAGATATTTTTCATATTGGATAGATTAATATCTGGCTCCGCACCTCAGATCGAATATCAGACAATTTTTTATTTTCATATACAGATTCGGATCGAAAACAGATATTTACAACTATTTCAAATAACTGACAAGTTTTACGACCATGTGGGAACGGTATATGAAAGATTCCACACCAGCTTAAGAATCAGACCCAGCAAGCAATGGGAAACCACCAGGATCTGATACACAAAATGCACTTTTCCTGTTTCTTAAACTTCAATACAGCCTTTGTCTAGCACTTGTATCTTCTTTATGCAGTGTATGCAAGCACTAGACAAAATGCTATAAATGAAAAAAAAATTATGCGAATCCTAACATATATGCTTGAAAATCAATTTACCCAAGGCATTTGACATTTTTATATAAATTTCTACAAAGTAAAAAAAATGGCCTTGCTAATTTGAAAGATAGATAGTTCACTTTGAAGGTCTTCAAATCTTGAACTTGGGCTTCAAATTAAGCATTCAACTTGGATTTCCCATTAAGGAAAAATTCAACCAATGAACCCAAAATTTATATGGATTGACTCAAGACAAGTGTGATATTTTTTTTTTAATGGAATTAGTCAACAATAAATATATTTAGACTAATATGCTTCAGCACCACCTGACTCACCCTTTCTTCAGAAAATCACAAATTTTTTTGTTTGTGTGAACATGTAATTGGAGCTTGATTTGTAGGAATACGAAGATATGGATATCAGTTTGAGTAGTTGATTGTAGAAATAAAACCATCAAACCATACATAATACATCATATAAAATCTCAACTAAGGATCAAAGAACTCGGAATGTCATCAAGCATATCAAAAAAACATTACATTCATCCTACAGCATCCAACATTCCATTCTAAACCGTTCCTTTTGGTATTGAATGAAGTACTACAGTTTTCAGAAACTCATAACATGCAATCAAATTCAAAATAAAAAATCTTCCAAATGTTATCTAAATGATTAGAACAGAAAACTCTCAGAACTTTTAGATAATCTAGTACTTGTAGTCACAAAGTACATCAAACATTTCTGAATGTTTCTGAAAGTTTCAGTGATTAGATAGTAGACACATCCCTTATGTAAGGGTTCAACAAACTTCTGTTCAGCGAACCATGTGTTTAGTACCTTCAGGATCCAGGTAACCATTTCATTTGGACGGTTTACCACATCCTTTTTGTAAGCATTTACAAATTCATAGGATTACCACAATCATCATAATATAAAATTTCAATCCTAATTAACCGCAACTTCATACCAAACAAATTTTTGTCATGTATTTGTCGTGCTAATAATTGAAATACATCTAGAAAACAATTTATTTACCTTCGTATTTATACCATACTTATCTTGCATCATCTATCTTGCATCATCTATGAACATACATTTACTATACCAAATGAAACCCTTGCTGAATATTTATGTAGAGTGGACCACCATGACCTTCTTGAGACTCGGGACAAGCACTTTCGTAGGAGCAGCCGAATAGTGACCATTTTAGCTAGCTTATTGCAATGGATGTAATAATGTGTTTGGGACTTCCTAATATTATTGTGCTCTTTTTCTCCTATAAAATAACAATGTAAATGAGGAAGCAACATAGCTTATGGTGAATGAAAATTAAGCCCATGTTTGGTTAGAGAATAAGCCCGGTATAAATTGGAATTAATCAGAATAACTTCATTATGGTTGTTTGGATAACTGGAATAAATGAGAATCTGTATGCCAGAATTAACCAGTATAAAGTAAAATATGGATTCCATCCACCCATTAGAATTAAGTTATTCCAGGTTATTCAAACCAAAAGAATATGTGGGCCCACTATCAAATCAACTGTCATCACCTCTTATAAACCAACTGTTAAATCACCTGTCATCATTTTTTATCTTTTATAAATTTTTATCCACACTTTATTTATATTTTATCCAAACAACAAAAACTTTATTATTACATTTCCCAATGGGAATAATTCAAAACACAACCAAACACAAAATCATTTTATCCTTATTTATACTAGAACAGTAATAAATCTCAAAATAATTATATTCTTGAACCAAGCATGGGCTTGAGTTTTCCCTTTAAATAGGTTTTGTTATACAACGCCCTACATCAATTTTGCGAGTACCTATATTTTGTTATACACTACATCAATTTTGCAGTACCTAAATTTTGTTATACAATCCGTGCACACAAAACTTTGTGATTTTGCGAGTACCTATATTTTTGAGTCCTGAAAGAGAACACATCACATTTTATCCTTCATAGACTATATAAACTCAGAATAGGTTTTGTTATACAACGCCCTACATCAATTTTGCGAGTACCTATATTTTGTTATACACTACATCAATTTTGCAGTACCTAAATTTTGTTATACAATCCGTGCACACAAAACTTTACCTATTTTTGAGTCCTGAAAGAGAACACATCACATTTTATCCTTCATAGACTATATAAACTCAGAAGGGGATGAACAACACAAACAGAATTCATGGTGACCAGCATATAAAGTCATAGAATTCCCAAAAACAAAGTCTCATTTTATCAACACAGATACATATTCACATTAATTAAGTGAAGCATCGTCAAAAGAAACACTCACATCATTCCTCCATAGCCTCCTCGACCGCACCCAATCCACGCTCCTCGGAATCCGTTCCCCGATCCCTCCGCCTCCGCCTCCTCCTCCTCCCCCCATCCACCTCGTAATCCGAGGCCAAGACGGGCGCATAGGGCTTGACGCTATGCACCGCCCCCTCCGGGAAGAACCTCGCCGACGACACCGGGTCCCCGTCATCGCCGGGACGGAAGACCCGGGGCCCGTCCCTCTCCGTCCACAGATCGAACCCCCCGGGGCGCTGGAACCGGTCGGCGAGCGCCCGGAGCTGCTCGTCGGCCCTCACCGCGAAGAGGTTGTTGTTGTTGGGGGACCTCTCGACGGTCTCCCATGGGCGCTCGAGTTCCAAGACGGCCGCCTTGAGTTCCGCGCGCTTGCGCATCTCGTACATCTGCCTCTCCCTCGCGAGGCGGGCTTTGAGGAGCTGTTTGGCCTTCTTCGCTTGCATCCGCTTCCACTGCCACTTCGTGACCCCGCCTGGGAAGGTCCGGGGGCCTCCGCCCATGCGGACGGTCAGATCTGAGGGAGGGGTGGATCGGAGGGTGAGGATTGGGAGGCGGAGGGGGTTGGGGATTGTTGATGATGAGAATGAGAGGAGGGTCGAAGCGGTCGCCATGATTGAAGGGGGCGTTCGTTCCAATTGAGCGTTTTAGGGTTTCGAATTTTCGGAGAGTAAAGAAAAAGAAGAGGGAGAGATGGAGGAGCTTAAAAGTGGATTGTTTTTTAATGGACGATCGTGGGCGTCTCTTTTTTTGTAGACTTATTGATCGTGTCCGTTCAATTCGTAGATCGGGATTCAAACTTCAAATCACTGCCGTTCACTGTACATCGTATGCTAACTTTTGTACAGGGAAAGGGTGCTGTAATTCTTATTCCTTATTCCTCCAGGGTGAGCCTCTCATTCTGTTATTTATCCTTAGGATGAGTTTAGTTATACGATTGTGCAGCTTTTGCGATGGCAGAAAACTGTTTCTGTAATCGTACAATCAAATAGTTTTACTATATCAGCTTCCTGCAGACAGATTTCAGGTAAATAGTGACCCAAAAGCTGTGATTTTCAAATGTTGAGGGAGGTGAGCATTCTGTAGAATCAGTTTTAAAACCAAGATTCATGCAGAATCAATTTTGCAATCGCGCAACCAAACGCACCCTTAGTCTCTTGGTATACTGTTATGGCTTCTAGGTACATTGTTAGTCAGTTACTCTTTGTTGAAATCCATTTTGGGTGCCCTAACATATTTTTTAAAAAAGAAAATAATTGTTTGGCAATGTTGCATGTTTTGGTTTTATGATCTTGTAAATTTTTTTCCTATGATGAATCATCCAAATTATTGATTCATGATTATTTAAGAATTCCTAAGATTCTTTCTTTCAGGAATTTTAAAACTCTCCTAACATAGGATCCATTAAATTGGACTATTGCATTTGCCCTTGTCAACGATGATAGATACATATTTGGAGTTCTAATGAATGTCTAGGAGCATATAAGATGTTATTTTAAAAACTAATTATGAAAAGACATTATTGTGACTCATTGTTATTGGTTTGCGATATTACAAGAGGAGCAATTGAATTCAAATGGTTATACATCTACTTTTGGGCTCATGTGAACTATATCATTGTTGACACATTCAAAGTAACACGAGCGATGTCATTGTTGATCATCTAATTTTTGTTTTTGTCATATTACAACAAAGCATGAAGAACACCAACCCTCACCACCTTGATGGTGTTTTATTTGAGCAATATATGTCCAATTTTGCATTTTTTAAGAATGTATCAGGGATGTCTTAAAGGATCATGCCATCATCAGTATGCCAGTCCAATCAAATGTTAATGGGTGTCATCATCATTGGAATCTTGAAGCAATGTCTTTTCATAAAGTATAACTCCATGAAGAACATCCCTGGTTGTATAGAAACCACAGATATCAGGTAAGTTCAGTCCTACTGAGTTATGATATATTATTAAATTTGTATGGGGACACTGTTAAATTGACTGAGTACATTGCTAATGTGTCTGAGTACATTGTTACATAATATGTGTACATTGCTAATGTGTATGGGTACATTGTTAAATATGCAGGTCCTGTGGTTGAAAGCGTATTTCAAGATGTATCATTTCATGGAAATTGAGAACTGGCCAATCATCAGGGATGACAAATGCCCTGATCAGACAAATGAGAATTGTTCTTTTATTCCTCTTTTAAGAATGTTCTAATACTATGATATAATATTATCTTTCATGATGTATAATTATGATAATTTTTAGGGTAGATTGAACTGCTAGTACATTGTTAGTCGATCTGGGTACATTGTTAGTTAGGCATATACAAGAGAAAAGAGAAAACTGCCAGTACTAATTGAATTGACAAATTCTGGTGAACACCAATGAATGCAATTGTATTTGGATGTCTTATACTGACTTGGTGCTGAACAATGCATGTTTTGTTATTATGTGTCATAGTGTTCACCAATGAATGTCATTGTATATGGTTGTAAACTTGTATATGCTGCATGTTTTGTGTTATGAATTAAACTTGTGTATATGCATGTTTTGTGTTATAAATGAATCTTGTGTTATGATGAAATATGTGTTATGAATTAATCTTGTGTTATTATAAGGGGTTGTTTGGTTGACACTCATTTCAGCACTTATTTAATTGAAAAAGAAAAATAAGTACTTATTAAGTTATTTGATTGTTTGGTTGGCACCCAAATAAGCAAAGAAATATCTCCTCATTTAAGTTAAATTGACCCAAAAATTTTCAGTGGTCCCCTCCTCACTTTTTCTTCCGTTGAACGCCAATCGCATATCTCGGAGACCTGAAATGACGGTACTACCCCTGCTACTTATTAAGAATTACTAATGGTATATAAGGCATTTTTTGAGATCCTCTCTCTCCTCACCTCATTCTTTTGCGTTTTTGATCGACTGAAACCCTAATCTTCTCCTACACCTAATCTCTGCACCTCGAGCAAAGAGACTCCACCTCCGTCGTGAAACACATGTTCCCTTCGGCAGATCGACCACCACATGTCACGCCCCAGGGCGGCCGTCCCCGGGACGCGGCAAGTGTATATATGATATCAGTGACAGGAAATCAATAATAAACCACAAACAATCACTAAAATGACACACAGATAAAAGCAGGGCTGACATAATATATACATCGAGTGCGGAAGCTAAAAGACTGAGTCTGTAGTCAAAACACACTACAGACTCGATACATAATCAAAAGTCCCGTGAGAGCCAACATGTCATAAATATACACAACAAAATCCAAATATAATCCAACTAAGTGCCCAAGCACAGAACATATACATACAACAGAAAGAAGGGTGCTGATGGCCTCAAAACTCGTGGGACGCGGCGCTGCCCTCTGCCGGTGTAGTCGCTCGGGAAGCTCCTCCCTCAGAGATCACTGAAAAGACAATATGCGAGGGGTGAGCCACACGCTCAGTGAATAGCACAACCCATGCATACAGTTCATATTAACCACATTTAATCAATTCATAAGCCACAAGTGGCATAATATCACCATCCGGGGGTTCGTTCATCGCCGAACCCCATACCCTCACCCTCACCCTCAACAGGTGACCTAGGATGTTGGGACTTAGCGGGTTGATAAACATCCATTCATAATCCTGTGGGTCGTCGCATCGCCGGCCCACCATACCCTCACCCTCACCTCTCAACAGGTGACCTAGGCTCTTGGGACTGACTAGGCTGTTGGTTACCCTTGATCCACCGATAGTCTCTCCTCACTCCGTGGTTGTTTGGCCACTCCCATGTTCAGCGCAGTCCTTCCAAGTCAGGAGGCGCCTACTAGTGGGAGCCCCTGCACGGGACAACCTGTCTAACGCCGAGGTAGTCTCTACACGGATCCGACGAGGGGAACAGAACAGTTTATCCATCGCATATGATCCACTCGGATCCGCTGACAGCACATCTCTACAATCCTAATGTCTTGAATTCCTTAGAATTCCACCAGCGCGCATAACCAGTATGCGGGGAACATGCATTTATTAATCATAACACAGGGGTGCAATATTATTGGGAAAGTATCCTGGGGAGGGCAACGTGAGGTCCCGATACAGGACGTCCCGACAACCACACAAGGAACACGGAGTACCCTGACCCGGGTCTCAATGTTGACCTCGCAAGGCCCCTCCCTATAATATTGACTAAAACATGCAATCCTTATTTATGCTAGCATTTGAATAAACAAATCAAACTAATAGGACGCATGTAAAGGTCGGGCTTTCCTAGCATGATAGCGAGGAGGCAGGATGCATGGCTCATGCACAATCCTAAGGGTGCAAGTCCCTATCACACAATCTAGGGTGGCATGCAATTCTACACACACATCATGCATACATGGATTACATCACGCAGTTAATACTAACTATAAGCCCCAGGGGAGGACGGTACACGCCCAAAGCATGTAGCGCCTCCCACACTGGGTTGGGTTGTCCCACTCACCGGGAATCGGGTCGACGCGCGACCGTCCGTCGAGATCTGCAAGACAAGGTATTAACTGGTTAGAATAAATCCATAATGACCCCAAAAATACATAACACACACAAATAGACACCCAACACCCCCCGGCAACCACCCGCACGGCCGGCCACCACCCGCACGGCCACCCGACCGCCCGGACGCGCCGCCGCGCCTCAGCCCGCGCACTCCGCGCACAGCCCGGGGCACCGCGCGTCCACCGAGCCCAGCCGCGGCAGCCCGCACGCGCCCCGCACGCCGTGCGCTGGCCCGCGAGCACCAGACCCGTGCACACCCACGCACACGCCGCGCGCACGCACATCCGCGCACGCACGCGCGCATGCCCGCGCGCGCCCGGCCTGCGCGCTGCCTGGCCGCTGCCGCTGCTCCCTGCTGCCTGGGACAGTGCCCCAGCCTGCCGAGCACCTCCAACCACCCCTCCCACTGCCCCGACCACCTCCAACCACCTCCGACCACCCTCCGACGACCCCCACTGCCACCAACCACCTCCCAAACACAAAACCCTCCCCTAGCAATCATCTAGACAAGAAATAAGAGGGAAAGGAGGCTTACCGAGGGGAGGAGGAGGTGTCCGGTGGATCTCCACGCGCCGAAACCCTTCCCACAAGCCTTCTCACGCCCCGATCTAGCTTATCCCTCGGAATGGGCCAAATCAGAGGACGAAAAGGGGAGGTCGGGGAGGCTAGGATCGTCGGAATTCGGACTTGAAGACACCGGAGCGTAGATCGGGACCCGATCTACACTTCCCGTGCTTTAGGTTTTTGGTTTTGAGAGGTGTAGGGGGCTCAAACGGAAGAAAAACGGAGGAGAGGAGAGAGAGAGAGCAAGTCGGGAAGATGATGAATAGTGATTAGATATTTTTTGATTCCTTTTAAGTAGAGCGCGACTTAAAAATCCGGATACGCCCCGGAACTGCGAAATGTTTGCAAACGATGCCAGAATTCGATGAAATTTTCATGAGTGGCTTAAAATGGCACCAGGACACATAATATGCAGTTAGATTTTCAATCGGAGTCCTCTAGCTCAGACGATAGCTAACAGTCTGAAATTATGCGGTTCCGATCGAAAAACACTAAAAATTTTAAAACTGCCAAAAATGCTCCAATGATTGCCAATAGGCCAAAAAGTGACACATATATAACAATATCCACAGCACCCCTATCATCTCTCCTCTTCGGATCTCCATGGCAGATCGAGTTTAGGAATCATCTGCCGGCGCATCAGGCCATCCTCGTCGCTTCAGGAGGATCCACCCGTTGCTGCAGCAGGCCATACCCATCAAACTAGAAATTGATCCGAGGTATAATTTTTTCGAACTCTGAACCCTAGATTCGCAAAAAAAAATTATCTGTAATTTTTAGGGGGTCTGGTTCTGATTCAACAAAAAAGGTTATTATATGTGGTGTTTGTGCTGTGAGGGCTGGAAAGTTGGGATTTATTCCCCAACCACTTTATTTGTTTTCACTCATTCAATCTAACAAATATAGTACATCTAGGGTTAGAGATCAATATGTAGAATGGGAAGAAGAACACCACAACATCACAAATAGTAGTGCAACAACAATTGCAATCTCTATTTACCTGTTTCATTTTACACAAACTATTACTGTTTGACTCCCTTTTCATGTGGAAGGTAATAACAAGTTTCTGAGTTTCCCCTAATCAGACACATCCGAGGTGAACAATTTGTGGGAGAGAAAAAGTGGGTTGTTTTGGGTCACACATATAATAAATATATTAATAAAAATATGGGTGAGAGGTGTTACTAAACATTTATGTGATATTAGAAAGAAGTGGACAAGAAGACATGGCATGATTCTCTATATAAGACCAATCTATTAACTGCTAGGAGCATGATATATAATTCCTCTTGAAAATCTTATGTGCTTCTTGTACTATTCTTCTTGTTTTGGCCAAATTAGATAGAGTTTCTATAGTACTATACCAGTTACCCTATCTTAACTAATTTATAATAAAAAGATAATCTTATGAGCTTTACATGACAGTAAATACAAACCGTTAAAAAGTGTCTCATGTTGATGACCTAGTGGTTAATTAAAATGAGACATTTGTCCTGGAGGATCATGTTCACAATATGGCTAAAAATTGTATAGTGTTCAATTCCTTTGGATAGATTTAATGGCTAAAATTTTTTAGTGGTTGAGATAGTGGAGGGTGGTAGAGGTTTTTGGCTTTTTTCGTGTTTGTAGGGGAGGCTGATAAAGGTGAATCTGATGGTGTGGGTGGTACTTAAAAGTAGAGCTATGTCAATGACCTACATGTATATCATTTGGTTAATTCTATATGCATCACTTTAGATGAATGACAGAGGAAGTGTATATAAATTTGGAAACCTTGTGACATGGATGCTTTTAATTAGCTCAATTTAGTTACCTATAATGATTTCTTTGATTAATACAAGTTGCCCTTTTTTTTTAGCCACTTCAATCTTCTTTTAATGCATTATTCCCTGTTTTCAATTTTGATTTTTCCAAGTGTGCATGAGGATTCGGTGTCCCCTGTAAGCCATTGATTTTGAAAAATCTTTACTTCCTCAATTTTTTTTCTCCTCGTATGATATGATTTGGAATGCAATTAGTGTGGCACTTTTCACCTGTCCATGTTTGTTTTTTTCTTTGTGATTACTATCTTGTTCATTGCGGCTTTCATGTTCTCTTTACCACTTGTAATTTGAACTTGTTTGGACCTCATTGTTCTGAAAGGGAAAGGTGCTTGGTCCTACTGGATTATAGAGATAAGAACTACGAGCGGTGGTTTTTTAGATGTCCTGCTGGATTGGTATGCATTCTAATAAGTGCACTACATGCATTCATATAATAATGTAGTATTCTGTGTTTCAATATTGATTTTTGTATTCGTTTGTATGCAGAACCACCGTAATTCTTTCATGTGGGTGGATACAATGCATATGATGGGAGGGGTTGAGGATAACCAACCGCCAATCCAAAACAAGGTGGAGAAGAATAATTCAAGACCACAGCCGACGGGTGATATTCGGATGTTGCACATGCTTCTGTATCATGTTGTTGGTTTTTATTATCTTTTTCTTGCTTTTAATCCTAGCTATCAAGTGACTGTAGCACTTCCACTAACTCACGTTTGTCTGTACATATTCAGTGCCTATCAAAAAAAACATATTTAGGTGTAGGGAAAATGATGTACAATTATTTGTACCTCTATGGAGCAGTCAAGATTGTAACATATTAAGGATACCCCATGTTTGGGAGCATTGAAATCACCAGATCATGTTATGATTAAACCTCATGTCAGACCAATTAATTTGTTTGGCTCTTTCTTGTTGATGTGGACTCTTTTTCTTAGAGGAACCGGGTTAATGGGTGCATATTTGTAGTGCTTTATGCAACAGTCAACCTCTTACAAGTGATGTAGTTTATTTTTTTGCTCTCCCTGTTATTCAACAACGGCATTTGGTTGTTTTTGCAATCCAAATGAGTCTTTGCAATCTTATGGGATAGATAAAAGTTTATAATTATTAGAGTTCTCAACATATTTAACTCCAAATTATTTATTTTTCACGTGTAGTTTATCCACAAAAATATTTCATTGTTCTACATATAGGGCGATAGTAGTTGATGTATTTCAAGAAAAAAAGCAAAAAATTTTAATATTTCAAATTTTCAGGTTTTTAACCAAACATCATAATAACATTCAGCATTTATAAAATAGACCAAAATACCCTTCTAATAAGCACATATGTCAATTGGTCAACCAAACACACTTTTCTAAATAACTGCTTAATATTTTCCGCTAAATCAAACATTTTTTTTTCTGAACTCTTAAAGATTATCAGCATAACCTCTTTCTGCACTTATTAATCAGTACTTAAAATCCGCATTCCGCTACGCCAAACGCCACCTAACATGCTGTAATACGGCAATCTGGGTACTCTATTACTTACTACTTTATATGCATTTTTTGTTAACCAATAATGGTATTCTATACACTATGAACCAACTGGGGTTTATTGTTAGTCACTACCAGTACATTGTTATTCAATCTGGGTACATTGTTAGTCACTACGCTGTATACATTCATAATAGAAAGAGTGAGTGAAAATAGAGAAGAGAGAGAGAAATCATAGTGAGAGAGGGCAGACAAAATAGAGGAAGAAGACGAGCTGAAGAAGAAGAAACTTGAAGCCGAGCTGAAGAAGAAGATGAAAACATGGTCACTACGGTCTCGGTCGAAGCCTCAAAGGAGAAGTCGCGGTCAGACTTAAGAGGAGAAGTCGCGGTTGGAGGAGAAGATTGAAGGAGAAGTCGTGATCGCGGTCGGCTGAAGAAGAAGAGTGAAGAATCCTTGTTAGGGTTGGCTGAAAAGTGAAGAAGAAGACTACCCCTGTATTTTTCTTTCTTTCTTTCTTTTTAGTATTAAACAGAGCAGGCACCTGCCTGACCCGTTACAAAAATCAAAACATGTGCGCTTGCTTAAGCGCCCATGTGCCCACATATGGCCCGATTTCTTTGAAATCAGTTAGGTCAATAGAACGAACCGCCTATGCGATCACATATGCAGCCACACGGGTCGCTTTTCTGAACAGTGTTCAACAATTTCTTTAGCATTTACGCAAACATTCATATCAATAAACTTTGCCTCACACATCTTGTGAATGCCAGACATCCTCTCAACATCCACATTGTTCACAAGAGTCTTTCTGATGTTCGTTTGAATGGGAATGTCGTACTTTAAAATGATTTAGGATGCATTGAACCTCCATCTTTTACATATTTAACTTACAATATCTGAATATGCTGTAGTTCTACTAATATTAACAGCTGTGCTTTTCCATTGTAGGAACAAACTGCTATGAAGGATTACATGGATAAACTCATATTCTACAAAATGAATCTTTTTGTTCAGTATTAATGCCACATACGCTCTCTCTCTCTCTCTCTCTCTCTCTCTCTATATATATATATATATATATATATATATAAACGTCAAACAATAAATATTTGTACATTATGCATATGTGTTGATTCCATGTACACTCTGTACATGTGTTCATAGATTATACAATACTCTGTACATTGTATTATAATTATCAAATAACAAACACGGTGAACAAACATTCAGATTGATCTAAGTACATTTTTATTTGATCTGGGTATATTATAATAATTAAATGACATTGTATACATTGTTAATTGATCTGGATACACTATAAATGTATCTGTGTATAATATCACAAAATTCATCACAGAACAAACATTCACATAATACTACAGACACATTGACCACAAAACACCAACGATCATAGTTTATGAAGTGGTAAATTGGGAAAGAGAAGACTTCATTGCGGTTAACATCTGGGGTGGTCAATCTGAAACGGACGGGAGAGAGGGAGGACCGAGGTCGCGCCGCTAGGGGAGGGAAAGGGTAGAAACACAAAGAGACAGAGGGCCTCGCGTCAATGGTAGGGAAGGGTTTAGGGCTTGAATGAGGACAATTTGGGGAAGAAGAAAATGAAAATGTGGGAGAGAGGATGTTTTGGTTATTTGAAAATGTTTAAATGGTGTTTTGGGAAGTCAAAAGGGGAGACTGACGGAAACTGTTAAATTTGACCTAAAAATAATGAGATTGGAAGATAGAAACCCAGAGAAAATTGAAAACAAACCAGAGACCTAAAAATAACAAGTGTGTGACTGTGAGAACCTACCCACCCCTTTTATTTCCCCACCTATATAAATTCTTATAGTTTATAAGCCCACCATTTTGTATGTACTCCACTCTAATCACTCAACCCCACCCCCATTCATTCTATCTTACGACATGCACCATGTCGAAATAAATTAAACATGAAAGATATCGACATGTTGAATAGGATGCAGAATGAGACTAAAGTTTCTGGTTCCCGAAAGACATGCTTCATGTCGAATCGAATCAAACAAGGAAGGCATTGAGCATGTCGGAACGGGATGCAGAATGAGACTAAGGTTTCTAATTCTAGAAAGATATGCTCCATGTCGAACTGAATCGTACAGAGAAGACATCAGGTATGTCGAATGAGATGCAAAATGGGACTGAAGTTTCTGGTTCCAGAAAGACATGCTCCATGTTGAACCGAATCAAACATGAAATACATCGGGCATGTCGAACGGGATGTAGAATGGGACCAGAGCACCATTCTTTGCGTGTTCTCAACTTGGTGGGCAGAGGCGAAGATCGCAGTGATGTTGTATGGAACCGACGGCAGAGGAGAGGTCACCGAAGAAGATGGTAGAGACCGGGGCAGCTGGAGTTTTGATTGTGGGATGGGTAATAAATTTATGGGGGATGTGTGGGGTGGGGTAATGTTCAAGGTGGGTAGGGTGTACCAATGGGGTGGGTAGTGTTGGGGTGGGTTAGTTATGAAATAAATATAACAAATCAACAATGTTTTAAATATCGAATTTATCAATATATCGAAGTTGGCCTCAATCGATATATCAATTGGCTTTTTTTTTTTCAAAAAAATAGAAAAAAAATGAAAAAACATCAACAAAAATGGATAGAAATTGTGACAAAAGGGAATAGAAAATGAATAACAATAATTTTAATATTTCATATTAAGTTATAAATATTTTACAATGGTGTTGGTTTGAAATAAAAATGCATAACTAATTAACTACAACATAAAACTACAAAAGTGAGGAAATTTTTGGCTTAGGGATTGAGGGATTTTGGGAAGAAATTATTTGCTAAATGAGAGAATAGAGATTGTATGAGAGTCATTGAATGGTAGAGAAGATGTTTATTGAGTTGTTGTGGTGAGATTGTGAGAATGGGGGGAGTATTTTATAGATTTGGAAAAATACAAAAAATAAAAAATAAAAGTTGTTGGGGGGGGGGGGGGGGGAGGGTTTCTGCAAAAAAAAACCCCAAAAGGCTATAAAGCCGTTTGGGCCGGCTGAAATTCTAAAAAAAAAAAAAATTTAGCAGTCTGGTCGGGCTGGCCACTCGACTCGACTTGTCGATATATCGACGACGTCATGCTGACGTCAGCGATATTTGATAAAACCATGAGATTTCTGTAGATTTTAGCGATTCGGTCGGCGATTTCGATATATCGACCGATATATCGAGATCGCGATCGATATTTTAAACTATGCAAATCAGTGTTTTTATTTAAATAAAAGGAGTGGGTATGAAAACTTATGTTGTCACTATAACTGCACCCTAACCCCCCCGTATAGCATGAACATAAAGTAAAAATAATGAAGAATATATGAGAATAGCTAAAAAAAGTTGTTTGTTTTGATAGAATAAACCCCGATAGTTATGTCTGGATAAGCTAGAATAAGGTCTGATAACTATTCTTATGAAATGATGGAATTGCTTATCAAGGCTTATCTATGCCAATGGATAAAAATATCCTTCTCTGTCATTTTAAAAAATTTATCTTACCTAACAGAATCACACAGATTCCAAAAACTATCACATCTATCAAATCAATCATATATCTCTCACACTATTCCCAGGGGTATAATTGTCATTTAAAAAATCATAAACTCTTATTCATCCCTTATCAACCGTTTATCATCACTTTATCCAAGGTGAATAAAACAACAAAAAAATCATTTTTACGTTTTCCAATAAGAATAACAAAAAAGGCAACCAAACAAAAAGTTGCTTATTCAGCCTGAATTGTTATCTATCCCAATATAGCTCTCGAGAACGAATAACCTAATGTCACACCCCATACGGGGGTAAGTGTCTGTTTGGATACGGTATTAAGACCGATATAACATCGAATAACTCGATATAAGCCCATTTTAGGTGTGTGGTTTGATGGAATACCCGGAATAGCTTAGAATAGATGGGGATTTGGATTTCACCTCTCCCCATGAAATTAGTCTATTCCAACACCAGTCATAAGTGTGTCCCATATTTATATATATTTTTTTATTTCACATCGCTTATCATCATCTCTTATACATCAATAGGACCCACATGATAAATCAACTTTTTATATCTTATTCACATTTTATTTTTCTTCAACCAAACACTCCAATCTTTATTATTATGTTTCTTAACAAAAATAACCATGAATACAATCAAACATAAAATCATTTATCTCTCTCTGTACGATTCGATCCACCCAAAAACAGAGGCGAGAGAGAGAGAGAGAAGGGGAAGAAGAAAAAAAAAGCGATGGCGAAGGAGAGCACGCAGCAGCTGGGGCACACGGGGGAGTTCTTCCGGCGGCGTGACGAGTGGAGGAAGCACCCCCTCATCAGCAACCAATTGAAACCCCGAATCGCCCTCCCCGGTTTCGGCACCGCCGTCGTCGCCTTCACCATCTACTGCGTCGCTGAGTTCGCCTACGATCGTCTCTACCACCCAAAGTCCTCCTCAACCCACCATCACTGATCTCTTCTCCATGTCAGTAATCGCTTCTCTCTCTCTCTCTCTCTGGTTGCTTCTGTTGATGCTGGCTCTCATTTGTGTTCTTGATTTTTTGGCTGATTTGGGGTCCAGAATTTGGGGTTTATGATTAGATTGACATGAGTGTTGGTGGTAATTTTTTATTTTTATTTTTTGATCAAGTAGATCAAGGAGACCGCCACCGATCTCTCCGATTGCTTCTATTGATGATAGATCTCATCTTTTTGGCTGATTTGGGGGTCCAGAATTTAGGGTTTATGGTGATTTTTTTTTTTTGGAATAAGTAGATCCTTGGATTTATGGTGTGGCTGCTGATGTTTGTTTGTTTTTTTTTTTTTTTATGAATCTTTTGGGAGATGGTTTTGTGTTTTCAGGTTAAGAATTTGGTTGTTTTCAGAAGATTTTCTTGGTATTTGGATTTTATTTTTTTCAGGGACTTGTTTTGTTGGAAAACAACATTAATGCAGGGTTTGGAAAAATGTTTGAAAAGCATATTTTTACTTGGGGTGTGTTTGGTCATATAGGAAACTTGTGAAAAATAAAAAATGAGAGGAGGGTAAAATGTTCCCATTGACCACGTGAAAACCTTGTGTTTTATGATAAACAAAGGTAGAGAATATTTGTTTCCTCTATTTCCCTTGCCATTTTTGTCTTTTGGAAGAGATGGAAAAATTCTTCCCCGCCATATAGCCATATAGGAGTGTGAGGGAAAGCGGGGGATGTTTTATTTTTTGTGATTTTCCATCACAGACACAAACAATAGTTTTTATTTTCGGTCACTTTCTATTGTATGCATCAATAGCAAAAAAAAAAAAAAAAATGGTCAAAGGGAAAATGAATTACTTTTCACTTTACCTTTTACTTAGATTTCTTCACATTTCTTTATTTCCATGCAAGATTGTGCACAAACACATCCTTAAAGCCAGTTTTGGAATTAGATTCCTTGGAAGCATAAGCTTTGATAATTCGGATCATTTCGAAACACGATTGGATTAAATTGATTCCATACAAAAGCATAATCAACCAAACTTGTTTTACAAGTGTTGGAGAGCTCCACAAAACAAAATGGATAGAGAAGAATGGAAATAACCACAAAAAAGAATGGAAATAACAATCCCCGCAATCATTTTCTCAATGAGAGATCTTCTTTCCTACCCAATATTTGACACTTTTATCCCCAAAGAAACAAATGTTTCCAGCCCTTGGACATTCTAGAACACGATACCAAAAGTTTTCTACTTGACAAGCTATGCCTTGGAAGTTATCCCTGGAGGCCCGAGGGTTGGGGGGCAACGCCCCCCATGGGCCGCAGGCCCCCCCGAGCTGGAGGGAATAGGCCCATGTGGGGAATTGCCGATTGTGGGCGTACGGGGGTTCGGGGGCAACGCCCCTGACTCGAATTTTTGTCATGGGTATTTTGATCTTTTTCTGTTTTAGGGTTTGTACATCTTGTAACTATATAAGAGGCCTTTCAGCCTCCATTACTAAAAATACATTATTCCATTTATTTCTTCAAGTAACCCCTTAGCCTCTTGTGTAATGCATGAAAGATTCCCTGAACAGACGAAAAGGAGATATTTTGCAACAGACTTTACTGAAATGGCCCCATGCCTCCTGACTATAAACACATCCAATCAAGAAAAGATGATAGGTGGGCTTGAGATTTTCTAAAACTGAAGCAGTTGCTGTTTCTTGTTTGATAGATTGTTGAATAATTATATTGGATTTGTCAGTTCTCGAAAATTCTTTCACAAAGTCCAATTGGAATATGAACACCATAATATCACATCTCTTTCTTGGTCAAGTAAGCCCAAATCAATACAGACTTAAGGTAAAGAAGGGGGTTATTCATTCAGATTCATCCATATCATATAACATTTTATATCATCATATGGGTTGGGAAATTAGAGTTATTACTTCTTTGGCTTACTTCTAAACTGCTGCTAAATGATTTAAAAATTTGCTCATTTATGATGCTGTTGGCAAGTACTATATTATGTATGATTGGCCGTTAAAGTCATTGAACATGCGGTTTACTGTTGCAGATGCATTTCCTGGATTCATGAATTCTGTGATGCCATGAATTCCTTTTCATGGCTTTTCCCATTATGATTTTCATTTTTTAGCAGCTATATATGTAGTTACAATTAAGCCTTCTTAACTCTCTGCCTTCTCCCACCTAGGATATAACTCTAATCTGTTCAATGTTTCACTTTGCTGGAACCATTGGCGGTTTTCCCAATATGGATTCTCTTATTGATGATAAACCTAGCTTTCTCTAATCCAGCCATTTATTTATCTGATTTTCTAGGTCCTTTAAACATCCATCCTTAGACCCTCACTCCCACCACTCATTTCCTGCTCATGTGTTGCCTGGTTGCCCCACATTATCTGACTGCGCAACATAGACAGCTTTATTGTTGCAGATGCATTTCCTTTGGTTCCAATGTTAATTAGAGTTTTTTTACTTTGATACATGGTTTTTTTACTTTAAATTAAGGCTTTTCTCATTGATGGAAATGTACCTCTAACAACATTGGCTTTGATGAACCAGTTTTTGCCATTAATCAATCTGAATGATGATCATTGACTCATTGTTAAGTACGAGGTTTCCTATTTTTAAGAAATTATAATTTTTCTTATTTTATGCAAAGATTAGGAATTCAGAGAAAGTTATTTTGTACTTGTGAATATGAATTCAGTGGGTGTTTGATCTATGAGAATTTGATGTGTGATTTGAATATAGGGAGGTCATCCTTGTAAAAAAAAGAGAGGGGTGCTTAAACCACTAATAAAAAAGGTTGTATTACTGTTTTCATTTTAATTGTACACTCTACACAGTGTATAATTATTTTGCGAAGTTACAAGATCTTATGGTGCAGAGTTTCTACCTCTTTATGTAATTGTCTTTACTTTTATGTAGGGTGTCATGAGTTTAGAATTTTTTTTTGTAGTGAAGCCACGCTAGTACCTTGAACACTTATGTATGATCGAGTTAGCTTTCCCACAATGTGTCTTTTCCTAAAGCTAGCTTAGATAGCCACCTACTGCTCAGTGTCAAGAACTCTTTAGGACATGCATACACTCACAAGGGACTAAGAGAGAGGAAGCAAGAAACTTGGTATGGAACTATCGAATATCCAACTCTTGGGTGCATCTTCATTTAAGAGGGTTCCCCTATTTAGATGCATCCTCGTCTGCTCATTCGTCGCGTGGCTAAATGCATTTTACATATTTACATTTAGACTTTTTTTTGTTTTGAAAATATGGTAGGCATGTGGCATGATTGTATTAATACACTTACATTTATACATTCTCTCAAACACTGTACAAGGTGTTTGCATGCATCCCACACTTGTCTGATGGTTTGACATGCAAAACCTCTCAGCCCTTTCCCTTCCCTTGTCTCATGTTTGAATGAATGACCTAGCCAAGGACTTCAATTCATTACAATTTCCCCCACCTATTATTATGTACGCATCATTGCGAGGTTGGCCTTATGGAACACCTCGTTCTCGAGTTAGTCGGCCATGCTTCCATGCCTTCCATCCCGATTTTCCCTCCACACCAAAGTTGTAATGATTTTGTCTATTTCTCCAAACGGGCAAATTTTTTATCCCCCTTCGTTGCCTTGGATGACCTAGGACATCCATGTACCATACAAGGAGTCCTGCATTATCCAAGAGAACAGGACCCAAATGCCAAATGGTGTCCTCATTTCCTCTCTTCATCACATCACCTTCAGCACTTGGATTTCTCATGAGAGTCGCTTGGGTATCCTTTTCTTCCCGGTGAAGTTTGGAGGTGACTCGGAGATTGTTTAGGAGATATAAAACTCCCATAATTCTTTCCTCGCCATCATCACTCGAAAATTCTTTTCAGTGTTGTCCTCTTGTTTTTGGAGCAGTCCCTTGCTAGATGGTTACCACTATAAACAAAGCAAAATATTGATCTTTCAAAGTTCTTGGATTTATTCATCTTTTACCTTCTTGTGATTGCCACAAGGGTTCCCCAATCTGCTCTTCTTTTCTTTCATCACGACCATTCTCCTTCATCTCCTTGAATGCGTCCCTTTAGAAGGCTTCTCACTTCTGAACTCCATGAGCTTCTTTTTTTCAAAAAAATAAAAAATATAGCTGAGTTCAAGTCATCCACCTTTCATTGGAGTTCTTGACTTCTCGTGTCTACCATGGTTGCGATTTGTCCATCAAGTAGAAGAGACAATCCTCCTCCATCATGTTGGTGATATCGAGCATGAGTAAAGTAATCTCTTCATCTATTGTGTATAGTCCTTGGTTGGCTTAGTATGCTTAATTTGTCTTAAGCCCCTCCATGTTGGGAACTCCAGATTCTTGGGATAGAGACTTCAACCCAAGTATTGATGGTGAAAAGTCCCTTTCTCTCTTTGAGTGGCGTCTCCTCCACTCCACCAAGGCATCACTTCTTTAGTGAGGTACATGGTAACCGTTCAGACATTTTATCTTCCTCGATCTTTAGAACTTTGAAGTACTACTCCAAGCCTAACACAAATTTATCAACTTTCTCAACCCTCATGTGCCATTGAAGAACTTGCACTCGCACATTGATCTTGTGTAACCTTGGTGCCCTTCCACAGAGTCCGTTGCTTTCTCTAGAATTGTGACCTTGGTCATCATCTCTTCATGATCCGCCATGGTCACCCTCCTGGACACGAGCTTCTGCACCATGGCCACCCTCATGGTCTCGAGCTTTGCCTCTTAATTTTGAATTTTGGAATCTTGGTCCAACTCCTTCATTCTTAGCTTCTCTATCTGAGCTTTGATAACCACCACAAGAGATTGGACATTTGCCTCAAGACTCTATGCGAAATTCTCCAAATTAAGCTTTGGCCCTTGAGTTTCTCAATAGAGTTTAAATTTGCCTTGACATGCTTGACGCAACCTAAACGCTTGTCCAAGAGGCTTTGCTCCCCCACATGCTCTTTGAATTTGGCCCATTTCCTTAAGTGGGGGCCTCTCCTCTGGGGTTTGGTAGAATGCTGACTTGGTTGGTGATCCAAGATGCTTATCCCTCTCCACAACATTCCTTTGACATCGACTTTGATAGCACCTGTCATGGGCTAAGAGTATTTTGTAGCAAAACACTATGTAACTCTCATGCCACCTTCGAGTAGTAGAGTCAATGTTCCCATGCTTTGGCCTTTCCTTGAGGTTCTCAACAACTCCAAAGGATTTTCTAAGACACTAATGCACACCAAAATCTGATGAGTAGGTGTGGTTCCCAAGTCTTTGTGATGTATTAAAGGGGAAGGATTGTGGTTGAGGAGTAGGTTTGGGGCGATGTATCATTGTTAGGGTTTAGGCTACGGTAGATAACTCTTCTACCATCGCTTATCCCATATTCTGGTTTTCCAAGATTGTTTTTTTAAGTTTATCTTTTGTATTTGGCATTCTCTTCTCTATAATAAAATTGAGGTAGGATGCCTGCTTTTTTAGTTTTTTAAAGACACTAATGCACAATAGAAATCTTGAGGGAAGAAAGGAAGACACACTCATAGGGATACAAGATTACTTATATTTGTTTGGATGCACAAGCGATGATTTTCTTTCGCCACCATGTTCATGAGGATCTAAAAAGCGAGTACCTCACAATGAAAGATCCATTTCTGCTCTGGGAGAACTTGAAAGATTGATATGATCACTAGAAAACTGTAATCTTTCTCAAAGCTTAGTACGACTCGATGCATCTATGATTGTAGGATTTCAAATCCATTGTTGATTATAATTTTGCTCTCTTCAAATTAGTTCACAACTGAAGGTGTGTGGAGAAAGGTGACCGGAGAAGATATGTTAAAATAAACATATTCTACTTTTTAGACCTCAAATGTGCTCCTATAGCAACAGTATCGAGTGTGACGATTTGAAGAATACTTGGCATTAATTTTATGTCTTTCTCGTTGTCCAGCAGAATAATGAGCTTTTGTTGAAAAATCATGAATCATGACCCACTAGCGTTGCATCACTGCCCGAAGCAAATGCATCTTCCATGTCTAGCCGTGAACGTGGATGTGTTCGAGGATGAGGTCATGATTGAAATGACAATCAAAACTACAAGGTTCATAGAGATAGCAACTCAAATTACCAGAAGTGGAGTAAAAGAAAGCACAAGAAAAAAAAAGTTTGATGAACAAACCTTCAAAAAATACCAAGAGTGTCTGCTATCAATGCAGTGGTAAACGACATTGGTCAAGTGTCTGTCGTATACCTAGACACTTAATAGATTTTTAATAGGTATCAATCAAAGAAAAGGGAAAGATTGCTGAAATTTTTTTTGTTGACCTTGTTGACCAATGAAATATCATCAATTTAGATGAATCTGATTTCTTTGATGGCAAAATCAGTCACCGGATTGGTGATGGAAATGTCCACATCAACTAAATTTTTTTTTAGTATTTATTTCATGTAATTTTTTTTCTAATTTGCTTTATTTCAATGAAATGTATTTTTATGTTTCCCACACTTATCTTATTTCTTTCGTTTTACCATATTTCATAGGATTGTGTGCGTTGTGGCACTGTTTCCCAGGCAGATATCACCAATCATAGCCATTCTTATAAAAAGAAAGAAAGATATATGATAAGTGTAGGAAACAAAAAAAATTGCGTTTTATTGAAATAAAACAAATTACATAAAAACCAAAAGTAAATTAAATAAAATAAATATTAAAAGGAAATTTAGTTGATGTGGACATTTCCATCACCAATCAGGTGACTGATTTTGCCATTAGGATCAACAAAGAAATCAGATACATCTAAATGAGTGATGTCTAATGGGTTAACAAGGTCAATAAAAAGTCATTTCAGCATTCATTCCTTTTTCCTTGATTGCTGTCAGATAAAGATCAACTAAGTGTGTGGGTGTACGACAGGTATGTGACCAATGTCTTTTACCACTGCATCGATAGCAGACACTCTTGGTGTTTTTTGAAGGTTTGTTCATCAAACCTTTTCTTTTGTTTTGCTTTCTTTCATTCCACTTTTGGTGGTTTGAATTGCTATCTCTATGAATTTTATAGTTTCGATTGTCATTTCAACTACGACATGGAAGATGCATTTGCTTCAGGCAGTGATGCAGTGTCAGTGGGTTAGGATGTATGATTTTTCAATAAAAGCTCATTGTTTTGCTCGGCAACAAGAATGCATGAAACTAATGCCAAATATTTTTCAAATCGTCGCTCTCGATATTGCTGTTGCAGGAGCACATTTGATGCATGAAAAGTAGAATATGTTTTTTCTAACATATCTTCTGTAACCTTTTCGCCACACAACTTTAGTTGTAAACTGATTTTGAATAGAGCAGAATTATAATCATCGACGGATTTGAAATCCTACAATTGTAAATACATCTAGTTGTACCAAGCTTTAGGAAGGATTACAGTCCTCTAGGGAGCGTATCGATCTTTCAAGCTCTCCGAAAGAGTAAGTGGATCTTTCAGGCTCTTCGAAAGATCAGAATAATGGACCATTGGAACAATCTTAAATCTTGGAAACTTAACAATAGAGTTTGTGATAGAATTGAAGGGAGTGGTTTTCATCAGTTTTTAAATGTCAAATTTCGAGTGAGGCATATCGTAGAAAATTATAATGTTGCTGGTAAGTGTTTTGTTTTTCATGACCATAGGCTTATTTTTAGTTTAGCGGATGTTCTATTCATAACCGGATTGCCAATAGATGGCAAACCGGTTACTGGGTCTGATGGAGAACCTAGTGCAATTTGTATGAAGTATCTAGGCTTTAATGGTTGTAAAGAGAAAAGTGGAACAATAGATTTTCAGTGGCTCAAGGATAAGTTTCAAGATGTTCCTTATGATGTAGGTAATTGTAGTATTGAGTTTGAACCATATGTTCGAGCTTTTATTTTGTATATTATAGGTTCTGTAGTTCTTCCGGATAAATCCGGAATAAAAGTTTCAGTCATCTATCTTCCTCTCTTGGAAGATATTGATGGTATAAAAGAATATGCATGGGGTGCTGCATTGTTGGCGCACCTACACATCACATTGGAAGATTGTAAGATAAACTGGTCCAAGAGTGTGTGCGGGCACACCTACTCTCTCTTGATTTTTGTGGTGGAGCGCATTTCAAAGCTTGCATCGAAAGTTTTTGACGATGTTGATTCTCTTCCATCGCAATTTCCTCTGCTGGTTGGGTGGACAGATGTGCTCTGTCGTTCCTCGAAAAATAATTATAAAAAAACCCAGATTGAAGGTTCGAGAATTGGAGGAGGCAGACGTAAATTTCTTTCTATGCAGATTTTCATTTTTTTTGAATTATTAAGTTCTTGTTAAATTAATACTTTGTTTGAATTAATGCATTTTTATAATGAACTTATTGCAGATCGAATGGCAACCATACAAAAGGCTGCCTCAAAATTGTCTGCCTGAGTATTGTAATGGACATCAACAAATTTGCATGTCCAGGACAGTACTCATATGTTTTGAAAAGGCTGCGTATCACCGCCCTGATTTAAGTCCAAAGCAATTTGGCATCAATGGGGTGGTGAATACTACTGAGTTGCACCCCATTATAGAGTTGGAAACACGCAGTCGGAGCGGGCCCAAAGGGATGGATTGGAAAGTCCGTGGACATTAAAATGATTAAGTATGACTGCATTTGAGTTATTATGTCCATGTTTGCATGAAAGTTCAGTTAATCTCGAATACATGTGCATCATCAAAAGCCATAACTAGAGTATAAGCATGTATATCTACATTTATATAGGTTTGCTCAATGCACATAGGGCTAGTTTGGCAATGGGATAAGGTTTCGAAGATAAGTTATCCTAATTTTAGAAAATAAAAAATCCATCAATTTTGTTCATATTTATATATGTAAAAATTGGGACAAAAAGTGGGGATAAATGTTATCATAGCTCTAGAACAAAATATTTCTATTTTCATTTCAAAATTGGGACAACTGTACGCAGTTTATCTCGATTATTTTTTTATACCAAATGGGGACAAGTTGTCTTTCCACTCACTTATCCCTATAATTACTCCATATCCTACCACTTATCCCCCTGCCAAACCAGCCCATAATGATTAATCATATGCTTTCTAGTATTTTATTTAAGGAAAACCAATTACAAATAAACCTTGATTTAAAATCAGCATATAACATATGCAAAATGTTTCATCAGGTGTACAGCTGAACATACACGAGCAGGGCTGAACACAAAAGCATTCCAAACTATATTAGGATGTCAAGAAAACCCAAAATAAACCCCATAACTTTTAAATCATATCATGACATAAGAAGGGTTTCATCAACACAGACAAAAGCATATCTGATAAACTAAAATAAATATTCAGATCTGATTTTTGATAAAATACTATGGGAAAACCCTTTAGCAATGGATTCCATCAATATAACGAGGGCTTGAAAAAACACTCCAAGCAAACCCTAGTTTATACAAACAATCCCAAAATCTGAAACTCATTCAAATATGAATTTAAATGTGTTGGCTCTCATACCAATTGTAATGTCCCAGGTTTACACAACAAGATATTGTTCGCTTTGCCTCTGAGTGAGCTTACGGCTTTAAAACGCGTCTTGGTGTGTAAGAGTTGTGTTCACATGTAAGCACAGACTATCCTTTCCCATTGGGCAATGTGAGACTAAACGCTTCACTCTCACCCTCATCTAATTCATGGGCCTCTTAGGACTGTTGGGCATACAAGCCAGGAGTCACAATCACCCCCCTACAGGCCACACGCATTTTATGTTTTTACCCTTACAAAATTATTAAAACCCATTCTTATCCTAAACCATTGTTTTTTTTCTAATTTTATCTTAAGATTCTAAATAGATGATAGGTTTTTTAAATTTTATATATTACCAGATTCTCTAACAAATTAAAATTAATTTAAAACGAATATATATTACATATTCAACAAATCTTATTAAATTTATAGTTTTAATGCCCATCTTAAATAATTTTTAGATAACTATTGTTACCAATGGATGGATATATTTTCATTATAATTTTGTTTTATTATTTTGTTGGTGGATTGTTCTTGGAGATTTATTAACATATCATTTTATTTGATGGGTTATAGGGATGTGAGTGGGTTCCATTTATTTTATTTTATTCAATAAAAATATCATTGTGATTAAAGTGGTTTGATTATCAAATTATTTTATTTTAGGTGGTTTTTTTTTCTTTTCTTTGGTCAAATCTTCTCCTATCAGCAGGCGGCAAGACTCGAACTCAAGTCCCTTTACTAAAGAGGGGGTACCTCTCCCATCTTATCAAGAGGAGGTTCAGTTATTTTATTTTAGGTTATTGTTGGTAGGTTTTTCTTAGAGATTCATTAATTTCATGTTATTTATTAATTTTATTGTCACGCACATCGTGCGTGGGGGAAGACTAGTAGTCACTAAGTAAAGAATTGGAAACCCGAGTTTTTGTTTAGAAGAGATGGATTGAAGAAAAGTAAATATATACTAGATACCATCAGTCTCTCCTAATAGTTGTGCAGTGCATAGACTTCATGGCTGGGATGAATAGTCATATAATCTTTGACAAGTCATATGGCACCCTCTTTTTTCATTTTAAAAAAAGGCGCCTTCCCTGACATGCGGGCAAGCATTGAATGGGGCATTGAGATTTTATCTAGAGGCACATTATTGTAAATCCAAATGAAAACTGGTCCTACAAATCTGCAATCTGTCAGTCCCTGCCAATACCTCTTAGAAATGGAATCTCTGTGACTCGTGACTTTCAGAATTCATCCTCACATTCCCTAAAAGCTTTGTGAGACCAAAGGAAGCGGTTAAGGAGCATTCTAAGCTGTCAAGGTGCATCTTCGTGAAAATCAATAAGAATTTATATCTGATTGAGAAGCTTGAATCAATTGTTAAAAGCCGCCACACATCATGCACAGGCCAATTTAGAGCAACAAGCCAATTGGCTAATGAAGATTTAGTGCCCGTTTGGATAGGGTATTAAGACATGGAATAGATCGGTATAAGCCCATTTTAGGCATTTGGTTTGACGGAATAAACCCGGAATAGCTTGGAATAGATGGGTATTTAGATTTCACCTTCTCCCATAGAATTAGCCTATTCCAACAACAATCATAAGTGGGTCTCACATTTATATTTTTTGTTCATTTCAAATCACGTATCATCAACTCTTATACATCAATGGGGTTTACATGTCAAATCAACTTTTTATACCTTATTCACATTTTATTTTTCATCAACCAAACACTCCAACATTTATTATTACGTTTCCCAACGACAATAACTGAAA
Organism: Acorus gramineus; assembly: GCA_030737835.1. Lineage (NCBI taxonomy): Eukaryota > Viridiplantae > Streptophyta > Magnoliopsida > Acorales > Acoraceae > Acorus > Acorus gramineus. The sequence goes on along the minus strand of CM060855.1, from coordinate 19,323,891 downwards.
ACATAACCAAACATAAAATCACTTATTCCATTGATAAAGTTATCAATTCCTGGAATATGTATAAACTCCAGAATAGCTTATATCTCTATTCAAACGGGTCTTTAAAGACAATATGAAATTCAAGGGGTGGAAGAAATGGCGTATAAAGCTTTTCCAGCATTTGATATGATAGGCCACAAAAATGTTTTACTATCCTGCAATGGATGTGTGGAAATTGTGGAATTTGATGTGGATTTGAGCCACCATTTTCTGTTAACATGGTTCTATGGTGATGCAGTTTGAAAGATTAGACACCAACCAAATTCCAAAAATCTTTTAGAATTGAAATGAAAGCCAGCAAGTTATATACTTTCCATTACAATATGAAATCTAGTAAGGCGACCCATCCTGATCCCAGATATCGATTGACTTTGAAGACTGTCGAGTGTTAACATTGAGGAAGTTATCCATGGAGTCAAACACCTTACGAGCAATGGCATTTCAGCAGTGTAAAATGACCCTTAATTTATTTAGATTTCTTGCAAAATATGCCTTTTTTAAAAAACATTTTCCATTGTTTAAAATGTCCCGAACTACTGACTGCTTATGTTGTCAAAACATCTGGATTTTGTACCTTGAAGCGCTTAGGGTGTGTTGAGCTTAACTAACTAATTTTGAATTGTTTGCTTGATCATGTTCATTTTCACCGACTTTAATATGCGTTTTTGTTGCTTAATGGCTAGGCAGCTACCTTTGCTAGCAATGATCATTTTCTACTTTTCTAGTATATGTGCAGTTTGATTTCTACAAGAATCTTGGTGGGGGTACTTAATTAAGTGAAGATAACTAAAAGAGGGTGTCTAAGTGCCTTGAAAGAATACATTTGGGTCAAACAACTTAGAGCATATGATCTTGAGGAGGATAATGCCTGTGATGGATTATAAATTTTTGATGGGGTTGACCTTGATATTTATTTTGAAATCTAAACCATCCAAATCTCAATCCGAAGGACTACCTTGTGGATGTACCAACCGAAGTATAGTTTACGGAACCCTCCCGTTCCCTCTATCCTTGCCTTTGCTGGGCTTATATCATATGACCACAAGAAAATGATGAACTGCATGTGCAACTGCTATCACAAACATCACAGTACGTCAAGGAAAGATCAACAATACAAAGAACACTCTCATATGGCTTGGCATCGCTATTTTAAATTCCAATTTATTGTTTAGACAAACATTGTTAATGAGATAATGGTGCGATAGTTTAACATCATATCATATGTGTGTGGATCTTTTCATGACAGGTTTTTTTAGATGATGTTGTTGATGTAAAGCAGGTTGTCATATTTGGTCTAAAACATGTGTTTTTTTAATGATGGTTTTTTCATATTATCTTCAATGTTAAGCAGGTTGTTCATACCATTCTTTATATAGATAATTTCAATTTTTTCATGATGTTTCCACACAATGGCTTTTTAGACTGGTCTACTATGACATTTCGCCTGATCAATGGTGATATATAGCAGGTCCATAATGTTCTCTTTAATTATTGGATCCATATATGAATGGTTATCAAATTCAAATCTGGACCTGGCTTGGATAAATCTCTCTTTTTGAATGTTCTTAATATTTGATAAAAATGCTGATTCTCCTTTTTTTTGTTTCCTTTCCAGGTTTGTCAAGAAATTAAATGAAAGGCGAAGTTGGACTTTGATGTTAACTGTGTGTTTGTTTTCCCATTTTTAATATTCGACTCAAAAGTGTCCATGCCAGGTCTGATATTGAACAATACCTGTTGGGATCTGCTTGTCATTGACTTGTTTCAGTTCTCTTGTTAATAAGCCGCCTTTGGACGTGCTTTGAGGGAAAGATTTTAATGTTGTGTTTTTGATATTGTATCCTCTGAATTTGAATTTCCGTAAAATATAATTCATGGAAATTATCAATTGTGAATTTCTTTACATTTTTTTTTGTAGGGTTAAAAAGAATGGAAAAATGCATATAGCCCCGTAAAATTTCATTAATATCCATATCCCCTTTTTTTTTGTCTTCAGAAAATTCATATAACCCCTCGAAAGTTTCCCTGGTTAAGCAAAGAAAACCCTAAGTTAAATTACCTTATTGGAATATTGTGTTACTTAGCCTCACCCTATATCTATTCATATAACCCACCTGAACGATTTTGAAAATTCATTTTCACCCTTTGTTTTTTTTTAATATTCAAATGACCCCTTGAAATTATGTACTTAATTCATATTATCCTTATTGTTATATAGTTAAAACTTGTGTGTGGTTAATCTAACAATATATAATAATTTATTTTAAACATTGAAATTTTTTTTATAGAGGGTATTTTGGTCATTTATAGAAATCATATTGAGTTTTTCTTAAATTGCATGAAATTTATTTGGACAAATACATGTGCAACACCTTTTTGATGGATATAATATATCTAGAATATTTCTTAAAATTTAATAGATATCCATGAGAAATTAATGGGGTTATATAGATATTAAAAAAAATGAGGGGTTAATATTGATATTTGTAAACTTAAAAAGGGGTTATATGCATTGTTTCCTTTGGTGTGGGTGAAAGTGATGAAGGTAAAAATGTAATTTAATTATACGTGGTTAAGTTAACTACACCTCAATTTCAATGTGTTAACGGTAGTGGGGTATATCAATATATCCAAAACAATAAGGGGTTTTATGGATTTTTTTAAAAAAATAGTAAACATTTAGGTTATAAGTAAACATTTAGGGGGCTATATGCATTTTTCCCAAAAAAGAATTTGTATTGTTGTGGGAGGTGCGCTACTGCCACAGGGATGTACAGAATTTCCCTTGGTTTGGAAGGGAGGCTTCCATTCGGGTCAGAGATGGGGGCATCCATGATGTTTCAAAACCGGTGGGGGGGGGGGGGGGGGGGGGTTGGCGGTGGGCGAACTGGTGTTCCAGGGGAGTCGGCCAACGCATGAAAAAATGGGGGAAATGCGAATACAACAAGGGGTTTTCGGTTCACCCACGTTGTCGTCAAAAACCTATTTGTGTCCACGTTTGCATCCGCCAATGCCCACGAACACCTCTGCTCCCAAACGCCTCCGCCAAACGGACCCTTAAACGAGTTGAAGGGAAATGCATTCCAGGTTATGGTGCAACCCAATCAAATAACAGCCTTCTCTGCTATTTCAAAATGTATTAAAATTGAAAGAAATTTTTCTCTGTCGAACAAAAAGAGTCCCAACAACATCTAGCTGAAGTGTTGTTCTTAGCTCAGGTGATGTAGTGTAGAATACGCTCTTCTGTGGATCTGATCAATCTTCATGATTGAAGGGATGTGAGATCTGCATATTCCAACGACTCTGTTGATTCTTTGTGGGCTTCTACGTATTTGATATTCCATCAAGAATAACAAAATGACAGAAAAAATAAAGAAAATGAAATTCTATTATTAAAGTCTAAATTAATTTTGTAATTATACATAGTTTATTTATAGAGAGTTTATTTATAGAAGAAAGAATTCTAATAAACTAAGATCTTAATAACTCTTTACATCTCTCAAATTATTGAATTCAAATTCAAATCCAGATCCTATTAACATAAAATAAATCCTAAATAAATAAAAAATTACTAGAAATAGTAAAAATCATTTTCAATAGTCAGTTTGATCTTCAAAATGATCTCAGATTGATTAAATTTTTTGGAGTAGTAGTGTACAGCTACTCGTGTGGGACTCATCAATATGAACACGTGTATATATAGAAATAACGATTTCAATAGATGGTGTGAAAGTTATGGTCTCCCCAAGAAACCATTCGATCATGATTTCTTCATTTAATCTAGTCTGTTTGATCTTGAGCGTCCATGTAACTTGCGTCATTGATATCTGCATCATCAAGCTAGAGATATTTCTTAGCAATTTGAGTTGCTTTCCATACTAGGAAGTTATTTAGATTGGATAGGATTTTATGAAGGAATTGAATGGTCGTCAAGGAGGGGATCCCTTGGCTTATATCCAAGATATTGTTGTTGTTGAGTTGTCCTCGATCTAGAGATTTGATGCTAAGAGTACAAGCTGAATTATGACTTGGAACATATTGCCTAATGAGGGGATGTCTAGTGCTTATATGTGAGCACAGACCTTACACGATGTGATGCGCTTTAAAACTGTGCATTTTTGGGTAAAGTAGATAATATCACACGTATAAGTGTGGGCGTTATAATTTGTGTAAGAGCTTATCCGTTACATGATGGATGGGGCTCTAGACTCTACATAGGACGTGTGGCCCCATGAAGGGAGGTTGGGTTAGACCAAGAGACCAAGAGCCTAATAGGCCTTAAGAGGGGTGAGGTCAAGGTGAAGTCCGATTCATGGTTTAGTCTCATATCGCCTATTGAGGGAATGCCTAATGCTTATATATGAGCACATACCCCACATGTGACACATTTTAAAACCGTGCGTCTTTGACGAAAGCGGATAATACATATAAGCCTGAATGTTACATGATACATATGCATTGTTCATACATTCTCCAATTTATCCTTTCATAAACCACATGATGAAGTGAGACAGTGATTGATATATATCTACATTCATTTCTTAATGGGTCATATTCTTATACTCGAGACCTTCTGATGCTTTAGGGCTCATATCAGTATTTCGGATTTGCTATTCATTCGAATTAATGTTATTTCCATATCAATGTGGGTCTCTCCATGATTGAAATTTTTTTCCACCACAACATTATTTTAACCTGAAGATCCTCCACTTATGAAAATCAAGATTAATTAGACTGAAAAAGGAGGCCTTAAGTGCACAATAAAACTTCAGTTTCTGTTATTCTATTTCTTTTTGGCAGACCCATGAGAGATCAAAAAGTAACTTAAAAAAATACAGACTGGAGAAGCCTTTCTATGAGGGTCACAGTCAGAAAAGTTTGGTCATCTAGAGATGGCCAATCACTTCCACAGAAGGTTAAAACAAGAATCACAATTTTTGTAATGCATGTGAGCATGTCCTCCACTCAAGCTCTTCTTCAAATCCATTATACATGCGACTCCATTTATTTATTTTTCTTTGGCTAGTCACACTACATGGATTTTTTTAATTTGAGTTTTGAAAAATAACCATATTTTATCATTGTAATTGACTCAATAAACCAAACCTAAGTGGTCAATTTAATGTAAATAACTCGTTTTACACATTAATGCTTGAATAATGTTTTGCACATGTTTTGATTTTTACAAATATTAAACGATCTCCCACAAGATATACGTTTTTTATGAAAAACGCATGTACTTCAAGATCTATCACATGGACCCAGTGAATTGTAAGCATGAACCATTGCTAGCAAAGTATTTACCTCGTGTTATAAGATATGCCTCGATAGATGACCATCGAGATATATAAACTGTTTACGGCACTTCCTTGTGAACTGCGTGTAACAACCCTTTTGATGTTTTTTTTTTTTAATAATGTTTGAGCCTTGGATTAAATTGGGCAATCTAAAACTTGCATTTACTGAACTGAGAATATTGTGAATTATGTCATATCAGTTACACATGTAACCAAATATCCATTTATTTGCAAGTTGAATGAATGCACTCTGGAGACTATCAATTCACTAGCCTACCAACGATATTTGCCTGGCTAACAAGAAACAGTTTGTGGTGGTTACTGTGTGTTGTCATTGGTGCCAATTTGTTGTCCACTGTACTTGTCTCTTCTATGGTAATTGATCATCTTATTGACCAAAAAAAAAAAAAACATGCTCAACCTATTGTTTCATTGGTTCCTTTTGAATAATTAAATCCTATTGTTTCATTAGTACCTTATGAATAATTAAATATACTCCAATGAATTGCATGAATACATTTATAAAAAATATAAATTTTTTTTATTGAAGTATATACTTTATTAATGTGAGTGTATGACGTTATGAAGCATATGATAATGGAAAAAGAACCGTGTGTAACAACACTCTTTCCAAATATATATATTAATAGAAGAAAAACAAATGATACATATGTGGGCGTCACGTGTAACGCATTGTGATGTATATGAAAAACAAAGAATTCCATTTCACACATCTTATAAATCTCTCTCTCTCTCTCTATCTCTGTCTCTGTGTGAGAGATGAGTGGAGAGGAAATACAGGAAGAGTATGAGATGAACGAGGTGGATGATAGCCTTCATGGGACGGTGGGGAGCCGCCTTTCGCTCTTCTCGAAGGAGTTTGGGAGTGGGAGTTATGCACGAAAAGGAGGTGGGGGCCGTGGGGCTTTGTGGATCACTAGGGAGTGCTATGGAGGGTTTGTCAACCATCCCAATGGGAGGTATAGCTAACTTACTTGGATCTCTCTCTCCATCCATCATTAAATCTTACAAAATTTACAATAAGCATTTATAAATGCATAAAAAGGGTAGGTTTTAGTATCGAGTCTTGATGCTGATTTACCCTCCTATATGTTGGCAAAAATTGAAAATTTTTTTGTGGGATCGGGGAACATAGGCAGAGATAGCCCACCCAACTCGATTGAAATGTCAGTTACGGGAGGTCCCTCCAATATATAAAAAAAAAAAAGATTTCTCTTCTAACACACCCACATCCACGCATGACCACCCATTATAGAAAATTGTGATCATTCACTGGTTCTTTGGGTCAAGTCCAGCAGATATTTTATATTAACTTCATTTACCTTATCATCTTTTGACAAATTAGTAAAATATCTCTTCTTCCTTGAAGGATCATATGTTGGAGTCTTACTCATACATGCTGATTCGAAAAGATTTGATCAACAAGTATAAAAAACAAAGAAAAAATTTACCAAAAATTATAGCTAGCATATGCATTATTTAATATTTTAATGAAAAAGTACATTAATAAAACATAATATAAACAAAGAAAAGTTAGGTGAAAAGGCATCTTAATTATAATATGACTAATTAATTGACAATTTATCTAAGGAAAGAGTTGGAATGTCATTATGGAGACAAGGTTGTAGAAGACCAAATCTGTGACACCTGAAGATCCATTTAGAAGGCTTTACTGTCCCAGTCCATTACGCTTTGCTACAAATAGGCCTCCATCCCAGGTCAGACCAATGAATGACCTGGTCGGACTCCTGACCAGACTTGGGTATATGAGGACCTCTCACATGTACAACACAAGTCTTAGCGAAATTACATAAAAGTCAAGGGAATATTCTCTTGCACAATGGTTGTAACAAACTGTCATAAAACAGTTGTGAGGCGCTGACCCTAAGATCTAACATGTCGACTGATTCAAGAGTCACGTGGAAAATTCTCTTTCACGCTATCCTCACACTTTCATAGCATACCTGGCATGCCCCTTCCCCCCTATAAATAGAGGGGTATCCCCTTCACCACAGAGGACGACTTCTCCCCCACAAAAAAAAAAAAAACCTAAACTCAAACTTAAATTCTCACTTTAATGGAGGTCTGGCTTGATCGTTGGAGGTTCTGAGGATAACACCACTTTCGGTGTGAGATCCACTAATAAAAGAGGAACTCTGTGTGGCTTGATCCCTTAACAAGGGTACGTAGGCAGCCTGAGTTATATAAGAATCAGTTCAAACAAAAATCTCGTCAATTGATCCATCGCGGACCCTCATCGTTGTCTTTTCACATAAGAGTACATTTTCACCTCCCACGAAGATGATTGTGATCACTGCATTGTTTTCATCGAACACATATTATATTGAAATTTAACACGAAGTGGGGTTTGAGTCTGCCAATAAAACAGGCTTCTATACCTACTGCAGTTGTTGTTTAAATGTTGTTTTGTGAATGGTGGAAGCCCCACTTGCTCTGGGCTATATTTGGTTCAGGATATCATTGTCTTTTTTTCAGTGAAAACCTTTCCTCAGCAAATGTATAAAATTATTTAATGTAGCTTATCAGTTGGAAATGATTCCCCTTTCAACAATTAAATAATAATTTGATGAACACAAAAAGGATCCTAACTTTTTTCTAAAAAATCAATTTAATAGCACTGACAAATGTGTTTGAAAGACATGATCTGAATGAAATGTTTGTCCCCCAACACACACACCCCCACACACACTTTAGAAAGTATGTGTTTTGTTACATGAAATATACATATTTGAAAATATCAAAGCTTGTGAGGACTATGCACTGAAGTACCCCTAACATTATATTATCCTTTTAATTAATAATTTAATATTATATAAAACTGCAAATCTTGATTAGATATCTAATTTTAAAATCGAATTCATGAGCACTCAGATTATCCATTTGAGGCCAATTAGTTCTTTTTTTTTTTTTTTATCACAGATTGACTTCAGACATTTTGAAAATGTTTCTTCCTTGGAATTAAAAAAGGATGCTTATAAAATGAATACCATCATTATTTAAAGTATAAATCTTTTTAATCTAATGCGTTCAATTTTATGTTTTTTCCTTTTTTTTATCATTTTCTTTTGTAACAGCATCTTGCATATATGGAAGGATTCTGTGATTTTAAAAAGCATTAGAAGCAATGTGATATTAAATCTGAATGAGTACTCAAAACAAGAAATTAAAGAAAACAACTTAATGAAAAATTGTAATTGATAATTAGAGATGTCTTGAAAATAAAATAAAAAAAACATTTCCAAATGTTGAATCTAATGAAATTATAAAAAAGAATCTGTACATAAAACAAGGAGGTCAAATCATGTTTTTAAGCGCATATTATTGCATCCTTTTGTACTCTTTTTTTAATTATATTTTGTATATTGTCTTAATTTTCAAAGTTTCAAGAACATCAAAACAATTAGTTAATATGCATGTAGATTCAAAAACAATTTTTCTTAAATTTAATATGCGAATTGCAAGAAGAAAAATCAAAATTTGGATGTGATTTGTAAAACTCTAAGTATAACAAAGTTGAAACTTTGATAAAACATAAATTGCCAACATTAATTGTATACCGTGCTCCATATTTGCATATATACAACCATGAGCATCGTTACACGCAGTCCGTGTGGCCTCTATAGCCATTCAACGAGTTATATACCTCATTAATTTTTTTTATATTTGTTAAAAATAAGTTCATTTAATTCGTAATGGAGCGAAATACATTTTTTATCAAATCACATATACCTCATCATCAGATAATATTTATTATTTAAAAAAAATAAATTAAAACATGTGCAAACTATCTCTAACATTATTCATTATTCATACAATGTATATACATAGGTGGTATAGGTGTTGGGTGAACATGATATTCATGTGGTCCATCTACTCCACCTTCTTCACCCCACTCGAGTTCAGCTTCTTCAAGGGGCTGCCAGACCACATGACTAACCTCGAATGCATTCAGTTCGTCTTCTTCGCCGATCTCATCCTACAGTTTCTTGTCGCATATCGTGACCCCCACACATACAAAATGGTTCACAACAAGAAAAGTATCGCTCCTCGGTGAGTGATTCCTAACTCCCTAATTTCTTAGTATATGAACATGTATTTCATAGACATTGTTTGTTATGCTTCATTCATAGTACATGTCGAAATTCATCTAATAAAATTTACTCACCCAAAAGAACTAAAGGAAAAATCCATATAACCCCCTACAAACTGTCTGATATCCACATAACATTGTGTTTTTGTAAATTCCATATAACCCCTTGCAAACACATAGGCAAATTCAGCCCTTTTGTCAGTCAAACTAACCATTGGGCTAGTTCCTTTTAATCACACATGCGACATTTTTATCCCCACATAAAATGGCCGATAACTCTATCTCCTCTCTCATCATTGCTGATGCCTTAGAAGCCTTTTCCCCCTACGGTTCTTTCTCACCCCAACAATTGTAATGGAAACCAAGATTGGAGACCCTCACAACAGTGGTGGTGGGTTTTGTGGAGGAGAAAGTGGGGTGGTGGTGGTGGTGGGGAGGAGGGAGGGGGTACTAGGTGGACGATGACTTGGGATTGGTGGTGATAGGAGGGAAGGAGCAGTGGTGGAGGGGTGGCGATGGGGAGGAGGGGAGCACGAACTAGAGTTGGCGGCTTGGGTGGCAGTGGGGGCATGGTGGTGGCGGGGTGGAGGGAGATTTGGACGGTGGAGGAGGTTGGTGGTGGTGGGGATGAGGGAGGGGCAATGACGGTAGTGGTTTGGGTAGGGGGAAGGAGGAAGAAGTAATGGAATGGTGGAGGAGAGGAGGTGATAAATGGTGGTTTAGGTGGTGGAATAGTGCTAGATGGGTGGTGATGGTGGGGAGGGAGGGAGGGTGGGGGTAGTGGGCAAAGGTGAATGTCTTCAATTTGGGAAGATAAGAAGATGAAGGGGTAAAATCATCATTTGGAGGGGTGTATTTACATTTTTAACATAATTTTTTGAAACCTGGATTAACATAACAGAATAATTGGAGGCCCTCACAACAGTGGTTCTGGTTTTTGTGGCAAAAAAGGGGTGGTGCTGGTAGTGGGGAGGAGGGAGGGGGTAATAGATGGACGTTGGCTTGGGATTGGTGGTAGTGGAAGGAGAGAGGCAGTAGTGGTGGAGGAGTGGCCATGCGAAGGAGGGGAGGGGCAATGGTGATGGGAAGGAGGGAGGGGGAACTAGTGGTGGTAGCTTGGGTGGCGAAGGGGGCATGGTGGTGTTAGGGAGGTGGGAGGAGTAATGGAGTGGTGGAGGGGGTGATAAATGGTGGAGTGGGGGTGGATGGGTGGTGGAGGTAGGGAGGGAGGAGGTAGTGGGCAAAGGTGAATGTCTTCAATTTTTGAAAGAAGAAGAAGATGAGGAGTAAAATCATCATTTAGAGGGGTGCATTTATATTTGTTTATAGAATGCAAAGGTTTAATTGCATACATTTTTTGGAATTTGGGTTAACATAAAAGAATATTCGAAGAATATTCCAATTATGTTAACGGTTTTTTAATTCAATGATTTATTTGGATTTACCTTTAGTAAGGGTTATATGGAATTAAGAAAACATAGGATGTTATGTGGACATCAGATAGTTTGTAAGGGTTTATATGGATTTTTCTAAAAAAAATATTTAGTAACATTCTAAAGAGTAAAAGTGGGTTAAGTTCAAATGCATTACAATACCTTATATATTATGGTAGTTTTAGCAATTAAAAAAAAAAAACTCCCTATCCTCTTCTAAAGGGAGCCCAAACATGTACAAGTAAAGGATTTCACTTTGATTGTGAAGATTTGATAACACTGTGTAGATTTTCAACATCAACCACAAGCAGGTCTAGTTGATTACATAACACATTAAGCTTGACAATTTGAATCTTATGTTACAGCTACGCCAAAGGTAGTTTTGCGTTGGATGCGCTCGGTTGCATTCCATGGGACATCATTTACAAGGTAAGTGATCAATTACATATATAGACACACAAATATTCCATTGCTGATAGGATCCAACACTAGTTGCACCTACCTCATCTAGAATTCCAACTTCTTAATTAAGAGGCATAATTTGAGAAAATGAAAGTTTTTAAAGCTTCACATGATCTCTTCTTCCCATGTAACAGTCCACAGGAAGGCGGGAGCTCGTGCGATGCTTCATATGGGTGCGGCTCTACCGTGCCAGGAACATCAAAGCTTTCTTTGAAAGGATGGAGAGGGACATCCGTGTGAACTACCTCTTCACAAGAATCGTGAAGCTAATCACGGTCGAGATCTACTACACCCACACTACCGCCTGCATCCTCTACTACCTAGCGACCACCGTCCCCCGAGACGTGGAGGGATACACATGGATTGGGAGCCTTCAAATGGGGAGTTATAATTACGACCACTTCAGGGAGATCGGGTTCTGGAAGAGGTATGTGACGTCGCTCTACTTCGTTTTCGGATTTGGTGACATACATGCTGTGAACAACAGAGAGATGATCTTTGTCATGGTGTTCATATCCTTTGATATGGTGGTCGGGGTGTATTTGATCGGGAACATAACAACGTTGATCGTCAAAGGGTCTAAGACTGAGAGATTTAGGGGCAGGATGGCTGATCTGATTAAGTATATGAACCAAAATAGGCTTGGCAAGGATATCACTTCCCAGATAAAGAGTCACCTGAGGTTGCAGTATGAGAGCAGTTATATCAAATCAAGCATCTTAGATGACATACCGGTGGCCGTCCGTTCCATGGTATGTAGATTCATTATACTTAAGGCCCCCGTTTGGGTAGTAGCATCATATGTTCTCGAGAAGTCTTGATAGTCAAAATCAATTTTTTTTTTGATCTATATAAAGTTTGATAATTATTTAGACTTTTGATAACTTTAGGATGACAACGCTTGTAGAAGATAAAATCCACCTCACTTGAATAAGTGGCACGTGTACTTGGATTAGTTAGAGAAACAAGGTGGCGTTACACCGAATTCTAATGGTGTTCACCTTAGGGTTCGACGTGTACCTCATATAAGACCCTCCAAGGACTAGACATGTTCGAGAATAAGGGATCCAACCACCCGAGGACTAGACATCTTAGATGATGTATCGATGGCCGTCCATTCCACGGTATGCAGATTCATTGTACTTAAGCCCTACCTTTGTGTAGCATCATATGTTCTCGAGAAGCTCTGATAGTCAAAATAAATTTTTTTTTCATCTATATAAAGTTTGATAGTTATTTATACTTTTGATAACTTTAGGATGAACGCTTGAAGAGGATAAAATCCACCGCACTTTAATAAGTGGCATATGTACTTGGATTAGTTAGAGAAAAGAGGTGGCATTACACCGAATTCTAACAGTATTCACCTTAGAGTTCGATATGCACCTCGGATCAGATCCTCCAAGGACTAGACATGTCCGAGAAGAAGGGATCCAATCACCCGAGGACTGCATGTGTCCAAGGTGCAAAGAATTGATTATTCGAGGATCATTTAAAAAAATGTAGGACACACCTGACACAGATGTTCGGCCCATCTAAGGAGTGTTAAAGCCATGCATGTCAAAGTACGGTAGTAAGGCACGACAGCTGGAACTAGGTCATCAGGTTGACTTGGTCAAAAAAGAAAAGAGCAAGTCCATGTGACAAATCCGTATTGGCCCATGTGGAATATTCCCCCACATCAACAAAGCGCAGTTTGCACTCCATCATTCGCCTATAAATAGAGGGGTACCCCCATCCCGAAAGATATGCAAGAAATCCTTGCAATCTCTTGTTCTTTAAATTCCATTGAATCTCACATCTGACTTGATCATTGGAGTCTCGTAGGCTAACACCACATCGGTGTGAACGAGGAGTCCAGCTGGCTTCCAAAATCACTATCCTTGAAATCTCTACCGTGAAGTTCTTAGATCATAAATTCCTTGATCCAGTTTCATCTGGATTGATGTCATTTGAAGAGGACTTTTCATCCTCCACAATTTGGCGGTTTTTAGGAAACTGTAACAAAAATCATGTCCCTATAAACAATCCGAGAAAAGATGGTTGAGATTACGCGATGACGAGATGCTGGGGTAAGAACACCCACTCTAGCGGTGGATGCAGAAGGTCTTCCCGAAGAAGGATTGAAAGACGAAACTATTTCACCTCATGTTGTCTCTCTGCACTGGAACCTCGGAGTTTGCATCCTAGCGGAGTAAATCAAAGATGTTAATCGATGATATCTTCGCCTTGAAAGCATGCTGAAGAAAATCTTGAAACAATCTAGTGCAATGGATCAGCCTCAACCCCCTCCCACTCCTGTGGAAGGAGCACAAGGAGGGAGTGCAGTGAATCCGTGTGGTAGAGTTCAAGAAAGTCCTCATGAGGTGTGTGATGGTGAGGAATCAGCCTGCTCTTCTAAAAGGAGAAGGAGAAGGCGTGGTTGGAAGCGATCTAGTTTGAGATATCCTCCTTGGAGGACCCTCATCAGGCCAAGCCATGACAGGCATCGCGAGCATATTCCACAACGTGAACGCCGTGATCATTGCCAATCATCGGAGTCTTCAATCACAAAAACCGACCTGGAAGCCTCACTCAGTATTCAACCTCGATCGACAAGAAATATCGTGGAAGGTATCATGAGTTCCCAAGGAGAACCCATAGGAGTGAGGGGATAACAAGCCAATAGCATGATTTGTGTCAAAGGCATTGAGGGGTTCTCCTTGCCGTTTGTTCCTTGAACTCTCAATGTTGACTTCCGTAGAAGTTCATACAGCCTAAATTCTGATTGTACAATGGAACTATAGACCCATTTGATCATGCTCTTTGTTACCGGCATACGATGGCACTTTAGGAGCAATATGACTATTTGATGTGCCGTATGTTCCATTCAGGTCTTGAGGGAGCAGCGCTACTCTGTTTCCCAAGCTCCGGAGGGGTCTGTAAGATATTTCGAGGAGCTCGATACAACATTCATCGAGCACTTCATTTGCAGCAAGAAGCATAAAAAGGACCTCGATAACCTCATGAAAATCCAAATGAGGCAAGGAGAGATGATTAGATGGTATGTCAATCAGTTTTGCCTACTCATATTTGAAGTCAATAGATGCGACCCCGGGTCGGCCATCATGGCCTTCTGGAATGGCCTGCCACTGAATCAAGAACTAAAAAATTCACTTGTCCAACTAGCACCTGATATGCTTAGTGACTTGATGGGTAGAGTAGATACACACGCAAAGGTCAAGGATGAGTTTATGACTCTGAGGCCTAGGTAGTCACGATCGTGTCTAAAAATTCAGGTTTCCAGAAGATAAAAAACAAAAAATGCAAGCAGAAAGTTGATACCACTACAAATGAATTAGTGAGGAACAATACTCAAAATTCAAGGTCCCCATCATCCAAATCATGGAAAACATAAAGGACAACACCCTTCTTTTGATGACCACCTCCTATGAGTGAAGACCTAGCAAAAAGGGACAAGAGCATGAAGTGTGACTACTATCATGACATAGGTCACAAAACCGAGAAGTGCCGAATGCTAATAAACTTCTTAGAAGAGATGGTGAGGAAATCCAAGCTGAAAGAATTCTCAAAGGTGGAAGAAGAGAAGAAAGTCGTAAGCATGTCACATTGGTCGATTTGGCAACAGTCGTCAGGGTAATTGATATAATCTACAAGGGTGTGTCATTCGGCGAGGATCTGAAGTTGGTAAAGCAAGCAGGAAAGAGGCAAAGAGGTCCTGCAAGTCGATCTGGCACCTTAGTTGATAGACAAAAGACCGAAGACTGAGGACTCGAGCGTAATAATGTTCTCAGATGAGGACTTGGTTGATGTGCAAACACCCTAATTACACCTTGGTCATCACCTTGCGTATCAGAAACTATGATGTTAAGCGTGTATTGATAGATACAGGCAGCTTTGGTGACATTTTGTTCATGCAGCATTCTTGAAAATGGCGCTAAAGCAAGCCAGCCTGGAGACATCTAAGGACCCATTAATTTCTTTTAATGGGATCCAGGCAACACCTTCTGGAAGACTTCCCCTCCTCATATAACGCCAACATGGGGTGAACATGGCTAGGACAATGAAGGAGATATCATCAACATATCACTAGAGGTTGTGTTTTCCTACATGCAGGTGAATCATGGAAATTAGAGGGGATCAGGTAGCGTCTAGAAGGTGTTACATCATCACCATGCCAGGAAAAGCTTTGACCCAGGAGAAAGTCCCAACAGAAGAGGACATCCATCTGAAGAGATAACAACTATTGGCAGATTGGGTTGAGGCAGACGAGGCTTGACCTGATCCATTTGAAAGGGTGGTTGAGGACCTTGAAAAGGTTCCAATCAGCCCTCTTGAGCCAGACAAATACTTCCTCGTCGGTACGGCCTTAAGCATGTCGACATCTTCACATGGACACCTTCTGGTATGCCATGGATAGATCCTAAGGTGGAATGTCATCATCTGTGCATTTTCCCTATGGTCTAACATGTGAAATAGCGTCAATATAGAGTCGCCTCAGTGCATGCAGAGACAATAAGAGAAGAAGTAGAGAAATTATTAGCTACATGATTCATGAGGGAGGTACAATATCCTGAGTGGCTTGTGAACATAGTGGTGGTGTCCAAGAAGAACAAAAAGTGGAGAGTTGACGCAGCGTAGGACTACGCTCTTCTGCTGATCCGATCAACCTTTAGGAATGCGAGATCTTCAGGCTTTAACGACGTTATTGCTTCGTGAAGAATTCCAGGACAATGGGCTTCAACAAGTCTGTTGATTCCTAAGAATACCAAAAACGATGGAAAATCAATGTAGTTGTTAATCCTTCTAAGATAACAAAATACAATAGTGAAAATAAATAAATTCTATTAAACAAATTTTCTTCCTTAATTTTGTGATTACAAATTATATTTATAGAGCAGAGAATCCTAACAAACTAGGATCTCAACAAATCTCTAAATCTCTCAAATCACAAATAAATCTAACTAAATCCAAATTTGAAATCAAATTCAAAATTTCAAATCAAAATTCAAATTCAAATTATAAAAATAGAAAAGAAATCCTAACAAGCTAAAAAATTATTAAAATTATAAATCAATCATCATCATCCATTTGGTAGTCCTTAATGTCGATCGAACGGCCCATGATCGCGCTACATCAAGAGTCTACATCAATTTCACAGACGTAAATAGTGCTTGCCCGAAGGATGGCTTCCCCCTCCCGAAAATCGATCAACCGGTAAATGCTTCTTCAAAAAACGAGCTAATGAGTTTCGTGGATGCATACTCGGGATACAACGAGAAAAGGACAGCGTTCATAACCTTGATTGGCATGTATTGCTATAAAGTCATTCCCTTCGGGGTAAAGAACGCAGGGGCAACCTACCAATGATTGATAAGCAAAATGTGCATGGAACATATTGGGAAGTATGTCAAAGTATATATTGATGATATGCTGGTGAAAGGCTAGCACCAAGGAGAACACCTTGGTCACCTTAGGACGGCATTTAAAGTACTCAGTTAATACTAAATTAAACTCAACACCTTGAAGTGCTCCTTTGAAGTCTCTTCTAGGAAATGTTTGGGTTACCTTACCAACCGTTGAGGAATAGAAGCCAGCCTGGACCAGATCAAGGCCCTTCTCGAGATGGAACGCCCAGAATGGTAAAGAGGTGTAGAGGTTGACCAGACGCCTGGTGACCTTAAGCCATTTCATATCAAAGGCCACTAAAAGAAATTTGCCATTCTTCAAGCTATTGAGAAAGGCATAAAAATTTGAATGGTCGAAAGAATGCTTGATGGCTTTCGATGTTTTGAAAGCTTAACTCGGCTCACCTCCTTTGCTCACAAAACCAGCCTCAGGTGAACCCCTATTCCTCTATGTAGCAGTAACTGATCACGCTATCAGCTCTGTTCTAATCAGAGAGCAAGGAGTGCAGAGGCCATGATCAAGGTACCTCTATATAGAAAAGGTGGCGTATGCCCTCTTGATTTTGGTGCAGTACAAATTTCAATACTACTTCACGGCACACACGGTCAATGTGGTAACTGACTACCCCTTGAAGGCTATCCTCGAGAAGGCAGATGTTGTTGGGTGCATCCTCAAGTTGACTATTGAACTATAATTGTCAACATCCACTATATTCTGAGGAGCGCAATCAATGGGCAAATGCTTGAGATGTGTTGGCCGATTTAACCCTATCCGCTTTAGAAGTCAACCTCATTGACGCACTATGGGTATGCAAGTCAACCGTTAGTGACCTTGAGTGGACTCTAAATGTGGATGGGGCATCCAACCAAAGAGGAGTTGGAGCTGGCCTAGTGTTACAGAACAATGACAAACTCTTATTTGAACACACTATAAAGCTAAATTTTTAAGCTTCTAACAATGAAACAGAATATGAAACCCTGAACATTGGACTTGAGCTAGCATTTGAATTAGGATTTGAATGGGTTAATATTTTCAGTGATTCACAGCTAGTAGTGTTGTAGAGCACTGGGGAGTACCAGACCAAGGACGACATAATGGTTGCGTATCAAGAGAAGGTCTAGCAACTCCTCATAAAACTCAAGGAGGCTGCTATACAGTGGGTAGAAAGAGAGCTGATTTCTTAGGCAGATGCACTAGCAAATCTGAACTTGTCTATCAGCACAAAGCTGTCAAGAGATGTGCGAGTTGAATATTTGAAGCATCCGAGTACCAAAAGATCCTAGGAAGTTATGGTTATAGTGTGTGCCGAAGACTTACCAAATTGGGTGGAAGTAATTATTCATTATTGGGTGTCCTCACTTAGAGCATTGTACAAGAGAAGGTACAAAGGGTCGTATCTATGTTGCATCGGCCCGCGAGAGTTTTAGCGCATTTTGAGAAGTATACATTCTGGTCTGTGCGTTGGTCACATCGATGCGAGATCTCTAGCTCATTGAGCACTAATAACTGATTATTTTTGGCCCACCATGACCAAAGACTCCAGATCTTGTCAAAAAATGTGACAAAGTGCCAGAGGTTCTCTCCTCTTATCCATCGTCCAGCAGGGGACCTAAACCTGTTGAAGAGCCCATGCCATTTGCCCAATGGGGGGCTTGACATTGTTGGACCTCTGCCTATCGCCCTTCTAGAGAGGTGTTTCCTCTTGGTCCCCACATATTACTTTGCAAAATGGGTGGAAGCGATGCCCTTGAAAAATCAAAGATATCGAAGTCAAAATACGGTAGTAAGGCACGACAACTGTAATCAGGTGATCAGGTTGACTTAATAAAAAAAGGGAAGAGCAAGTCCATGTGGCTAACGCAGATTGGCCCACATGGAAGATACCCGCATGTTAGGAAAGAGTTGTCAGCACGCCGCCATTCGCCTATAAATAGACGAGTATCCCCTCCCGAAACGGTATGCAAGAAATCCTTGCAATCTCTTGTTCTTGAAATTCCATTGAATCACAACTGACTTAATCGTCGGAGTCTCATATGCTGACACCACACCGGTGTGAGGCAGGAGACTAGGCTTCAAAGATCACCAGCCATGAAGTCTTTGCCGCAAAGTTTTGAGATCACAAATTCCATCATCTAGTTTCATCTAGAACGATCTTGTTAGAAGAGGACTTTTCATCCTCCACAATGCAAATGAATTCTATGGGGTACAAGAATTGCTTATAAGGACTTATTTTATGGTAGAATTATCATTTAAAAGTTATCAACCATTATTAATCTCTTACACAACATTTATCTTCAATTAATACAAGATGAACTAAACAATACAAGTGTCTTTTTTTTTGTGAATTGGAAAAAAGATAATTAAACAAGAAATTGCGTATTCGGCATAAATTATTATTTGTCTTGGTATAGCTATCAAGGATGAATAGCTATATGGCTATTCTCAAACAAGGTTTGAGAACTATTATTCTCTTGTTCAGTGTGCGGTATAAGAAGGAAAAAAAGGGAATAAGGGAGAATAAAAAAAATCAAGTTATTTATTTTGGAAGAATAAACCCTGATAATTATGCCTGAATAAGTTAGGTATTATCTCAAGCTTATTCTAAGGGGGGGGGGGTTGGAATTAATTATCAAGGCTTATATATGCCAATGAATAAAAATGCCCTTCTAAATCGTTTCAAAAAAAATTATATCACACAACACTCTCACACACATCGTAAATGCATGTCACATCTATCATATTTCACACACCTCTCTCACACTTATTCTCAAAATAAATAATTTATACAGGAGTATAGTTGTCATTTAAAAATGCACACTCTTATCCATCTCTTATCCTCACAATATCCAAGCGAACCAAACAAAATGATCACTTTTTCGTTTTCCATAGAAAATATCTAGAAAAATATCAAACTAAAATTTGCTTATTTTACATGGATTATTATCTATCACGGTATAGCTATCGAGGGTAAATAACTTTACATCACACCCAACGGGTGGTAAAAACTGTTAAACATACATCGAAAGTGCTTATTGATGCATCATGTCATGGTTAACATTTTATTTTCACATCCTTGTAGATTTCTCAGTCTTTGTACCACGAGACGGTTAAAGGAGTACCAATCTTTAAAGGTTGTTCGGACAAGTTTCTAAATCAAATAGTACGCACCAGCGTAACTCAATCTAATTAGCATCTAATGTTTTATAAGAATGCTAAATAATTGGTTGTGTAACACAGGTGACAAGGCTGAATGAAGAGTTTTTCCTCCCTGGAGAAGTGATCCTCGAACAAGGCACCACAGCCGATCAGCTATATATCGTATCCGATGGATGCTTGGTACATATTATAAACCATTAAAGAAATTTTAACCTGTTATTTACCGAAAAATTTTCAAATCAATATGCCCTTTCTTATAAATATGTAATGATAGCATTTCCATTAGTACATGCTAAGATAAATGACACACGTCTGTCAGAAAGTTAAAAACCATCCATCAATTAAAAAGATTACAGATTGAAACATACCCTATCAATACATTTTGATTCATACATGCACATATTAGTAGGATTTTCATGTCAAGACATACCCATATGAAAGTCCTTAGTCATTTACTTTGCCAATTCCAATTTGATCACTGATGAGCACTTTAAATCGAGTGTTATCAAGGTTAGGACCTAAAAATTCAAATTGTATGTGTAGGAAGAAGTTGTTGTTGGGGAGGATGGCTTGGAAGAATGTGTCGTGGAGATCAAACCCCACAATGTATTTGGCGAGGTTGCGGTTCTATGTAGTATTCCGCAACCCTACATGGTTCGCGTGTGTGAATTATGCAGACTCCTTCGCCTAGAGAAGCAATCTTTAACTAGTATTATGCAACTCTACTTTATCGACAGCCGTCAAATCCTCAGTAATCTTATCAAGGTACTATATGCATGACATCATGACTTTTGATTGGATTAGTACTTCTATATCACTCATATATTCATTATTCAGGGAAAAGATACAGATGCGAGGATTAAGCAACTAGAATCAGACATCGTTTATCTAATGGCAGAACAGGAGGCAGAGTTTGTTATGAGAGCTAATAATGCTGCCTATCATGGGGACTTATATCATTTAAAAAGGTTGATCAATGCTGGGGTTGATCCGTGCAAGACCGACTATGATGGGAGGACCGCGCTTGTATTTCCTTTTTTCCTATATCATTTTCTCCTATCAACAATAGTAATTTTTGAATTCAGATCCATTGACGATGAAGGAATACCGATATCAACTTGTCAACAGGTGGTTTAGTGTTATGGTGATGATTGCACATTCCATATGCCATTGTCCATTAAGTGTATGGACATCTCATGCAATGTGATCATCACAGTGCGCTCACAAAATTCAATATGAATACAAAAGCACATAGAATGAGATTATATCACAGTATTGTTTCTAGTATTGATAGTTAAGATTTACAAGTGCATTGGTAATTAAAGTTCTCCAATTATCATTATGCTTTTATTAATGTATAAAATGTAATTTGCAGCACTTGGCCGCATCAAGAGGGTATGAAGATATCGCAAGGTTTCTCATAAAAAAAGGGGCGAACATCAATTGTTTGGGTAAACTCATAAATTTAAATTATCAACATTGTTTTTCATTACAAGTCCATTTGCGGTGATGAAGAAAATTAAGCTTTCAACCTCAGCTATAATTAATTTTATGCATTGCAGACAAGTTTGGTAACTCACCCTTGTTGGAGGCCGTTAATTTTGGACATGATAGAGTTTCAAAAATTCTCATAGAGCACGGAGCGATCTTGAGTTTAGAAAATCCTGGTAGCTATCTTTGTAAGGTGGTGAAGGAGAGAAAGATTGATGTGTTGCAAAGGTTTCTTCATAACGGTGTTGATCCAAACTGCAAGAACTACGATCTTCGAACTCCGCTTCATGTTGCTGCTGTAGAAGGGTTGCACATTGTGGCTAAGATCTTGATTGAATTTGGAGCAGATGTGCTCTCTGAAGATAGGTAAATTTTATTCTTGCTATTGTTATTTCTTGATGGTGTGTGTTTTGAATGTCATTATCTTTGGGAGGTTCTCTCTATTATTGTTCATGTTATTGTCCAATTTGTCTTGACCTGATTTACAACTTGGGTGGGTTGAAATCAAGCTTAACTTGATTATTGGATGGATTCATGTTGAGGTTTTAGTGATCAAGTTCAACCTGAACCTAAAACCCAAGAAAAATTCAAATCTAATTTTGGTTGGATTTAATTTGGATTGAAGGATCGGATTATCCAGACTCAACCTAAACATGATGGAATGAGCTCAATTTGGATTTCAATCTTTGAAATGAAATTTGGATCTTCTAGTTTGTTTTACCATAGAATCCATCATCTTCACATTTTTCATTTCTCTATTCATTGTCTATTTCCCCATCCCATTTTTAATTTTATTATCTCTTTCATCGAGATGCAAACTATTATTTGTTACGACCACTACATAGTTCAAATTGTTTAGAATACAAATCAAATTTAAACCCAACTGAACTGACCAAATTTAATTTGATCCAAATCAATTCAAATTTGAACCAAATTGTTTAGGCTACGTTTTGGTTGGTCTCCTTCACCTTTGTTTAGATTTTGTTGAGCTCCAACCCAAACCTATTCATCCAAAATGTAGTCCTCGTTTATTTGATATGCTCATTTGCTTATAGTCATTGTGCCATTAATTGAAATTTATTGTTGTGCGTCATAGATGGGGAAACACTCCTCTAGACGAGGGCCGAAGATGTGGAAGCAAACCGTTGATTAGGATCTTAGAGCAGGCAAGAGAGGACAGTGCATGCAAATATGGACATCTCTCTTAATGAATATATGGAAAACAGGTTTATCATTACCAACTCATATGCCTATTAATTTTTCAGGTTTGTTGGGCTACTTATATCAATACTTTTCACTTTTTATAATCTCTAACTCAACAAACTATCTTTTTTTCAATAGAAATGACAAATGATCCATCTCTTCTTAACCAATGAGGATTTTAGCTATCTTGGAATTAATTTTAGTAGAGAGTGTTTCAACAAAAGGGAAGCAGATATTGACGTTATTTGAATTACTACTACTTCAATTACAAAATTCAAATAGAGTGTTTGTCACTTTTTTCTTTGTTTCATTATTCTTGTTTATTTAATAATCTTGTTTGTTTACGTACATTCTACCATTGAGAGAAACATAGACAAATTTATAACAAGCATGTTGTCACGCCCCAGGGCGGCCGTCCCCGAGACGTGGCAATAAAAAAATATCAGCTATCAATACCTGAGGTCAATAAAGACTCCAACAACAACACACAAGGTGGCAAAGCAAGGACAATGATAACTGACTGAAAAGCGGAAGCATAATATAAACAATGTCTGTAAACCTAAAACATTATTACAGACTCGAATACACAATCACTGTCCTGTGAGAGCCAAGTCTAGACCAAAGAAAATACAACCTGTGTCACATGCACGATTTACAATACATACAATGACTCTAGGACTGCTGACAGCCTCGCACTCGCCACCCGCCGGAAGAACGCTCCACGCCCATAAGACCACGCCATAGGAAAGCTCCAGCTCCACGCCCAACACTGCCCCTGAAAAGAAACAGTATACGAGGGGTGAGCTACAAGCTCAGTGAGTGGCTGGAAACCAATCACCATACAACAGTTCAATACATAAACAATTCTCTTTCAAGGTAAACATGGGTGGAAACCCATGGATAACTCGGTCACGTGGCGGCGTGACCAACCTCACCCTCACCCTCACTCCCGGAGGGAGACTCTTGGGACTTTTGGGGAGAGACCATACCGTTGGTCGAGGAGACCCGAGATTACTGGTCCATACAACACTACTGGATCACCGACCTCACCCTCACCCTCACTCCCGAAGGGAGACTCTTGGGACTTTTGGGGAGAGACCATACCGTTGGTCGAGGAGACCCGGAATTACTGGTCTACGCAACACTACTGGATCATCTACATCGAGATAACTGCCCAACGATGTCTTTGAACATCGATACGAGACCGGACCCAACAACTATGGGAACGGACGAACAACGAATGGGTCACGAGGTGACGTGTCTTCACCTCATCCTCACCCTCACTCCCGGAGGGAGACTCTTGGGACTTTTGGAAGAGACCTAGACTGCTCTACACCCTTGGTCCACCGGTAGCCCTTTCCCCACGTAGCCTCTACCTGGTATACTCCCACGATCAGTACGCTTCCGAACGCATCGGTAGTACCTACGGATGGGAGCCCTCTGTCAGGACAGCTTTTCCAACGCCGGGGAGTTCCTACATCGGATCCAACGAAGGGGAGAACGATTCCACGCTCGCAATATCATTCGTTAGCCCTCTCCCGGGTAGCCTCTACCTGGTATACTCCCACGATCAGTACGCTCCCGAATGCATCGGTGGTACCTACGGATGGGAGCCCTCTGTCAGGACAGCTACAACCCGGGCCTCTTCAACATGGTCGACATTGGGAGTAAACATTCCATGTTCGCAAAGCGAACCCATGGAAAACAACTACTCTCGATAATCACTTATCGAGATATCGAATACTACTGTACTCCCACACCGTTGCGTCGTTCAGACACAAAGGGGGGGGGGTGTCACGCCCCAACTACCGGCTTAACAATCCGATAAGATAATGAATTCTCCTAAATTCCAAACGAGTGCATCGCTCGGATGCACGGGGCGATTACATCACTAGCGCTCTAACTAATAAGGTACAACCCGACAGCGGGTCATACCCACGCCTATTCCAGATAGGCCTATCAGTTTTTAACATGCGCATATAAATATATCCAGGAGAATTTTATATCTAGCTATGTGCATGAACCATATGCACAATCATCTAATAATTATAGGGACACTCCCTAATCATGGATTTACATCATAATAAATCATACAACATGCATACATGGTCATTAATCACATAAGCACACAAGGCCTAACTTAAACATGCGTTGGATATCACCCACTTAAAGGAAACGCACTAACAGGTGCATGCCAATATTCCAAACGAACCTGAGTCGAGTAGGAAATCGCATCTACTTACTCAGTTCGTTCAAAGGGAGAGGGCGAGAGAGATCATCATCTCATGAAGTTGGTCATAGCTTTGCCCCATTAGCATGGGCGCAACAACTACACCACGCCCTCGAGTCTTATCGCAAGGGAATATTAGGCAGGTGCCCGTTATTAACCCAGACTTATTCATGTTCGATATTCCAATTAATATGGTGGGAGTAGTATTACCATACTACCTAAGGTAGGCCATATTCTATACATCCATACACATTTTAAAAATACATGCCCATACTAGAGGGGCGCATGCAACACAATCATTCATACATGGATACAATACATGTATATAAGCCTAGCATGCAAGATATCTACATATTATAGCTAGGGGGCCCCATCGATGCGCGACGCGCGTCGAGCGCATCCCGAGAGGGGGGAGGGGATTGGATCGAACCACTCACCATACAACCCGGGACCTCGCGCATCCCATCCGACGAGATCTACAAGGTAAGGGCATCAAATTTGATAAGTAACATCACAATTTAACACTTAGAATTCACTAGGAATGCTAAAAACTTAGACATACACGCATACGGGCTCGCACGCATGCAAGCACGCGCGTACGCACGCATGCCCGAGTGCCCCAGCACCTACCCGAGACCCTGGGCAGCCCCATGCATGCCCCAGCACGCGCACACACGCACTGGCACCCTGCCGCATGCCCGGGTGCACGCCCAGACTCACTGCCCCGCGCGCACGCACGCTCGTGCGTGCCCACGAGCACTGCGCGCGCTGCCAGCGCCCGCTCCGGGCGCACTCGCTCGCCCGCGCGCACGCGCACGCGCACGCGCACGCGCCTGCGCCTGCCAGCGCCCCCCTGCGCGCGCCCAGCCATTTTTAACCCCTTTTTAACCCCTCCACACACACCCTAACTCATTCATCTACCTTGCATGCCCTCCCTAACACCTAACCATGCATAAAAACCTAAATAAGAAAGAGGGAAACTCACCAAAGAGAGGGGGAAGGGGAGGGGGAGATGTAGGGCTCGCAAGCGCCTTGACCACCTCGACCACCACCACTACTACCACCACTTCCATCCTTGGGAGCTCTTCTTGATGGCTGAAACCAGGGGGGAAAGAGAGAGGGACAGCCACTTAGGAGCACAAGCTCACATAACCCACCTCAAGATCACCTCTTCATGCACTACATGCTTCTTGTTCTCCTTCTCTTCTCTTTGAGGAATTTACACAAACACATGGGGGGAGAGTGAAAAGAGAGAAAGAGAGACCCAAGGAATGGTTGACGTGGGAGTGAGAGGGGGGTGTGAGTGGGTATTTAATGCCACAAAGGTGGATAGATGAGAAAAGTCACCCACTATCCAGTAACATCCAAATCCGGATGCGATTCGGAACTGCATATTTTTTCAAACGTTACCGGAATTCAGTGAAATTTTTATGGGTAGTACAAAATGGTACCAGGACCCATAATATGCAGTTAGATTTTCAATCAAGGTACTTTAACTCCCGCAAGTGGCTAAAAGCTAAAATTTTAGCGACTCCGATCAAAAAAATTAAAAGGCTCTGAATGACCCATAACTTTTACTACATGAATCCAGTTGATCTAATTCCACTTTTGTACGAAAGTTAACTCAAAACTGAGCA
The DNA here is from genome assembly GCA_030737835.1 of Acorus gramineus. Taxonomy (NCBI): domain Eukaryota; kingdom Viridiplantae; phylum Streptophyta; class Magnoliopsida; order Acorales; family Acoraceae; genus Acorus; species Acorus gramineus. The sequence goes on along the minus strand of CM060855.1, from coordinate 19,297,402 downwards.
TCTCATGATAAAATCATATTTAAACCTCTTCATCTTGGATTTTAACAAAATTAAATCCAAATACCAAATCGGAAATACATAACTTCTAGGAGAAAAATTATGTAGCCAAATCTTCAATCAGAGCGCTCCAAATGACACAGGCATAACAAACATGTCAATACACATTTTGGTGTCACATCTGTCGACTTGTGTCATCTTGGTACTGAACCAAAAGAGGAAGTCCTTCAATTTCTTCCCCTCTATGTGTCTCATCCCGAAGAGATTTGTGATGTCCCTCTTCAATTTGTAGTGACAAATAAAGTGCCCGATCAACATTTCACACAATCGAGTGAAACTCCTTATTGATCTGACATGGAGCTTATAGATCAAGGTCAATGTGGGACTGTCGAGGCTTTGAGAAAACACCTTGTAGAGGTGGGCATCATCTCCATCCTCTAGTGACATATTTTACTGATAATGGTAGACGTGATCGGTTGGATCAGTCCTTATCTCATAAATATTGAACTTACGGGGAGGGGAGAATTTAGGAGTTTTGGGTACTTCAGTTATTTCCTTAGTGAAGGGAGAGAGGTGGATGACGCAGGTGGCCTTCATGCAACTAAAGTGTCAATGAAATAGATGGAGGAGATTGTTATGCCCCCACACCTCTTGGCCGAATTATTTGTTAAATGGCAATAAATTATGTCTTTCTATGATGTAATGTGACAGATATTCAGATAATCTTGCTTTCTCGCACTCCACATATACATATTATAGGTGTTCCAACTTTTAATTGACATTTTCTTTTTATTTATAGAGTAATGTATGTACATTTTGTATTTAGTTAGTTAACAATTTTATTTTGTTGGGAAAAATGAATCTTGACTGCCAAGATTCGTCGATCGAGATATAGATCGGATAACAAAATTTTTTATTAAATCATTTTCATGCAAACCCTACAAGACAGAATTAGGGTTTACATTTAGAACTCAGATAAGATTTCTGCTGAAGAAGAAGAACGAATCTGGTACACAGCGATGAATTGCTCGATTGGAACCTTCAGATCTTCTGTCGTATGTCCTTCCTAAGCTGTAGATCCGCGGCGGAGTGTGGCCTCCTTTTTACTTCAAATAGAAACCGCGAATCTCTTCGCTCTCTTTCTCTCCCTTCCTCACCTTCTAAAAGATTTCTAGTATTAGGGTTTTGATTTCGGCAAAAAATCAATTGCCTATTGAGAGAGAGAGGAAGCCACATATTTATAATCTAGGGCAGGGACCTAAAAAAGAATTAGTCATTTGTCTCCTATGGGCTTGGATACCATATTTTAGCCTAGAATAAAAAATCAAAGGCCCATAAATCAGAATTCAATCTACTAAAGAATTATGACTGCATTCCAAATATACTAATCTCAAAATAATCATTACTGACAATATTATTTCACATCTTATTTTCCTGACAATATTATTTCACATCTTATTTTCCTTGAGATTTTTCGCTTAATTTATTTGACATGTCCGATATTTAAATACACTGGTCGGGTTAAACATGATCAAAACTTATAAGCATCCTCAAGAGAGTATCATCAATCTCCTATAGATGACGTGGATTCCGTCAATTGAAAATATCCATCATACAAGTGATATTGTCACTCAACTCACCAAGCCTATTGATCCATATGGAATCTCACTTTTTAGTGAATCAAAATGACAAATAATAAATGTACAAGTCTAAGAACCACATCAGGATTAAGAACATAAGCAATCATAATAAACATGAGGTGTAAATCATTTTATCTAGTCAGTACAAAAAAATGATTATCCCAATTTGGTCATTTGAATACACACCAAGTGTACTAGCACAATTACTCAAAACCTATGAACCGGTCTCTCATAGCCAAGATAGACTACGTAAGATGAGTTTCATTACAAACTTTATCCAATGGATTATCTAAGTCCATCGTTGTGAACCTCAACTTATAATTCACAGGGAAAGGATAATCTGGCCTTCTGTGAGTAAGCCAAATCTACACACCAGATTATCTACAGTGTAAATTAAATGACTTAACAAGCACAATATTTCAAACAATATAATGCAAGCATTTTCCAATAATTATTCTCATCAAAATGCTAAAACCATCTTAATAATAAAGTTTATTACATAATTCATGGCTTCTAGAACACTACTCTAACACATTTTTATATATCTTTTTGATATTTCAGGCAACAATTACCTCTCATGGATATTCGATGTTGAAATCCACCTTGATGCCATGAAACTTAGATATATTATAAACAAAAATAGAGTCCATGCAGGACTGCGTAAAAACAATGATTTTCCTTCGCCACCATGTTCATGAGAATCTAAAAAGCGAGTACCTCACTGTGAAAGATTCACTTGCTCTTTGAGAGAGCTTTAAAGATTGATATGATTACCAAAAGACTATAATCCTTCCCAAACTGGGGCAAAGGCAAAGGGGGGCAGGCTGGGGCCCGGGACCACCCAAACCATTGATGAAATAGTGTGTATTTGTTGGTGATTGACCAGCCTGGCCCCACCTAAGCCATGGTAATTTTTTGTTTTTGGTGTATGTGTGTGTTGCCAGTGTTGGTAATTGACCAGATATTAATTAGATGGCGTTGGGGAATACTGAAAGTGAAAAATCTTACATTCAATCATGTTAGCTATTCTATTTATAGCCCTCATAAAAAATCCGTGTATCCTTAATTAATTACAATATATTATGTTCTAAAAATGAAATGCTTAATCATATGTATTGAATGCATATATTATATTTATAATTTTTGTAATAGAAAATATACTAAGATAATAAAGTATATCTAGTTAGCTAATTTTATATATGCATTATTGATGTGATTGTAAAACGGTTTAAATTTGTCAAAACCATTAAATTTTTTGAAATTCGAAAGCGGCAATACTCGAATCCAAGTCCCTTCACTAAAGAAGGGGTACCTCTCCCATCCTATCAAGAGGAGGTTCGATTATTTTCATTATTTCTATTTAGAGTTTCTCATCTATTTTCTGAATTTAAGTTTTAAAATCCCCTCTTAAAATCTATTCGTTAAAGTTATTCTTTTATATTTTCTAAGATGAGTTGTTTCATTTTTTTAATTTTTTCAAGATTTTTTTTTTTGTGATTGAAATATTGAGATTTCGAAAAGAAATTCTACATTTTTAAATTATTTTTTTCAAATTTCTAATATGAAAAAGAAAGTAAAAAATTATTTTCTATCTCAACCATCCATTATTTAAGACTCTATTATTATCTAACAATTTAATTTTCTTCGATTATCATACAATTATTCTATTTTATAAGTACATTTTTTCGTTTATTTAAACATCTTGGCTATCTTGCCCCCCCCCCCTATAAATTCCTGGTTTCGCCCCTGTTCCCAAAGCTCGATACGACCTATGATTGTAAAATTTCAAATCCATTGCAGATCATAATTCTACTCTATTTAAAATCAGTTCACAACTGAAGTTGTATGGAGAAAAGGTGATAGAAAAAGTTATGTTAGAATGAACATATTCCACTTTCCATGCCTCGAATGTGCTCTTGCAGTAATTAAGAGAGCAAAGATGTCAAAAATAATTGGCATTAATTTCATGCCTCTTCTCTTTCCATAGCAGAACAATGAGTTTTTGTTTTAAAATCATGCATCCCAACCTTTTGGTGCTACATCATTGCCTGAAGCAAATGCATCTTCCATATCTAGTCATCGATGTGAACGTGGACATGGACAGTGCTACAATGCACATGATCCTAGGAAATATTGTAAAATGCATTTCATTAAAATAAAGCAAATTACATATATAAAAAAACTTACATGAAATAAATACTAAAGAAAATTTAGTTGATCTGGACATATTCATCACCAATCGAGTGACTGATGTTGCCATCAGAATCAACAAATAAATCAAATACATACAAATGGGTGATGTCTGATGGGTTAACAAGGTCAACAACAAACAAGGTGACAGGAATTCAACCTATTTCTATGCATATTTCAAAGCATGATCCTCAATAAATACCGTTTGCTCCCTCAAAGATCAGATGGGGACTGTTTGCTTGGATAATTAACAAGTAAAAGACATCACTGTCCAATACTTTCAGTAACTTTTAAACAGAGACACATTGGCTTAGGTACCCAATCTACAATTCCAAAATCGGATTTCTCATGTTGAAAATGAAATGTTTTGCGGCTTTGTATCCCTTGAGGAGTTGCGGTTAATTATCTTAAGCTTCAAGCCACTAAGTTCTCCAAGGCCAGATGGTTTCTCAGCCCGATTCTATCAACTTTTTTGGTCTCTCATTAAAGAGGATCTCCATACTGCTGTCAAGCAGTTCTTCAGGTATGGACAAATTCTTAAATAGATTAATCACTCTTTTATAACCGTTATTCCAAAGTTTCTTTCTGCTAACACTCTGGATGGTTATAGCCCAATATCGTTATGCAATACTTTGTACAAAATTATTACTAAGATTCTTGCTCAATGTCTCCAGAAGGTCCTTCCCAAGCTTATCAGCCTCCATCAATCTACCTTCATTAAGGCGAGAAACATGCATCACAATGTGTTGTTTGCTCATGAACTTGTCAAATACCTCACCCATGCAGGCAGATCAAGAGCATGCACTAAAATTGATCTCTAGAAAGCCTTTGATAGCGTTCAGTGGTCTTATCTTTAGCAAGTTCTAAAAAGCTTCCATTTCTCTAACAAATGGATTATCCTCTGTTTGGAATGCATCTCAACGATCATATTCTCAATTGTGATAAATGGCTCCCCTACCAGCAATTTCTCTTCTTCGTGTGGCCTAAGACAAGGGGGACCCCTATCCCCTCTTCTCTTTACTCTTGTTATGGAGTCCTTTTCTTTTGATCTCAACAAAATGGTGGATGACAAAAGGATTGGGAAGTATTTTAGTGGACGTTTGAATATCTCCAATCTTTCTTTCTGAATGATCCATTGGTGTTCTTTGACTCACAACCTCGCACTGCTACCAATATGAAGACTTTTTCATCCTTCTTTGCAAAACAATCTGGTCTCCAAATAAATTCTTCTAAAAGCCAAATATTCCTTAGTTGCAACAGTCTTCGTGCTTGTTTTGGCCAAATATTGGGGGTCCTTGAATTCTCTCTTCTGATAAAATATTTGGGCTTTCCTTTGTCAACTGGCAATCTCACCCATTCTCTTTGTTTTCCTCTTGTGGAAAAGGTCAAAGAGAGGATTGGCTATTGGACTAGCAGGTTGATTTCCAGGGCTGGTCAGGTGGAACTCATTCAATCCATGCTTTCTTCTTTTCAGCTATATTGGTCGGCTTCCTTTAGCATCCCAAGAGCTACTCAGAAGAAAATTGACAAGCTCATTCAAAATTTTCTGTGGCATGATCAGAGTGGGTCTGTAAAGGCCCATGCAATAAGTTGGAATCAAGTCTGTAAGCCTCAGGACAGAGGGGGGTTAGGCTTGAGAAGCATAAAGGTTTGGAACATGGATGCGGTAGGGGTGAGATTCTAGAATCTAGTCACTCTGACATGTTCACTCTAAATTAAGTGGATGCATCATAGATACATAAGGAACACTAATATCTGGGATTGCAAGCCATCGGTGGGCAGCACCTCTTCATGGAAACAAATTCTTAAAGCCCAGAATTGGATAGCTCTTGTGTCGAGATATCTCCTATTTGAAGGCGAGGATATCAGTGTGTGGTTTGGTCCATGGATTAATGGAAAAAGTCTAAAACAATGTTTGAATAGGGTTTTTGACTGGTGGGGCAATCCACTTGTTTTCTCTCTCTTTCATCTTGGATCAGGGAGGGTACTTGTGTTAAACCATCTTGTTCCCATCCAGAATTTGATGTTTTGTGGACTAATATCAAGGAGATTGAGATTGGGGGAATTGGAAGTGACATCCTCATATGGCCTCATGCAAAAAATGGGATTCTCAATCTTTCTGAGGCTTGAAAATTTCTTAGTGAGGATTCCTCTTCCCTTCTCCGTTGGACAAGTTGGGTTTGGCAGCCCAAAAAAACCCCTCAGTATTCATTCTGTGCATGGCAAACTTTCTTAAACAGAATACCTACCTTGAAACATTTGGCTCGTAAGGGTCTGGTCACAACTAACTACTGCTTGCTCTGCTCTACCAATGAAGTGGTAGACATTAATCACATGTTGTGGAGGTGCTCTTACTCCAGATTTTTGTGGTCTTGGCTTATGAGAGCATTGTCGATCAAAATAGCCATTCCTCGAAGCATGGATGGTCATCCCTCTTGGCTAGATCATTGCTTTAAAGACCCTGTTCTCAAGGTGATCATGCAAGTCATTCTATCAACCACGATATGGTTCATTTGGACTGAGCGAAATTCACGTGTCTTCAGATCCAGATCAATCCATAAACTCTCTATTCTTATTAGAGTGAAGCTATCTATTGCACACAGACTTCAATCAGTAAAATTAAGGGCAGTCTTCTCTCCCCAAATCCTTAAAATCAAGGAGAGTTTGAGCATCCACATGGATGAAGTCTGCAAAGTCTCCACTCTTGTTCATTGGAAACCAACCCTTAGAAGGGGGATGGCATAAACTGAATTCTGATGATTCTCTGGGGGATGATCGAGGGGGGTATGGCGCCCTTATCCGCGGCGATGCTTTGTGAGTGGCATTGTTGGCCGGTCTCGTTTGCCATCCATCAACTTACTAAGGATTTGGGAGTCCAAAGGCTATGGATTGAATCTGATTCGATGACTGCTTTGGCGTGGCTTTATGGAAGAGGAACTATTCCATGGACTACCATTCGGATGCTCAGAAAAGTCCATTCACTTCTTAACTCTTTGGCTAATTAGAAATCCTCTCACATTCATAGAGAGGGCAATGCTCCTTTTGATTTACTTGCTGCTCATCGATCAACCATGGGGGAGGAAATTATCCATCCAAGTGACTTATGGATGGACATCCATGAAGTTTTGGCCCAGGACAAAACTAGTGGTTTGTATACCCGCACCAACACAAAATGATATCTTGTACAAATCCTCCCCTGTATTTTGTATTTATTCAGGATTTCCAGAAATGTTGATGAGGTTATATCCTAGAAGGGGATGCATGTCGATTTAGTTCAGCAATCCCTCCCTTTTGGGAGATAATCTCTCCAGTGTCTATATTGGGGATTTTTAGAAGTAACATATTTTGTAACTATTTAGTTCTTTTTTTGGAATGAAGGATAGCTTCCCCCTCCCGAAAATCGATCAACCGGTAAATGCTTCTTCAAAAAACGAGCTAATGAGTTTCGTGGATGCATACTCGGGATACAACGAGAAAAGGACAGCGTTCATAACCTTGATTGGCATGTATTGCTATAAAGTCATTCCCTTCGGGGTAAAGAACGCAGGGGCAACCTACCAATGATTGATAAGCAAAATGTGCATGGAACATATTGGGAAGTATGTCAAAGTATATATTGATGATATGCTGGTGAAAGGCTAGCACCAAGGAGAACACCTTGGTCACCTTAGGACGGCATTTAAAGTACTCAGTTAATACTAAATTAAACTCAACACCTTGAAGTGCTCCTTTGAAGTCTCTTCTAGGAAATGTTTGGGTTACCTTACCAACCGTTGAGGAATAGAAGCCAGCCTGGACCAGATCAAGGCCCTTCTCGAGATGGAACGCCCAGAATGGTAAAGAGGTGTAGAGGTTGACCAGACGCCTGGTGACCTTAAGCCATTTCATATCAAAGGCCACTAAAAGAAATTTGCCATTCTTCAAGCTATTGAGAAAGGCATAAAAATTTGAATGGTCGAAAGAATGCTTGATGGCTTTCGATGTTTTGAAAGCTTAACTCGGCTCACCTCCTTTGCTCACAAAACCAGCCTCAGGTGAACCCCTATTCCTCTATGTAGCAGTAACTGATCACGCTATCAGCTCTGTTCTAATCAGAGAGCAAGGAGTGCAGAGGCCATGATCAAGGTACCTCTATATAGAAAAGGTGGCGTATGCCCTCCTGATTTTGGTGCAGTACAAATTTCAATACTACTTCACGGCACACACGATCAATGTGGTAGCTGACTACCCCTTGAAGGCTATCCTCGAGAAGGCAGATGTTGTTGGGTGTATCCTCAAGTGGATTATAGAACTATAATTGTCAACATCCGCTATATTCTGAGGAGCGCAATCAAAGGGCAAATTGAGATGTGCTGGCCGATTTAACCCTGCCGGCTTTAGAAGTCAACCTCATTGACGCACTATGGGTATGCAAGTCAACCGTTAGTGACCTTGAGTGGACTCTAAATGTGGATGGGGCATCCAACCAAAGAGGAGTTGGAGCTGGCCTAGTGTTACAGAACAATGACAAACTCTTATTTGAACACACTATAAAGCTAAATTTTTAAGCTTCTAACAATGAAACAGAATATGAAACCCTGAGCATTGGACTTGAGCTAGCATTTGAATTAGGATTTGAATGGGTCAATATTTTCAGTGATTCACAGCTAGTAGTGTTGTAGAGCACTGGGGAGTACCAGACCAAGGACGACATAATGGTTGCGTATCAAGAGAAGGTCTAGCAACTCCTCATAAAACTCAAGGAGGCTGCTATACAGTGGGTAGAAAGAGAGCTGATTTCTTAGGCAGATGCACTAGCGAATCTGAACTTGTCTATCAGCAGAAAGCTGTCAAGAGATGTGCGAGTTGAATATTTGAAGCATCCGAGTACCAAAACATCCTAGGAAGTTATGGTTATAGTGTGTGCCGAAGACTTACCAAATTGGGTGGAAGTAATTATTCATTATTGGGTGTCCTCACTTAGAGCATTGTACAAGAGAAGGTACAAAGGGTCGTATCTATGTTGCATCGGCCCGCGAGAGTTTTAGCGCATTTTGAGAAGTATACATTCTGGTCTGTGCGTTGGTCACATCGATGCGAGATCTCTAGCTCATTGAGCACTAATAACTGATTATTTTTGGCCCACCATGACCAAAGACTCCAGATCTTGTCAAAAAATGTGACAAAGTGCCAGAGGTTCTCTCCTCTTATCCATCGTCCAGCAGGGGACCTAAACCTGTTGAAGAGCCCATGCCATTTGCCCAATGGGGGGCTTGACATTGTTGGACCTCTGCCTATCGCCCTTCTAGAGAGGTGTTTCCTCTTGGTCCCCACATATTACTTTGCAAAATGGGTGGAAGCGATGCCCTTGAAAAATCAAAGATATCGAAGTCAAAATACGGTAGTAAGGCACAACAACTGTAATCAGGTGATCAGGTTGACTTAATAAAAAAAGGGAAGAGCAAGTCCATGTGGCTAACGCAGATTGGCCCACATGGAAGATACCCGCATGTTAGGAAAGAGTTGTCAGCACGCCGCCATTCGCCTATAAATAGACGAGTATCCCCTCCCGAAACGGTATGCAAGAAATCCTTGCAATCTCTTGTTCTTGAAATTCCATTGAATCACAACTGACTTAATCGTCGGAGTCTCATATGCTGACACCACACCGGTGTGAGGCAGGAGACTAGGCTTCAAAGATCACCAGCCATGAAGTCTTTGCCGCAAAGTTTTGAGATCACAAATTCCATCATCTAGTTTCATCTAGAACGATCTTGTTAGAAGAGGACTTTTCATCCTCCACAATGCAAATGAATTCTATGGGGTACAAGAATTGCTTATAAGGACTTATTTTATGGTAGAATTATCATTTAAAAGTTATCAACCATTATTAATCTCTTACACAACATTTATCTTCAATTAATACAAGATGAACTAAACAATACAAGTGTCTTTTTTTTTTGTGAATTGGAAAAAAGATAATTAAACAAGAAATTGCGTATTCGGCATAAATTATTATTTGTCTTGGTATAGCTATCAAGGATGAATAGCTATATGGCTATCTCAAACAGGGTTTATAATAATTCTCTTGTTCAGTGTGCGGTATAAGAAGGAAAAAAAGGGAATAAGGGAGAATAAAAAAAATCAAGTTATTTATTTTGGAAGAATAAACCCTGATAATTATGTCTGAATAAGTTAGGTACTATCTGATGACTATTCTAGGGGGGGGGGGGGTGGAATTAATTATCAAGGCTTATATATGCCAATTGATAAAAATACCCTTCTATATCGTTTCAGAAAAAATTATCTCACACAACACTCTCACACACATCGTAAATACATGTCACATCTATCATATTTCACACACCTCTCTCACACTTATTCTCAAAATAAATAATTTATACAGGAGTATAGTTGTCATTTAAAAATGCACACTCTTATCCATCTCTTATCCTCACAATATCCAAGCGAACCAAACGAAATGATCACTTTTTCGTTTTCCATAGAAAATATCTAGAAAAATATCAAACTAAAATTTGCTTATTTTACATGGATTATTATCTATCACGGTATAGCTATCGAGGGTAAATAACTTTACATCACACCCAACGGGTGGTAAAAACTGTTAAACATACATCGAAAGTGCTTATTGATGCATCATGTCATGGTTAACATTTTATTTTCACATCCTTGTAGATTTCTCAGTCTTTGTACCACGAGACGGTTAAAGGAGTACCAATCTTTAAAGGTTGTTCGGACGAGTTTCTAAATCAAATAGTACGCACCAGCGTAACTCAATCTAATTAGCATCTAATGTTTTATAAGAATGCTAAATAATTGGTTGTGTAACACAGGTGACAAGGCTGAATGAAGAGTTTTTCCTCCCTGGAGAAGTGATCCTCGAACAAGGCACCACAGCCGATCAGCTATATATCGTATCCGATGGATGCTTGGTACATATTATAAACCATTAAAGAAATTTTAACCTGTTATTTACCGAAAAATTTTCAAATCAATATGCCCTTTCTTATAAATATGTAATGATAGCATTTCCATTAGTACATGCTAAGATAAATGACACACGTCTGTCAGAAAGTTAAAAACCATCCATCAATTAAAAAGATTACAGATTGAAACATACCCTATCAATACATTTTGATTCATACATGCACATATTAGTAGGATTTTCATGTCAAGACATACCCATATGAAAGTCCTTAGTCATTTACTTTGCCAATTCCAATTTGATCACTGATGAGCACTTTAAACACATACTACATTAGAGAATCTCTTAAAAATCGAGTGTTATCAAGGTTAGGACCTAAAAATTCAAATTGTATGTGTAGGAAGAAGTTGTTGTTGGGGAGGATGGCTTGGAAGAATGTGTCGTGGAGATCAAACCCCACAATGTATTTGGCGAGGTTGCGGTTCTATGTAGTATTCCGCAACCCTACATGGTTCGCGTGTGTGAATTATGTAGACTCCTTCGCCTAGAGAAGCAATCTTTAACTAGTATTATGCAACTCTACTTTATCGACAGCCGTCAAATCCTCAGTAATCTTATCAAGGTACTATATGCATGACATCATGACTTTTGATTGGATTAGTACTTCTATATCACTCATATATTCATTATTCAGGGAAAAGATACAGATGCGAGGATTAAGCAACTAGAATCAGACATCGTTTATCTAATGGCAGAACAGGAGGCAGAGTTTGTTATGAGAGCTAATAATGCTGCCTATCATGGGGACTTATATCATTTAAAAAGGTTGATCAATGCTGGGGTTGATCCGTGCAAGACCGACTATGATGGGAGGACCGCGCTTGTATTTCCTTTTTTCCTATATCATTTTCTCCTATCAACAATAGTAATTTTTGAATTCAGATCCATTGACGATGAAGGAATACCGATATCAACTTGTCAACAGGTGGTTTAGTGTTATGGTGATGATTGCACATTCCATATGCCATTGTCCATTAAGTGTATGGACATCTCATGCAATGTGATCATCACAGTGCGCTCACAAAATTCAATATGAATACAAAAGCACATAGAATGAGATTATATCACAGTATTGTTTCTAGTATTGATAGTTAAGATTTACAAGTGCATTGGTAATTAAAGTTCTCCAATTATCATTATGCTTTTATTAATGTATAAAATGTAATTTGCAGCACTTGGCCGCATCAAGAGGGTATGAAGATATCGCAAGGTTTCTCATAAAAAAAGGGGCGAACATCAATTGTTTGGGTAAACTCATAAATTTAAATTATCAACATTGTTTTTCATTACAAGTCCATTTGCGGTGATGAAGAAAATTAAGCTTTCAACCTCAGCTATAATTAATTTTATGCATTGCAGACAAGTTTGGTAACTCACCCTTGTTGGAGGCCGTTAATTTTGGACATGATAGAGTTTCAAAAATTCTCATAGAGCACGGAGCGATCTTGAGTTTAGAAAATCCTGGTAGCTATCTTTGTAAGGTGGTGAAGGAGAGAAAGATTGATGTGTTGCAAAGGTTTCTTCGTAATGGTGTGGATCCAAACAGCAAGAACTACGATCTTCGAACTCCGCTTCATGTTGCTGCTGTAGAAGGGTTGCACATTGTGGCTAAGATCTTGATTGAATTTGGAGCAGATGTGCTCTCTGAAGATAGGTAAATTTTATTCTTGCTATTGTTATTTCTTGATGGTGTGTGTTTTGAATGTCATTATCTTTGGGAGGTTCTCTCTATTATTGTTCATGTTATTGTCCAATTTGTCTTGACCTGATTTACAACTTGGGTGGGTTGAAATCAAGCTTAACTCGATTATTGGATGGATTCATGTTGAGGTTTTAGTGATCAAGTTCAACCTGAACCTAAAACCCAAGAAAAATTCAAATCTAATTTTGGTTGGATTTAATTTGGATTGAAGGATCGGATTATCCAGGCTCAACCTAAACATGATGGAATGAGCTCAATCTGGATTTCAATCTTTGAAATGAATTTTGAATCTTCTAGTTTGTTTTACCATAGAATCCATCATCTTCACATTTTTCATTTCTCTATTCATTGTCTATTTCCCCATCCCATTTTTAATTTTATTATCTCTTTCATCGAGATGCAAACTATTATTTGTTACGACCACTACATAGTTCAAATTGTTTAGAATACAAATCAAATTTAAACCCAACTGAACTGACCAAATTTAATTTGATCCAAATCAATTCAAATTTGGACCAAATTGAACCCAATTGAGTGGGTTTCACTGTCTGGTTAGGCTACGTTTTGGTTGGTCTCCTTCACCTTTGTTTAGATTTTGTTGAGCTCCAACCCAAACCTATTCATCCAAAATGTAGTCCTCGTTTATTTGATATGCTCATTTGCTTATAGTCATTGTGCCATTAATTGAAATTTATTGTTGTGCGTCATAGATGGGGAAACACTCCTCTAGACGAGGGCCGAAGATGTGGAAGCAAACCGTTGATTAGGATCTTAGAGCAGGCAAGAGAGGACAGTGCATGCAAATATGGACATCTCTCTTAATGAATATATGGAAAACAGGTTTATCATTACCAACTCATATGCCTATTAATTTTTCAGGTTTGTTGGGCTACTTATATCAATACTTTTCACTTTTTATAATCTCTAACTCAACAAACTATCTTTTTTTCAATAGAAATGACAAATGATCCATCTCTTCTTAACCAATGAGGATTTTAGCTATCTTGGAATTAATTGAAGTAGAGAGTGTTTCAACAAGAAGGAAAGCAGATATTGACGTTATTTGAATTACTACTACTTCAATTACAAAATTCAAATAGAGTGTTTGTCACTTTTTTCTTTGTTTCATTATTCTTGTTTATTTAATAATCTTGTTTGTTTACGTACATTCTACCATTGAGAGAAACATAGACAAATTTATAACAAACATGTCAATACACATTTTGGTGTCACATCTGTCGACTTGTGTCATCTTGGTACTGAACCAAAAGAGGAAGTCCTTCAATTTCTTCCCCTCTATGTGTCTCATCCCGAAGAGATTTGTGATGTCCCTCTTCAATTTGTAGTGACAAATAAAGTGCCCGATCAACATTTCACACAATCGAGTGAAACTTCAGTTATTTCCTTAGTGAAGGGAGAGAGGTGGATGACGCAGGTGGCTTGCAAGGCTAGCTCAGCTAGTGTGCAGGCCTTCATGCAACTAAAGTGTCAATGAAATAGATGGAGGAGATTGTTATGCCCCCACACCTCTTGGCCGAATTATTTGTTAAATGGCAATAAATTATGTCTTTCTATGATGTAATGTGACAGATATTCAGATAATCTTGCTTTCTCGCACTCCACATATACATATTATAGGTGTTCCAACTTTTAATTGACATTTTCTTTTTATTTATAGAGTAATGTATGTACATTTTGTATTTAGTTAGTTAACAATTTTATTTTGTTGGGAAAAATGAATCGTGACTGCCAAGATTCGTCGATCGAGGTATAGATCGGATAGCAACAAAAAATTATTAAATCTTTTTCATGCAAACCCTACAAGACAAAATTAGGGTTTACCTTCAGAACTTAGATCAGAGTTCTGCCAAAGAAGAAGAACGAATCTGGTACATGGTGATGGATTGCTTGATCGGAACCTTAAGATCTTCTGTCGTATGTCCTTCCTAAACTCTAGATCCGCGGCGGAGTGTGGCCTCTTTTTTACTTCAAATAGCAACCGCGAATCCCTTCATTCTCTTTCTCTCCCTTCTTCACCTTTTCTGGATCTGGATATCCTAAAATATTTCTAGGATTAAGGTTTTGATTTCGACGGAAATCAATTGCCTATTGAGAGAGAGAGGAAGCCACATATTTATAGGCTAGGGCAGGGACCTAAAGGAGAATTAGTCATTTGGCTCCTATGGGCTTGGATACCATAACTCAGCCCAGAATAAAAAATCAAAGGCTCATAAATCATAATTCAATCTACTAAAGAATTATGACTACACTCTAAATATACTAATATCAAAATAATATCTCGAGCTTCTTATATTATATATTTAATATCTTCCCACGTTAAGATTCTAATACTCGTTATGAAATAATTATTACTGACAATATTATTTCACAACATCTTATTTTCCTTGAGGTCTTCCGTTTAACTTATTTGGCATGTCCGATAATTAAATCCACTGATCGGGTTAGACATAATCAAAACCTATAAGCATCCTCAAGAGAGTATCATCAATCTCTTATATGAGATGTGGATTCCATCAATATAAAATATCCATCATATAAGTGTTATTGTCACTAAACTCACCGAGCCTATTGATCCATAGGGAATTTCACTCTTTAATGAATCAAAATGACAAATGACAAATAACAAATGCACAAGTCTAAGAACCACATCAGGATTAAGAGCATAAGAAATCATAATAAACATGGGGTGTAAATCATTTTATCTAGTTAGTACAAAAAAATGATTATCCCAATTTGGTCCGTTCAATACACACAAAGTGTACTAGCACAATCACTCGAAACCAATGAACCGGTCTCTCATAGCCAAAATAGACTACGTAAGATGAATTTCATTACAACATTTATTGGATTATCCAAGTCCATCTAAGATTGTGAACCTCAACTTATAATTCACGGGGAAAGGATAATCTGGCCTTCTGTGAGTAAGCCAAATCTACACACCAGATTATCTACAGTGTAAATTAAATGACTTAACAAGCACAATATTTCAAACAATATAATGCAAGCATTTTCCAATAATTATTCTCATCAAAATGCTAAAACCATCTTAATAATAAAGTTTATTACATAATTCATGGCTTCTAGAACACTACTCTAACACATTTTTATATATCTTTTTGATATTTCAGGCAACAATTACCTCTCATGGATATTCGATGTTGAAATCCACCTTGATGCCATGAAACTTAGATATACGATAAAGAAAAACATAGTCCTTTCAGAACTGTGTAAAAATGATGATTTTCCTTTGCCACCATGTTCATGAGAATCTAAAAAGCGAGTACCTCACTGTGAAAGATTCACTTGCTCTTTGAGAGAGCTTTAAAGATTGATATGATTAACAAAAGACTATAATCCTTCCCAAAGCTTTAAATATTGGATGCATCTATGATTGTAGAATTTCAAATCCATCATTGATCATAATTCTACTCTATTTAAAATCGATTCACAACTATAGTTGTGTGGAGAAAAAGTGATAGAAAAAGTTATGTTAGAATGAACATATTCCACTTTCCATGCCTTGAATGTGCTCTCACAGTAATTAGGAGAGCAAAGATGTCAAAATTAATTGGCATTAATTTCATGCCTCTTCTCTTTGCATAGCAGAACAATGAGTTTTTGTTTTAAAATCATGCATCCCAACCTTTTGGCACTACATCATTGCCTGAAGTAAATGCATCTTCCATATGTAGTCGTCGACGTGACCGTGGACATGGACAGTGCTACAACGCACATGATCCTAGGAAGTATTGTAAAATGCATTTCATTAAAATAAAGCAAATTACAGAAAAACAAAAAAAAAACTTACATGAAATAAATACTAAAGAAAATTTAGTTGATCTGGACATATTCATCACCAATCGAGTGACTGATGTTGCCATCAGAATCAACAAATAAATCAAATACATACAAATGGGTGATGTCTGATGGGTTAACAAGGTCAACAACAAACAAGGTGACAGGAATTCAAAGTATTTCTATGCATCTTTCAAAGCACAATCCTCAATGAACACCATTAGCTCCCTTAAAGATCAGACAGGGACTGATTGCTTAGATAGTTAACAAGTAAAAGACATCCCTATCGTATACTTTTAGCAACTTTTAAATAGAGACACATTGGCTGAGGTACCCTCTCTACAATTCCAAAATTGGGTGTCTCATGTTGAAAATGAAATGCTTTATGGCCCTGTATCCCTTGAGGAGTTGAGCTGATTGTTTTCAGCTTCAAGCCTCTAAGTTCTCCAATATCAGATGGTTTCTCAGCCCGATTGTATCAGCTTTTCTAGTCTCTCATAAAAGAGGATCTCCATATTGTTGGCAAGCAATTCTTTAGGTCTGGACAAATTCTTAAACAGATTAATCACTCCTTTATAGCCCTTGTTCCAAAGTCTCTTTCTGCTAACACTCTGAATGGTTATAGCCCAATATCGTTATGCTGTCATTTCATGTCCACGTCTTGTTATGCCTGTGTCATTTGAAGTCTTATTTTTTTATCGGAGTCGCTAAAATTTTGGCTTTTAGCCACCTGCAGGAGTTGGAGCGCTCTGATTGAAAATTAAGTTACATAATTTTTCTCCTAGAAGTTATGTATTTCCGATTTGGTATTTGGATTTAATTTTGTTAAAATCCAAGATGAAGAGGTTTAAATATGATTTTATCATGAGATGCTCAGTTTTGAGTTAGCTTTCGTACAAAAGTGGAATTAGATCAACTGGATTCATGTAGTAAAAGTTATGGGTATTTTTCCAAGTATACCTCGGGGATGAAAAATTCTGGCAGCAGCCCTGTTCAATGTTTAGCCCTCATTGCGGAATAGCTGGAGGGATTATTTGATCTTGGCATAAACATGAAAGTTGTAGATAATCTTCTTGGCTTTCCAGTGGACTTTGAATTGTGCAATTCGGAGCTATATTGAGGAAGTTATGGCTGTTCTAGTGAAACATGTACAGAATTTCTAGTCAAGGACGAATTGGTCATTTGTATCCATCTTTTGGCTATTTATTGGCCCAAAAAAAATATCTCTCTCTCTCTCCCACTCCCCACGTCTACCTCTCTTGCCTCTCATTTATCTCTTTCACACATTCCCCCCCCATGTGTTTGATGAAATGCCTAAGAGAAAAGATGGAGCAAGAAGAGGAGGTGCAAGTGCAAGCAAGGTGAGTGTGTGTGCTAGTGTTGATTGTTCCTCCTCCCTCTCCTCCTCCCATGGTGGATCCCCTTATTTTCTTTCCCCTCCCCTTGGTTCAGCCATGAAGAAGAGAAGCATAGATGGAGGTGGTGGTAGAGGTGGTGGCGGTCGAGGTGGTCAAGGGTGCGCTTGGGAGCCCCTACATCTCCCCCTTCCCTCCCCCTCTCTTTTGGTGAGTTTCCCTCTTCTTTAATTGGCTTTTATGCATGTTAGGGTGTTTGGGAGGGCATGCATGTGAGGTGTTTTGAGTTGGGTGCATGTAGGGGCAAGGGGGGAGGGTTGGGGAGTGCTGGGCGCGCGCGCGGGTCTGTCCGCGCGCGTGTGCGCGGGCAGAGGGGCACTGGCAGGCGCAGGCGGGCGCGTGCTCGTGCGCGCGGGTGCGCGTGGACGCTGGCAGCGAGCGGGGCAGTGCGTCTGGGCGTGCGCCTGGGCATGCGGCTGGGCGCCAGTGTGCGCTCGCGCGTGCTTGCGCGTGCGTGCGCGTGCTGGGGCATGCGCGGGGCTGCCCAGGGGCTCGGGTAGGTGCTGGGGCACTCGGGCATGCGTGCGTACGCGCGTGCTTGCATGCGTGCGAGCCCGTATGCGTGCATGTCTAAGTCTTTGGCATTTCTAGTAAATTCTAAGTGTTAAATTGTGATGTTACTCACCAAATTTGATGCCCTTACCTTGCAGATCTCGTCGGATGGGATGCGCGAGGTCCCGGGTTGTATGGTGAGTGGTTTGATCCAATCCCCCCCCCCTCGGGATGCGCTCGACGCACGTAGTCGCGCGTCGCGCATCGATGGGGCCCCCTAGCTATACTACTTGTGTAGATAAGTAGTATGGCCATGCTTAAGCTATAATATGTAGATATCTTGCATGCTAGACTTATATACATGTATTGTATTCATGTATAAATGATTGTGTTGCATGAGCCCCTCTAGTATGGGCATGTATTTTTGGTAATGTGTATGGATGTATAGAATATGGCATGCCTTAGGTAGTATTGTAATAATACTCCCACCATATTAATTGGAATATCCAGCATGAATAAGTCTGGGTTAATAACAGGCACCTGTCTAATATTCCCTTGCGATAAGACTCGAGAGCGTGGTGTAGTTGTTGCGCCCATGCTAATGGGGCAAAGCTATGACCAGCTTCATGAGATGATGATCTCTCCCGCCCTCTCCCTCTGAACGAATTGAGTAAGTAGATGCGATTTCCTACTCGACTCAGGTTCGTTTGAAATATTGGCATGCACCTGTTAGTGCGCGAGATCGCGCTTGATCCTTTCTTTTAAGTTGGTGATATCCAACGCATGTTTAAGTTAGGCCTTGTGTGCTTATGTGATTAATGACCATGTATGCATGTTGTATGACTTATTATGATGTAAATTCATGTTAGGGAGTGTCCCTATGATTAATTGATATGTTATCGTGCATATGGTTCATGCACGTAGCTAAGATTTAATTCTCCTATAAAATATATGCGCATGTTAAAACTGATTAGGCCTATCTGGAATAGGCGTGGGTATGACCCGCTGTCGGGTTGTACCTTATTAGTTAGAGCGCTAGCGATGTAATCGCCCCGTGCATCCGAGCGATGCACTCGTTTGGAATTTAGGAGAATTCATTATCTTATCGGATTGTTAAGCCGGTAGTTGGGGCGTGACACCCCCCTGTGTCCGAGCGACGCAACGGTGTGGGAGTACAGTAGTATTCAATATCTCGATAAGTGATTATCGAGAGTAGTTGTTTTTCCATTGGGTTCGCTTTGCGAACATGGAATGTTTACTCCCAGTGTCGTCCGAGTTGAAGAGGGCCGGGTTGTAGCTGTCCTGACAGAGGGCTCCCATCCATAGGTACCACCGATGCGTTCGGGAGCGTACTGATCGTGGGAGTGTACCAGGTAGAGGCTACCCAGGAGAGGGTTAACGAATGATATTGCGAGCGTGGAATCGTTCTCCCCTTCGTTGGATCCGATGTAGGAACTCCCCGGCGTTGGGAAAGCTGTCCTGACAGAGGGTTCCCATCCGTAGGTACCACCGATGCGTTCGGAAGGTACTGATCGTGGGAGTATACCAGGTAGAGGCTACGCGGGGGAAAGGGCTACCGGTGGACCAAGGGTGTAGAGCAGTCTAAGTCTCTTCCAAAAGTCCCAAGAGTCTCCCTCCGGGAGTGAGGGTGAGGATGAGGTGAAGACACGTCGCCTCGCGACCCATTCGTTGTTCGTCCGTTTCCATAGTTGTTGGGTCTGGTCTCGC
Source organism: Acorus gramineus (assembly GCA_030737835.1). NCBI lineage: Eukaryota > Viridiplantae > Streptophyta > Magnoliopsida > Acorales > Acoraceae > Acorus > Acorus gramineus. Next base: position 19,277,437 of record CM060855.1, on the reverse strand, counting down.
ATCGATGTTTAAAGACATCGTTGGGTAGTTATCTCGATGTAGATGATCCAGTAGTGTTGCGTAGACCAGTAATCCCGGGTCTCCTCGACCAACGGTATGGTCTCTCCCCAAAAGTCCCAAGAGTCTCCCTCCGGGAGTGAGGGTGAGGGTGAGGTTGGTGATCCAGTAGTGTTGTGTGGACCAGTAATTCCGGGTCTCCTCGACCAACGGTATGGTCTCTCCCCAAAAGTCCCAAGAGTCTTCCTCCGGGAGTGAGGGTGAGGGTGAGGTTGGTCGCGCTGCCGCATGACCCTGTTATCCATGGGTTTTCACCCATGTTTTCCTTGAAAGGAAATTGCTTTAGTATTGAACTGTTGTATGGTGATTGGTTTCCAGCCACTCACTGAGCTTGTAGCTCACCCCTCGCATACTGTTTCTTTTCAGGGGCAGTGTTGGGCGTGGAGCTGGAGCTTTCCTGTGGCGTGGTCTTATGGGCGTGGAGCGTTCTTCCGGCGGGTGGCGAGTGCGAGGCTGTCAGCAGTCCTAGAGTCATTGTATGTATTGTAAATCGTGCATGTGGCATAGGTTGTATTTTCTTTGGTCTAGACTTGGCTCTCACAGGACAGTGATTGTGTATTCGAGTCTGTAATTATGTTTTTGGTTTACAGACATTGTTTATATATTATGCTTCCGCTTTTCAGTCAGTTATCATTATCCTTGCTTTGCCACATTGTGTGTTGTTGTTGGAGTTTTTATTGACCTCAGGTATTGATAGCTGATATTTTATTATTGCCACGTCTCGGGGACGGCCGCCCTGGGGCGTGACACGACTAGACATGGAAGATGCATTTGCTTCAGGCAGTGAGGCAGCGTGTAACACCCCCGAATCCATGACTCCGTTTTTGAAGCATGAAATCCGGTTGCGTTAACTTAATTCCTCGAAATCTCGGAGTTCTATATTTTTTCTTTTCCAGAGATATAATAAAATAATACTAAAATAAACTTCATTCTTCAAAGATACTAAAACATCTAAGATTTCAACAATACTCCCAATGTGTCTGGATATAACTTATACATAAAAAGATATACAACTTGACATAAACATGGTTACTAGGAAGATGGGCCAACTACATGCCAAATGAAATTTATCAAGTCCTTCGACCAAGCAAGTCTAACGTTCTCACACACACTATCTCGTTCGCAGCTACACGAGATCCACCAATCTAAGTCTTTAAATCTGAAAAGTTGGGAAAATGAGGGGTGAGCAACCACACGCTCAGTGAATGGACCTTTAGGTCCCAATAATACAGTATATCTCAAAATAATAATCTTTAATAAGATATCGTAAGAACAATTTGCAAGGTACAATAAAATGATATTTACAAATACAACAAATTTCCAATAAACCAAACTTAATAGAAATCTCATTTCAAGATGCATGTCTCAAGATCCAGTCAAAACACATGATGCGTATGAATGCAATGGACACGCATGCCCGTATTCCATGGCACCTAGCCGCAAGGATTTCGCTATGGAAATCGTGTCACCTAGACACATGTCACCTAGACAAAGTCACCTAGACTTGGGTTCATTTTGAACCACTGTCACCTAGACTGAGCCACCTAGGCGATGCGATGCATGCATGATCAACAATTATTTTGTCCCAAAACATATGTATGCGATAGATTTAAAATTTAATATTCCCAACACAAATATGTAATAAGGCATTAGCCTATATAATATGACATGCTTGAGATTATACATAAAATAGCATTTAAAACCATCATGATGTGTCGATAAAATCTTTTGAAAACTACATAGGAGACTAGACCCACTCACCTTTGGTCCAACGACACGCAAATCAATCCAAAATAATCTATAGCAACCTAACCAGTCCTAAAACGATATAGCTCGGTCATAATACGCGCAAATAGTATGAGACCTAATGATACCCATATACACAGAAAAACTGACGGCTCTGTTAAGAGCCGTCCGAGGCAAACCTGACGGCTCCTCTTGGGGCCGTCCCTTACAAACCGACGGCACCACTGGGAGCTGTTCAGAACGTGCCCGACAGCTCTCAATGGAGCCATCCCGAGGTAGAAGGCATGAAACACTATTTTTTTTAATTAAAACATCTTAACACGTTCTATCATGGAAAACTATACACGAGTCGTTTAAAATGGCGTAAAACAGAAAAGAACTCATCTCGAAAATCAAATCATGCGTACGAGAAATCCAATTAAAACCAATCCCAAAACTCTATTTATTTTTTGTGAAAACAACCAAATACCTTTTATCATTTACATACATATATGAGTTGTGTAAAACAATGTAAATCAGTAAAGAATATCAAAGATCATTCGTGTGTAAGAAATCCAATTAAAAACAGTCTATAAGGATTCGCAAAACACGTATATAAAACCAAAAACTTAGATCTATTCATATTATAAAAATCAATATATAATATGTAAATAATACAAAACATTAGGAGATAGATAAAAAATCGTATATAAGAAAAATCCATTCGAAACCCTAACTTATGGAAAACGGTAAAAATATCTATAAAACATTAAAACACTTGGCACACCCAAGGATCTGAATATACTTTATAAAATCCTTTGAAAACCGCAAGAGATAACATATTATTATACCTAGCATGATATTCTTCTATTCAAAACCCTAGATTTAAAAGGATTCATAAAACATGCATAAGAAACCATTAAACCATATTCCAAAATCCTTGAAAACTATAGATCTATTATATACATAAACAACTAACATGGATCTATGATAAAAAAAAATTAAAACATGTATAGGTTCGGATCTATGCATATAAGAGTTAAAACGAGACTTTAAGCATGATCTCTAGGTTTAATAATGAAACCAATCATGATATATATACATATCCTATTCATTTAACATAAAAGACATGAAAAACACCTTGAAAACTTCATGATTTCATAGCTATAACATAAGGATCCGAAAATCATATAAACTACATCAAGATTTATGAAAACCCAAGAAAAAAAGCTCAAGAAATCAACAAATCCGAAAATACACATGTGATTCCTAAAAGCATCATCTAAAACTTTGTAAAACATCACAAAAACATCACAAAACATTATGATTTCATTGTTATATCATAAGGACCCGAAATCATACAAAAACTTTCAAGTATCAAGAAGAAAATCTAATCTTTTGTTGGGAAAACCTAAAAACAAAATCATATAACAATGACATCTAAAGGGAATCATTATCAATCAAAACTCTTTATAAACAGAGGATAATACTCACAAGAACCCTCTGTTCGAACCCCCCTTCCCGAGATCCTCAACAATGGTGCCAAAAACAAGAGAAGAAGAAGAAAAAACTTTAGGATTTGAGGGTTTTCAATGAAAAAGAGAGAGAGAGGGTATATATAAGCTTTATACACATGGGGAAATCAAAACCGACTGTATTCCAAACATACCAATTAATAATACACATTAAAACCTTCTAAAAATTCGAGTTTGAAACCATTTCCAGATCGACGGCTCCTATTGGATCCGCACAAATACCGACGGCTCCTGTTGGATCCGTCACAAATACCGACGGCTCCCTCTTGAGCCGTCGCTATTTCTCTATTCGACCTCTAGGCACAGTTTGGCCTATAACGTGATCGATATTCATCCGATTCACGATCCGTAAAAAATGTTGGAAAGCAAACAGAATAAGGATTCCAACCATATCTTAACTTCTGAATTTGGGGATATATAAGTCCTCCAAAACCCTATAGGAATAAGACCCAATGCACGAAACCAAGCAATAAAACATGAAACAACTAGGAAAACCATAGTCGTTACACAGCGCCAGGGGGCTGGGATGCATGATTTTTCAATAAAAGCCCATTTTTTTGTTTGACAACGAGAAGGCATAAAATTATTGCCTTGTATTTCTCAAATTGTCACTCTCGATACTGTTGCCGCAAGAGTACATTAATGGCATGGAAAGTGGAATATTTTTTCTAACATATCTTTCTATGTCATCTTTTTTTTTTTTCTCACAACTTTAGTTGTGAACTGATTATAGAGTAAACTTATAATTTGCAACATATTTGAAATCCTACAATCATAGATGCATCCAATAATAATGAGATTTGGGAAGGATTACAGTCTTTTGGTGATCATATTGATCTTTTAAGCTCTCCCAAAGAGTAAGTGGATCTTTCACCGTGAGATACTCGCTTTTTAGATCCTCATGAACATGGTGACGAAGGAAAATCATTGCTTTTGCGTGATCCTACAGAGACTCTTGATTGATTTTTTTTTTTTAATCGTATTTCTAAGGTTCATGGCATCAAGGTGGATTTTAGCATTGATTGGGGGGGAGGGGGTTGACAGCCCTTCACTGCTTGTAATGTCCCCATATTGTCCTAGATGATGGTTCTGTGGTCGGGCCCTATCAGAGAATAGAGAACCATCTGAATTGGTTTTAATTAATTCAATCATAGCTCAAAGAAGTTCAAGATATAATTTCAGTTCTTTGTTTTATAACAATTTTGATGTCCTAATCGATGTGAGGTCTGCTTTCAAGTGTTCGACCTTTAAATGCCAACTTCATGTTATCGATGAGTGAACCACATGTTTATAATTTGTGCCCAATCCTATTGTTTAGGATGTGATTATAGCACTCATTCTAGATAAACATAATGTTATTCGATAGAGTAGCTTGCATTATGAGCTTTTGAGGAACAATCGGAAAACATTTTTCACCACTTGATGAATTCCACAATGTTGCTCTGAGACTTTGTTTTTGTAGAATAAAGGAAAATGAATTCTTGTTATTGTTAGAGGAGCCACAAAGGCTCAATTTATAGATACACAAAGGAAACCCTAAAATACTAGAAAAGGAAACTAGGAAACTAATATCATAATAATGATAATAAATAGTCAATATTCTCATAATAATGACTCTTTAACACCCCCTCCCAAACTTTCAAACTTTGAACGGTAGAACCCTTAGAGTTCGCAAAAAAATGAGAAGGTGGCGGAGGCTGGCAATAGAGAGTTGCACGAAGGTGTGCAAGGGGAGTCGCAAGATTGCACGAGAGCGCGAGAGGGCGGTTGATGCCTTAGGGAGATGCGTGGAGGTGTGCAAGAGGAGTCACGAGTTTGCACGAGAGCGCAAGAGGGTAGTCTTGCATTGAATGTCTGCAGAGGGTGGCCGAGAGCAGCAGAGAGCATTGGAGGGTGGCAGGAGACGGCCAAGAGTGGCCAAAGGATCACCGAAGGTGGTGGAGAGCGGCCGAGAGCAGCGGAGAGCGCTGGAGGGTGACCGGAGATGACCAAGAGCAGCCAAAGGATCGCCGAGGGCGGCGGAGGGCCACAAGAGAGCAGAGGATCACTGGAGGTGGCGGAGAGCGGCCGGAGGGCTGCCGGGAAGCAGCGGCCGGTGGTGGCCGGAGGCCGCATCCAATGGTGGCCGACAGCGGAGGGCGGTGGCTGGTGTGCGCACAGGCGGCAAGGGCATACAGGAGCTCGCAGGGTAGGGTAGATCTAGGCCCTTGCCAGCTCCGGGACACACATGGGTGCGCTGGGGTGTGCTGGACAAGTGTCCCGGACAGGTTCCCGGGAGATCTGGGGCAAGATCCTGGGAGATCCGGGCGCTGTCCCAGGAGCGCTGGCACAAGCTGGTAGGGTCTGGCACTTGCTGGTAGGCACTGAAACTCGTTGGCACGCATTGTCAGGGCAGATCCTGAGAGATCCGGGAGCGCTGTCACGCGCTGGCAAGACAGATCCCGGGAGATCCGGGAACTTTGGCACGTGTTGGCAGGGCAGACATGATGTGACTATAGGGCTGGCAGGGCAGATCCTGAGAGATCCGGGAGCGCTGTCACGCGCTGGCAAGACAGATCCCGGGAGATCCGGGAACTTTGGCACTCATTGGTAGGGCAGATAGGGCGCGACTGCATGGATGGCAGGGCACGTCGGCAGGGATGGCAGGGCGCGACGACAGGGTTGGCAGGTCCGTCGGCAGGGCACGGCAGGGTGCGACGACAGGGAACGTTGGCAGGGCTGGCAGGGAGCGATGGCAGGGCTGGCAGGCAGCGATGCGCGAGGGCTGGCTAGACTGGCAGAGCACGTCGGGCGAGCAGGGGGCAATGGCAGGGCTGGCAGGGCGCGTCAGCAGGGCTGGCAGGGCGCGTCAGCAGGGCTGGCAGGGCGCGATGGCAGGGCTGGCAGGCAGTGATGCGCGAGGGCTGGCTGGGCTGGCAAGGCACGTCAGCAGGGCTGGCAGAGTGCGAAGGCAGGGCACAATGGAAGGATTAGCAAGGCACGTAGTGATGGCACACGGTAACACGCGATGAAGACGCAGGATGTGTGCGATGGCCCGAGGAGACGCTCGACAATGCGCGGCGGTGCCAAGAAGCACTGGTGAAGCACGTCGGGTGCGTGGAGAAGCGCGGAGGCGCAAGAATGTGCATGATGGTGCATGGAGGAGCGCGGAGGTGCTGAGAGGTGCATGAAGCCGCGTGCAGATGCGCGTGGATGAGCATCGAGGGCGCGAACAAGTGACTGACAGTGAAGCGTCTAGATTTCGCGAACAAAATTCCTCCCCCGCTCTGATTGAAGGTCATCAATCAAAGCGGGGAAGAGAAAGAGAAGCTTTTGTGGATCTAGGATTTTTGAGGTGGAGGCTCTGATACGATGTTAGAATAAAGGAAAATGAATTCTTGTTATTCTTCAAGGAGCCACAAAGGCTCAATTTATAGATACACAAAGGAAACCCTAAAATACCAGAAAAGGAAACTAGGAAAACTAGAAAACTAATAATATCATAATAAAGATATAATATTCTCATAATAATGACTCTTTAACATTTTTTATTCCCATCTTGAGAAGGATCACAAACCAAATATAAGTCGAGAAGGAGCATTTTAGCAGGAAGTGTGTGCAATATCAGGCGCAACATTGCACAACTTAGATGGTGCATCTTAAAGGATACCTTGTGCATCAATGAACGAAGGGTGGGGAGTCTACTTAGACAAGTTATCTAAGTCCACGAATAGTGTTTCAAAGCTTGATGAGATTGCCAATTCCACTATACAGTTAGGGGGATAGTGCAAGTTCTAATTGTATCCCATTATGCAGAAGTTGTAAGGATCCCCTTTTTGGTGAGTGGCCAGACCAGTAAGTCTAGCATGCCCTAATTATGGCTAAACATGGAAGGCTAGATCATATATCTGCAAGGCCTTGCCCCTCGAGCCATAGGCCTGTCCAGATGTTGATATCTATTCTTGAGAAGATGATGTATTTTTCCTAAATGTGATCCAAATGCGTTCAGATAATATTGATTTCCATATGCTTCATTTCGTTATATATCATGCGTATATCCATCTTATCCAAAGTGATTCGTTGTTGGTTGCATCGTCCCAAAATTTTGCACCAACTGCAACCTTGGACCATTGCTTTAATAGTTTTATCTTGAGCCCTCCTTTTGGTTGGCAGATGTTGTAACACTTCATTTCATGCGTCTTACTCTTCATGGATGGTCTTCGAGAAACATGTATTTTGAGAATGACTCTTTTGATCCAAGTGATGGATTTGAGAGGGTTTTTATATTGATTGTAATTCCCTTCTATTAAGGAATATTTTAAAATATCCCATCAATTAATTGTATGTTACAAAATTGAAATCCCATTTATAATGAGATATTACACAACCAAATACCAATGGACCTATTATGTTTGGAATGTATCCAATTAAGGGTGTTGGAAATACAAAAGGCAATGGGTCGTTTTCACATTTTAATGACCATGAGAGATGTATCATATAACAAGATAAATGGATACAATTATTTCATATATTGTATGTCTTTTTTTGAGATGTATAAATTGTGTATCAGAATATGAGATATATACGATTACATATCCATACATTGTGTATTGCTATATTCATTATTTAATGGATATTCATAGGGTATGAACCACATAATGATATGGACTTAATTTATTTTACACATGATCTGCATGCATTGTTCATACATTATCTAATTTAATTTCATAAACCACATGTTGAGATGTGACATTGATTGATATATGTCTACATTCACCTCTTAATGGATCACATTCTTATGCTTGCGACCTTCTGATCAGCATTTCAGATTTGTTGTTCATTCAAATTAATGCTATTTCCATTTAAGTGTGGGTCTCTCCACAATAGAAATTTTTTTTCCCTCCACAACATTATTTTAACCTGAAGAATGAAGATCCTCCATTTATGAAAATAAAGATTAATTAGACTGAAAAAGAAAGCCTAAACTACACAATAAAACTTCAGTTTGTGTTCTTCTATTTCTTTTTGCGAGACCCACGAGAGAATAAAAAGTAACTTTAAAAAATAAACATTGGAGAAGCTTTTCCATCAATGTCACAATCATAAAAGTTTGGTCATGTATAGATGGCCAAACACTTGCACAAAAGGTTAAAGCCAGAATCACAATTTTTGTATGTATGTCCTCCACTCAAATTTTCATGGCTGCTGTTCTTCAAATCCATTATACATGCAACTCCATTTATGTAATAGCCATAACACAACATGGATTTTTCAAAATTGATTGTTTTTTCCAATTGCAGTGAAAAATTAAACCATATTTGATAATTGTAATTGACTCGGAAAACCAAACCTAAATAGTGATGTAACTTACATAACTTGTGTTACACATTAATTGTTGAATGATGTTAGCTAGGGACAGTTTGTATATGTTTTAATCTTTTTAGAAATAGTAAACGATCTCTAATAAGGTATATGCTGTTATGAAATTAAAAATGAGTATAACTTCATGATTTGTCACATAAACCCATTGGATTGGATGTATAAAAAATTGCTAACAAAGTATATATCTTGTCTTGGGAGGTACATATGGACTGTTTGTAACCATCTCCTTGCAGACTGCGTGTAACAATGCTCTTAATGTTTTTTATAAAGTTTAAGCCTTGGCTTAAATTGGCAATCTAAAACTTGCATATACTGAACTGGGAATTATGTGACTTATCTCATACCAGTTACCCATGTAACCAAAAATCCATTTATTAGCAAGTTAAAATGTTAAATGAATGCATTCTGGTGACTATCAATGCAGTTGCCTACAAACAATATTTGCCTTGCTAACAAGAAACATATGTTGGTGGTTATTGTGTATTGTCATTTGTGCCAAATTGTTGTCCACTGTACTTGTCTCTTATATGTTAATTGATCATCTTATTGGCCAAAAATACAAGTGCTCAACCTATTGTTTCCCTGGGGCCTTATGAATAGTTTAATATTATTTTATATTCCAAAATTAATTGTGGTCACCCGTAAATTATTTTTAGGTCTCTAATTTTTTAAGTTTGTTTTTAGTCGTCCTTAACCAATTTTTTCAGTACACTATTAACACTCTCCAGTACATTTTTAAGTATTTCCAATACACTGTTAAAAAAAAAATTATTTGATACAAACAACATATTTTTAAGTAATTAAAGAATTTTTTTTTTTTTTTAATTTTCTCACTTTTTATGTGGCACAACACACCCTAAGCGAGATCTTAAACTGCTAAGTTAGTTGCATGTGCAGACGAAAAGAAACCATGCCTCTCCTTTTCTCATCTTTAAATTTAGCTTTCCAAATATTATATTATATATTAATAGAGAGAAAAATAAATGGTATACATATGTGGACGTCACGTGTAACGCATTGTGATGTGTGACAATACCCCTAAAGTCCCCTCTGACTTCACATGGTTTCTTTAACTGCTCAAACACATTCACAAACCCCCTCTCAGTGGCCATGCCTACACCATCCATAACCAATCCATCTTTGCTGATGCATTGCTCTTCAAGAGCTCCTATTCATACATCTTATAAATCTCTCTCTCTCTCTATCTATCTATATCTATCTATCTATCTATCTGCCTCTGTCTCTGTGCGCACGCATGTACGTGCTTGTGAGAGATGGGTGGAGAGAAAATACGAGAAGAGTATGAGGTGAACGAGGTGGATGATAGCCTTCATGGGACGGTAGGGAGCCGCCTTTCGCTCTTCGCGAAGGAGTTTGGGATCGGGAGTTACGCACGAAAAGGCAGTGGGGCTTTGTGGATCACTAGGGAGTGCTATGGAGGGTTTGTCATCCATCCCAATGGGAGGTATATATAGCTAGCTTACTTTGATCTCTCTCTCTCTCAACAACCATCTCCAAATATTACAAATTTATAATAAGCATGCATGCTAATTTATATGGGAATGCACATGCATGTACATGTAAATATGCGTACTCATTTATGCCCATACGTAAATATGAGTTTAAGTCTTACTTGTACATGCCCATGCGAAAATATTGATCATCAACAAAATAAAGAAGTAAAATAATAATAAAAATAATAATAACAATAACCAAAAAACTCGCATCAGTTATATATATAACTTATTATATACAAGAACCATTATTTAATATTTTAATGAAAAGTATATTAATAAAACATAATATATACAAAGATAAGTTAGGTGAAAGGGCATCTCAACTATAATATGATAAATTAAATTAATGACACTTTAGCTAGGGAAAGAGTTTGGCAATGATATCATGGAGACAAGGTGATTGTCATCAATGCATTGTTTTCCTCGAACACATGGTATATTATACTGAAATTGAACACAAAGTGCGGTTTGAGTCTGACAATAAAACAGGCTTCTATACTTACTGCAGTTGTTGTTTAAATGTTGTTTTGTGAATAGTGGAAGCCCCACTTGCTGAGGGGCTATATTTGGTTCAGGATATCACTTTTTTTTTTCCAGTGAAAGCTTTTCTAGAATTTAAAATTTAACTAATGTAGCTTATCAGTTGGAAATGATTCCCCTTTCAACTAGTAGATAATAATTTATGAACACAAAAAGTGTCCTAATGTTTATTTAAAAAAATCAATTTAATAACACTAGTGACAAGTATTTGTTTGAAAGACATGATCTAAATGTTTCCTTTTTGGGTTTTTTAGTTGAGGGAACGATCGCTAAATCTTATGGTTTATGAGATCGATCGATCGCTAAAGCCTATGGTTTATGGGAATTTTAAAAATAAAAATTCCTTCTTTTTTATATAAGTGAGTTTATTAAAAATTTTGGAGTATATATGTTTTATTATTTATGATTTTTACGAAGGTACGTAATTTGTTAAACGATATATACATATTTAAAAAGATCAAAGCTTGTGGAAATTATGCACAGGACTATCCCTAATATTGTTTTTTTAATTAGTATTATATAAAAATTTGAATCCTGATTGGTTTTAGTTTTCAAATCACATTCAATTCACTAGTTCTGGATGCTTTATCACAGACTGACCAATCAGATATATATACCTGAATTAAAAAAAAGGATGCTTATTGAATGTATACCATAATTATTTAAAATTTTAACTATAAACCTTTTTAATAAATCAATTTATATTTTTTCCCTTTTTTATTATTTTCTTTTGTAACAGCATCTTGTATACCTGGGAATTATGGATTCTTTGATTTATAAAGAAGCATTGGAAGCGACGTGATATTAAATCTGAATCAGTACTCAAAACAAGAAAAAAAATCAATTTAATAAAAAAAATATTAATTAATAATTAGAGATGTCTAGAAATATAATAAAAATAAAAAAAAGAAAAACACATTTCCGATTTTTGAACCTAATGAAATCATAAATAAGAATCTGTGCATAGAACAAGCAGGTAAATCAACAGCACATATTATTGCATCCCTTTGTATTCTTTCTATTATTATATTTTGTATTTGTCTTAAGTTTTCAAAGCTTCAAGGATATCTTCGGCATGTCAAACTTCAAAACAATCTATAACTAGTTAATATACATGTGGATTTTTTTTGAGAATTGCAAGAAGCATCAAATTTTGGAGGATTCATAAAACTCAAAGTATATCAAGGTCCAAAATTTTAATAGGTCATTTAAAAAAAAAAAATAGATGTCTCAGGATTTGATCTCCTGGCCCTCTTATTGGATAGGGGGTTCTAATTGGCTAAATCCAAGCTTAGTTTGTGAAATTTTGATAGATCATGAATTGCCAAAACTAATTGTATGCCATGCTTCAAATTTGCATATATACATGTATGAGTACAACTATATGCATCCACACGGACACTGAGGTATATATCTCGTTGATTTTTTGTTACATTTTGCTAAAAATTTGTCCATTCAATTCTTAATGGAACGCACGAAATATACACTTTTTATCTAAGCATATACTTAAATTAGATGATATTTATTATTTAAAAAAATCAAAACACATGTGAACGATTGTCATGACATTATTCATACAATGTATATATGTAGGTTATACAGGTGGTGGGTGAACATGATATTCATGTGGTCCATCTACTCCACCTTCTTCACCCCACTCGAGTTCAGCTTCTTCAAGGGGCTGCCGGACCACATGACCAACCTCGAATGCGTTCAATTCATCTTCTTCGCTGATCTCGTCTTGCAGTTCCTCGTCGCATATCGCGACCCCCACACATACATAATCGTTCACAACAAGAAAAGCATCGCCCTTCGGTCAGTTGTTCGTTCCTCGCTAAAATTTTCGATATACAAAGAACATATATTTCCTTGACAAAATTTACTCACTTATCCAAATTAAAGAAACTAGTTTGTTAATTTTTCTAAAGAGTAAAAGTGGATTAAATTCACATGTATTACAATACCCTATATTAACGTAGTTTTAGCAATTACAAAAAAACTCTCAATCCACTGCTAAAGGCCCTAAATATGTTCAAGTAAAAGGTGTTCATTTAGATAGATAACGTGCACCATGTGGATCTGAGAAGAGGAGGAGAAGGAGGGGGGGAGAGAGGAAGCCGAAGGATCTAGGAGAAGGAGGAGGAGGAGAGGGAGAGGATGAGGAGGGGCGGATCTCGGAGGCGGCATCGTGTAGGAGGTAGCAGGGTGGTGTCATGGAGGAGGAGGAGGAGGGGCGACAGCAAGTGCTACGAGAGACAGAGGTGGGTGGGGTCAGGGATGGAGTCCACAATTTTTAGGGTTTTTTTTTTAATTACATTGACCTCGATTTATTGAAAAATGATCTTTTTATAAATAAACTATCATGATTTAATAAAAAAAATGTGATGAAAAAACTAAATGATGATATTGTTTTTACCAAACCGTGTTTTTTGTATATTTCTATCACCTGAACCATCACAGTTTACTAAGAACCGTGTTAATAAATTTACTAACGATCACAAGTTACCTCAAATTATAATCGTAGACTTTACGGTCACAATTTTTTTAAAACCAGGATCAAATCAATCAAAATCAATGTGAAATAATGTAATAATGCAACAAGCAAGTGTAGTTGATTATGTAACACATTATGATTGACAATTTGAATCTTATATTACAGCTATGCCAAAGGTAGTTTTGCATTGGACGCACTCGGTTGCATCCCATGGGATATCATTTACAAGGTAAGTAATTAATTACAGACGTAGACACACACACATATTCTATTTATTGGTCAAATAGAATCTACAATAAAACTGATGAGATCCAACACTATCTGGACCTACCTCTTCTTCCAATGTAATAGACCACAGGAAGGCGGGAGCTCGTGCGATGCCTCATATGGTTGCGGCTCTACCGTGCCAGGAACATAAAAGCCTTCTTCAAGAGGTTGGAGAAGGACATCCGAGTGAACTATCTCTTCACGAGGATCGTGAAGCTAATCGTGGTCGAGCTCTACTGCACCCACACCGCCGCATGCATCATGTACTACCTCGCGACCACCGTACCCCCAGAGATGGAGGGCTACACATGGATCGGGAGCCTTCGAATGGGGAGTTACAATTATGATCACTTAAGGGAGATCGGGTTCTGGAGGAGGTACATAACATCGCTCTACTTCGCGATCGTTACCATGGCAACTGTTGGATATGGAGACATACATGCTGTTAACAATAGAGAGATGCTATTTGTCATGGTATTCATATCCTTTGATATGGTGCTGGGGGCGTATTTGATCGGGAACATGACGGCATTGATCGTCAAAGGGTCTAAGACTGAGAGGTTCAGGGACAGGATGACTGATCTAATTAAGTATATGAATCGGAACAGGCTTGGCAAGGATATCAGGTCCCAGATAAAGAGTCACCTGAGGTTGCAATATGAGAGCAGTTATACCAAATCAAGCATCTTAAATGACATACCGGTGGCCGTCCGTTCCAAGGTATGTAGATTCATTGTATCTAAGCCTTCCATTTGTATGGCATCACATATTCTCAATAAGTCTTTTTTGCATTTTTATAAAGTCTGACTGTCATGTATATTTTTGATAACTTTAGGATGACAATGTTGAGAATTTTATGGAGGACTAGAATTGCTTATAATTAAGGACTTGTTTTTATGGTAAAATTATAATTTAAAAAGTTATCAACCATTGTTAATCTCTTACACAATATTTGTCTTCAATTTATGCAAGGTGAACAAAAAAATAGAAGTTCTTTTTTTTTTTGCGAATAGGAAAAAAAAGATAATTAAACAAGAAATTGTGTATACAGTGTGAATTGTTATCTATTTTGGTATAACTATCAGAGACGAATAACCATATGGCTATTCTTAAACAGGATTTTAAAATAATTCCCCTGTTTGAGCTATGGCATAAGAAGGAAATAAGAGGGAATAAGAAGGAAAAAAAAATTAAGTTGTTTGGTTTGCAAGAATAAACCCTGATTATTATAAGTTAGGATATTGTCTCATGACTATTCTAAAGGGGGGCTAAAAATAATTATCAAGGCTTATGAATGCCAATGATTAAAAAAAAAATACTCTTCTTCGTCATTTTAAGCATTTTAATCTCACATAACACTCACTCACACATCCTAAACACATGTCACATACATCAATATCATACACATATCTCTCACACTTATTCTTAAAAACAAACAATTTATACAAAGGTATGGTTATGATTTAAAAATTTATAAACCCTTATCAGTCTCTTATTCTCACATTATGCAAGGTAAACCAAACAACAAAACGATCACTTTTTTGTTTCCTTATTAATTAACTAAAAAAATAACCAAACAAAAATTTACTTATTTTACATAGATTGCTGTCTATTCCGGTATAACTATTGATAGCAAATATCTTTATGTCATGCCCAATAGAGGGTAAAAAAATGTTTACATAAATTGAAAGTGTTTAATGATGCATCATGTCATGAATGACATTTTATTTTCATGTCCTTGTAGATTTCTCAGTCTTTGTACTATGAGACGGTTAAAGAAGTACCAATCTTTAAAGGCTGTTCGGACGAGTTTCTAAATCAAATAGTATGTGCCATCATAACTCAACTCAATTAGTATCTAATATTTTATAAGAATACTAAGTAATTGGTTGTGTAACACAGGTGACAAGGCTGAATGAAGAGTTTTTCCTCCCTGGAGAAGTGATCCTCGAACAAGGCACCGCTGTCGATCAACTATATATCGTATCCCATGGACGCTTGGTACACATATATTATAAAGCATTAGAGAAATTTTATCATATCAATTATACTTTCATATCAATATATGCTGATGGCATATTTATTAGTACATGCAAGGATAAATGACACACGCCCATCAAAAAGTTAAAAACCATCTATCAATTAAAAAGATTACAAATGAAAACCGACCCTATCAATACATCTCGATCGATCCATGAACATACTGATAAGAAAAGTTTTTTGTCATTTACTTTCCCCATTTCAATTTGATCACTTATGAGCAGTTTAAACACGTTCTACATTAGAGAATCTCTTCAAAATCAAGGCTGTGTTTGGATGTGTGATTAAAACGCTGAGATTCTTATAATCATGTGTTTCAAACTTAACTTTCAAAAAACGTTGTTTCATTATCTTTTCAATCGGAATATTTTTTTGGCCTAGAAAAGAAATATGATGATTTGAAAACCTTGACACTAAAAATGTGTTTGAATCCCATTTGAAAATGTTTAGCTTCAATCAAAAGTTGAATCTACCCAAACACAAATTCAAATGGAGCAGAGTGTTATCAAGGTCAGGACCTAATAATTGAAATTGTTTGTGCAGGAAGAAGTTGTTGTTGGGGAGGATGGCTTAGAAGAATGTGTCGCAGAGCTCGAGCCCCACAATGTATTCGGCGAGGTTGCAATTCTGTGTAGCATTCCACAGCCCTACGCAGTTCGCGTGTGTGAATTATGTAGACTCCTTCGCCTAGAGAAGCAGTCTCTAACTAGTATTCTGCAACTCTACTTCATCGATAGCCGTCAAATCCTCAATAATCTTCTCAAGGTACTATATGCTTAACATTATGAATTTTAATTGCATTAGTACTTCTATATCACTCATATATTCTTTGTTCAGGGTAAAGATACAGATTCCAGGATTAAGCAACTAGAATCAGACATCGTTTATCTGATTGCAAAACAAGAGGCGGAGTTGGTTTTGGGAGTTAATAGTGCTGCCTATCATGGAGACTTATATCATTTAAAAGGGTTGATCAATGCTGGGGCTGATCCGGGCAAGGCAGACTATGATGGGAGAACCGCGCTTGTATTTCCTTGTTTTCCTATACCATCTTCTCCTATCAACAGTAGTAATAATTAAATCAGGATCCATCAGTGACGAGGGGATGCCTATATCAATTTGTCAAGAGGTGGTTTAGTGTTGTGGTGATGATTGCACATTCCATATTCCTTTGTCCATTAAGTGTATGGACTTCTCATGCAATGTGATCATCACAGTGCGCTCAAAAATTCAATAAGAATACAGAAGACATAAAATTAGATTATCACAATATTATTTCTAGTATTGATAGTTAAGATTTACAAGTTCATTAGTAACTAAAGTTTCTCAATTATCGCCATGTTTTAATAATGTGTAAATGTAATTTGCAGCACTTGGCTGCATCAAGAGGGTACGAAGATATTGCAAGATTTCTCATCAAACGAGGAGTGAACGTCAATTGTATAGGTGAGATCATAAATTTAGCATTATCAACATTGTCTTTCATTACAAGTCCATTTGCAGTGAATGAAAATTAAACTTTCAGCCTCAGCTATAATTAACTTTATGCATTGCAGACAAGTTTGGTAATTCACCATTGTTGGAGGCCATCAATTTTGGTCATGATAGAGTTTCAAAGCTTCTCTTAGAGAATGGAGCGATCTTGAGTTTAGATGATCCTGGGAGCTATCTCTGTAGGGTGGTGAAGGAGAGCAAGATCGATGTCTTGCAGAGGTTTCTTCAAAATGGTGTGGATCCAAACTGCAAGAACTATGATCTTCGAACTCCACTTCATGTCGCTGCTACAGAAGGGTTGCACATTGTGGCTAAGATCTTGATTGAATTTGGAGCAGATGTTCTCTCTGAAGATAGGTAAATTTTGTTCTTGCTATTATTATTTCCTAATAATGTGTGTTTTGAATGTCATTATCTTTGATAGGTTCTCTCTTTGTTGTTCACATTATTGGTCAATCGTCTTGACATGATTTACAACATGGGTGGGTTGAAATCGACCTTAACTTGATTTTTGGATGGGTTCATGTTTAGGTTTTAGTGTTCGAGTTCAACCTGAACCTAAACCCAAGCAATTTCACATACAATTTGGGTTAGATTTGAATTGAAGGATCGGATTATCCAGGCTCAACCAAAACCTGAAACAGTGAGCTCAAGCTAGATTTCAATCTTTCAATCTAATTTGTTTTTTCCTAAAATCAATCACTTTCACATTTTTCATTTATCTAGTCTAAGTCCATTTCCCCCTCCCATTTTTCCATTTAGTATCTCTTCCACCAAGATGCAAACTATTCTTTGTTACAACCATTACATAGTTCAAATTGTTTAGAATAAAAATTAATTTTGAATCCAAACCAAAATAACCAAATTTGACCTAACAAATTCAAATTTGAACCCAAATCAAACCCAATTGATCGGGTTCAAGTTGTCCGCCTCATGTTTTAGTGTCTACTTTGGCTAGGTTTATGTTGGCCTCCTTCACCTTCGTTTTAGATCATGATTGAGCTCCAATCCAACCCTATTCATCCAAAATGTAGTCCTTGTTTACTTGAAATGCTCCTTTGCTTTTAGTCATTGTGCCATTAATTGAAATTTATTGTTGTGCATCACAAGATGGGGAAACACTCCTCTAAACGAGGGTAGAAGATGTGGAAGCAAACTGTTGATTGGGATTTTGGAGAAATCAAGAGAGTACAGTGCATGCAAATATGGACATCTCTCTTAATGAATATATGGTTAGTAGATTTATCATTACCAACTCATATAGCTATTAGTCTTTCAGGTTTGTCAGCCTAGTCATATCAATATTTTTCACCTTTTGTAATCTCTAACTCATCAAACCTTCTTTTTTCAACAGAAATGACAAGCGATCTATCTCCTTTTAACCAATGAGGATTTTAGGTGTCTTGGAATTCCTTGTAGTAGAGAGTGTTCCAACAAGAAGAGAAACAGATATTGACACCATTTGAATTACTACTATTTCAATTACAAATTCAAATAGAGTGTTTGTCACTTTTTTTTCTTTATTTCATTATTCTTCTTTTATGTAATAATCTAGTTTGTGTACGTCCATGCAAACATTGAGAAAAACATAGACAAATTTCAAACAAACCTGTCAATACACATGAACATCACAAACCTGTCTCAGGACATCTACATTCATGTACAACATGAATTGTTAAGAAACATTGACATCCTACACAACATAAATTCTTTGAGTATATTTGACATTTAAAAATTCGCAAGTCTCAAGTTTCAGATTGTTCAATTCACGTGCTTAGTGCTTTAAGAAATGGAAATAATTCTGAAGCATTTTTTTTGTTTTAAGTCACTTGTTAAGGTTTTCCGTTTTTGAAATTATACTTGTAACTACAGCTCCTCACAGTGCTTCAATACCAGACATCGATAGGAATATGAACAGTTCATTACATAAATGTAGTTTATATTTTTTATCCTTAGTTAGGACTTCACCTTATACATATAAAAATAGTTTTTTTTAATCTTTCATAATAGAAAATAATATTTTCCATTAACTTAATATAGTATTAGAGATTACATCTAAAAACCTATATATACTTCAATACCAGACATTGATAAGAACAAGAATAGTTAATTACATAAAGGTAGTTTATAATTTTTTTCCTTCTTTAATTTAGGACTTTACCTTTTACATATAAATTTTGGTTTTTTTATCTTTCACAATAAAAAATAAATATTTTCCTTTAACTTAATATGATACTAGAGATTACATCTAAAAATCTATATCTACCAAATTATCTTTTCGCTCTTCCCTACTCCAATGTAGGTAGCAAGCCTCAATCGGAGCGCAGAAAACTTTTACACCTAAATTTATTTGGTGCCTTGAATCATCTTTGGTGAGATTTCAAAGTACTAACTAAATATGCAAGTTGTCTAGCATAGTATGAATTTAATATAGCAATATATTTTAGAAATTAAGATTGAGTATAGTTGTAGAGCCTCATGGATACGCGATGCACGACTACATACACCGAGCGCTTCCTAAAAGGGATAGATAGAACCACTCACAGGTATTTGGATCGTCGCGCGTCTGGTCTATGAGTTCTGCAAGACACAATAAAATAAAGATAAATAATGTGATAAACACAACTTATATAAATGAATCATAAACATAATCCATGGCGCAGGACAGTGCACGGGGTGGGGCGGGCAGCACGCGACGAACTCCTACGGCAACACAATCACATGAACAAAAATGCCATAACTTTTAAACCCTACAATGAATGGTGCTCAAATGAAAAATGAAGCTTCCTGACACATATATAAGCATACTTCATGAAGACGCCAACTTTAATATTGCCTACAACATGCATAAATAACTCATTGACACAGCCATGTAAAATTGGTGCATCTGCAGCAAACAACCCTACTCTTTAATCCCCACAGCACCAAATACACATCTATGATTTTGCAATAAATCATATGTGTTCTCTTATATGTTGGAATCATAATCAATGAAGACATCATAACCTGGTTTTGTTATATATGTGTCACTTTTAGCCTGCTGGTAACCGTTGGAGCGTTCTGACAGTTTTTCAAATTTTTCGGTTTTCGATCGGAACCGCTTATTTTTGGACTGTTAGCTATCATCCTGAGTTAGAGGACTCCGATTGGAAATCTAACTGCATATTTGGTGTCCTGGTGTCATTTTAGGCCTCTCACGAAAATTTCATCGAATTCCGGTAACGTTTCTGAAATTTCGCAGTTCCGGGGCGTATCTGGGTTTTTAAGTCGCACACTATATAAGGGTGGGATCTAATTTTCGGATTACTATTCATCATCCCTACCAACCCTTCCCCTCTCTCCTCTCTCTCATTTTTCTCCCTTTTGAGCCCCCTAGACCCCTCAAACCTAAAAACCTAAAGCATCCGGTGCTTTCAAATCCCGATTCCGGCGAGATTAGCCCCTCCGTCCCCCCTCTCTTCTCCTCTGTTTTGGCCCATTTCGGAGGTGGGAGTAGATCCGGGCGTTGGAAGCCCTTTGGGAGAGGTTTCGGTGCGCGGAGAGCAACCGGACTTCCCTTCTTCCCCTCGGTAAGCCACTTTTCCTCTCTTTTCTTGCATAGATGTATGCTAGGAGGGTGGATTTGAGGTTGGGTGGTGGTCAGCGGCGGTGGGTGGCCGTCGGAGGGCTGTGGGAGGTGGTCGGAGGCCGTGGGGTGGTCGGAGGTGGGTGGTAGAGGAGCTCGGGCTGGCAGGCTGGCAGTCCCGGGCAGCAGGCAGCAGCACAGGCAGCACAGGCGCAGCAGCTGGCAGGGGCGCGCGCGCATGTGCGAGGGCGTGCGCGCGGGTGGCGCTGGGCGCTGGGCGCGCTAGGCGCTGGGCGCTGGTGCTGGGCGCTGGGCGCTGGCGGGAGCAGTCGGGCGCGCAGTCGCGCGCGGGTGCGCGGGTGCGCGCGGAGTGGTCGCGCGGGTGCGCGCGGGTGCTGGCGCGAGCGGGGGTGTGAGCGGGCACGCGCGGGCGTGCGCGCGAGCGTGCGCGCGCGCGGGCAGGGCGCCTGGGCATGTGCCTGGGTGCTGGGCAGGGCGCCTGGGCATGCGCCTGGGCGCGGTGCTGGGGACCAGTGCGCGCGGTGCTGGGGGCCAGTGCGCGCGCGTGCTGGGGCGTGCGTGCAGTGCGCGCGGGGGCGCGCTGGGCTGGATGCGCGGTGCGCGCGGGCGCGCGCGAGCGTGCGCGTGCGTGCGGCGGTGCGTCAGGGCGCGCGGGCAGGCGTGCGGTAGTACGCCGGTGCTGTCCGGGCGTGCGGGCTGAGTTCGGCAGGGCACCTTGGCGCGCGGGCCGGGCTCGGCTGTGCGCCCGAGGCGGGTGGTCATGCGTGCGGTTGCCCGGTGGGTTCGGGAGTGAGTCGGGATACTCGGATACGCGTGCGTACGGGCCGTATGTACGCTTGTCCGAGTGTTGGGTATTTTTAGAGTATTTTTAATGTATTTTGGAGTATTTATGTAGTTTACTCACCGTATAAATGTCTGTCTTGCAGATCCTGACGGGCGGTCGCGCGACGACCCGAACTTCGGTGAGTGGGACAATCCAACCCAGTAGAGAGGGGTCATACGCATTTGGGCGTATACCGACCTCTCCTGGGGCACCATGGATGAATATTAACCGGCAATAATATGTAATCCATGCTTGCATGATTTAAATGTAGAATGCATGCCACCCTAGTCTTTGTATGTTAGGGACTTGCACCCATAGGATAGGTGTAAGAGCCATGCACCATGCCCCTGTTTTCATGTTAGGAAACCTCGGCCTACGCATGCGTCCTACTAGTTTGTTTATTAAATTAAATGCTAGTGTATGTTAAATCGCATGCCTTAGAAAATATTATAGGGAGGAGCCTTGCGAGGTCAACATTGAGACCCGGGTTAGGGTACTCCGTGTTCCTTGTTTGGTTGTCGGGGTATCCTATAACGGGAACTCACGCCGCCCTCCCGAGTTCTTTCCCCCAATGATATTACAACCTTGCTTTTATTGTACTTATTTCCCCGCATCGTGGTTATGCGCCCTGGAGGAACTCTGAAGAGTTCATGACATTTGAGTTGTAGAGATGTGTTGTTGGCGGATCCGAGTGGATCATATGCGTATGGATAGGCTGTTCTGTCCCCTTCGTTGGATCCGGTAGAGACTGCCCCAGCGTTAGAAAGGTCATCCCTTCCAAGGGTTCCCATCAGTAGGCGCCTCGTGATTTGGTTTCGGACTGGGCCGAAGTTGTGGGTGAAAACCAAGCGGCCTACGGAGTGGAGGAGAGACTATCGGTGGACCAAGGGTGACCAACAGCCTAGTCAGTCCCAAAATCCTATGTCACCCGTGGTAGGGTGAGGGTGAGGGTGAAGTGGGTTGGCGATGAGCGACCCATTGGGTTGTGGTTGGATGATTATTAGTCCCAATATCCTATGTCACCCATTGAAGGGTGAGGGTGAGGGTGTGGTGGTTCGGCGGGGTACGAACCACTGGTTTATGTTGTTATATCACTTAGAGGCTGGATAAATAATGGAATTGTGGTCAATATTGTCTGTGATGCATGGGTTGTGCTATTCACTGAGCGTGTGGCTCACCCCTCACATATGTTTTTCCCCAGTTGCCACTGAGCCTGAGCTGGAGCCGGAGCAGCAGTTGGAGCTTTCCGAGGGATTCCTTCAGTAGCGGAGCAGCGCTACGTCCGCGAGTGCCAGAGGCTATCAGCATCCCTTTTCTTGGCTGTATGTACTTTATTTCCGTGCTGAGCACGCGTTGTATATATTCAGTTGTTTCTATGTATATTGGCTCTCACAGGACATATGATTGTGTATCGAGTCTGTAATATGCTTTGGGCTACAGACTCAGTTTTAGCTTCCGCTATATTGTGTATATATTATGTCAGCCCTGTTTGATCTGTGTTGTCATTTTTATCTGTGGTTTAGAGTATATATATTTGACCTCATGTGTAGGCTTCTGATATGATATATACACCTGCCGCGTCCCGGGGACGGCCGCCCTGGGGCGTGACAGGTTTAGCCTCTACAGGCCCAGAATAAAATATTTCTAGAAACAGGTCATTTCCCATGCGAATCTAGACAGTCCTTACAGTTCAGCTTATGACTTATAACACAGGTGATATTATGTCATCAAATTTTATATATAATATCTATAGACATGGATGATCATATCACATGAGGATATAATACTCAGAATAGGCCTCTAGATTTTAGCTCTATAAGGACCTTAAGAAGACAAATCTGCCTTACAAACCATCACCTATATTTATCTGCACAAGTGAGACTAAAACACCAACCTTACAATTTAAGGGCCCGTTTAGAAACACCTATTGAAAAGTTGCTTTGGCAATAAATCTGCTTTTTAAGATGCCTTTTGACCAAGTACTTTTGTAGACTGTTTTTCTTTTAATCTAGAAATCACGTTTGTTGTAAGTAAAGTTGTTTATTTGCATTTAAAAAATGGAAAATGACCAAAAAATTCTCCTAAAAGTTAGAAATACCCAAATCAGCCACTTTTTAAAGTTATACCTAAAAAAGTCTTATTTTACTATTTTAGAAACACAAAAGACTAATCTACCCATATGCAATTAGATCATTAATACATTACATACCTTTTAACTTTGTTAAAATATTTCACCATCTATTTTGTTATATTTCATACATTTTCATATAGATCAACTTTTTTATTATAAATGCATTATGATTAGGTGGATTTTGTGAAATATGTACCAATATATTTTGAGTTTTTTATTATGAACTCTATTAAATGTTGACGTTTCTTTAAAAAAATGGATATGTACTAATGACGTCATAAAAATATGTAAATAGCCAAAAAATAAATATGTAAATAAAGATTTAGAATACTAAAATATCATCTGTTGTATTGGGACACAACACAGATTTAAATTACATATTATGATTATACACAATGAAAAATGATAAACAACATATAAGATATATATAAGAAACACACAATATGGTATATAATAACAAAACCTCTAAGGAGATTGATTTTCATCATGTATCGAGTGTCACGCCCCAGGGCGGCCGTCCCCGTGACGCGGCAAGTGTATATATGATATCAGTAAACAGGAATCAATAACATACCCACACAACAACTAAAATGACAACACAGATAAAGCAGGGCTGACATAATATATACACCAAGTGCGGAAGCTAAAAAGACTGAATCTGTAATCAAAATATACTACAGACTCGATACATGATCATAAGTCCTGTGAGAGCCAACATGTCCATATATACACAAATAAAATCCATACATAATCCCAACTAGGTGCTCAAGCACAGAATATATACATACAACAAGAGAAGGGTGCTGATGGCCTCAAAACTCGAGGGACGTGGCGCTACTCCGCTACTAGTGTAGTCGCTCGGGACGCTCCTCCACCAAGTCCTCCTCAGTGCTCACTGAAAAAGGTTTGATGCGAGGGGTGAGCCACACGCTCAGTGAATAGTACAACCCATGCATACAGTTCATATTAACCACATTTAAATCAAGCCAATAGCCCCAAAGCGGGATAAACAACACAATCCGGGGGTTCGTCACATCGCCGAACCGCCATACCCTCACCCTCACCCTCACCCTCAATAGGTGACCTAGGATGTTGGGACTTAATGGGCGGATAATCATCCATACACAATCCTGTGGGTCGTCGCATCGCCGGCCCACCATACCCTCACCCTCACCTCTCAACAGGTGACCTAGGCTCTTGGGACTGACTAGGCTGTTGGTCACCCTCAGTCCACCGATAGTCTCTCCCCACTCCGTAGGTCGTTTGGCCACTCCCACATTCGGCGCAGTCCTTCTACCAAATCAGGAGGCGCCTACTGATGGAAGCCCCTGCACGGGACAACCTTTCCAACGCCGGGGTAGTCTCTACACAGATCCAACGGAGGGAACAGAACAGCCTATCCATCGCATATGATCCACTCGGATCCGCTGACAGCACAACTCTACTACTCTAATGTCTTGAATTCCTCTGAATTCCACCAGCGCGCATAACCAGGATGCGGGGAAATAAATAAGACATAAAAGGGGAAAAGAGACCTTGGGAGGGTAACCTGAAGTCCCGATGTAAGACATCCGACAACCAAACAAGGAACACGGAGTACCCTAACCCGGGTCTCAATGTTAACCTCGCAAGGCCCCCTTATATTCCCAAGGCATGCTAATCTATATCGCAGTTTGCATTTAAATAAATAAATCAAACTAATAGGACGCATGCTCAGGTCAGGGCTTTCCTAGCATGATAACGGGGTGACATGATACACGGCTCATGCACAAATCCTAAGGGTGCAAGTCCCTAACATACAAGTCTAGGGTGGCATGCATTCTACACACACACATCATGCTTACATGGATTTCAAAACAACAGTTAATACTAACTATGTGCCCCAGGGGAGGACGGTACACGCCCAAAGCATGTAGCGCCTCCCAAACTGGGTTGGGTTGTCCCACTCACCGAAAATCGGGTCGACGCGCAACCGTCCGTCGAGATCTGCAACACAGGGTATTAACTGGTGAGTATAAATCCACAATCACAACAAGAAGACTTAAAATACACAAATCCACAACCAAACACCCAACACTCGGGCAAACGTGCATACGAACCGTACGCACGCTAGCCCGAGCACTCCGGCAACCACCCGCACGGCCGGCAGCCACCCGCACGGCCACCCGACCGCTTGGGTGCTCTGCCGCGCCTCAGCCCACGCACCCCGCACCCCGCCGGGCCCCTGCCCGCCGCCTGGACATGCTGCCGCACCACCCGGGGCACCGCGCGTCCACTGCGCCCAGCCGCAGCAGCCGGCCCGCAAGCACCCCGCACGCCCCCGCGCGCACCCCGCGCCCACCTCCGCCACCTCGCCGCGCCCCGCGCGCACCACAGCCGCCTCGCCGCGCCCCGCGCGCGCCACCACTGCCTCGCCGTGCCCCCGCGAGCACCCTGCACGACCTCCCGCACGCACTGCCCTCGGCCATCACCCCCAGCACCCGCACGCCCCGCACCGCCAACCCGTCCAGCGCGCCTAGCACGCACTCCGCGCGCATCGCCGCTCGCACATCTTCCCGCACCAGACCCGCGAGCCCAGCACGACCAGCACTCACGCCCTGCACGACCATCACAGCACGCCCTGCACGACCAGCACGCACGCCCAGCACGCCCGCTCTGCTGGCCACCAGCTCCCCCGAGCGCACGCCCGCGCGCACGCCCGCGCGCACGCCCGCGCGCGCCTAGCCTGCCGCGCTGCTGCTGCTGCCGGTGCCCGGAACAGAGCCCCCACTGCCCGAGTACCCCCACCACCACCCAATGGCCTCCGACGGCCTCCGACCGCCCCCCACCACCTCCGTCGACCTCCCACAGCCGCCGACCATCTCCCAAACACAAAAACCCCCTCCTATCAAGCATCTAAGCATGAAAATGAGGGAAAGAAAGCTTACCAAGGGGGAGGAAGAGGTGACCGGGTGCTCTCCGTGCACCGAAACCTTTCTCAACGGCCCTCTCACGCCCGGATCTTGCTCGGCCTTCGAAACGGCCCAAAACAGAGGAGAAAGGAGGGAGGATGGGGAGGCTAGGATCGCCGGAAACGGGATTTGAAGGCACCGGGGTGTAGATCGGGACCCGATCTACACTTCTTAGGTTTTAGGTTTTTGGGTTTGAGGGGTCTAAGGCCTTCAAAAGGGAGAAAAAGAGAGAGGGAAGAGAGAGGGAAGGTTGGTAGGGATGATGAATAGTGATTTCAAAAATTAGATCTCACATATATATAGCACGCGACTTAAAAACCCGGATACGCCCCAGAACTGTGAAATTTCAGAAACGTTGCCGGAATTCGATGAAATTTTCATGAGTGGCTTAAAATGGTACCAGGACACATAATATGCAGTTAGATTTTTAATCGGAGTCCTCTAACTCAGGACGATAGCTAACAGTCCAAAATTTTGCGGTTCCGATCGAAAAATGCAAAAATTTTAAAAACTGCTAAAATGCTCCAATGGTTACCAATAGGCCAAAAAGTGACACATATATAACATCGAGAGATTGTTATTTTGTAGAAAAAATAGATTTTTAGTGTGAAATAACCGAACAGGGTTAGAATGATGTTAAGTATTTAATTACATAAGGGTATATTAGTCTTTTGTGTTTCTAAAATTGTGAAATGAGGCTTTTTCAGGTATAATTTTAAAAAGTGACTGATTTGGGTAATTCTAACTTTTAAGAGATTTTTTTAGTCATTTTCCCTTTAAAAAACTAGTCATGTTTGGTTACAAATCAAGTTTTTAATAAAGTCCATATGCCATTTTACCAATATACCCCCGTCTTCATCGTTCCCAAGCACAGGAGGACCCGTGTCTTCATCAATTTCCCCCTGCATTCCCTACCTGATTTGATATGTTTATGTCCCATTTTGCATTTTTAACTAGATTGATTGGATAACCTTCAGATAACATACAAGCTTCTATCTGCATTGTTTGAATGGATTTTGTGTAGGCATATCATCCCAATATGATTAGCTGAACAGATTTTCCCCTCATTGAAGCCCAAGTTGTTCATCAATGTGTCACATTTTTAAATCATTCCATACATGCATAATAATATGACATTTGGTTGGATCTATTCATTAGTAACCATTACATGATATTGGACATAGGGATGGATTAAGTTTTTTAGAAGACACCGACACTATTTGACACCAAAGTAGCCGCTCAGTGGACGGAGATCTCGTCGGAGGTGAGTTTTTTAACCAGTTGGAACACCTTCACCTCCCTCTCCGACGACAGCTACACATTCAGTGGTGACATTTTAGGGTTTCGAAAAGGGAGAGAAAAAAAGTGCTCCACAAGAGAGAGAGAGATGAATGGCAGGTGAGTAGTTGGTGGGTTTAATTAGGGTAAAATGTCATTTGGCCAAGAAAGATTGGATTTCAAAAATACAGATTCCCCGAAAAGCAGACATTTTTCGCTTGGAAAAACATGACTTTCAATGCAATTTTTAATTCAAATCATCCGGTTGATTTTCAATTAAGCTTGAGTGTTTGGCGAGCCATTTTTGACCTTTTGACTAATCCAAAAGCAAAATAGATCACAAACTTGGTTGCCAAACGGAACCTAAGTCTCAAACAACTCTTAAATTTCAAGAGAAATGATATATGTCAAACTCTCTCATAACTCTCTGAATAATGGCCCAAATAATAAATTACATGATTCAGTTAATCTTAACATAAAGGTTAAAATGACTAACGATTACAATTATTCCTATATAATAATCATGACAACTATAATTCAATGATATTGAGAGAGTGAGATGGTCGAACCACTCACAAATACACTCTTGCCTATCTCCGAGCACTCTGTGCATACGCTACACGCACTGTCGAGCATAAGCGAGTACTCCTCGCATGCACACCGCGCGCTCCGAGCGTGCCCGAGTACCCCAAGCGCGCACCCCATCCGGTACCTCGCTCAAAGCCCTACACTCACCCCGCAAGCATGAACCTCCCCACCGTCTTTGGAGAAGAAAGTGAGGTAGACAAAGAAATGCTCAAACACATAAAACCCTTTCTCTCTTCTTTCCTTTCTTTCATTCCTCTCTTTTAATGGCTGCCGAGGGGTTTCTCAAGTGAGCAAAATGAGGTGGAGTGTGTGAGAGAGGGAGACATTAAATGGATAAAAAGGGGTTAGGTGGGTTAAGGTAGGGGAGAGGTGAAGCCTTCATTCACCCACAAACAAGCAAATATCCTAGGTGGCTTTGTAACGCCCCCCGAATCAGCCACCCATATTAGGCGAGAAAGACGGTGCGCTACGTAACATAAACCTCGAATCTCAGAGTAATCTAAGGAAATAATTGTTATTCAACCAAGCATAATTAAATAATAATTTAAACTACACTGATAAATTATTACTTAAGACATCACCAGGATCTATCAATAATTCATCCCAAGTTTGGATGATTACACACATAATAGTTATTAAACGTAACAATCTCTACGGTTTTTGCTGATAGAGCTAAGGAAAGTCTACTACATGCCAAAGAAAGGCTTTATTCACCCTAATGAAAGCAAAACTAGACGATAAAGGATGACGACCCAAACTTGATCTCGCTAACGCCTTCGAGATTCACAACGCTACTACTCGATCCTCAAATCTGAAAGGGGAAAAATAGAGGTGAGCTACAACAACCTCGGTGAATGGACCATCATCATCCCGTTAGTACATTTATATTCAAAATATCAATATCGTAATATGTCTACACAAACATGTAATATATCAAGAAAATAAATATACAACAAGGCCACCAAGACATGCAATAATATATATACACACGCACACAAATCCTATCCAACATGATGCATGCAACACCACGAACACGCATGTCTGTCTTCGCAGCACCTAGCTCACGGGGCCTTTCACAGGCATGGCCACGTAGACATAGCCACAAAGACTTGGGTCCTACGTTCTCGGACCTGGCCACGTAGACGTACGCCCACCTAGACGTTGGCCACCAAGACTGAGCCACCTAGACGGAATGGATGCATTGATAACCTATCATATCTTCAAAATTCATAAAAGAATAGAGCATGCAAAAATCTCAACACACCAATCAATTCATGATAAATATCTCAATAAAAGGCATGCTCATATTTTTATTTCGAAACTAGCAGTTATATTCCACAAAATAGATGGTCCTAGCATGAATACATAATATATTCTTTTGAAACTACATATGAAACTCAAGTCCACTCACCTCCGATTCAACGACAATATGTGTGACACAATATCGGGCTAATCCGTATACGGAACTCCTGAAATAGAATAATAATTCTAATAAATAAAAATAAATTGAAAAGCCATATTAAATAAACCACCCATTTATTCTAACCCATTTATTCCAATAGCCCACACTGGACAATGGGCCTCTAGAACCCACTGGTTTATGGGCCAATCTGGTTGGACCTAGAACCATTGCCCAACAAAAACCAAAAATTCCAGAACACTCAAAGCCCAAGACCCACTGGCCCACGGGCCAGTCGGGTTGGGCCCTGGCCCACTGTCCAGAAATTTTGGACCAACCCAAACCCATATGTTCCTTTCTTCTTCTTCATCTTCTTCTCCTTCCTCCTTCATCTACCTCTTCTACCCAACCATGGAAACTTCAAACCCATCACCCTTCCTCCTCCAGACCCACCGCCGGCCACCGATCGGAGGTCCGCCGGCCGGAGACCCGCCGGCGACTCAACTTCTTTTCCTCTTCTCCTCCTCTTTCCAATACCCACATCTCTCTCTTCTCTCTCTTTCTCTCACACCCAAATACAAAAGATAATCAATCAAAAACATTCTTCCATAACACAATCACCCAAAACAATTAATAATTAATCATCTTCACAATCATAATAAATTTCTATTACAACCATCCAAATCTAAGATCTAAAACCCAAATCTCATAACCACCATGAAAAGAAAAGAAAACTAAGAAGATCATGATCAAGAACCAAAAGAATAAAAGATTCAAGAGAGAAGGGATGAAGGAAACATACCTAGATTGACAATGACAATGCCTCAAAATCTCAACTCGAATTAGGGTTAATGGGGAAGGTAATAGGGGTATTTAAAGGGGTTAATTTGAAATCAAAATCTCTAAAAATCTGGGCTGTTAAAATTTCTGATATGGAAAAATCGGAGGGACAATTGCGGATAGGTCCAGACAGAAATTGAAATTTGCAAACAGGTCCTTCCCTGATAACCTAAAATCTAATAATTACAACTGGGTCCCCAGATCCAATTAACATGCTAACAACCTCTATTAAAGTCCATTGGGAATAAAATACCAACCCTTTTGACCTAAACAACTGTACAAAATAATAAATTATTATTTCTCTCAATATATAATTATATATAATATATAATTATATAAAATATGAGTTGTTACATTCTTCCCCCCTTATAGGAATTTAGTCCTCTAAATTCGAGCATACCTTGAGATACCTCTTGAGTATTGTATAGATCATTAATGGAAAGGGCATTGATTTTTCCACGTGGCTGGTTCGAACCCGTTGTGTCTTGACCACCCTTTGTAGATTGAATGTTTTGTTCGACTTGAGCTCCGCCGCGCTCCTTCCTTGGTTCGATGCATTCTGCTTGACGATGTCCAAGCTTGCCGCAATTGTAGCATGCACGAATATCGAATTTCCTTTGAGGACACTCGATCGACTTGTGTCCATACTCCCTACAGTTGTAACACATGATCTTTCCGTTGCTCCCACGACCGTGTCCAGCATCATGTTCAGATGATTCCCTTCTTTGACGCTTGATCGACCCGTGGTTCTCTTCCGATGATCGCTCATCCTTCCTTTTGTTTCGTGCTTGACGTTCCTTGATCCATTCATCACAATCTTGCTCTGTGACCAATGCACAATCCTTCAATTCTTCATAGACGCGAATTCGAAGGTCCCTTCTTTGACGCTTGATCGACCCGTGGTTCACTTCCGATGATCGCTCATCCTTCCTTTTGTTTCGTGCTTGACGTTCCTTGATCCATTCATCACAATCTTGCTCTGTGACCAATGCACAATCCTTCAATTCTTCATAGACGCGAATTCGAAGGTTCCGTATTCTATGTCGAATGTCGCTCCTTAGCCCTTCTTGGAAGCGCCGACACTTCTCACTCTCGATTTGAATGTACTGGGGTGCAAAAATTGACAACTCCAAGAACTTCTCCTCGTATTGGGCCACCGTCATGTCTTGTGTCTGGCGAAGCTCTAAGAATGCTTGAACCATGCGATCGCGCTCCGCAGGAGGGAAATACTTCTTGTAGAACATCTCCACGAATTCCTCCCAAGTGAGCAGCTCAATCATATGTTTTAGGGACTGTTGATGAACGTTCCATCATTGGATAGCAGTTCCTCGTAATTGATGAGCCGCCAAGAGGATACGTCGGCTATCTGTCACCTGCATCGACTTGAAGATTTGCTCTAGCTCGGTGATCCAATGCTTTGGGGCCAACGGATTGGTGCCAACACCTTGAAACATTGGCGGATCCATCTTCTTGAACCGCATCACCAATTGCTCCGGCTGGTTTTGATTCTCTCCCAAACCACACAACGCCATGTCAATCTGATGTCGAATTGACTGTGCCACCAAATCGGTCAGGGTTTGAAGATCCTGACGTAAAGCGTTGTGATTTCCCGCCATCTTCTGTTTCTCCTATTATGAAGCAACGCACAGTTAGAACGTGTCCTATATGCATGCAAGCTTATGTCTTCTATTCCTATTCCCTAGCCCTAACAGGAAAAACCTAGGCTCTGATACCACTCTGTAACGCCCCCGAATCAGCCACCCATATTAGGCGAGAAAGACGGTGCGCTACGTGACATAAACCTCGAATCTCAGAGTAATCTAAGAAATAATTGTTATTCAACCAAGCATAATTAAATAATAATTTAAACTACACTGATAAATTATTACTTAAGACATCACCAGGATCTATCAATAATTCATCCCAAGTTTGGATGATTACACACATAATAATTATTAAACGTAACAATCTCTACGGTTTTTGCTGATAGAGCTAAGGAAAGTCTACTACATGCCAAAGAAAGGCTTTATTCACCCTAATGAAAGCAAAACTAGACGATAAAGGATGACGACCCAAACTTGATCTTGCTAACGCCTTCGAGATTCACAACGCTACTACTCGATCCTCATATCTGAAAGGTGAAAAGGAGGGGTGAGCTACAACACGCTCAGTGAATGGACCATCATCATCCCGTTAGTACATTTATATTCAAAATATCAATATCGTAATATGTCTACACAGACATGTAATATATCAAGAAAATAAATATACAACAAGGCCACCAAGACATGCAATAATATATATACACACGCACACAAATCCTATCCAACATGATGCATGCAACACCACGAACACGCATGTCCGTCTTCGCAGCACCTAGCTCGCGGGGCCTTTCACAGGCATGGCCACGTAGACATAGCCACAAAGACTTGGGTCCTACGTTCTCGGACCTGGCCACGTAGACGTACGCCCACCTAGACGTTGGCCACCAAGACTGAGCCACCTAGACGGAATGGATGCATTGATAACCTATCATATCTTCAAAATTCAAAAAAAGAATAGAGCATGCAAAAATCTCAACACACCAATCAATTCATGATAAATATCTCAATAAAAGGCATGCTCATATTTTTATTTCGAAACTAGCAGTTATATTCCACAAAATAGATGGTCCTAGCATGAATACATAATATATTCTTTTGAAACTACATATGAAACTCAAGTCCACTCACCTCCGATTCAACGACAATATGTGTGACACAATATCGGGCTAATCCGAATACGAAACTCCTGAAATAGAATAATAATTCTAATAAATAAAAATAAAAATAAATTGAAAAGCCATATTAAATAAACCACCCATTATTCTAACCCATTTATTCCAATAGCCCACACTGGACAATGGGCCTCTAGAACCCACTGGTTTATGGGCTAATCTGGTTGGGCCTAGAACCATTGCCTAACAAAAACCAAAAAAATTCCAGAACAACTAAAGCCAAGACCCACTGGCCCACGGGCCAGTCGGGTTGGGCCCTGGCCCACTGTCCAGAAATTTTGGACCAACCCAAACCCATATGTTCCTTTCTTCTTCCTTCATCTTCTTCTCCTTCCTCCTTCATCTACCTCTTCTACCCAACCATGGAAACTTCAAACCCATCACCACAACCATCACCCTTCCTCCTCCAGACCCACCGCCGGCCACCGATCGGAGGTCCGCCGGCCGGAGACCCGCCGGCGACTCAATCCTCTCTCTCTCTCTCTCTCTCTCTCTCTCTCTCTCTCTCTCTCTCTCTCTCTCTCTAAACTTCTTTTCCTCTTCTCCTCCTCTTTCCAATACCCACATCTCTCTCTTCTCTCTCTTTCTCCCACACCCAAATACAAAAGATAATCAATCAAAAACATTCTTCCATAACACAATCACCCAAAACAAATAATAATTAATCATCTTCACAATCATAATAAATCTCTATTACAACCATCCAAATCTAAGATCTAAAACCCAAATCTCATAACCACCATGAAAAGAAAAGAAAACTAAGAAGATCATGATCAAGAACCAAAAGAATAAAAGATTCAAGAGAGAAGGGATGAAGGAAACATACCTAGATTGACAATGACAATGCCTCAAAATCTCAACTCGAATTAGGGTTAATGGGGAAGGTAATAGGGCATTTAAAGGGGTTAATTTGAAATCAAAATCTCTAAAAATCTGGGCTGTTAAAATTCCTGATATGGAAAATCGGAGGGACAATTTCGGATAGGTCCAGACAGAAATTAAAATTTGCAAACAGGTCCTTCCCTGGCTAACCTAAAATCTAATAATTACAACTGGGTCCCCAGATCCAATTAACATGCTAACTACCTCTATTAAAGCCCATTGAAAATAAATACCAACCTTTTGACCTAAGCAACTGTACAAAATAATAAATTATTATTTCTCTCAATATATAATTATATATAATATATAATTATATAAAATATGCAGTTGTTACAGGCTTGCATCACACGGCAAATGCATCATATTCATCCCGAGGCCTTTGGCCTAGTGATGGACACCACCCTAGTGGTGGACACCACCCCAAGGATTGATCCTTACTCAGCAAGGTTGAAAAAAAAATGCAGTACAGCCCATCTGGGCTGGTTTAAGTGGGTCTGGCCCACAGTTTGTCTGAAAAAAGGATCCATGTTGGATCTTGTTGTGTTGTGTCGCCTTGTATGGGCCTTTGTACTACAAAAAATGCACCATATTCTAGTGAAAAAAATATCCTATCTATTCAACCTAGTAAACGAAAACTTGGATACAAATCAGAATTGCAAAATTTTCTAAAACAACATCAGAATGCGATGAAAATTTACAGGTAGGCCAATGCCAGTACCATAAGAATAAATATGCAATCAAAATTTCAATCTGAGTGCCCAAATTTTTAAAATAAATAAAACACGATATTTAACAGCCAAAAAGTGACAATCTTAACATCATTTCCTCAGAAAAATTTTGTCCTCGAAATTTCATCCGCCAAAAAGTGACCACTAAAAAGATACAGTTATGCGTCATGCATGGCATCCTCTCGCTTGCAGGTGGGGGATGAAAAATTATTTCCCTAGAGGTGGCTATGGAACCCAGTCTGTAAGCAATCGCCCACCAAGTCACATGAGGACGCATCTAATCTTGACAATATGAATCACCACACATTACAACTCCCCCCATAGCCAGATGGAAGGGCAATAAATAACATATGCTTCAATGGACATTCCCTAACCAAGAAAAAGAACCCCTTGAGAGGATCTCTTGAGGTCCCAATATAGGATATCCCGACAAGTGAGGGTGAGGATGAGTTGAGGTCACATTGTCAAGTGACTTTTATGTTCATTGGGAATGCCCAAAGTATAATACATCTAATAGATGATGTGAGGCATCTAGCATATAGTTATACCTTGATGCGGATTGACTTGTAGTATAGTTCTCAATGTTCAAAATCAAATATATGGTTGCGATCCTCATTCCACAAGCTTCCCAATGGATTTTTTAGGATCGTAAATCAATGCTAAAAATAGTTGTTTTTCCATCCTATGCTTTGATGACCTAGAAGAAGCATTTACAACGGTCGGATAAGCACAAGATTAAGCAAGATAGGCAGCCAACCTACCAGGGTGATGACTTGAATGTCCTGAACTAAGGTGGGGACCACAAAAATGTAGAGGGCTTGCACTTCAGTAGGATTGGCCTCGATCCCCTTCTTGTAGACCACATGATGGAGGAAGTTGCCCGAAGATATGCCCAAAATGCATTTTGTTTGGTTAAGTCTCATTTGATACTCCCACAAGACACCGAATTCTTCAGCTAGGTGGGAGATATGATCTTGACGGTATAGACATTTCACAACCATGTTGTCAATGACACCTCAACGGTTCGCCCAATCAGCTATCAAAATCTCATTTCAATCAATCGTTGATATGTGACCTCATCATTCTTCAATCCAAATAGCATGACTGTGTAACAGAAGAGGCCACATTCAGTTATGAGTGTCTTCTTCTCTTGATCATTGAGGTATAATGAGATTGGGTTATAATCATAATATGCACCCAAAAAGGAGAGCATTTCATACCTGTAACTAGCGCCAACCATTTGATCAATCTTTGGGAGTGAATGACCTTTGTTTGGGCAAGCCTTATTGAGATTAACAAAATCAATACAAAACAAACCTATCACTTGCCGTTCCTCTTCTCTAGGAGATGACGTCCGAGATCCAATTGGGGTACCGAACCTCCTGTATGAATCTTGTCTCTATGGGAAGGTCCATTTTATTAGAGATGATCTTGTTGCACTTAGGGGAAAACCTCTTTTTCTTCTACTTTACCAGATGGAAATGAGTATCAACTTTCAATTTATGCGCGTAATGGCACATGTTGTGCGTGGTGAGTCCAAGCAA
The DNA here is from genome assembly GCA_030737835.1 of Acorus gramineus. Classification (NCBI taxonomy): domain Eukaryota; kingdom Viridiplantae; phylum Streptophyta; class Magnoliopsida; order Acorales; family Acoraceae; genus Acorus; species Acorus gramineus. The sequence continues at coordinate 19,240,881 of CM060855.1, read as the reverse complement.
ATGCATCTTTGTTCTCCTAAAGGAAGGCGATGAGCCAGCCATTCTTGTTGGGCAAGAGAAGACTACCTATCTCACTGTCTTGTCCGGAGTATCCTTGTCTAATGGGACAACATCAATTGGTGCCAGGGTGGGTGAGTTGAATTCTTCTTCCAGTTTGGTGCGCACCCACTTTAGGGGCCAATCAAGTAATTGCTAATCGTATAATATTTTATTTAATAATATATATACCCCATTAAAGGTATTTAGGAATGCATGTGGGGCTGTAAATGAGATTGTATATAACAATATCATAATAAAAATGAAATATTGTATAATGTGCTACACATATATCACATACCCATCATCACTCGCAGGATCACCAATCATTGGTTGAAATCTAGGCAAGGCCTAGTCCCTCGGATCAGCCGCACCAGCGACTGATAAAATGCACCATCTTCCCACCTATCAACATCCATTGTTTCTCTGGTTGCCCGGCACAACCGATCACAAGAGGCATTGGATATGTGAGGAGTATGTTGAGTATCACTCCCTCCTCTATCTGCCGCATTTGTTGTGCATTTGATTCCGCCGCTCTCTCTAGGTGAATGATGGTGACAGAGTTGAAGTGATGAATCAAATAATGTTGGAACTAATCAATCTCACATGTTTGAGTGAACATAAGAAGAAAACATGTGACAAGGTGAAAATTATCGTCATCTCTTGGAGGTTGTGCCTGATCATCCACCTCAATAAGTGGGAGGATGCTTGGTGGTTATGATTAAATCACGAGACAAAGGAGGTGGAGATGACGATGATGCTTGCTTCGCTATACCAGTGAGGGTAAAATGCCATAGCCTATTAATGAACAATGAGCCTGGCCCCACCACCAGTGATGCTATTTTGAAAGTTTTTTTTTTTTGGGGGGGGGGGGGAGACAAATCTTATATAATCCCCAACCCCTGCTAAAATATTTGGGGCTGCTTATCTTGGTCTTTTTCTAACCAATATCTTTGCCTTACTTTTCACCCAACAATTCCCTAATTGCCAAAAAAAAATGGTTGATTTAACCTGGCATGTTTGGGATGCAACTTGGGAGGACATTTGTGAGCTTGAATTTGGGGGTAAAGTGGAGGACTCATTGATTTGGCCATTCAGTGATCTCCTCTCTACTACAAAAGCTTGGGATTTCCTCAAGCATAAGGGGCCCAAGCCTAAATGGGTTAAATGGCTCCGGCAAAAGTATCAGCCCCCAAATTTTTCACTTGTGCTTGGTAGGCCTTGCACGAAAAGACTCCTACTTTGGAGCTGCTTCTCAGGAAAGGATTCAATCGAGACCCCACTTGTCCCCTCTGCAAATCTAGTCCTGAATCTCTACACCATTTGTATCTCCACTACTCCTTCTCTGCATTCCTTTGGGCCATGGTCCTCCACAAATTGGGGGTTAAACATCGCCATCATAACTCACTGTTTTTGTGGACTCGTTTGACAAAGCCTTCCAAGTAGGAGTTCCTCGTGTTGTTATGCAGGTGGTCTTTGTGGTCACTCTCTGGGTAATATGGAAAGAAAGATGTTAACACCATTTTTTGTCAAAAGAAACTCATAAACTAGAAGTCCTTGGATATATATGTCAGTCTATGCAAATAAGCTTCCAGGGAAAGCTCTTAAAGGAAGACTAGTGCCCAACAATCAGGAAGTTGGGGGCTACTAGGGGTATAGCCATTCGACCATTGGACCAGGTCGAGACTGTCGTGTCTTGGTGTCCCCCAGAGGCTGGTTAGATAAAATCCAATTAGGATGGTTCCATTTCATCAGACAGGGTAGGCTTCGAAGTTGTTCTTCACAACGAGGCTGGAGATTGATGCTTGCTGTGGCAGTGCAAGAGAAGGTCCTTAGCTCCATCAATGTTCTTGAATTTCATGCAATTCTCCATGGATTGAAAATGGCACAATTTCTTGGCGCCCTCACGAGTACATATATATTGAGAGTGATTCATCCACTACCATTGCATGGGTGCAAGGGAAGGGCTGTCTTCCTTGGCAATGTTCACGAGATTGCATGAAACTATTGTCCCTCCCTCCTTTGTTGCCTAAAAAATCTCCCACGTTCTTTGCAAGGGGAACCAAGTAGCCAACCACTTAGCAGCCCGTTGGGACTCCCTAGGATCTTCTATTGTCACAACACAACAAACTTGGTAGGAACTTAGACAGCTACTAGAATGGGATGCACAAGGGGATGTGTATTTGCGTGTGTAGAAGCGCTAAGTTAATGTTAGTGGTAACCAGCTACGGTGCAACCTGTTTGCAATTTGGCATTGATTGGTGGTGGATACATGTGTATATTTTGTTTTGGTGATATATCTACCCTTTTGGTTTGTTTTTGGATGTAATTTGTTAGTCTCAATTGTATTTACATGGAAAGAAAATGAATATATTCTTTTTTACCCACAAAAAAAAAAAACTATGATTATTCTAAGTCTTTTTGTTTCTTAAATTTATTTGGTGATTTCTATCATTTTTTGTGGGACTTTAGAGGACTTATAGTTCTCGATGTTCACAAGAAAATATATGGTTGCGATCCTCATTCCACAAGCTTTTCAATGGATATTTTAGGAATGTATATCAGTGTTAATTAATATAGCTATTTTTGCGTCCCATATTTTGATGGCCTAGAAGAAGGGCTTACAACGTTCAGTTAAGCGCAAGATGAAACGAGATATGGTAGCCACTCTTGTTATGTATGTATCATTCGAAGCCTGATTTTTTTATCAAAGTCGTTAAAATTTTAGCTTTTAGCTATCTGCAGGAGTTGGAGTGCTCTGATTGAAAATTTGGCTGCATGATTTTTCTCCTAGAAGTTATGCATTTCCAATTTGGTATTTGGATTTAATTTTGTTAATATCCAAGATGAAGAGGTTTAAATATGATTTTATCATGAGATGTTCAGTTTTAAGTTAGCTTTCATACAAAAGTAGAATTAGATCTATGGATTCGTGTAGTAAAAGTTATAGGTATTTTTCTAAGTATACCCCGGGGATGAGAAAATCCTGGAAGCTGCCCTGTTCAATGTTTAGCTCACATGTTGGAATAGGTGGATGGATTATTTGATCTTGGCATAAACATGAAAGTTGTAGATAATCTTCTTGGCTTTCCAATGGATTTTCAATTGTACAATTCGGAGCTCTATTGTAGGAGTTATGGCTATTCTAGTGAAGCCTGTCCAGAAATTTCTGGTAAGGGATGATTTGGTCATTTGAATCCCCCTTTTGGCTATTTAATGGCCCAAAATGTCTCTCTCGCCTAGTACTCTCGACCAGCACTTCTTGTATGGAAATGAAGAAGAGAAAGTGGAGGTGGTGATGAGGTCCCCTCTTCTGATGTCATGGTATGTATGTTGTTTGAAGGGAGGTGCAGGGCGTCGATGGTGATAGCGGTGGAGTTGTGGCGTGTGGGCGTGCCAGAGCCGCGTGTGGACCTCTCGCTCTCCTTGTTTGGGTTCAGCCATGTCTTTTGTAGCTGTTGGGGAGGAGTGGAAGCTCCATTGCTTTGTGTTGTTGTGTGTGCATGGAATTGAAGAGGGCAAGGGAGAGAAGCTCATGGTTGTTTGTTAGGTGTTGTGTATGTGTGCACGCCACCCATTTGTGGGTATGTGTGAGTGAACCTTGCATGTCCCTCCTTCTCCTCCTTCCAATGGTTTTCCTCATACATTCTTGAGTTTATGTGCTAAAGGGGTGTAGGATTGGTGCATTGTACGCTCGAGATCGCATGAGTGTGCTTGGCGTTGTCCGATGCGTGCGGAGTGCATGGGCAACGTGCACGAGGGCGTGCCTGGCGTTGTCCAATGCGTGCGGAGTGCGTGGGCAGCGTGCACGAGGTGCTCGAGGGCATGCTTGGCGTTGTCCGATGCGTGCGGAGTGTGTGGGCAGCGTGCATGGAGTGCTCAAGGGCGTGCTTGGCATTCTCCGATGCGTGCGGAGTGCGTGGGCAGCGTGCACGGGGTGCTCGGGGGCGTGCTTGCGGTGTTCGGACACGTTTAGAGTGTGTTTCGGGGTATCAAGCACCTTGTTATAGCCCAATCCAAACCATTGGTCAATTTCGGGATTGGATGATTCTTTGCGGATTGGTATAATGCTTCGGATTCAATTTGTTACCCTCTTGCGTTTCGTGAGCCATGCACTTGTTAGGTGAGTGGTTTGATCCAACCCCTCGAGATGCGCTCGACGCGCGTAGTCGTGCGTCGCGCATCGATGGGGCACCCTAGCTATACTACTTGTGTAGATAAGTAGTATGGCCATGCTTAAGCTATAATATGTTAGATATCTTGCATGCTAGGCTTATATTACATGTATTGTATTCATGTATGAATGACTGTATCGCATGCGCCCCTCTAGTATGGGCATGTATTTCTGTAATGTGTATGGATGTATAGAATAGGGCATGCCTTAGGTAGTATTGTAATACTACTCCCACTATATTAATAATATCTAGCATGATTAACCTGGGTTAATAACCGGGTGCATACTTAATATTCCTTGGTCATAAGACTGGAGGACGTGGTATGGTTGTTGCACCCATCTTGTTGGGGCAAAGCTATGACCAGCTTCCGAAGAGGATGAGACTTTCCCTCTCTCTCGCCCTCCCTCTTTGCGTAAACTGAGTAAGTAGATGTGGTTCCTACTTGACTCAGGTCTGCTTGGGATTATCGGCATGCACCGGTTAGTGTGCGAGATCGCGCTTAACCCTTCCCTTTTAAGTTGGTGATATCCAACGCATGCTTAAGTTATACCTTGTATGCTTATATGATTAATGGCCTTGTATGCATGTTTAAGTGGGCCATACCTTGTTTGCATGTTGTATGATTTGTTGTTTATGATGTAAATCCATGTTAGGGGATACCCTTATAGTCAATTATTAGGTGATCGTGCATATGGTTCATGCACATAGCTATGATATGATTCTCCTTTAATATATATGCGCATGTTAAAACTAATTAGGCCTATCTGAAATAGGCGTGGGTACGACCCGCTGTCGGGATGTACCTCATTAGTTAGAGCGCGAGCGATGTAATCGCCACCCTGCATCCGTGAGATGCACTTGAATGGAATTCAGGAGAATTCATTTGTTGTATCGGTTTTGTTAAACCGGTGGCTATGGCATTAAGTTAGGCCTACCCGTGCTAGGCGCGTATATGAACCGCCTGTTGGGTTATATGCCTTGGGCTTATTTCTGCGTGAGAGCAGAGGTAACCCCTTGCGTCCGAGCGACGCACCCATGTGGGAGTACAAGAGTATTCGATATCATCGATATGTGATTATCGAGCGTAGTTGACTTTCCCATAGGGTTCGCTTTGCGAACGTGGGGTGCTTCCTCCCGACATCGTCGTGCGTCGAAACACCCCAGCGTCGAAGCTGTCCTGTTTGGGTGCCACCACTTGTAGGTGCTACCGATGCGTATCGCGGTACACATCTGGCTGATGTACCGATCGTGGAAGGCCGACAGGTAGAGGCTACGCAGGAGAGGGCTACCGGATGATATTGCGAGCGTGGAATCGTTCTCCCCTTCTTCGGATCCGCGTTGAAGCTACCCGACGTTAAAGCTGTCTACCATTGATGATTTGAATGTCCTACACGAAGGCAAGGACTTTAGAATTGTAGAGGGCTTGCACGTTAGTAGGATTGATCTCGATCCCCTTCTTGCAGACCACTTGGTCGAGGAAGTTGCCCAAAGATATGTCGAAGGTGCATTTTGATCAGTCATTGGGAGTGGGTAACCATCTTTTGTGCAAGCCTTATTGAGATTGACAAAGCAATATAGTCCTACCACTTATTGCTCCTCTTCTCCGAGAGGATGATGTTTGAGATCCAATCGAGATATTGTACCTGCTGATTGAATCCTACCTCAAGTAGATAGTCCACTTTGGGGAGATTATTTTGTTGCACTTCGGGGCAAATATCTTTTGCTTTTGCTTTACTGGATGGAAATGAGTATCAATGTTCAATTTATGCGTGTAATGGCAGGGTCAATCCCAGGCATGTCGCGGTGAGTCCAAGCGAATACATCCTTATTCTCGTGAAGGAACGCGATGAAACGGTCATTCTTGTTTGCCAAGAGAAGACTACCTATATGCACGGTCTTTTCAGGGCTATCCTAGTCCAATGGGATAGAATCGATTAGTCCCAGGGTGGGTGGTTTGGATTTGTCCTCTAGTTTGGCGCCTTCAGGGGTTGATTGAATAATTGGTAATCATCAACCGCCCTTGGTCTTGAGGCTCACAGTCGGGGACCTTGGATGTAAACGTGTAACATTTCCATGCCATGAGGATGTTGATTAGTCAAATGCTAGCTCTGATGCTTATGGGGTCTAGGCCCACATGGTGGAAGGCGCTTAGGAAGAGAATGTCAGTACTACTTCCATCGTCGATTATAATCCCATGGACCTAACAATTGCAAATAAATAGGGTAACCACTATGGGGTCAACATGAGTAGTGATAGTGTGATACCTCTTAGAGATCTTCTCTGTTGAACTGGATGGCGTGGAAGGTTGGTTGTCGGTTAGACGGTGCATTCGAGGCTACCTTAAGGTGAGATTTGGCCAAGTCCTGCGTGTCACGGGGGTGGTTGCTCGGAATAGGTCTTCATGAATGACCGCGACATCCCGATCTTGGGGATTCGACCCTTTGGGAATGGTGGTGGACCCACTTCAATATGGGTCAACTAGCAAGCGACGTACTGGGCTAGGCTACCATCACGGATCATGACCTCCACCTGTGCTCGGAGACTACAACATTCATCGGTGGTGTGATGGACATCATCGTGGAAGGCACATTTTCAGGTTGAATAACAGTTCTCGAGCAGTGACCAGATCTGAGGTGGTGGCCTAAAAATTCCTTTATCCTTATTATTGCACCAAAGCTGTTCAATAGGAACAATCAAAGGGGTATTTTGGAACTCCTTGTCCCTTGAGGGGAGCTTTCCATTAGTTTTAGCATCGTCCTTCTTAGCACAGAATGGGGCTTCTTCTTCAAAGATGACCCACTATTCAGAGACGCGCTAATGGTGATGAGGCCAGCAACTTTATCAGAAGAGGATAGCTTCCTCCTCAAGGTAAGTACACCCCTTAGCGTGGGCAAGGACATCAGCCATACTGGTTGGAGGCTTCCAAACCAACGTCTCATAAAGGCGCCCCAAGATATCAAACCAGAATGGAATTGAAGGCCATGGCGGCCGTTTTGGTGTCATAGCCATCGACCTATGTCATCTTCATGTGAATCGGGAGAGGAAGTCATTCAGTTTTTCACCTTTTTGTCTCAGCCCGATCGATGTGACGGGGACCTTATGGAACCAGGTCAATGCTGGACCGCCGAGACTTTGGGTAACCATCTTCAGAGGAGGGCATCATCTCCAACCTCAGAGGACATCCTTTGCCAATAATGGTAGATGTGATCAGTTGGTTTGGTCCTTGCCTTATAAAGATTAAACTTAGGGGGAGGAGAGAATTTAGGAGGTTTGAGATCTTGAGTTATTTCATCACTGAAGGGAGAGAGGTGGATGACATGGGAGGCTTGCAAGACCACGCTCAGCTAGTGTGTGGGCCTCCATGTTGTGTAGTCTCTCATTCATCTCCTTGAGCAAATTCTCCTTCCATTCCAGATAGTCTTTGCGAGGCAGCTTAAAGCTTCCGACATTAGATGACTTTCTAGGAGCCCATCACTATTCAGAGGAAGCATGCGCACCGTAGAGTCTCTCATTTTCACACTACACCCTTTTAGAGGTGGAGTTGAGATCGTCGGCATATTTCATGGCCTCTTCTGTCATGCATCTAGCCTCCTCATAGTGTTGTGGTGAATCAGAAGGGATGATTGGAGGTGTCCTCCCGAAAGAGTCCCCAACATTGGATCTCCCCTTCGAAAGGACGATTCCAACCAAAGCAACATAAGAGTGGGTGAGCACAATGTTCAACGTCAGTTAGGCTTATCGTTCCACAGACGACACCAAGCTAGAAGGACAATTTTACCTTACCCGACATCAAATCATTTCGATATACATGGAATGCTCTCCTAGATAATGCTTTGATTGGGTTGACGAAGGCCTCTGGCGAATGTCCTTCTAAATCTGGCCAACAAGGAGTGGATGACCTACAAAACAGTCCTCCAACGGCTAAGTTAGTCTATCTAATATTCTAGGATTTTTTTTAGGAATGAGTGTATACTTATGCCCTTCCTCTGTCTCTCCATTTAATTGGCCTCTCATCATAAAGATCACGTCGGATTTCATTCCGGATTTGTCGTTTGTCCTCGTCGGTGGGGGGATCTGAGAGGATATGGAGGGATCCTAATCAGATCCATAATCAACTGGTCGCTGCAGGGATCTTATGCGATTGGGATTTCACCCAATAAAGAGATCAAGGCAGTTGGCATTGCGTGCTACCAACTTGCTAGTGACACATGTCAGGGCGATATAGGGGTGACACGTGGTGTCCTATGGTTGGCTCAAGTAATGGTACGTTCAAACTTGGTATTGAGATGTAGCAGACATAAGAGATAAGATTATTGGGCCAAGAAACAACCCCACAGTTGGGGGTGGAATTGAGGAGAATTGAAGGATGTGGGAGGATTTTGTGAGAGAAAAATGAGGGAGTGAGTATCACACCTTAGGGCGGCCGTCCCCGAGACGTGACAATATATATAATATCAGTCATCAATACTTGAGGTCAACAAAAACTCCAACAACAGCATACAAGGTGACAAGGCAAAGATAAATGATAGGTAACTGAAAAGCGGAAGCATAAATATACCAACTATGTCTGTAAACCAAAATATTATTACAGACCCAAATACACAATCACTGTCCTATGAGAGCCAAGTCTAGTCCAAATAAAATACGATTTACCAATACATACAACACTAGGACTGCTGACAGCCTCGCACTCGCCAATCGTCAGACGGGACGTTCCACACACTCAAGACCACACCATAGGGAAGCTCCAGCTCCACACCCAACACCGCCCCTGTGGAAGAAACAGTATGCGAGGTGTCACGCCCCAGGGCGGCCGTCCCCGGGACGCGGCAAGTGTATACATGATATCAGCAGTCTATACAGGAGATCAATAACATACTCTAAACAACAACTAAAATGACAACATAGACGAAAGCAAGGCTGACATGATATATACACAGATAGCGGAAGCTAAAAGACTGAATCTGTAAATCAAAAACACATTACAGACTCGATACATAATCAACTGTCCTGTGAGAGCCAATATACACACATACATCCAAATAATATACAAACGAGTGCCCAAGCACAGAAAAATAATACATACAATCAAAAGAAAGGATGCTGATGGCCTCTAACACTCGCGGGACGTGGCGCTGCTCCGCTACTGATGAAGTCTCTCGGGGAGCTCCTCCTTCTGATCTGACTCGGTGATAACTGGAGAAAAATTATGCGAGGGGTGAGCCACACGCTCAGTGAATAGCACAACCCATGCATCACAATTTATATTAACCACAAATAATTATTCAAAGCCTCAAAGTGGCAAGAAATGCACAATCCAGTGGGTCGCAACATCGCCGACCCACCACACCCTCACCCTCACCCCTCAATAGGTGACATAGGATATTGGGACTGACTAGGCTGTTAATCACCCTTGGTCCACCGATAGTCTCTCCTCCACTCCGTAGCCGCTTGGCCTACTCCCACACTTCAGCACAGTCCGAATCCAAATCAGGAGGTACCTACTGATGGGAGCCCTTTGACGGGACGGCCTTTCTAACGCTGGGGCAGTCTCTACACGGATCCAACAAAGGGAACAAAAACAGCCTATCCATACGCATATGATCCACTCGGATCCGTCGGAACAACTCTCATCAACTCTAATGTCATGAATTCTTCAGAATTCCTCCAGGGCGCATAACTAAGATGCGGGGAACCATATATTATAATATTATCGGGAAAAGAAACCTTGGGAGGGCACCATGAGGTCCCGATATAGGACATCCCGACAACCAAACAAGGAACACGGAGTACCCTAGCTCGGGTCTCAATGTTGACCTCGCAAGGCCCCTCTTTATAATATTATCTAAGGCATGCTAATAAACATATGCTCGCATTTGATTTAAATAATTTAAACTAAATGGGAACATGCATAGGTCGAGGCTTTCCTAGCATGAAAACATGGGGACAAGATGCATGGCTCTTACACATATCCTAAGGGTGCAAGTCCCTAACATACAAGGTCTAGGTAGCATGCATACTACATATTAATCGTGCTTGCATGGATTACATATTACACAAGTTAATATTAAACTATGGTGTCCCAGGGGAGGACGGTATACGCCCAAGTGCATATAGCGCCTCCCTACTGGGTTGGGTTGTCCCACTCACCAATAACCGGGTCGTCGCGCGACCGTCCGTCAAGATCTGCAAGACAGGGTAATCAACTCGGTGAGTAAAATACACAAATATATACAAAAATACACTAAAATACCCAACACTCGGACAAGCGTACATACGGCCTATACGCACGCGAGTCCGAGCACCCCGACTCACCCGAACCCCCGGGCAGCCGTACGCACGGCCACCCGACCCAGGCGCACAGCCGCGCCCCAGCCCGTGCGCCCAGACGCACTGCCGAGCCCCTGCCCGCATGCCCGGACACGCCGCTGAGCCCCACGGGTGCACCGCGCGCTCACTGCGCCCCAGCGCAGCAACTCGCGCGCACACCCGCACTCCCTGCGCCCCAGCGCAGCACCCCGCGCGCACCACCCGCTCGCCTCACCGCGCGCGCACGCCCCCGCACGGCGCCCTGCGCACAGCACCCGTACGCGGCCCCGCGCGCACAGCGCGCACTGCGCCTCTGCGCAACGCTCCGCTCGCGCGCCCTCGCACGGCGCCCAGCGCGCAGCACCCGCACGCTCCTGCTCCACCCACGCGCATGCCTGCCTGCCTGCGCTGCCAGCCTACCCGAGACAACCCTACCACCTCTCCGACGGCCACCAATGGCCACCAACAGCCACCAACCGCCACCAACAGCCACCCAAACCACCATGAAAGCCATACATACCCAAAAACACCTCCTAATCAAGCATCTAAACAAGAAAGGAAGGAAAAGAAAACTTACCCAAGGAGAGGAAGAGAAGGGGAGGAAGAACGGGTGTTCTTCGCGCACCGAAACACCGCCTCCGAGACTACCACCACCGAGATCTCCAACTCAGCCAAAAAGGGGCTGAAACAGAGGAGAAAAGAGGGTATGAGAGGGGGTCACACAAGAGGGAACTCGAATCGAAGACCACCGGAAGGTAGATCGGGTCCTTACCTATCCTTTCTCTTCTTAGGGTTTTTGATTCCAACCACCTTAGCTAGGTCATATGGGGGTTTTAAAGAGAGGGAAGAGAGAGGGATTGAGTGGAGAAGATGATGAATAGAGGAAATTCCTATTCCTAGGCGTGGACTTAAAGGGGACCACACACACGCCTCACACACTCACCACTTAGTGAAAAAAAGGATTAGGTTAAGCTAGGTTAGATTAGGTTTAAGTGAGGTTTGACCCTAGTCAACCCAACCACACTAAAAGCCAAATCAATTGACCAAGTCATGGGCCCACTTTGACCAAGTCAAGTCTCCCAATGACTTTTCGCTCGGTCAAAACCTGGATACGCTTCGGAACTGTGAAATTCTAAAACGTTACCGGAATTCGATGAAATTTTCGTGAGTGGCTTGGAATGGCACCAGGACACATAATATGCAGTTAGATTTTCAATCGGAGCCCTCAAACTCAGGATGATAGCTAACAGTCCAAAATTTTAGCGGTTCCGATCGAAAAACGAAAAAAACTGAAAAACTGCCAGAATGGTCCAATGGTTACCAGAAGGTAAAAAGTGACACATATATAACACGAGGGGTGAGCTACAAGCTCAGTGAGTGGTTGAAAGCCAAACACCATCACAACAATTCAATACAAGGCAATTTTCTTTCAAGGAAAACATGGGTAAAGACCCAAAGGATAACAAGGTCACGTGACGGTGCGACCACACCTCACCCTCGTTTCAGAGGGAAACTCAAAGGACACTCGGGGAAGAACAAGCTATTAACCATAACACATGGTGTTACTGGATAATAGTTTACAACGGGTCTAACGACTACAAGGTAGAGATAGATTACGATACCTCAAGCGTTAGACATAACATAGTACAATAAGTCATTCCGCTATGAGGTAGAGATACACTATGATACCTCAAGCGTTAGGCGTAACATACCCAGAGTATACTCGACAGGTATAAGAGTCACATGACCACGTGACTCCCAACTCATCCTCACCCTAGCACCTGGAGGGGCGACATTAGGGACTTTTGGAATAACTCTGTTTGCTCTACACCCTTTGTCATCCGGTAGCCCTCTCCTGGGTAGCCTCTACCTGGTATACTCCCATGGTTAGTACATATGCCGAATGCATCGGTAGTACCAACAGGTGGGAGCCCTCTGTCAGGACAGCTTCAACGCCGGACAGCTTCAACGCGGATTCGATAAAGGGGAGAACGATTCCATGCTCACAATGCAAACCACATAAGTCGACAACTCTCGATAGTCATATACCAATGATATCGAATATTCTTGAACTCTCACGCTGATGCGTCGCTTGGACGCAAGGAGTTACCTCTGCTCTCACTCAGAAATAAGCCAAGGCATAACCCAACAGGTGGTTCATACACGCGCCTAACACGGGTAGGCCTAGCTTATAACCACCAGTTTAGCAAAACCGATACAACAATGAATGCTCCTAAATTCCATTGAGTGCATCACTCAGATGCAAGGTGATGATTACATCGCTTGCGCTTTAACTAATAAGGTACAACCCGATAGCAGGTCATACCCACACCTATTATAGATAGGCCCAAGTAGTTTTTAACATGCGCATAATTATAACAGGAGAATTTCTATCGCAGTTATATACATGAACCACATGCATGGTAACCTAGAAATTAATTATAGGGGTACTCCCTAACATGAATATACATTATAAAGAACAAATCATACAACATGCATACAAGGTATGACCTACTTAAACATGCATACAAGGCATTAATCATACAAACATACAAAATATACCCTAACATGCGTTGGATATTACCAATTTAAAAGGGAAGGGTTAGGCGCGGTCTCGCCCACCAACATGCGCATTCCAATAATCCCAAACGAACTTGAGTCAAGTAGGAACCACATCTACTTACTCAGTCCGTGTAAAGAGGGAAGGCGAGAGAGAGAGAAAGCCTCATCATCTCAAGAAACTGGTCATAGCCTTGCCCCAACAATATAGGTGCAACAACTATACCATGCCCTCACGTCTTATGACAAGGGAATATTAGGCATGTACCCAAATATTAACCAAAGCTTAATCAAGCTAGGTATTACTAGAAAAGGGGGGTAGTTTTACAATCAAAGACTACCTATGTCACGCCCCGGGCGTCCCCGAGACGCAGCAAGTGTATATAAAATATCAGAATCCATACAGGAGGTCAATAATATATCATACACAAGCAACCAGAATGACACACAGACAAACAAAGAGGCTGACATGATATATACACCAAATGCGGAAGCAAAAGACTGAATCTGTAAATAAGCATACTACAGATTCGATACTCAATCATCTGTCCTGTGAGAGCCAATATACACAAATACAACTGAATATATACAAACGCATGCCAAGCACGGAAATAAAATACATACAGTCAAGAAGGGATGCTGATAGCCTCTGGCACTCGCGGAACGTAGCGCTGCTTCGCTACTGAAGGAATCCCTCGGACGGCTCCAACTGCTCCTTCGGCTCCGGCTCAGTGACAACTGGGGAAAACATATGCGAGGGGTGAGCCACACGCTCAGTGAACAGCACAACCCATGCATCACAGACAATATTGACCACAATTCAATCTTTATAACCCACAATCTCTTATTAACAACCACAAAATGGTAACAAATAGCCAAACCAATGGGTCGCTCAATCGCCAACCCACTACACCCTCACCCTCACCCTTCAATGGGTGACATAGGATTTTGGGACTGATAATCATCCAATCACAAAACCAGCGGGTCGCTCATCGCCAACCCCTCACCCTCACCCTCACCCTGCCACGGGTGACATAGGATTTTGGGACTGATAATCATCCAATCACAAAACCAGCGGGTCGCTCATCGCCAACCCCTCACCCTCACCCTACCACGGGTGACATAGCACAGTCCGAAACCAAATCAGGAGGTGCCTACTGATGGGAGCCCTCACCCACAACTTCAGCACAGTCCGAAACCAAAATCAGGAGGCGCCTACTGATGGGAACCCTTGGAAGGGACGGCCTTTCTAACGCTGGGGCAGCCTCTACCGGATCCAACGAAGGGGACAGAACAGCCTATCCATACGCACATGATCCACTCGGATCCGCCGACTATACAACTCAACGACTCTAATGTCCTGAATTCCTTAGAATTCCTCCAGGGCGCATAACCAAGATGCGGGGAACATGTACAGTAATAGCAAGGTTGTAATATCATTGGGGGAAAGGAACTTGGGAGGGCAGCGTGAGTTCCCGATATAGGACACCCCGACAACCAAACAAGGAACACGGTGTACCCTAGCCCGGGTCTCACCGCTGTTCTCGCGAGGCCCCTCCCCTATAATATTCACTAAGATGCTAAATGATACAAGGGGTATAACATTAATTATCAACTAGAGATATAATATTATTGGGACAAGAACCTTGGGAGGGCAGCATGAGGTCCCGATAGAGGACATCCCGACAACCAAACAAGGAACATAGAGTACCCTAACCCGGGTCTCAATGTTGACCTCGCAAGGCCCCTTCCTATAATATTACCTAAGGCATGCATTTAACATACACTAGCATTTAATTTAATAAATAAACTAGTAGGACACATGCATAGGCCAAGGCTTCCTAGCATGAGAACAGGGGGACATGATGCATGGCTCATACACATATCCTAAGGGTGCAAGTCCCTAACATATAAGTCTAGGGTAGCATGCATTCTACATTTAAATCATGCTCGCATGAAATGCACTTTACAACCGGTTAATATGAATCCATGGTGCCCCAGGAGAGGTCGGTATACGCCCAAATGCGTATAATGCCTCTCTATTGGGTTGGATTGTCCCACTCACCGGAATCTGGGTTGTCGCCCGACCGTCCGTCAAGATCTGCAAGACAGGCATTTATACGGTGAATAAAATACATAAATACATCAAAATACTCTAAAATACTCAACACTCGGACAAACGTACATACGGCCCGTACGCACGCGTATCCGAGCATCCCGACTCACTCCCGAACCCACCAGGCAGCCGCACGCACGGCCACCCGCCTCGGGCGCACAGCCGAGCCCCGGCCCGCGCGCCAAGGCGCCCTGCCGAACTCAGCCCGCACGCCCGGACAGCCTGCCGAGCCTCTGCCCGCAAGCCCGGACACACCGCACGCCCGGGCGCACGCACGCGCACGCCCGCGCGCACCGCGCGTCCAGCCCCGGGTGCACCCGCGTGCACTGCGCCCCAGCGCAGCACCCGCGTGCACACCCGCCCGCACTGCGCGCCCAGAGCCTCGCCCCGCGCGCACCTCCAGCCCCGCTCCGCACACACTCCGCGCGCACCACCAGCCTCCCCACCGCGCGCACGCCTGCGCCTCTGCCCAGCGCCCTGCGCGCATGCTCCTCTGCGGTGCCCAGCGCCCCAGCGCCCAGCGCTCAGCACCCAGAGCCCTCGCCCAGCGCCCAGCATCCGCGACCAGCTCCCAGCGCCCAGCACCCGGGACCCTCACCCAGCGCCCACGCGCACACCCGCGCAACACGCGCCCAGCGCGCCTGCCAGCCTGCCCGCGCTGCCTGCCTGCGCGCATCGCCGAGTGGCCCGAGCTCCGCTCGCCTGCACGCCTGGGTACTGCCCGCCTGATGCCCGAGCGCCCCCTGCCAGCTGCCCGAGCATGGCCTGCCCAGCCGGCCTGCCCGGCTCGCACAGCCCGCAGCCATCCTACCCGCATGCCTCCCCCTGCACCCCCCGAGCGCACGCCCGCGCGCGCGCCCGCGCGCACACGCTCGCGCGCCCGGCAAACTGGTGCGCCTGCTCCCAGCCTACCCGGGGCAGCTAGCCTCCCTGCCCGGGACTGCCTACCCGCCTGCCCGAGCAACCACCCTCTACCACCGGCCACCCCAAGGCCTCCGACCACCACCCACAGCCCTCCGACGGCCACCCACCGCCGCCGACCACCACCCAACCTCAAATCCACCCTCCTAACATACATCTAAGCAAGAAAAGAGAGGAAGAAGGGCTTACCAAGGGAAAGGAAGGATGTTCGGTAGCTCTCCGCGCACCGAAACCTCTCCCCAAAGGCCTCCAACGCCGGGATCTACTCCCACCTCCGAAATGGCTCGGATCTGAGGAGAAGAGAGGGCGGATGGAAGGGCTAGGTTGGCCGGAATCCGGATTTGAAAGCACCACCCGATCTACACTTTCTATGCTTTAGGTTTTTGGGTTTGAGGACTCTAGGGGGCTCAAATCAAAGAAAAGGAGAGAGGGGAGAGAGGAAATTCATTTGGTAGGGATGATGAATAGTGACAATCTAATTTTAGATTTCCTTTATATAGCAAGTCACTTAAAAACCCGAATACGCCCCGAAACTGCGAAATTTCAGAAACGTTACCGGAATTCGACGAAATTTTCATGAGAGGCCTAAAATGGCACCAGGACACCAAATATGCAGTTAGATTTCCAATCGGAGTCCTCTAACTCAGGACGATAGCTAACAGTCCAAAAATTAGCGGTTCCGATCGAAAACTGAAAAAAAACGAAAAACTGCCAGAACGCTCCAACGGTTACCAGACAGGCTAAAAGTGACACATATATAACAACCTAAGGCATGCCATATTCTATATATCCATATAAATACACAAGATAAATGCCCATACAAGCAAAACGCATGCAAACATGATCATTCATACATGAATACAATTACATAGGCAAGTATAAGATAGAATAAGGGGTTCTACATGATATACGAGCTATACAGTCCTAGCATGCAATATCTAACATAATAGGGTGCCAATATGCTCCATGGATGCGCGATGCACGACTACGTGCATTGAGCGCTTACCGAAGGGTTAGATCGAACCACTCACCAAAAACCCATTCATCATGAGATCCGCTAACGAAAGCTGCAAAACACAACCAATGATTCCCAATTAAAATATGAATCCTCCTGACACACAAATAAGCCTACTTCATGAAGAACATAACTCTGGATAGTTTCCACAACATGCATAATAACTCTTTGACACACAATCATGCAAAACTGGTATATCTGCTGCGACCAGCCTTAAATATTGATCTCTACAGCACCCAATACACATCCAATAATTCTGAAATAAATCATACACATTCTATGACATGTTGGGATCATAATCCGTGAAGACATCAAACCAAAATATTTTTGAAAAACTGGTCAGTTCCCACTCGAATCTGGACAGTTCATGCACAATAGGTTCAAACTCACAACATAGATATCATAATGACACCAAATTTCATATATAACATCTAGACACATAGATGATCATATCACATGAGGACACAAGCCTCAAAATATATCTCTAGGTACCAAATTCATAAAGGTCTTCACAAGACAGAAATTTACCTTAGCTCTCTAAGCACCACCCAAGCCTCCCAACATTATCATCACTTCTTCCTCAGCCCAACCACTGCTAGTCCACAAAAACAGAGAGGGAGGAAGGGTTAGTAAGGGTAAGTAACATAAAACAACCACACACAAGTCACCCCACATACATAAACAATCCTCTCACCACTCCAACAAAAATCTACCAAGATCCCACAAACACATCATGGATTGATTCACCAGAAATCAAGTTCTAAAGGATCATGAGAGAAAGAGAGAGCAGCAGCAACAACAAGTGGCAGAGAAGAAAGCAAATTAATATGGATACCCACCAAAAAAAAAAAATTAATATGGATTCCCTCACCTTAACAATCAAAGCTTCATATTCTATTCAATCTCTTCCTCTCCTCTTCTTCTTCTTCTTCTTCTTCTTCTTCTTCTCTCTCTCTCTCTCTCTCTCTCTCTCTCTGATTTTCCTCTGCTAGACCCCAAAAAATGGTAGCAAAAACCCTTTTTTGTTGCCCTAAATATATCAGATTTAGTGGGGACCAAATCGTCCCTAACCAGAAATTCTGGACATGTTTTACTAGAACAGACATAACTTCCATAATATAGCTCTGAATTGTACAATTCAAATCCATTGGAAAGCCAAGAAGATTATCTATAACTTTCATGTTTATGCCAAGATTAAATAACCCCTACAACTATTTTCAAAATGTGAACTAAACATCGAACATGGCTGCTGCCAGGATTTTCTCATCCCCATGGTATAATTGAAAAAATACCCATAACTTTTGCTACATAAATCCAAATGATTCAATTCCACTTTTGTATGAAAGCTAACTCAAAACTGAACATCTCATGATAAAAACATATTTAAACTACTCCATATTGGGCATTGAAAAATTAAATTCAAATACTAATAGAAACTGCATAACTTCTAAAAAGATGTCAGAATGCAACGAAAATTTACAGGTAGGCCAATATCAGTACCAGAAGAACAATTATGCAGTCAGATTTTCAGTCAGAGCACCTCAACTCCTACGGGTAGCTAAAAACCAAAATTTTAACGACTCTGATAAAAAAATAAGGCTCCAAATGACATGAACTTCTTTTATGTTACATTATTTTATTATTATTATTATTTTAAAGAAATGGTCATCTGACCTAGCAGTTGACATGACGTCATATGAACATTTTTGCAAATATTTGTATTGGACGACCATTTTTTTAATTAAATAATTTAATATGGTTATTAAAAAAAGCACAAATTATGAGAGAGGAGAAAGTATATGAGAAGGTTGTTCACTCGAGCAACACGAGGTCCATCCATGCGAAACGCATGGGAGGCAACCTGACGCCATCATTTCTTGTCGTATTAGAAAAGCAATCTAGCTTCAAATGAACCTCACACACAATAATAACTTACCAAGTGAGACAATGCCATCTTTAGTACATAATTCCAAAAGCATGGGTTTATAATTAAATCTGTTAATTATCTAAAAAAAAAAAAAGTTTTAAATATGCGCTGAATGAGTATTATAAATAAAAAATATCTCATATTCAAAAATTTGAAGATCCAAAAAACATCGGTGTATTATAAAAAACATGTATATTTGTATTATATATCGTAATATTTGTTATTTTGTATGATTAATTTTAATAATAATACGTTGTATTATTATATCTGTAAAAAAAAAAAATCTTAAAATTTTAATTTTAAATTTTAAATTTTTTAATATATTAGTTTTATTTAATATTTAAAAATATTAATTATTTAAAAATATTAATATCCGAGGATTTTAGACTATTTAAATTTAAAAATTAATATTGCATCTGAAGGATTAAAATAATATATAAATATTACGGTATCCGATTTGTATGTTATCAGTACCGAAATGTCTCTAAATCCGATATGTACCCTCACTTCTCGCTTCTCTCTAATTTTGATTTATTTATTATAGTTTCGAATTCGAAGACGAAAAGCCAACAATGGCGTTTCGATTCGACATTTCAATCTGTTCTTCTTCACCACCTCTCACGACTCTTCAACGGGTGCCTTTGAATCCTCACCGGCCGCTCTCACTCTACTTCAATCAGGGACCCTCGAATCCTTCTCGGCCCCTTCAACGCAGAATCTCAGGTTCAAAATCCAATTTTTATCACAAAATCTTTTCTTTTTTTTTGAAATTTGGCCTCTTCACATGATATTATTGCAGGTGAGGAAGTCGGGGTTTGGAAGTCGGCGAAGCTCGCCTGTGGTCGGAGCTTCATTCGTTGCTCTGCAAAAAACAGTGGAGATGAAGAGGTTGTGAAGTGCGAAAATCAGTGTTTTAGGAATGATTGTGCATTTTTTTAAAAAAAAAACTTAGATTTTTTTATATTGATGTTATTAGGGTTTTGGAACGGTGAAAGAGGGGAGCGTCTCGGTGGTTATGTTGGCGGGAGGGAAAGGGACACGTATGGGGGTGCGTATGAGTTTTTTTTTTTTTTTGGGATTTATTTAAAGATGTGAATTTTGTTCTTGCAATCACTTTTTTTTTTTAAAGTTTGAATTGTGTTTCTTGAAGGGGTTTTGTTCTATTTTCCTGTTTTGTTTGATTTATGCTATGAAAGTCAGAGAGTTTCAAAAAAATCAAAAGATATTATGATTTTGTGGGAACTGATAACTACCAATAAAGGTTTCTGTGTTCATCTTTTTTTTTTTTTTTTTTTTAAGTTGTGAATTTTCAAGAGAGTTACTTTGGGCCGTTGCTTGGAGCAATGGCAAAGTGCTTGAACTAAAGTTGAGGAACATATTGAGTCCCAATACATTGCTAATTTGCTATTCGTGGGACTGCTATGGGTATTAATAACTTATGGGCTTTGGAAATTTTGAGAGAGTTATATGATGATGTGGGGTGGTACCCATTTTGATGTTCCATGTTTTGTACTGAATAGCTGCTCTTGACTCTGTTATTTCATTCTTGAGAGAGAAAGGAAGAAGTAATTTTTTATTCTCGGAAGCATGTTAAATTATAAAATTACCAAGGATCACTGGATTTTGGTGGATATTTTGGCAACCAAACCAATGAGTTTGCATGGCAACGACATAAAATTAGGAATGCTTGAAATGAGAAAATAGCACGAGTTCGTGTTTCATTTTTGATAATTTGGCTATGCAAATTGCTTAGAGGCTTTTCTAATAGAAGATAAGACGACGAAAAATCATTTTAGATGGTTTGGAGTTTGGACATATGCGATGGAGACTAATCGATACACCAGCAAAGTGGATTGATATGATCATCATTGAAGGATTTTTAAAGACAATAGATAAACCAAAACAAACTTGGATGGCAACAGTAACAAACAACATGTCATCTGTCCATGTTTTGGAGAACATGGTTTTTAATAGAGTTGGATGGAAAAGTTTCATGTAGTTGAACCCAAATTTTTGGGATAAAATCTTTGTTGTTGATTTTGTTGTTGCTTTGTCCACATTGGATGCTTTTTAATAAGCCTGTCTTGTTTTTATTATTTGCAACAGGCTAGTATGCCCAAGCAATATCTTCCATTGTTAGGCCAACCGATTGCTTTGTATAGGTAAGGGGTGCTTTTATACATTTGTGAATGTCATTTGGTGATTTTGTTTCTTTATTTATGTATAAATGTATGTGTATATATATGTATATATATGTGTGTGTATATATATATATATATGTATATATGCGTGTGTACACATACATACATACATACATATATATACATATATGTGTACACACACACACACATGTATGTATATGTGTGTGTGTATTTATTTTTGCCGTGTATGCAATAATACCTTTTTTGCTTGCAGTTTCTACACTTTCTCCCGCATGAGCGAAGTAAAGGAAATCATTGTTGTATGTGATCCAAGTTACAGGGATATATTTGAAGGTCCTCTCATGGTCTTTTCTCTTGCTACCTGATGTTAGTTTGCCGCACATACATGTTTCTCGAACTTTTCTTATGTTCATCATTAGATTATAATTCCTTCAATACTCAATAAAGATTCTTAATTATTAGGACATGGCGAACAACATTAGTGAATATGAGTTTAAAGGATCATTGCTTGTCCCTACAAGAATAACCATCTTGGATTTGTCATGTGTAGCATTTAATTGATTGCTTGTGTGTGTTGGGTGATGGGGGAACCAATAAAGGTTTCAAACTATCCAAACTATCCAGTTTCATTGAAACTATGCCAATCCAGGTTGATACATTGAATTAGCATTACCAGTTAGAGTTTTTTGAGGAAGTATGAACTATGAACTCAAGCAACTTGCATAATAGGGTTAACATCATGAATATGATGTGAGAAACAATTTATTTTCGTACCATCAGATTTTGGATTTAACCATGTAGACAATTTTTTTTTTCCCCTCTAGCTACTTTTATTCTTTGGTAAAAACTGTGTCCAGAGGTCATTAGAAACGTAAAGTAAAGATGGAGACAACTATAGCAACTTCCATACAGTGAGGCAATTAAAATTGATATTGATGTTACTCTTGTACATTTTGAGTATGGAAATTCATAATTTGAAAGCTCTATCATCTCCAATGATGGTTTAGTTTTTTCCGTTAGCCAATTATATAAATTAAAATTTCTTCAGTTTGCTCTATCTGTTAATTACAATAGCTTAGCATGCTTTCTATGCTTCTATTCGCTAATGATAGGACATAGTTGTGGCATGCATTATATGTTAATAGATGCAAACATAAACAAATATACATCTAATAGACCAATAAAATACATTTTAAGATATCCCGGATGGGGTTACTACATATTTATAAGCAAAAATAAAGTGTGCTATAAGATATAGGCTTGTCAATGGGTCACCCCGGACCCGACCCGGTAAAAGGCGCAAATACCTGACCCGAAGGACCCAACAATCAAAACGGGTTGGATCTGGGTCCACCCCGACCCAATCCTATAGACCCGTTGGACCCGATTGATCCAACCCAAATATTATGTTTTTTTTTAATTTATGATCTAACCTAACACTCATAATTCAACCAAACATTTATAACTCAATATTGAATAATCATTTAAAATTTTAAACATTTGAAATATTTTTACAACCTTTTGACTTCACGTAAAAACATAATAATCCAAACCATATTCTAAATATTTTCTTATAAAACATTTGAAAATCAAAATAGTGAAGAACTATTTATAACACATTAGACTTTATTAAAAAGAAAAAATAATGAAGCCATTGTAGGCCCTTGAAAAGTTCTTCAACCTCTCTTTCTCTGGCCCGGACTTGTTAATGGGTTGACCCGACCCGACCTAAGACCCGAGATGGACCCGACCCGTTGACATACCTAATAAGATACACAAAGAGATTCAGGAATCCTGACCATATCGTATCTATTGTTTGAAACTTGCGTACCTGATGATACTTTGTATTGCATGCACTATATAATTGTGAAAAAATTTGTCCTTAAATTTGCACCTTCCTATAGATACAAATCCCTTTATGATTTTTTCGATGCACCATAAGATTATATAGGGTGGTGAACTTTGGTGTGGAAAATTAAATTTAAAGTTCCATGGCCCAAATATGATGTCGTTAGCCTCTGTTGGGTGTCTGTGGACTGCTTGTCTACTTCCCCCTTTTGTTTTCCTCTCTTGTTTTTTTCTCATTTCTTTCGTGTTCCCCGTAGTCTTTGTTAAGAAAAAAAAGAAGAAGAAAGACAGAAAGAAAAAGGAGAAAGAAAACTGTGATGTTGTTGATGCAATTGTATTTTAACTCCAAATCTTTTATATTATTATATATATTCTGCATGTGTCTTTTGTATGTCTTATCAAATATTACGATCCTTAAACCCTTGAGTGTCTAGCTTCACTATTTTTTTATCTGATTCAAATAGACAGTATGTTTTAAATAGTGATGAATTCCATCTTTCTTCTCCTCCCCCCCCAAGCCCTCCACCCACCAAAGAAAAAGAACAAAATGAATATTGCTTTTTAATGTTTTGAATATATCGCCTACAAAATAACCAGATGGGCAGTAGCTGAAGAGCATTGTTTTCTACTTAAAAAAATGTTGATTGAGCTCTTAAATTCATGAGAGCATTGCAAATGAATAATTTTACTGAAATTTGTTGAAATAAGTTGCATTGTCTATCTTCATGGATCATTACTGCTGGTAGATCATGGTGGTTATATATATATATATTACACTCACATGAGACAACTAAACATTCAGCAATCAAGTTCCATTCTGCCTCATTTATTTCTCTGTTCTTTTAGTCTGTAAAGATGTTAAGGACGGGTTGTGTTTATGTTTCTAGATGCCAGTAAGGAGATTCATGTAGATCTTAAATTTGCATTACCCGGTAAGGAAAGACAAGATTCTGTGTTCAATGGATTTCAGGTACAGTTCTAATGTAAGATCTTCAACTGAGTAACTGCATCTCCTTCAAAAATTGTCTTTTAGTTTAACGTTGCCTTGTGAGATATTTTCTAAAAATGTCCTTGATTGCTAACTGTGGAGCTCCCAAAATGCATGATGTAATGTGCCCAGTTGGATCTTTCTCAAAAAAAAAAAAGTGCCCAGATGGTACTTTTGAAGAATGGATATTAATAAGGTCTTACTCCTTAGGAACCTTACTTGAAAACTGGAAGTTTGCAGTCTCAATTCGTTGGCATTTGTTTACTGAAGAACAGAAGTCATTCTCTTAAGGAGATCATTTGGACTGATGGACTATGTTTATTCATTATATCTTGACAGATATCATTTTTAATTGAGGTTTTACATTTGTTAAAGGAGGCTTATGTATATCATAGGGCAGTGTATTACTGAAGAAAGTAGTATGACTGTATAATAGTTCGAGTTCAACTGTCCTACCTACTTGAGAAGGCCAATATACGTGTAGTGTTCTTCCTATAATGTTGTGTGCGAGTTTAGTTGTTTTACAAGTTTTAAAATATGAGTATTTTAAATGAGCTACAGTTATAAATCTTGACCAGACTAGGTTGTGGTGAAAATGTGTGGGTTTTGGGTGGGTTAGGGTGTGGCTGTGTGGGGTGTTGTACCAACTTTTACCTTGGCTTCCTTCATCTTGGAACAAGCAGATATATTTGGGGGATTGGAATATATGCTTCTTTTTTTTTTTATCTTACTCCATGTTAGTTAATTTCTATATTGGATCTGATGAGGATATGATCTTTTGAAATATAGAATTTTTTCTGAAAGACAGACAGGAAAGATAATTAATGCATATTGGACAGGAAAAGTGCTAGACTGGAAAGGTGGTTATTTTATATTGGATATGTATACCTCATATTGTCCCATCACTATGGAATATGATTTTTTTATTTTAAAATGTGTTTAAAGATTTTTGTAGCTGACTTGCTCAATATCAATTTCTTTTTTCACTTTATCTCAAACTGGATAGTGAACATATTCATTCTTCTAATTATATATAATAATTAGTCTCTTAGGATGCTTTTCAAATTTGATGATTTATGATGCCTAAATATTGCATGATACGTTCTTATAAGTGGAATGTCATTACATGGATAGTTAGGCACCATCTGATGATAATTGCATACAGGGAATATCTGGCATTTGACATTCTCCATTCATTGTCCTTGATTGCTGGAATGATTAGCATGCTCATATTTGGTGTTCGATGGTGCAGTGTATTTGTGCAATTTTATATCTGAAATTTTATTGTCTGTAATCTTACAGGAAATCGATGGAAGCTCGGAACTGGTGTGCATTCATGATTCAGCAAGGCCTCTGGTAACATCTAGCGATATTGAGAAGGTTTACCTCTGAAGCTATAAAGTAACCCTAAAGAATTGATGAGATTTTTTTATGGGTAATTTATGTGATTTTACATATTATTATGGTTATTTGTTCAAAATTGGTCTCAGTTTAAATATTTACTCATGGAGTGAGATTGAAACATGCATCTTGTTTTTTGGGTTAGAAGCTTTTTGATCAAAACTTAGGTAGGGTGCTCTTTTAGGACTTGGAAATTAGCATGTTGTGCACATGTGTGTAATTTTGTCCAGTTTTTTAGGTATAGAATGTATGCTTTTGTTTTGCATAGTTTCTTTTTCCTCATCCCAGTTTGTAATTTGTGGAAGTCTAGGGGCCTTGGGGTTAATGCAGGACCATCCTTCTTAATACAGAGATCATATATTATAATTCAGTAAGTCGTGAGATCTATTAATTCAACTAACACCACCCTAAACACACGAGATCTCAACAAATAATTAATTAAGCACAGACATACTTGCATACTCATAGTATTAAATCATTTTCTAAGCCTAAACACGAGGGAACGTGCGATGGGTAGTTCCTCACAGGATAGATCTAGGGCTAGTCAATAATCAATATAGGAATTGTTCTACTAAATCACAAATACACACTCAAATTAAGAATACTCCCAGAGAGGATTTCACTAAATTACAGATACACACTCAAATTAAGAATACTCACAAAGAGGATGGTCAACCGTGAGTGGTGCACCTACGGACAACAAATAGGGGCTGTTGGAGGTCCAGGGTAGCAGCAGCAGGGGCTGGTTGGTGTCCACGATGGCAGCAAGGGGCCGGTTGTGTCCATCCATGGTAGTAGCAGGGGCAAGGGGAGATGGTCCACGGCAACAAGACCAGGGGAGGGGTTGGATCTTCAGTACTAGTAAATAAGGGTATGTGGTGATGGTGATGGTGAGGGTTAGGGTTGGGGACATGTGGTTTGAGAAACAAAAGAAGAAGGAAGATTAGGGTTTCACACTCTAGGGCTTCACACCCAATAAGGTTAGGGTTTCACATCCTAAGCCCCTGTTTGTTTTGGGAATAAGCCCTTGGATAACCTCGGATAACCTCGATAAGGGATAAAAGGTGTTTGGAAATCCTGGATAACCACTGATAAAGTATGCCAGAGTAAATTGGTATAAAGTGATATATGGATTCCTACCAACCCTTCGAATTAAAGCTATCCTAGGTTATTCCACTCAAAGAATATGTGGGCCCACTATCAAATCAACTGTCATCACCTCTTATAAATCACCTGTCAAATCAACTATCATTATTTTTTCACCTTTTATAAATCCTTATCCATACTTTATTCACATTTTACCCAAACAACAGAACATTTTTTCTTATGTTTACCAACGAGAATAATTCAAAACACAACCAAACACAAAATCACTTTATCCTTATTTATACTCACTTGGATAAATGTATACCCAAGAATAAATCATATTCCCGTTCCAAACGGGGGCTAAGGGTTTACTCCCTCACAATCCCATCGCAGGAGATCTCAAAAGATAAGTTTTCATTTATTCCAAAATTTTGTCCCTCTCCGTAGATATTATAATTTTATTTAATAAGAAAACGATTTAATCTATGCCATTTATTTGGATTTAATCAATATTTTATATTAAATCTTACAAGTCATTTAAAATAAAAGAAGTGATTTAATCTGTGTCATTGATCATCCTAAAGATCTATGGTCTAGATTAAATCCTGCAATCACTTCAAGTAAATAACAACCTAATCAACTAATAACTAATCTAACTTGTCCACATGGGGATAAGACTAGATCTATTGATTTTCCTCCTTTGGTAGGCCTTAAATTCCACTGTCGGATTGATGTCCCCATCAATTCTCCTCTATCAATCCTCCTCTGCCGAAAAGATTCCACCTCTGGTGGAATATGGTTGCGGTATCACTCAAGAATGTCTAGATCCAGCTGCTGAAGCTTGTCCTCTATGATCCATGTGGAGTCTATGGTAGGTCTATCTCGCCAATGGACCAAGTACTTGTGAAGACCTCCATGAGGGGAGGTCGGGATCTCGTCATCAATGATATCCTCTATCACTTAATGCCAATGCATCAAAGGGGGAGGGGGGGGGGGGTGTAGGGAGTAAGGGGGGAGAGGAAGGGTAGGTGGGTGCACTGACGTGGAGCTGGTTTGTGAAAAGGTACTAGATCTTCCACATTAAAAATTGGACTGATACCCATATCTGTAGGGAGATCTATCACATACGCATTGGTACCTACTCGCTTTAAGACTTGAAATGGTATAGCACTACGGGCCTACAATTTCTTGGTAGCTCCTTGAGAGAACCGCTCTGGCCTTACAAGCACCATCATAAAATTACCTACTTTGAACTCGATATGTCATCCGTGTGCATTATTATTCATTTGATATTTCTCATTGCTTATCGAAATTCTCTTCTTGATCTCATTATGCAACTCATGGATATGACGTGCAAATGCATCTTGCTGACTCTGAAGTTCTATGAATAGATGACATGGGAATGAGATCTACAGGCTTCCCGTAGTGACATAGATTAAAGCACTTCTTTTATTTTAAGTGATTTGTAAGATTTAATGTGGATCATTGATTAAATCCAAATCAATGGCCTAGATTAAATCGCTTTCCCATTAAACAAAATTGTAATCTCTACAGAGAGGAACATAATTTTGGAATGAATGAAAGCTTCTCTTTTGAGATCTTTTGCGATGGGATCTGTGAGGGTGTGAAACCCTAGGTTGTGAAACCTTAACCTTCTTGGGTGTGCAACTCTAGGGAGTGAAACCCTAATCTTCCTTCTCTTTTTTTCCTCAAATCACATATCCCCAATCCTAACCCTAATCATCATCACATATCCCGATTTGCTACTACTAAAGATCCGACCACCCTGTTTTACTACCGTGGACCATCTCCCCTTGCCCCTGTTACTGCCGTGGACACCAACCAACCCCTGCTCCTGCTGCTGCCCTGGACCTCCAACAATCCATGTTTGGTGTCCGTAAATGCCTCGCAACACCAATGACTTCCCACTTGACCATCCTCTTTGTGAGTATCCTTAGTTTGAGTGTGTATTTGTGATTTAGTGGAACAATCCCTACATTGATTATTAACTAGCCCTACATCTATCTCGTAAGGTTTTACCAATTGCACATTCCCTCGTGTTTAGGCTTGGGTGATGTTAGCTGAATTAATAGATCTCACGACTTATTGAATTACTATCTATGATCGTTGCATTTCATAGTATGGTCCTGCATCAGTTTGATGGGGACATCGATCCGACGGTGGAATTTAAGGTCTACTAAAGGAGGAAAACCAATAAATCTAATCTTATCCCCATGTGGATAAGTTAGATTAGTTTTTTATTTGATTAGGTTATTTAATTTAAGTAATTATGAGATTTAATATAGATCATAGATCTTTAGGATGATTAATGACCTAAATTAAATCACTTCTTCTATTTAAGTGACTTGTCAGATTTAATGTAAACCATTGATTAAATCCAAATCAATTGCCTAGAATTAATCACTGTCATTAAATAAAATTGTAATATCTATGGAGAGAATGAATGAAAGCTTCTCTTTTGAGATCTCCTGAGATTTGTGAGGGTGGGAAACCCTAGGGTGTAAAGATCAATGACCTATATTAAATCACTACAATCACTTAAATTAAATAAAAATCTAATCAAATAACAAACTAATAACTAATCTAACTTGTCCACATGGGGATAAAATTAGATCTATTGGTCTTCCTCTTTTGGTAGACGTTAAATCCCACTGTTGGATTGATGTCCCCATCAGGGGTCTTATGAGTGTTACTTTCCTATCCGTCAAAGAAAAATCAATAGAATGTTTGATTTTCTTGGTCATATTGTTGCCTTTGTTGATTACTTTTATAAAGGGATATTCGAATATGTTTGAAAGTTTAGTGGAAGTTCATTTTTGGAGGATCTGCTTTTATCAAAAAAAAGAAAAAAAAATCTGGAGGATCTGGTATCTGCATTACATTGGCAAATCTACCCTGGTATAATCCGTGCCGTTTCCGTGTCCGACACGGGTACGTGGCCTCCAGTGAAGTGAAGTGTCCGTGCATTATAGGATTCACTAATATGCTAATTCTTGTACTGAAGTTTTTTGATGGTCTATAATGTGTGTGTGCTCTTTGGTGGTAAATCCAGAAGCGGAATTGTCCAGGTACAAGGTGCAAGACGTGCCTGTTTCAGTAAATCCTGGCCCTGTTTGTCTTTGTCAGACTGCACTTACATTAGATATTAGTTTGTAAAATGTATTTTAAAATGTGATTCAGCATGCAATTTTGCAATCTTGAAAACTCTGGAATTGTTTAAAATCCTATTGTCTTATATTACTAATTGTTTTTTGTAGGCCACTGCTTCATGACAATCCAAATCATTATCCTGGGAATAATAATCATTTGAAAGTAATCCCAGCTGTACTTGTTCGATTGTTAGGTCCTTAAAGATGGTTCATTGAATGGAGCAGCGGTTCTTGGTGTGCCAGTGAAAGCTACAATTAAGGAGGTAAATTATAAGTAGTAGTTTTTTTTGCTAGTGACCCTTGTGAAATCTGATTGTTGCTTTATTTTTTTAGACCAGTTTATGGTATGAGAGGACTTGTCCTATTCTTTTTCCACTTAATATGATGTCATTGTTTTACTCTGGTTGTCATGCCTATTTTTTAAAGTAAATCAGGAGGTAAGCCTGTGCTTCTGTTATGCACGACAGCTTCCATCTCCACCCCTGCCTTTTAAAATGTTAGTCAAGATTAGTATTGAATAAAAATACATTAAAAAGGAACTTATTCTTGATCAGTCTAAATGTCTTTGACACGTGCTACACATTCATTACTACTAGAGACTTCCACATTACGAAATTGTGAACAAATTCAAGCAAAAGATACTTACAAGAGATAGACCAGGTCAAGACTAAAAAACCACCTCTTGGAAGGTTGGTAGAGGTACCCCCTCTTCACCGAGAGGTCTTGAGTTTGTGAACCGAGCTGTAGTTAAGTCGGTAAGCACCTCCCCCCCCTCTGTGGAAGAGGTCAAGAGTTCAAATCCTGGGAGCACCATTCTTCAAAAAAAAAAAAAAAAACCTAAAAACCCACATTTGCTGATTTCGACGCAACTTCACAAGACAAGGATTCCATGCTTTCAAAATGTAGGAAAACATGAAAAATTGTCAATTACTAATCAAACACCACAATACCATCACACAACAATAATACCAATTTAACAATCAAAATCCAAAGTTCTCAAACAAACACAAACAAGTGTTTCTCTCTCTTATCGCCCTAGTTTCTAATATGTAATCTCTATCTAATAATCATTTAGATGATAGATCTTGGTTGAAGTGTTCATCATCTTCATCTAAGGTATGAACTCCCCTTTCATCATTCTCATCCATGTTATGGTATAAGCCCATTGGATATGTTTTTCTTAAAAGAATCACTATATCCATGAGTTGGAAGGATTTTCTATCTTTTTTCAGTTCTTAATTTTTTTTTAAATGGTTCTCTTTTGTGTCAAGGAGAAACAATTTTATTTTTTAAAAAAAACAATTGTTTTTTTTTTTAAAAAAAAAAAGTCATAGAGCAAGATAAAAGGTAAAAAAGAATGCGAAAAGACCCCATGCATGGAGAGGCATACCTCTCTAACAAAAGGCTTTTGCCTCTGGGCAAAAGCCTTCTATGCATTGTGCCTCAAGGGGAAGAGCCTGTGCATTGCTTGAGGCATGTGACTCTTAAATATTTGAAAACACTGGTCTGGACACATATTCTTAGTACCTTATATTTTCCTTAACTATTTTGCTTTATAGCTTCTTGTGTAAGAATTTGATTTTATTTTTGTGAATATATTTCTGAGCTCACAACATTTCATGTTTAAATTAGTTTGTTTTTCTTCCAAGGGAGGCCCAACTTTTATAGCTTTTTCCAATATTGAATTTGTCCAGGAACTAACATAATGCACGATACTGTTGATATATTTTTTTTTTCTTTTTACTCAATGTCATACGACTCATACCCCAAGCTTGCACACAAAGATATTTTCCATTTTGCCCCTAGGCTCACGGTCATGGCTTTAAAACATATTTTAGTGTGTAGCAGTCATACATGAGCACAAATTATCTTCTCCTATTAGGCAATGTAGGATTAAATCATGGTGCGGAGACTCACTCTCACCTTCCCTCATTCCACATGGGCCAATGAAGCTCTAGGTTTCCCAGCCCTCCACCCACTCAATGGGCCAAATGGGGCATATTATTTTCGTATCTCTTCTGTCTCTGGTCACATTCTTAATGCTTTTTTGTAATTATTGATCAAGACTACCTTACTATTTTTTTCATATGGATTCATTTCGTTAAATATTCAATAAAGTCTTTCTTGATTTTGTTGAGGCAAACCCTATATGTTATATTACTTTTCTGTGAAAGCAATTTCTTTAGTTCATTCAATGCATTCTGTGTAATTAGGAAATAAGCTTTGTATATGGCTTCCATTTAGATAATTTTTAAATTTCAAAACTGATCTTCTGCAGGCAAACAGTAATTGCTTTGTAATTAGAACTCTTGATCGAAAAACACTTTGGGAAATGCAAACTCCACAGGTTTCAATGCTCTTCCCTCCCTAGGATGAAATCTGTAACTAAGTTTTAATAATGTTGCAAGAGGCAAATGCATTCTTAATTATGTGTTTTGCAGGTGATCAAGCCTAAGTTGCTCAGAAATGGATTTGAGCTTGTTAACAGGTTTGTTTTTTTAAGATTTTAATTAAGCAACAATAAAATTCCATATATGCAATTTGCTAGAATCTCATCTCTATAATACACTCAATGTCTCATATTAGTCTCTTTGGAATCAGGCAGGTGTTTTGGCCTTGTTTTAATCTGCATTTATCATTCGTTGAACCAGGAGCGACCACTGTGAACATGTCCATGTCAACTTTGTGAAGCCATTTTACCAAACTTAGTTGTATTTGCTTCCCATGTTTTCTCATGTGGATGCTTGACACACCATAGTTTCTTTTAACAGCATGGTCAGTCGGTCATTCAAACTAGTATCCCATACCTAATTATTTTAACTTAGAAGGATCAGGAAACTACATTATGTCAGTCAGGTCCAAAACCGATAAATATCACATGGAATGCATGATATGTATTGAAAATTGCTCATCTTTCATTTATTATGATTTGTATCCTAAATTTTAGCAGATTTATGGTCTTCTTGAAACTTGTGCCCTTTCTTCCCAAACTCTTTTATGACTCCTCTGGAATTTAGAAATTTACGTGTAAGTTAGAAACAAAAGAGAAGGGAAAGTGAGTAAAGAACAATGGAAAAAAATAAAGAAATAAAATAGAAATTGAAAAACCAATGCAATGATAACTCTACTACATTCTGGAATGATGCTTATATCCATGTTTTATTCAATTGAACACTGTTACATACTGTCTTGCATACAGTCCTGTGTGCAGCCCTTTTTCTTCAGTGATGTGTATGTTTAGCTAGATGAAGCTTTTTTTTTTTTTTTGCATAAAGGAGTATATATAATTCATTTGGAGTATATATATATATATTTTAAAAGCACATGCTTCATTACATGAAGTATATCCCTTCAAACACATCAAAACATTGCATGTAAGACTGTCTCTAACATTATCCTATTTAATTTTATTTGAATCTCTGAACGGCTGAACCAAAGTGAAGACGGTAAAATTCAGCTTTTTCTGATTTCCAGACATAACTGGAATTCCTAACACTTTTTTTTTTTTGGGCTCAAATTATGAATATCCTTGGAATTAATACTTAATAGTTGCTTGATAACTCACCTATCAGGGAAGGACTTGAAGTAACTGATGATGTGTCCATCGTGGAGCACCTTAAACAACCTGTATATATCACTGAAGGTTCCTATACAAACATCAAGGTACATCTACTGTTAACTTACATTCCTTCCCATCTTAACCTTGAGAATTTTTCATGAATTCATCATACTTGCATCAGCCTTCAATGCAAAAATTGTTGAAGATCACATATCTATAGCCTTTGAGCATCTGTGCTTGCTATGCACAGGGAATCTCCCTCTCTTTCTCTCGCGCACACACTGAAAATATTTTCTACTATTCCGGACTTTCTCTACTCATCACCACTGCTGCAGGCGCACTCGCAGAAAACTACATGTCATTGGGACACAAGATTTGTTTCAATGTTAAGAAAAATTATTTACACAATATAAGCAATAGCACATCTGTGTATTTCACAGCATATAATATGTCAGAACAGAACTAACTAATGCACACACCCTTGAAGGTTACGACACCAGACGATTTGTTGTTGGCTGAGAGGATTTTGAACACCGGTGTACCGGTCCCTGCATAGCAAAGTGAAGTGCTTCATCCAGGGTAAATTATTTGTTTTGTTTAAATTTTCATAGAGGTTGTCTGAATAAATCAGGCAAACAGTTCACTCATCACTGGATGAATTTTGTTGACTGTTTATTTAGTATAAAGGATCTCTTATTCATTTTTAAAGTACATGTAATTGGGTGCCAAAAAAATACATATTGATGTGATCTGATCTGATCTGATCACCTACTAAATCATGTGAAACCATGATAATCCATCTGATCATGTGTATAAATTACCATTTATGCATTACATATTAGATTGTATGAAGATTAGGGATGTGACCCCACGGGGTGTTTTTTTTTCTTTTGCATTGGTTCACTTTTGACATTTGGTTTTATGAGTCGGTATCACGGTGTTATTAAGTCGGTTTGGTTCCGTTTTTTACAAACTCAAATTGAATTAAATTATAATCACATTTAATTTGAAAATCGAACTGAACAAAAAATTGAACCGATATTGTTTGATTAACTTGAATTAAATTGAGCCAAACAGTTAAAGTTAAATATATATGTATTCAATTATTTTTTTAGCCTACCAATTTGGATTGGTTAAGAGTTTGGGGGTTTGATACCCATGTTTTAAAAAATAAGCCTCATTCATAAATCCTATGAGGTGTCATTACCTTATTGGTTGGTTGATTGACTTTTCAAAAAAGGGAATCATATAAAAATGCAAATCTGCTAATAATTAAAAATGTGTCCTATTAATCCATATCCTCCCGTTTTTTCTATTAGGTTATGATTTTCTATTAGGTTATGACTCTTCTATGTGTGAATCTTGAAATTCATTTATTCATTTTAAATTTTGAATATGAAATTCTTATCTAAATTATAATTGAACCTAGATTATATCAAAAGTTATCTAAATTGTTTTCATCAAAATTCTTCAAATGGCCTATATTTTTTTTTTCAAACTTACATTCTTATTATTATTATACATATATATATTTTTTAAGAATGTTATTATCTAAACATTAAAAATGTCGGGCATTTATTGTATTCAAATTTAAATAAAAAAAACACATATAGTTATTATATGAAGCAGTTACATTAAATACATTTATTAAATATTTACATCTCTCATATCGATCTGTTACATTTACATGAAAATTGTTACATTTACCTAAATATTTTAGGTTTCATGTGATGTTTAAACAATTTAAAAAAAAATTCTATTTTTAATAGTCAGTTATATTTTATGAAAAATGTCAAACACTTTTTGTTGTTGTGTGTTACATTTAACAAATATATGTACTTGATTGCTACATTAATAAATGTAACAAATATAAATTATTATTTGCATTGAAAGAAATGCAATAGACGAATGAATATTATATTTCAGACTGTTACATTTATGAACATAACAAAAAATAGAATATGAGTATTTTGATGTAAAAAATGTAACATTAATATCATACAAACCATATATAAATTAAATGTAACTAACCTTAGAAACAGTAGAACAAAAGAAACATAGGATTTTGAAACGTTTTGCAGCATCTTTCACCATTGTCATCATCTCTTCTTTTCTATGTTGATCTGATCACCGCCTATAGGGATAGGCGTAGCTCGTTGTTGACGTTTCAAAGTTGACTTTATAGAGAGGATGTACATTGTGTCAAAATTGACTTTTTTTTATGACGGCACATCAAAATGCTCATCAACTTAATCTGGTTGTCTTTGCGATTAGGCAAGGTGTGGGAATCCTTTAAAGAAGGGTGACTAAAACTATAAATTGCCTTGGAGAAGTGGAGAGGATGACCAATGAAGGTTTGGATTATGGAAAAAAAAAAGTAAAACGTAATTGTCTCCTCGTTTGGTGGGGATTAGTTACCAAAAAAAAAAAAAAATCGGGTATAACAGGTATTGGACACATGCCAGTATGCCACCTCATGGGGCCTACGATAGGGCATGTGATGTTGAGGCCTAGAAAACATTATTCATATCTAAAAAGTTAGACATTGATAGTCTAAATTAGTGTATTTATTTTTTTATGAATATTAATGATATAATAACAATATAGTTTTTAATATAAAATGAATGATTATGAATAATCATGTGTATAAGTTTAATTCGGTTTAGTTAATCGAAATCTAAACCAAAATAGTTCGGTTTATAATTTTTTCAATCCATACTCAAGTCAAATAAAAAAACTATTGACTCAAACCTGAAAAAAATGGATTTAGATTTGGTTTAACCGACCAACCTTCTGGTTGTGCCCACGAGCCATTGTGCATTCATGCACCTAGTACACACCTCGAGAGCCTCCGGTCACCCTGTCCGGATGCCTAATGGTTCTTCGACTTGTACGTCACATACTGTGCGGATTCCCCTTTGGATGGAGTGATCATTGCGCATCACTCTTGCACGTCCCCCCCGTGCCCACGTCTGGCTTATGCAATTCAGTCCTTGCCCACGCCTGGTTCGTGCACCCTCGTGTTTGCCGACATTTGTTTCCTATGCATGTGTCAACCACCACGCACCTCCCCCATGTTCCTTGCAAGGTCAGATCCCTTCTGAGTGCCATGTGTCCTGAGTCATCGCGCACTCGATGCACATCTTAGGACACAACTGACCAAGCTGCATTGGTTCCCCTGAGTCCGTCCGGCAGATCTCATGAGTGTGCCCGGACAAGATGTCCGGCACTCCAAACATATTACCCGACACTTATAGTTGTCTGAGCGGCTAGGCAAGCCTAAGCGGTGGTCAACCGCCTAGCCGCCTAGGCGCACCTAAGCGTGCCTAGGCGATGCTTAATTACATTTATATGTTATCAAGATTATTATAATTTTAAAAATGTGAATAACCTTCAACTAAAAATTAGAATGAAACAAAAAAGAAGAAAACAGTCATTGCAACAAGCCAACAACTAAAAAACCATAGTTCTAAAACCATCAACCACCAAACAAACTTACAAAACTAAAAGATCAATACTTTCAAGCGAACAAAATAAAAAAAATACTACAAAAACTAAAATTTCATGATAAAGAACTTCTCAGTCACTGTCTAAGTCTTGAATCCTTGACTCAATAATGTCATCACGATCTTCATTGTCACAATCACAAGCAACTCCATGTTCCTCATCCAGCTCCTCATCGTTTAACCATTCTACTTCATCTTCTTGAATCTCACCTCCAATATTTCCCAATGGCATTTCATCAACAACTTCCTTACCACGAGCATTTCTAGAACTAGAAGAACCAAAATCTCTTCCACTGTATCTATTTGATGAGACATTTCTTCTTGATCGATTTCGCCCTTCAAATGCACTAGATGCACTTAATGCCTCATCCACATCATCCCATGTTAGATCATCACCCTCTCCATATACCAAATCATCATGATCTTCTCCAGTCATCCATTCACAAGTTCAATCTAGCTCATCAAGGACAATGAGATCACAGCTACCACTCTTCTCCCTCCTCTCTTGAAACCTTGCTTGAAGGCGTTGGTTGAACTTAATAAACACTAGATCATTGAGTCTTTGTTGTTCAAGTCCATTCCTTTTTTTAGTGTGAATCTGAAAAAGAAAACAAAAAATAGAATGAAAAAGAAAAGTAAAATCTAAATTTTTTCTAGCATAAATCTAATACTAGGGAAATTTGAAATAATAATTTAACTTACAAAGTCAAATGTGCTCCAATTCCTCTCACAACTAGAAGAAGTGCAACAAAGGCCCAATATACGCATTGCAATCCGTCTAAGCTTTGGAGTACTGGATCCATGAGTACTCCACCAATCCACTAAAAGAATATTTAATTATCAGTTATTCAAAGTTTGAAAATTTTAATTTCAAAGTTTTTTGTATATTGAAAAAATAAACTTACTGGGTTGTTTCTTGTCACGAGTTCTAATCGCAAGGTTTCTACTGAATGATCCTCTAATATGCATGTATTCAGTCATTTGTTGCTCAATCTTCTCTTGCTCTTATATGTTGTCCACTAATCGCTCAAGGACATCTAAGAAAGCTCCTTCAAATTTCGCAACTGCTTCTGCACTTTTCTCCTTAGCTGGGAAATAAACGTTGGGGTTTAGAAAAAATGCTGCTGAATGGAGAGGTCAATGCATTTGTGAATCCCAACGTCTATTCACAATGTTGAGAATAGGACCATATTGTCTAACTTTGTGTCCAAAGTTATCCATAATCCTCTCTTTTGTTGTCTCCATCGCAGAATATAGATAACACATTGCAGGTTTTTCATCAGCATCCACCAACCTTAAAACTTGAAGAAGGGGTTGTGATGCCCTAAGTAAATTTGCAACCCCATTCCAAAATATCTTCGAGAGGACAATCTCAACACATCTCTTCCCTTGTGCATCTTTCGCTAATTTGCTCATGTTCCATTGAGGCGATACAAATAATCGCCGCAATTCATTCTTGAATTTATACAAAGATTGTAAAGTCAAGAATGTAGTATCAAACCTTGTAACTCCGCA
The DNA here is from genome assembly GCA_030737835.1 of Acorus gramineus. NCBI lineage: Eukaryota > Viridiplantae > Streptophyta > Magnoliopsida > Acorales > Acoraceae > Acorus > Acorus gramineus. The sequence continues at coordinate 19,202,588 of CM060855.1, read as the reverse complement.
CCTCACGAGCTCCCTTTGTTTTGTAAACTCAAGCATAGAATGGTGAAGTTTGGGGTGTCTATAGATGAATGTCGTAAACCTTCTTCCTTGAGAAATAACACTTTTACTTCTTTTTATTTTTCCTATGTCCTCTAGCATCAAATCCAAACAATGTGCAGCACACGGAGTCCAATATAGCTTTTTTCTTTTCTCCATCAGCAATTGCCCTGCTTTAACCAATACGATGCATTGTCGGTGACAATTTGGATCACATTCTCCTCCCCCACTTTGTCAATAAAATTATCTAACAATTCAAACATAAAATTTGCATCCTGCCTATGTGCTGTCACATCCATCACCTCCCAAAAATATGTGCCTTCTGGACAATTCACACGGAAGTTAATGAAGAACCTCTCTCGCTTATCTTTCCACCCATCCGACATAATAGTGCACCCATAAGTCCTCCAATGCTTCTTTTACTCTTTCAACTGGCCCTCTGTCGCTTCTTTCTCTTTCTTCAATAAAGGCAGTCGCAGATCATGATAACTTGGAGGAATGTAGCCCGGCCCAAATTGTCCAACTGCTTCCATCATCTCTTCAAAACTGACTAACTTAGCAGCATTAAAAGGAATGCCAGTTTGATAGAACCATCTAATATGTCAACTCGCTCACGATCTTCTTTTTTGTATCTATTATCAAGTGTAACTTGTAATGGCTTCTTTCCTTTTCTTCTTTCAGCTACTACATCTTCTGGTTTTGGTCTTACAAAAGTATCAATTGGTCCTCTCATTTGCGGTTGCTTTTTTCCTTGAGGTGCACCACTTTTTTTGGAAGATTGTCCTGTACCTTTTTCAAAAGCCTTTGACCCCACTACTTCACAATCCGTATCTTCTTCATCATTCTCATCAAGTGCATCTGGTTTTCTCTTCTTGTTCTTCATCATGTAACTGTACATTTCAGATGATATCTCCGTTGTTGTCTTGGTAGTATCCGGAAAACCCCGAACAAGATGTTCCTTTTGCCTCCTAATTCCTCCCCTCCCGATATATCCGCATAGTACACATTGCACCGTGTTCTTGTCATTAACATCAGGCCAAAAGCCATACTTCCATCCAGGATCATTTGATTTTGCTTTTCGTTTAGGATCTTTATTCAACTCATTCAAATCAACACTTGTCATTCTGTATAAATATTAAATAAGTAAATAAAAAAAAAAGAATAATGAAAAATTTAGAAAACATGTTATATTATTTTTTTTTATAAATTCATGAACATTTTGCATATATATTGCATTTATATAAATATTATAAATCAGATGTAATCAGATATAATAATAAGTACAAAAATTTTTATACTGTGATATTGTGTACATTAAAAACAAGATAGTGTGTGATGACAAAAGCATCAAGTTTAAAAAAATAATTATAATGAGTGATGCCAAAACATAAGTATTAAAAAATAATTATGATATTCAAATATGCATATATATTGTATAATAATATTTTAATATTCATGTGTCATGTGGCTCTATTAAAATAATAATAAAAAGTCACTAAAGTATATAAAGTAGATACTAGATATTTATATGGTGATGGATTCCTGCATGGGTGACATGTAGCAAGAATAAAAAATAGACAAATAATTATCTTGAAGTGATGACACATGTGACAGTGAGTCACACCAATGAAAAGTTAAAAACTCTTTAAATAAAAGCATAAAACCTGTCATAGAAGAGAGAGAGAGAACAAACTAGAGATGAAAGATTCAAACAGAGGTACATCAAACATTCAAACCAGAGAAATCCATGCCGGAGAGAGAGAGAGAGAGAGAGAGAGAGAGAACAACCTGGATTGGAATCGCTGGAGCAGTGGAGCCTGGATTGCAGATGAGGAGCGTCGTCGAGGAGAAGAATCGCTGTTTTTTTTTTTTTTTTTGACTTTTGACATACTAATCGGGTTCTTTTTAAATTATGTCATTAGGGTTAGGCGCTTGTTTAAGCGGGCTGGGCGAGTTTCAGCGGGCTAGGCACGGGTTAAGCGGGCTAATGGACCTAAGCGCCCGCTTAATGGTGCTTTGTGTTAGGCGTTCATGCGCCTAGGGCTTCCCAGCCCGCCTACCCGCCTAGGCGTCGCCCAGACAACTATGCCAACACTCCTGGTCGAGTTATCTGGTATTCCCGGATGAATTGCCTAACACTCCCGTTCAGGGCTTCCAAAGCTCCAGGCCTAGTTGCCTGGCAAGCCCACGTCATTGCGCCCGTGGTGCCAGCTCATTTGGATCACGCTTCTCGGTCATGTCTCCGTGTATGACTAGGGTTCGTTCCAGACATCTCCACATGTCTCCGAGCCATGTACGCGTCCCACTCTTCTTGGCATATCCGCAAGCCATTGCGCACTTGCACACAAACATGCATGGCACGTGTCCCCTCCATGTGCCATGAGTTTTAGGGTGTGACAAGCCTTCCCCACCCATTGAGTCTGACGTCCTCGTCAAAGCAACTTTCGAGCAGCCACTCCTCCGCTGAATGAATGTGAAACTCCGATGTGCTCCACATATTCCCATGACTTAAGGCACACGTCATTTGGCTCACGCGCGATCCCTTCTGGATCAGCATTGCCCTGAGCCAGCCAATAGTCGCATAAGTCGACCCACCCACCAACTTGAACGTTGACGCTTCCCAGCACGTCAACAATGGGTTCTGCCTCCGAGTTCACCACCAAGATACGGTAAGACTCCCTGGTGAGCGCAAGTCCCCACTTGCGCACAACTTTCTACAGATAAAGTTGTGCATGGTGCACCCCCACCAACGCTCTAGGAGGCTTCCCACTCCCGCCGCGTCAAGGTTCATCATGCCACCCTTCCCGAGGGCCCTCCTCCAGTCGCAGTGCGCTAAAGAGTTGGAGGGGATTGACTCGCACACAATCCCCGGCTAATGATGAGTTTGCTTCCTTGACAACCAAGGCGTTCAGCTTCTCCTTCTTGGGACAATTTCGGGCACAATGGGGCCCTCCGCAAAGGAAGCAACCATCACTAGATTTGGTGGCTTGTCCCCCATCAGAGGCGTCCCGATCCTTCTTGTCGTGAGTTTTTTCACTCTTCTGGAGTTTCTCTTTGGACTTCCCTGCACCTTCCTCCCCAGAAGGGTCAGGCTGTCTGTAGTCCACAAGAGCATCTACTGCCACCATTGCCGCCGGAAGGTCCTTGACTCCTTGGCGCCTCATTTCATTCTGGGCCCAGTTCTGCAACCCAGACATGAAATGAAAGAGTTTGTCTTCCTCAGCCATGTTCTTGATGTCCAACATCAAGGAGGAAAACTTTTTCACATACTCACGCACACTCCCCGTGTGCTTGAGCTTTCAAAGGGCATCATGCGCCACCCACGCCACGTTGGTAGGTAGGAACTGCTCCTTCATTTCTTTGACGATGGCCTCCCACGTCACGATGACCGGGTGAGTTGCATTCTCCGTCCGAGTGCGCCACCACAATTTCGCATCACCCGTAAGGTACATGCTCGCCAAGGTCGACATCGAACGATTTCGGTTCAGGGACTTTGGGACTCCGATGTCTTGTCTCGCCTGAGACAGATGTCTCCTTCAAGAGGCGCTTGACCAACACAACGTCATCAGCGAGTTTGCCACAGGAGGAACAGAAGCCTTCGGAGGTGGAGGCTAGGTCGTCTTGGAGCCCCTTGAATTTTGACTCCCAAGCATCGACTAGCTCCATCGTTGTTGCCTCCACCACAGCAACCCTTTCGACCAAAGCGACATGCTTTGCCTCCAGATCCTCCATGCGCCCAACTCGCTCCGCCAAAGTGCCTCCAGCCATCGAAGACTGGCTCTGATACCAACTGTCATAACTGTGGAAAATCATATCATCATTGGGAAAATTGTAAATTCAAGAAAAATAATTGAAAGAATAACTGTGATGCCAAGATTAAAAAAGAAAAAAAAGAGAGAGATTACTTGTGTGGTTATCTAATCATTTTTGCTGTGATTTGAATCTTTGTGTATTGATTCTGGCTCTAATCAACATGTGGCTATATATAAGGATCATTTTATTGAGATGAAGTGGTAAAATATATTGAACAACGCAATTACGTGGGGAATGACACATATTGCAATGTAGCTCTGTTCCATTTCTCATACCTGGTAATAAGATTCAAATCATTTATGCTCTTCCATGAGAAAAGATTTAGTTTATGTGTCACTTTTAGATCAAAAGGTTTTAAAATTCGTTTTCGTTCTGAAAAAGTTTCAACAGGATATATGATTGTATTTTATTTTGGGGTAGCGTGATGGATGCATTGCATAAGCCAAACTTTTTTTTTTTACCAAATGGTAGGCATATGATCTTAGTTATGAAATAAAATGTAGGCCCAAAGCTAATACATCATAAAAAAGAAAAGAGGAAAACACAAGAACCATGCACATTCTCTCGGTTGACAAGGTCTCTACCGACAGGAGGCAACATATAAAGCAAAAAAAAAAACCTCCTGTATAATCAATCTACCCTCCAGCTAGAGGTGTAAAACAGGTAAGAGCAGCATGGCACGCCATGTTATTGGCACAGTACGGCACGTTAAAGTATATGGGCCGTGCCCAACTACTTTTATGGCGCGTGGGCCGTTCCGACATAACAGGACAAGACAATTCACAGTAGATGAAACATGTAATATATTGAATAAATGTTTTATCTCATTGTTATATCAAGTATATATAATTTTGTGTGTGTGTGTATATGTATATATAATACATTTATTTTTTGTTTATGTAATATCAAGAAAAGTAAAGTTTAAAACTAAAAAATAAAAAATAGGGTAAAATGCATTTGAACCCTTTGAAAATTTTAAAACATATAGAAACACCCCCTAAAGTTAAAAAAACATGCACTTACACCCCATGATATTATATTTACCCTTAACTATCTAAATATCCATAAAAAAAAATCAATTAATGAATTCTAGATATGTTTTTATAAATATTAGCTTATATAATAATTAATTTTTCAAATACATGTGGATGCATTTTTATAAGAAGTGAGTCACATAATAATTAATTAAAAGGTGAAAACAACCTAACAAAAAAAAGTGAAAACATCATAAAGATTTAATTGAAAGGGTAAAATTGTATTTTTATGTCATCTTAATAGAAAAATCAAATTGCAGAGGGGGTGTAATTACATATTTTTGAACTATAAAGAGTATTTCTACAGGTTTATAAAACTTCAAAGAGTCCAAAAGTATTTTACCCAAAAAATATGGGCTGGCCCATTAGGCCCATGGGTGGCCCGGCCCGGCCCGGCCCGGCCCATTAGCCTGTTTCTTTAACCCGCCTGACCCGTTTTACACCTCTACCTCCAACAGCCAAACCGAGCTTGCACCTGCACAACATTTCCCCCAAATCCACAATCCATAATGTTCCGGATCATGACCTCTCAGATGTTCTCAGCAATACAATGAGAATACAAAACAAATGATTGAAATAATACTAAAATTACATGTAATTAAGTGAACATTATACCACATAGAAAGTGAGGTATTCAATCTGTCTCTGAATTATACTCCTCTGTCTAGAGATCAACCTTTAAAATGTTAAAACAAATGATTGAAATAATACTAAAATTACATGTAACTAAAGTGATTATCCCACATAGAAACTGAGGTATTCAATCTCTGTTACTCTGTCTAGAGATCAACATTTAAAATGTTATTAAACATCAAAATCTAGGTACATTCTATAAGCGTTGCGATCAGAAGAATAATAACCTTCTATCAAATGATCGATTTGGAATCCCAGTTTGTTGTAAAGAGAAACAGCAGGGGTCCTCAGAGGATCAACATGGAGACAGACGCGCTGAATCTTTCTTGTTCTGCATTTTTGTATGGCTGCATTGAGCAATGCCTCTCCCAGACCTTGACCTCTATATTCCTCCTTCACTGCACAAAACAGGAATAACATGAACCATGTAACAAAACATAAAGCCCCCATTTGATAGTTAGTGTTCGCATATACAAGATCTTAATCAAAGTCTTTCTCTTAACAGCTTGATGTCTAGTTCATTAATTGAGTTTTACCTTAGGTAAAGTCATCATTTTATTCAGTAGTTTTAGGTCTAGTTTATGTATTAAAAGAAGTTAGTATTTTGTCAGCATACCCTTTTCATTTAAACAATACTTTTATTATTTAGTGTCTTGGGGACTTCATATTCCTTTATAATTGAATGTTATAAAAAAATGTTTTTTTTTTATATATGAGGGACTCCCCGTGGCTGTCCTTACTGTCGAGCTGGGAAGGCTACCTCCTCCGTCTATTTATCCCGGTCCCATGAAAAATATATATATATAAAAAAAAAAAGTTTCATTGCGAGAACCATGCATTTATATTCATTATGGATCTGGTATAAAGTAGTGTGGCTTTGCACACATGCAAATCAAGTGACTTTTATCAACTATTTGATATTATGTACCTGTTCAAAATTTGCCAATGATGCATGGATTGCCATTTCAGCTTTTATCAATGTCCTCTCCATATACATTGATCATGATATTTCTGTTATAACACATCCCCCAGAAGACAAGAAAACAATATTTCTTTGTCATACATAGTTGCATAGATATTTATCAAGTTCTTCGTTCTTTTATTGTATAAAAAGATAACTAAAGAAAACAAAAATTCTGTTACATTTTAATTAGTCATGAAAAGTTGTGTAATTGCTTCATTTAATTAATTATTCCAAATAGATAGCTATACCAAAATAAATAATTATGTCAGTGGAATAAGTCATTTTTTGTTATATTCTTATTTATTTTCATTGGAAAACTCAAATTGAAATTTGGTTGACTATAGATAAGTTGTGGATAAAGGTGATAAGATGACAATAAAAATTTATAAAAGGTGAAAAAAAATGATTTGAAATATGATCATCTGATTAGTAAGGTGAAAAAGTAATTTGACATGTGTGCCTCCTTGTACGAGTGACATAGATTGAGTAGAATAACTTAATTCTAAGAAGACATCAAATACCCATACCAACTTGTTTCTTTAGTTCACATTTAGATAACGATATAAGCTATTATGAAATATATAATTATTTCAGTATGGATAACGATATATTTTGATAAAAAAAAATTTACATTGTCTATAAATACATCCATTAAATTTATTAGATTATATGTTTCATTTTTTACAAAAACATTTATCTCAATAGATGAGATACACTATTTATAAAAAAATGATACCATGTATAAAATGGAATTGGGGTAGGAAAAGGGTTAAAAAAAAAAAAAATCCCCCAAAATTGACCCTAATAATCCCTTCCTCTTAGAGGATGGAGAGCACGTCAAACCAACATAGTTAAAAGATTTCAAAATGTTCAATCTAAAAGAAAGATAATGTTATGTATAACCCATTTTGCAGTCCCAATTCTAGTCAACACGTGTTTTGAATTTTTTTAAAATAATATACTTCATCTAATGAGATACATGCTTATATAAAAAAAAATGAAGCATATGTTCCAATGAATTCTATGAATACATTTATAGAAAATGTGAAAAATTTATATCGATGCATATATCTCATTAATATAAGTATATGCTTCATGATTTTCTATCGACACATATGTTACTGGAATTGGAGCTAGAAAAATAAAACTATGTAACAACAATAAAAAAAAAAAAAAGGGAAAAATCCAAATAACCTCTTGTAAACTGTCTGAAATCCATATAGTCCCCTGGCTTTTCCTAAAGTCCATATAAACCCCTGAAAACACTTAAGTAAACCCAAATAAACCCTCTGAACTAAAATTTCATTCACAGATGAGGAATATTGTGCGAGTTTATTATATTTTGTTAACCCTGACTGAAAACACAGTATACTAAAACCCCCTACAATTTGTTAAAATGCAGAAAACATTCTATACATGACGATTTTAACCCTCCGTTATAAAATCCTATATGGAGAGGTAGAATCATAATTTACAGAGGATTTTTCATATTTTTAACACATCAAAGGATTTTTTGATATATTATGTTATCTACCAAGGTTAAGAAGACAAAATATTGACTGAATAATCCTAATATGTCAATAAAAATTTAATTCAGGGGACTATTTAGATTTACACAGGTGTTTTCAGGGGGTTATATGGACCTAAAGAAAAGTCAGGGAGGTTTATGGATTTCAAGCGGTTTACATAGGGTTATTTGGATTTTTTCCTAAAAAAAAAATTCCCCCACAGTTGACCCTAACAATCCCTCCTAAGAAGATGGAGAGAGAGCACATCAAACCAACATATAACTAAAGATTTAAAAAAAGTCCATATAAAAGAAGAGAATACCTGCAAGTTTGGTGATGGAAGCGCAGAGGGAGGAGTTGAGAGAGTACATCGCGTAACCTGCGATCTCATCCCCTCTTTTCGCGAAAATCAACCCCGAATTCCTCTTCTTCAATTCTCGGATGAGTGATTCAGAGAGGGACTCATGCTTTGGGAAGATCCTCCTCTCCAACCTCACAATCTCCTCTACATCACAACAACAGCTGTTCTTCCTCCAATCCATCTCCACCAATTCCCATTTTTTCATATTTTTCCTAATCTCGGCCACAATCAGAGAGTCAAGACTTCTGTTAATAATAAGAAGTGGAAGTGCAATTGGATTTTGTCAAGAATAAGAACCCACAGCCCAGCCCAGACTAGCCCGGCCCAAGAATAGCCCTTCCAATTCCAATCCCCATGCCGTTACACTCATGTTTTTTTATTACAACCCAAGATGCAAAACTATGGTCCGCTTTGGTTTCATGTAATTTAACTTTTTAAGGATTTTATTTTACGTGAAAAAATAATATCTGTCATTTGTTTCTCCGTAAAATATTAACATGAAATTATATTTTTAAGTGCTTGGTTCTATAAATTAAAAAAATATTGTTTTTCATATGTATGCATTAATATAAAATTATGAATATAAAAAATCTAACAACAACAATTTTATTGTTATTTTAAGCTTATCCATTTGTTAAAATAAACGTATGACCAATTCAAAATTGAATCTTAAGCTTATCTCATCTAATCTTATCAATTAGCTTTAAGAAAAACAAAACAAAAAAAAATAAAAATTCAAGGTGGCATTTATTAGTGGACTTTTTTATATATGATTATTTTTCAAAATATATAAGTTTCATAAAATTATAAAAATTTGATTAAATAAACCTATCACCTAATAAATTAAAATTCAACGTGTCCTTTGTTTCATTTATATTTAAAAAATATTAAAACTAAATAACATATTAAAAAGTTCAAATTATAACCATATCACCTAAAATCCCCCCCCCCCCTCTTTTTTAAATCAAATATATGACCAATTCAAAGTTCACAATTAACCTTATCTTATCAAATCTGATCAATTTTTTACCCGTGGCTTTTTTGTTAAAACAATTTTTATTTAGCTTTATAAATTTAATCGTTTGGGAAGATCTTTCTTTTAAATCATCTTATCAAATATTTATTATTTGAAATAACTTTATCATTTGAAATAATATCATACACATCTGATTATCTATCATATATATCTTATTTAATTTTTTTTTACACTTACTACGAATGGATCCATTCAACTTGAAAATGGAGTGATATACGTTTTTTTCTCAAAATATATACCTCATTGAATAATATTTTTTTATTATTTAAAAAAAAAAAAAATATTATCTGAGTTTTGAATTGTAAAAATTACTGGGTCTAACATTTTTCTTTCTACTAATAAATGGCCTTGCAATGAGATCTTGTCAAGAATAATAACCCACAGCCCAACCCAGCCCAAGAACAGCCCCTTCCAAATTCCAATCCCCCCTTTTATCAGTTTTATGCTTGCAGCATTCAGAAACTCTTTCAAGGAAAAAAAAAAAAAAATAGAGAAGATGATGAGTTTGAGCCCCTCCTTTTTCAATCAAGTGAGGTGTCTGACCCATCGGAGGAGATTGAGATTCAATAATGAGGCATTCACCGTTCGTTGCCTCAGCAGCTTTATCCGCCCTGTAAGTCCTAGTTTAATTTTTTTTTTTTTTTCTGAAACCATTATTTTTATTGAGGGGGAATCTTGAGATTCTGAACAATTTTGAGCATTTGTCATAAAAGAAAGTGTGTGTGTGTATGTCCCCAAATTTCACTACAAATTTTGAGTAAAAGCTTCATTTGATACGGTGTGTCTTATTCTCTCCAACCAACAGTTGGTGTTTTGCTCAAATCTTTTAAATAATATGGAGTTGAAGACCAAAAAAAATAACCTTTGAAAATTTGGGTAAAAGTTTGAGTCTTGAGTAAAATCTGGTAAATGATTGGAGAGATTTTTGGGTGACTTTTGCTCAAATTTAAGTTTGGGTATGCATTTGGGTATAGGATTGGTATTTCTACCTTTTATGTGTATACTAAGTCCTGCTAAAGTTCAATATTTGCTGCTTCCTTTTGGTGATTTTGTTATAACTAACTTCATCTTGGTTAATAAGTAATGGGAGATTTTTTTATAGTGAACAAGAAAATATTCGGCATATCTGTTTTTTTTTTTTCCAGCATTGGTCGAGAGTTATCATCTAAATTTAATTTTCTCATTACGGATATTTTTGTCAACCTATTTAGTGAGTTGTTTGTGGCAGAAAAGTGAAAAGCTGTTGGTGGTGATTGGTGGTGGTGCAGCTGGTGTCTATGCTGCAATTAGAGCTAAAAAGCTAGCTCCTTGTTTAAGTGTCTTGGTCATTGAGAAAGGGAAGCCTTTATCAAAGGTAGGATCTCTATAGTTTTTTGTTTCCCGTTCATGTATTCAAAGGAAATAGTTATGTACCTCACATTTGGTCTAATTTTTCTCATATGGACACGTATTTATAGTAGTGTACAACATGCGATTAGTTTCATCACATCTCTGTTATTCTGTGATGCTTACTTGTCTACTTTACCTGGTACTGATAATGTATGTTTTTCTTGTTAGGTAATTAGTGAGACTTGAACAAATGATCTCATGGTTGCATTTTTTGTTGTCAACCTTTGAGTTACGGGTCCAAGTTCGGTACGGATAATGTATTTTAGATTAGGTTATTCTATTTAATGTGTTGTGAAATGCTTGCTTTTGAAAACATGCCCTAAATACGAATAAAAAAACTAAACTATTTTATTTGTTTTAGAAACAGATACCTCCATTGTGGACAAAAGATGCATGATATGTTATAATGTTTAACACTTTAGATTTTGATTTAATATTTTTAGATGATCTAGGTGAACTATCTTTTAAAGATCAATAATTCATCCATTCTCTTAATTATTTCACGGTTTACAGATTTGGAAATACCATATCTCATAGAAATTTACACGGTTTATTATCAGAACACGATATAGACTTCAATAAACCCAAGAAAATATGAACTTAAGATAATTCTTTTAACTACTAACAGGACAAATGATAAATTTTTAGCCACTAATGTAGTATAACACTTTGTTTTTTTTAAAAAAAGGTAGTATGACAGTAGATATGAAGTGGGTGATATTGCCAGCATTAAAAGAAAGCACAAAAATCAGAAATTAGGTTTCTCCAATTGCGTTTGCTCATATCTACAAACCTAAAATTCAGCATTTTGTTTGCATTGTCTTATATTTTAGGTAAGACTGTGACTTGAATTGTTGTAACTTGTAACCTTGTCTTTCTCTCTACCCCCCTCCCTTAATCTGATTAATTCTCTACCAATATCTAAAGAGCCCATTGTTTGTGTTTAGCAACTAAGTCTTGGTGCACACTATATCGTATACTGCAATATAAATTTTTAACCTCATAAAATTTTGAGATGAATGAAATCTTGAAAAAAATTTACCTCATCATAACTAGTGTAGTATATGAAATATATAAAGATGAAATTATTTTTCCTTTACTTTTAGATATTAACTTATTTTAAATCAAAGTGGTATGTGGATGTGGATCATGTGATGCTGCCCTTCCCTTTATTTATTTTTGAAAATTGGTGCCCTCCCTCCACATTTAGACCAGGTGGGATTTGAATCCCTGATCTCCATTTTGGAGTTAGGTGGAGCTAACCAACAAATGAATGCTTGGTTCACCATGTGATGCTGCTCTTAACTTTTAATTGGTATAAAGTCTAATATTCAGTTAGTCAATTGAATTTGAATCTATTGATCTTTGTATCCTACTCTACTACTTGTAGTTTCTTTAGTTTTTTGTAGATTATCTAAAGGTATAAATTGGGTTACCTACAATCTAAATTGAAAAAAATTTAATATTCCAAGAATATCTTAGAGAATATTATTCTAATCATTTTTGTCTCTTGAATCTCAGGTTAAGATTTCTGGTGGAGGTCGATGCAATGTAACAAATGGGAATTCTTTTGAGAAAATGGTGGGTGGTTGTTTTTGTAATTCTAACATGTAAAATATGAGATGTTACCATTAAATAAATTTCTTATGCCTGAATTCTGAAAAAGAATGTCTGTCTGACTAGTTATATATTTTTATAGGGTATTGTCATCTTTGTTTGATACAAATTTAATTTCTCAATCTTATTTGCAGGTAACTAGTAGTTGCCATGATTTTCCCATCTGCTTTACTCATAGTTTGATCATCATCATATCACATGCAACTTGTGTCCTATAGTTAGCTAAAGATCTAATTATCCACGGGAAAAAAAAAATTGGAGTCACCTAGTATGTCAGTAGTTGCCTCGTAGAAACAATGGTAATGAAATTCTTCAATTTCTATATTGAGATTATGTAATTGAATTCTCTTAGGCTTTAATGTTTGGTGAAATTCTTCAAGCTGTAGTTCGGTTATTTTGCTTGTAGTGTAGTATTTTGATTTGTACAATTTGTTTAAGAGAGATATCTAAAATCTTATAAATGTTCTTTTGATCAAGTTAGCATTCGAACATCATTTACATTTCATGTTTACATGAATGCCATCTTCAAAATCACTCTCTCTTGTCCTGTGATGGATCAGAAGATCTTTATGCACAAATCAACATCTTTAACTGGATGTCAGTGATATCTCGAAGAGAGGATTGCTACCATCTACTCTTAGCATGGATGTCCTGTATACTCTCTCATATGCGGTTCTCAGTTCTTTGTGATGAATCACGTAATGTACAAAATTTTCCTCTAGAATATTCTTGTTGTCTCAAAATTTACTCTACCATGTCCAAGTCCGGATTTTGTTTGTTGCTTTATTTTGTACATAGGCATTCACTTCACTTTAATAAAACTAGGGTAGGATGCCTACCATATTTTCAAAAATTAATAAATAAAAAAAATTACTCTATTTGATGCAATAATAATTGCTTCCTATTGTCTTTTGGACTATTGAATTTATTCCATAACCCTTGTAGTTCGTTATGTTTGTTCTTTAAATACACAACTAATTTTTTATTTTCCTGCCTTCAATCCTCACAGGTCTTTGTAGAGAACTATCCTAGAGGTCATAAAGAACTTCGGGGATCATTTTTTGATATGCATGGACCAGCAGATACTATGTCATGGTTTTCTGACCATGGTGTTGAGTTAAAGGTTATTTTTCTTCATTGATTATCTTGCCCCTTCCTTTTACCTGTGTACTTTTTGTCACTGATTGAGATTCCCAAATGTCTAAAAATTTCACTATTTTTTATGCAGATAGAGGATGATGGAAGGGTTTTTCCTGTTAGCAACAATTCGTGCTCTATAATTGATTGTCTTTTGCGTGAGGCAAGGAGGACTGGAGGTAGTTTCTATTTTCAAATCAACTACCATTTGCTGTTTCCTTAAGTATGAGACCAATGTTTCATTGTACCATGTAGACCACATGCAGTCTGCCTCAAAATGTACTTTCAGTAGACTTTGATCTTTTTTTTTTTTTTTGCAAAAGAAAAAAGATAAAAAGTGAAAAAGGTGCGAATTATGATAAATAAGTCAATTCAAGTATATAATATGAAAGAAAAAAAATTAAACATGATTTAGAAAGTATGAAAATGAATCTTTATTGTCAACAAAATTATTTTTAAAATGTACATACTTTACTTTAGCTAATGCACTATAGTCATTAACATCTCCATAATTCTTATTCTTTTATCCATCAAAATTCTGACATATTAATGTCCTGTTGCAAGATTTTTCAGAGAATAATAAATGGAAAATGTTCTTTTCCTCAAGTTCAAATGCAGGTTGGCAAGATTGTCTCAAACGTATCATGTATTTGTGATGGGAAATTTTATGTTAAGATCGAGAAACGGACAATTGATTTCATCGAGCATGTTGAGGCTGATTATGTTTTAATTGCCTCTGGGAGTAGCCGGCAGGTTGGTTGACATGAGGAAATACCAAAATATTTTTAGCCTTTCAATGAATGGATGTTCTCTTAACTGAATTCTCTTATCTTTAGGGTTATGACATTGCTATCCAACTTGGTCACTCAGTTGTGGAACCAATGCCAAGCTTATTCACATTCAAAATTGAGGATACACATTTGCTCGATCTCTCTGGGGTAATAATGTTTACAACTTATTCGTTACTCATATATCTTTCTCTAGGAAAATCACTTTTCTTCATTTCTAATAGTATTCTTGCTCCTTTTAAAATGATGACAATTTTGTCTCTTGTATAATTGATGATATTAAAACAAAAAATGAGATGAATTCTTCCAGAATTTAGTGACAATTTGAAAACACCTAAATTTTCACTTCATCATTACCAACTGATATTTTGTATTAAAAAAAGAGATATTATGAGCATTTTAAACAAGAAGGATATAGGAGTAATAATGTTTCTGCTATCCAGTTTTATTTCTTATGAGTTTATTTCAATATCCATGTTTTTATTAAAAAACAATTATGAAATGGCCAAATAGAAAAGGGGGCGGGCAGTTATAGCCACCCCACGAGTTATTTTACCCACCCCATTAATTAAATAAAAAATTGTATCTAACCCACCCCATGAGTTTGACATAGACGATATCTTCTGTGTTTTAACATGGATTATGAATATCTTCTGTGTTTCGACATGGGTTATGTCAATCGGGAACCAAAAACCTAACATTAGCCCCATTTTGATTCCAGTTCGACATAGATGATGTCTTCTGTGTTTAAGGTGGTTCGATATGGATCATGTCAATCAGGAATAGAAACCTTAGCCCATTCCTGTTCGACATAAACGATGTCTTATGTGTTTTAAGTTGGTTTGATATGGATCATGTCGAACTGGGACTAGAAGGTTGTGCTTCAATTTTTGATATGCGATTGACGTAGTTACTATCGACAAATTGATACCAGGTCGACTCTTACATTGATGACCTAGACTTACTTTTATGATAAAGTGTTAAAACCTTTAATGTAATCAAATCTTATTGAATTATAATGTTCGTGATCCAATCACCAACATGTTTATCTCATGAATCTAAAAAAATAAAAATGAGATACACATTGTTGATATCTTACAACCAATGGCCACAAACAACTTTGCTTAACCTTGTTCATGAAGTTTAATGATTCGTTCAACACATTCCAGCCCCCAATGTTTTTGTCGATTAGCGACACCAAAAGAATGATCGCCATACACCAAAATGAATATAGGTTATCATATATATGTCATATTAAAGTAGAACAAAATAAATTTATTACATCATACGTACATTGTCATTCCATACACAAAATGCAATGTGAAGTCGATAATCAACCAATATTTCATTTATTTCTGGTCCACTGGGTTCCTGATCGATATGATCCATGTCGAACCACCTTAAACACAGAAGATATCGTTTATGTCGAACTGGAAATAATATTTCTCATTCCGATCGATATGATCCATGTCGAATCATCTTAAACACAGAAGACATCATCTATGTTAAACTCGTGGGGTGGATTAAATAAATTTTTTTATTCAAATAAATGGGCGGGTATAACCGCTCCCAATAGGAAATTGGATGCTAATTCTCATTTGTAGATACAATTCATCTTATATCATTCGTAAAAGTATAATCAATATTAGTGTAATTTATGTAACAAATACAAAATAATGTCCTGTTTTTTCTGTACAAACATAACTCTTGGAAATTCCTGGAGTGATTGATGGGCACTCTTACAACGTACTGGTTTATATGAGTAGGGATATTTGATGAATACACTGAATTTTTTTTTTTTAATTAAGTAAATGGTCTTCCTAAACTTTCATTAGAAAAATGGCAAAATGCCAAATCGACTAGTCCCCAGTTCAGTTGGTTTTTTTTATTCTTTTTCTTTTTTATGATTCTAGATATCAAAACCATGAAATAAGATTCAAAGATGATTGTGGGGTTTTAATCCCCATAGTAAGTTCAGATATTTTTATTTATAAGTTATTAAATTTTTAAAATTGATTTTTTTCTGGGTTCAAAAGCTAGGAAGTTTTTTTATTATTGATCCGAGGTTGCAAACCTGAGAGGCTGAGAGTCAGTACAAATGTGTTTGAATCAAATAATTAAAAGTTTTCCCAAGTGATTATGCATTTGCAAAATATTTTTACCCTTTTGTTCCAAACATTAGGAAATTTCAAAACTTATTCTAGGGTTTGAAACACTGAAATCAAAATTAATATTGATTCTGGATTCAATGAACTCTGGAATGACCTTTTTTTTTTTTTGAAAAATTTCAACCTTAACAATTAGTTCTAGGGTTTTAAACTATGAAATCGATTTCCAAAGGAGACTTACAAGAAAACAAGAAAATAACCTTATTGTTGTTGAGTTGGAAACATGCCAACATGGGTAGTTAGGAAGCGAGTAATTTGATGTCTATGTCTGAAAGTTGTGTATCCAAAATCGGATTATTTATCTATTTATTTTGGACACGCATTTGACACCAAATGGACATGATAGAACACATCAAACTTATGTTGTGCAACATTGTAACTTTTTTTTACTTAATAACTATTTTAAGTTTTATGTTCATATGAAACTAGATATAATTAAAATCTTAATGGGTTAGTTATTTTTTTAGTAAGTGAGTTGTTAATTATTTGTATTTTTTTTTTAGGATAAGGTAGGCATCTAGCCTCGACAAAATAAAATATAAAAATTAAGAAAGATGATGAAAAATGTCATGTCCATTTTTCATTATTTGGAGTTGTTAATTATATCAACTTTTTACAATTTATGGATGTTGATTTTTTAACTAAATATAAATATGGTTACTATTTATATTTTTGGTTATTAGTGTGTCTCTTCCATATCCTTTTTCGAGATATACCATGCCACCTTGTCCTAATAATGTCGTGTCCATGTCCTGCATTTATGATAATGTTCGGTTCGTGGCATGTCAAAAGGACATTAACTTCAATGGAATTTCTTATGGCTTTATTTAATTAAACAATTTTTATTTTGCTAATTTGTTGCACCTAAGAACCTTTATCGTACAATCGCCCCATCCTTAACAGGTAGATTTTTTATCCATTTCCTACATCATGTTATAAGCAAGGCTCAAATATAGATGTTCATGTTTGAAAGACGTGATGGAAATATGTTGATGATCTAGTGGAAAATATGACCAGTTTGTAAAAAAAATTAATGTTTTTTTGAAAATCTTCAATTCACTCGTCTCCTTTTGTTCATGGGCAACTTCTCTTAATAAGGATTGCTCCTATGTTTTTTTCAAAAAAAAGAAAAGAAAGATAGACTGAGACATGTCAAATAGAATTTGGAATAGGTGATGATCATGTGACATTCCTTATGTAATCCTCGTTTCTACTTTACTTGTTTAAACTCTATAAATAATTATACAAATTTCTTATAGTTTATGGCGATTGTCTTCTTTTTCATATATTCATATATTATGTGCAATAGGTTGTCGTATCATGTTCTTGTCACGTCTTTGTCATAATTTTTCAAAATATGAACCGTGTCATGTCATGTCCAAGTCTGTACTGCATAGATCCTATCTAATTTGTGTGTAAAATGATAGAAAACCATCATATATAATACATTGTGTACAAATTTTTTTATGGTATTTAAGATGTCCATCAAGCAAAATGAGACAGGGAATCTCCAAAAAAGTTAACAAGGCCAAGACATAAAATATCAAAAAAAAAAAAAAAAAAAAAAAAAAACAAGAAAGGGCCTTGGGTAGAAGAATGCCTACATAAAATGAAATCCCAAGGTTAAGAATCTCCACTCCAAGGAGAGCCATAACCCAAGCTTGGAGCGAAGTCGTAATTTCCGCCCAAGTATCTCCACATAAGGTCTTTTCCTCTGGAAAATGCATGCATTGTGTAGACTTCTAAATTCTAATAAAACTCAACACATCAGCATGGTATTCGATTACAAATTAAACATTTGAAGTTCTAGTTTAAGTGATTGCATTTCGTTTATCAAGGGTAAAACATAATGACCTAATATGTGATGAGGAAAGTTTTATGTGAACCAAAATTTGAGTTTGTTCCACATGAAATGGCCATGTTGATCAGAATTGTATGAGGAAAGCCTAAGAGATGAACTTATCCATCATTATGTATTTTTTAATTCTTTTTAGCCCTCTTGAATATTTAGGTGAGATTTGTGTCATGAATTTTGCGTGCTTAAAGCCTAGGGAATATGGAATACTCTCGCTTTTCAATGATTTTTGCCCACTGGAAAATTTTATTTCTTTCTTGTGCAAGGATTGGTTTTTAATTCTTTGGGTTTTATTGTACCACACTGTTTACATATATATCTTAAGTGGAAACTCTTGGTTAAATGATTTACAGATAAGGAACCATTGTTTCCATACACTCGTGTGTCTATGTCCCTTTCTAGCACATGGTGGAATGAAAGATATCCTTTTCAGTCCTTCTAGATGGCACTTCTCAAAAATTCTCCCATGTTAATCCACATTTTCAAAATGTCAACTATACCTGCGGACCAACATGTGAGTGACATTTAGATCTTTGGTAAAATTCATATTGACGACTTATCATAGCAATGGTTCATTCCATAGTTCAAAACCATATGCGGACCGCATGTACGGTAGGGTCCTCACATGGCATATGCGGCCACATGTACTGAACATGCGATCGCAAATAAGGTAAGGCAGCGTTTAAACTCCTGTTCAAACCTCTGTTTGAACCCCTGCTCAAACGGCTTTGGAACGGTATGTTGTCGTTCGAATTATCGTTCGAACGACAATCCGAACCCAGATGTAGGTTTTACAATTCGAAGTCAATTTGAACTGAACTTCGAACGCCCTCTTACTGTTTTGAAGTCAGTTCGAACTGAATTCGAACGGTCATTCCTCGAACTTGGGCGCACATGTGCTGCAAAGGGGGGGGATGTGCGCCCTGGGGCACACATCAGCATGTGCGGCCTCATGTACCGGTACATGTGGCCGCACTTCAAACTATGGTTCATTCACATTAAGACCATAGATAATCAAATCCTAATAGATAAAACATAACTTCAAAGCATTCTGGGTCCTGATCAAAACTGATTCTAGATCAGCTATGTGGATCAGGTTTCATCTGGATGTAGAGAGAAAACTGGGTAATGGTCACTGGGCATTGATCTGGTCTAGGCTATGCTTTTATTAGACCTGCATAGGGTCTGGGCTCAGGTCTTACCAGCTCCTGGAAAGGGGTTTGGGCCATACCAAAAAATGGCTTGGATGTTTATTCTTTTGTTTTTCCTTTCTTTTTTTTGGTAGTAGGTGAGCACCCACCACCTATATTGTAGTAATAACTCTGGAAACTCCAATAGGAGAGGAATCTACAAGTAACCTCCAAAAATAAGTGAGGCAGCATGGTCACCCAAATTGGATAACAAGAAGGAAAACAAAAATAAAATAAATGCATTCCCCAATCAACTACTCAACCAAGAAGATTCCATCCCTATTCAGAACTATGCAATAATTTCATTTGTTTCTTTGTTATTTTTTGTGAGGTCGTTCTCAATCCATCTTTCCTATTCTTCTCCATTTGCAGGTTACATTCCCAAAGGTTAAAGCAAAATTAAAACTAGGAAGTCTCAGTAAGACTATACCACAATTGACTCAGGTATATTTTATTTGTTTTGTAACCAAGGAACTTGGACAAAATTCCGATCAGTAGTTATCTTTGTGTTTAGGTTGGGCCTATGTTGGTTACTCATTGGGGCCTCAGTGGACCAGTGATTCTAAGGTTATCTGCTTGGGGAGCACGATATCTATTTAAATATAATTATACAGGTATGAAATTTTTTTTTGACATGTAGCTGGTGTGAAGACCATTACACAATGACTTGATTGCTTGTTTTTGTTATGCATGAATTAGGATACTTACATATTACCACAAAAAGTAGAGAATGCTGCAAAAATATAGTATATTTTGTTACTTTAGTAAAAAAAATTTATTAATTTTTAGACACTAAATTTTTTGTCAATGTAATGGAACTCAGCTGATGACATGATAAAATGGTGGAGAAGATCAATTCTGTCTTGGTATTTTTATATGTCATTCACCTTTAATTTGGCTATGTACACTTGGTGTGTCCATCACTTGATGGCGCATTCCACCATTTTTTTAAGGCCGTTCACTCTTTTCACTTTGACTCAATTTTCTTGTCTCGTTTTTATCGAACATCTCACCTTCAAATTTTTTTCCTCTTCCTTTTAATGACAAAAAGTATGCTGATTCCACATTCATTGTGTAATATAGATAGTGGTTTCCCTTCCTCCGCAAGATCAAATCTTAATACATAAATTGTAATTGTTCAAGACAAGCCAAATACTAAAAGGTGGTTCATAGTTGATGTATTCCATAAGCAGCAGTCAATGACCAACTGATAACCATATTGTCTGTTTCATCAACTTCCTCTTTTGTAGAATACATGAAATTGATTGGATATGAAGCCCCTGCCAGTTCCATTGTATTAAAATGTGAAAAATAGAAAAAGTTAGAATTTTGTTTCCTGGAAATCACCACCTATGTATTCTATTACAAAGAAACTGCCTGGAATTGTATCATATGTTCTCATAGCAGCTAGCTATTAATCCCTTATTTAAGAAATGAAAGGAATGTTGACTGCCAGTTGTTAAAAACTTGACTAATGCAAGATAAAAGTATATTTTAACAAATTATCATTATTATAAAAATTCATTAAGCATATAATTCATATTCATATTCATTTTTATTTTATTATTTATTTATTTATTTATTTATTTTTGGAATGAGAACAATACATATCAACATAAAACTTGTTTTTGGTAGTGTTTCTTTCTTTCTTTTAGCAATTTCTTTAATCTGTTCTAACTAATTCAATTTTTGTATTAGAAAACAGGTACTCTCATTGTAGATTTTGTGCCTGACATTCATATGGATGATGTGAAGCATTTTCTCATTCAACATAAAAATAAGCTTGTGGTTAGATTGTTCTTGAACATCTTATATTGCTAATGAAGAAAAGCTTGTGGTTGTCCTTATTTTTGTTCTTATTGTGTTGCTAAAGAAAGTTAAATTTTCCTGTCTCACTGTCTCAAAAAACACGCACTTATTGCATACATTCATTGTGGGATATTTGATTGTGTTTATCATCATTTAATTAATTACTTCATTCATCTTATGTGTACAGTGCTTGCCTAATCTTGGAATTTTTGTGCATCTTGTAAATGCTTTAAGTTCTGCTAATCCTTGGTTGCACTCTGTAGTCTGCAGGAAAGCTAATAGGTTAATATCTTCATAAAAATAACAAATAATTATGTACTATGCTTTCCCAAATGATTTATGTACTGCAGGAAAATGTTATCTAAATAATGTCTCAAGGTTTGTTTTGCTCGCATTTAGTATTATTGAAATGACCATAATTAATAAAGTTTCGTTGTAATGTGCATATAACTGAAATATGAAATCTTTATCAAAGCCAGTGTATGGTATTTGCTGCTGTATAATTCTGTGCTACGGTGGAAATACCTGTTGACCTAATCCATGGTAGTGTTATTGAGGCCTTCCTTTTCTTTTGGAGTTGTATTCATGTTGGCAGGGCAACATCAGTAATCTAGAACCTAGAAATTCTTTCTCCAAAGTCGCATTGACACAGCCTAATATGAAATAGCGTAGCCAACTCCAATTCTCTTTTTTTTTAAAAATTGCATCACATTATTTAGAATGCCTTTCTAAACTAGTGTGGTAAGCTATAGATTTCATAGTCCTGAACATGCCAGGAGAAGATACAGAATTTGTGCCCTGAACTCCAATTGAATTCCGTTTGTGGCTTTTGAATTGGTGAGTTTCCTCAACACCTTGAGGAATGAAATTGAGGTTGTACCGTTTCAAGTTTCCTTTGAAAAAGGAAAGCTGAATAAATGTTTCCTTTGTAAGATTCATGTTGCAACTTTAAATCTAAAGTCAATGTGGAGGATTGAATGCTTATTGTATCAAGAAAGTCACAACTCGTCTTCTACATCGATATGTGATGTAGGCTATTTATGTGAACCCAAAGCAAAGAGAAAATTTATGAGGGAATAATGGAAAAGGAAACTAAGAATCGCACGACTGTCAATAAAAACTTTTTAAAAATAAACAAGTCTTTGGACCTAGTTTTACCAAATAAAAAAATCGGGTAGCCTTTGGAACTTGATGAGAAATCCTAAGCTAATTGGGGGAAGGGGGGGTGGGGGGGGGGGGGGGGTGTCGTGGAAGTTGTTATTAGCATTGAAGTTGGTTCCACTGCCATTAAAACTTGCTCCCCTTGCTTCTTGAGCTAATGCACCAATATAGGGAACCATCATTGTTGGCGCTTGGTCATGTCTATCAGAAGGTGATGGTTCATTTTACATAATCGCTAGGGGTTAGCAATTAATTGACCACAGTTGTCCATCGTAATTATCATACGGCTCAAATACTCTATCAATTGACTTAAAATTTGAGTTGGTGGGACATGATTAGGATTCCTTGTCCATCCCAAGGGCTAACGGGGGTGATCCACTGGCCTGACTTACTTCCCCATAGCTGGAGTTGTCTCCCATGCTGTTTTACCCCATAGCTGGGGCTACATTATTGCTTGTCTACATCATATTGTCCGAGTTGGAGAGAGTTCATCCTCGAATTGTATTTGATTCGGGAAGGCACATGAAATAACGTTTAAGGTCTAGATGGGACTTGTAGGTGGAGGCGTGGAGCAAGTAGGCATTGCGTTGATATGCTCAAGGAGCTTCAAGACTCCAAACTTTCTCTCATTTAGTTTGCCACGTTCTCCAAATTAAATACATTCCTTGATGAACACTGCCCAAAGCAAGTCTACCAAGTTAAAGATGAGACATCATCGAGTCATTGGCCTCCTTTATTTACTTCTCAGTGACCTAATCAAGATTTTCCTTCACATCTAATGGATGTGATGTAGATGGTCCATGATCTCTTCCAACTTTGCATGTGGCCTCTCAGATACTATCATGGGAAGCGTCTCCATAGGGATTCTTCAATTTTCATCATATATAAATTGGAATGGGCTAAATCTAGTGGAGAGATTGATAATGTGATTGTTGGTGAACTCTACTTGGTATAAGTGATAATCCTTTTTTGGAGGCTTGCACTTACCTCAACGCAAACCCTTGCATAGGCAAGCCTTGATTGGCTAGCTGTAGGAAAATCCATATATAACAGGAATCCGATCAAACTGGCAAGCTTACCAAGCCCCACAAATGGAATGGAAGTTGAGGAAATCTCACCCAAATTGGAATAGATTTCAACCTTTCAGTCTCCATGGTGCATTCCTTCGACCATCTATGGAGCACAATCAGTCTCCCTCCCATCATCCATGGTCCCCCTTCAATCACAGCTAAAAGTTCTTCTTCGGATGAGAACCTCACCACAAAGAAGTTGTTACCCCTTGTGAGCAAATCAAAATGCCCCTTGGTTTTCCACATTCTCTGAAAAAATTCTAAAAAAGGTTTGTAGAATGGTCACTTACAGATATGAAACATTTTTTATTTGTTACATGGCTTAAACTCATGTACTTGTGTTGTACCTTTTTTTCTCCCACTATTATGGCATCTGGATTATCTCTTTACTATCTGGATATTTCATCAGCTATTGATCCAATCGAACCATAAACCTATTCGGATTTCTAGTAAACACTAATAACCCTTGAAAGATGCATTGACATAATCAAATACTATCATCGATATCGTATTCTTTCATTATGCAATGATGATCCCATACACCTGAAAAACTCAAGCATATGCTTGTTGCATTGTTGGGATTATTTTGAGAAACACAATCATTACTATTCTTTTTTCTCAGATCATGAATTTTGTGCCATTAAATATTTATTGACTAATATGTACATGGAATCAACAGAAGCAGAAGGTGATCAATTCTTATCCAGCACAGTTTGGCTTGGTGAAAAGTTTCTGGAGATATTTATTGGAACGTGAGGTGGTCGAGTCTGCTTGTGTGGAAGTTAATTTGAAATATTTTGATTTTGATTTTTTTTTTTGCTACATAACATGGTATCACTCAGGGCATTGACGGAGATATGTTATGGGCCTCTATTCCAAATAATGCTTTAGAGTCTATTGCTCTACTTCTAAAACAATGCCCCTTTAAAGTGGCTGGAAAGGTAGCATACTCTTATATTATTTCAAATAAACATACTACATAGTATTTTTTGTTTCAATTTGTCAATTGTTTGCCTAGAACCTCTTGTTTATCTTATGAATTTTTATTTGTTGTGTTTATTTTCATGAAGGGCCAATTCAAGGATGAATTTGTGACCTCTGGAGGCATTCCACTGTCAGAGGTTTTTTTGTATATCCAATTGAAACTACTCCAATTTCTTTATGCTATATTATTGAGTTGAATATTCAAAATATTATATGTAGATCACACTGAGTACCATGGAAAGTCGAATAAGACCAAATCTTTTCTTTGCAGGAGAGGTAATGTTTTAAGTGACTTGAAGGTTTTTGGATTTATGTATTCGTATCCAGTAATATTGGTTAATTATAGTTGAATTATGGCAGGTTCTAAATGTTGATGGAGTAACTGGTGGCTTCAACTTTCAGGTTAAATTCATTTATCTTTTCTTTTGTTTATTTGGAAACTAAACTCTCATTTAACTGCATAAAATCTTGTTTAGTCAAGAAGTTCATGGATTATTCAATTGGATTAGTGCATTCACACAAAGTTATATGTATCTTTCTTTTTTATATGAGTGGCTTTACTCTGCCATCCCCCTTTTAGTTGAAATCCATCATTTTTTTATCTATATAATCACACATTATATCTGTCATTATTTTTAGGGGTTGGCAAATGATTTCCGAGTTTCATGGCCCTTTTTAAAAATTAATCTGAGTTACTTTTGGTTTTATTTCTATTGTTTTTGTCTTAATTTTGAGTAATCAGATGTTCTTGTAGGGATTTAGTGATGCCACATTATATAGGGTCAGACTTTGAGTCTAATTCTATCCCCATCTCTGTTTTTCTTTTCTCTTTTGTCATTTTTTATTATGTTAATTAGGTGAATCTGCCAAGGAATGTTTTGTGCTAGATTGAAAACTAGGACTACATTGAGAACATGTGTGTGGGAACCCACAAACTAGATTTGGTAGGCATATATTGCTGACTACGAGGGTTATGTTAATTTAAAAAGTAAAAAATGTAGATGAGATATTGAGATTTTTCAAATTTTATTATTTTTATTGATATAATCTGTATTGGATTTTTTTAAGGGTTAAAGACATCTAAGTTCTCACAAACATGGATAATCTCATATATGTCCTTATAAAAATTGGGGCAGACGTATAAGTCATTGAAAACTCACAAAAACCCATATACATCCTTGGTTTCAACAAAAATTAATCCTACCCTAACATACTCTACTTAATTTTAACATAGAAACATGAAATGATTAAATTATCTTCAAATTTTTAACCATTTTCAATCAATACCTCAATGAAAATGAAGAAACATAAAAAGTCTTACAAGAATAATATGATCTTTGCATGGAATTATGATTATTTGTGGAAACTATAATGTCTACACAATTACACGGTGATAAAATATTCTGTAAAATTTGAATGAAATTTTACCTAAGGATAATAATTAGGTTTTTGTGAGTTTTCAGGGACTCATGTGTCTACCCCAACTTTTACAGGGACTTATATGGGATTATCCATGTTTGCAGCCTTGCAGGGATGCAGATGTTTTTAACCCTTTTTTAAAAAAGATTTCACTTGTTATTTACTAGTGGAATTTTGGGGTCATGTTGATGATGACAAGGACTTAAAAATATATTTGATTGATTGGCATACCTAAAATTTGGAATTCTTGGACTAATTTTGGTACATAGATAGGTGTCTATTTTGTTGGGGAAGTGTTGTGGAGTTTATTAATTTTGGAATGCAAATTTGTAATGTGAAGGTTAGGATATATTTAAAGACATCTAAAGATGTGAACTATTATACCTTTTGTATTTCCATTATCTGAGTTGTCATGTGCATGCACGGACACAATCCCTAATATCTATGGTCCATTAGGGTGACTATGCCTGGGTGAGTAATGTAGCTTCAGTCGCTTATTAGATCATATAACCTGAAACAAACCCCTTCAATAAGATAATTCAGCAAATGATGCTTCAACCTATCGTTGGGCACGTTATGTTGACTATGACCAAAGTCACCAAATCTTATTGTTTGAAAACCTTTAATCGTGTGCTAAATTATGGGAAATAATTGGCTATGAAGAAGAAAGTAGAACTCTAAAGCAAAACTGAGTTTAACAATTAGTCTTCAACGTGAGTTTAACACCTATGTTGTATAAAATTCTTGAGAAAGTTATATGGTGGGTGGAAAGAAGCCTTCCATTAATACCTTATTCAAGACCAACCAGTAAGTCATTTTACCTCAGTGGTTGTGCCTGATAAGCTCATGCAAGTTGAAAGTATCTTTAACTATCCCTTGGTCTCAGAAAGTTTCTAGGCAGAGAAGGTAATAGGGCTTGCATTCACTTACGAGGCAATTTGATGGTCAAAAAGCCAACCTGATAAAAAGCATCCCCTTTTTTTTGGTAAGTAAAAGGAAACAATTTCTTTCAAAACACATCCATTTGGATGTTTACGTAATATGCACACGCGAAACTTATGTTATAAATGTAGCTAGCATTAAGTGTTTTTATTTGGTACATATATTATTTTGATTACAATTATTGGCGTTTATACATTGATTAGAATGGGCATCCAACTTTAGCAGTTTTATCTTTTGAAATCTCATACTTTGAGATTGATGTAGTCAAATATAAACATTGTTTGTGTTGTGTGGTGTGCATGTACCCGTTGTCAACTGTTCTAGTGATTAAATTTTTTTTATAAAAAAATAAAATAAACAATATATTTTCTGCATCTTAATGCTTCTGTAAACATGGAAGACCTGGATGTGTTTAGCTGAATATGCATTCCTTCGCATGTTAGAAAATAAAGCATTCTACCTTGTTTATGATCCATCAGTAATGCTGCTCCATTGGTCTGAAGACATGAGAATGGTTTTCTAAACCTGGTTTAATGATTGGGTTTTAAATACTTCAGCCAAATTGTATTTTGACATTGTAATTTAAATCCTTAATCCATTTCACATGTTTTATCACAGAATGCATGGACAGGAGGCTATATTGCTGGTACGACTATAGGAGAACTAGCATCCATTATTCATAAGAGAGAGACCATGATTTTGCCTTCGAGTCAAGAAATATAGACCTCCTCACCGCACTGCTAAAGGAGAGGTGATGTGGCTGAATATTTGGGATTTCATGTAAAATTCTTTGTAGGATTTAGAATGCACACAAATGTTTTTAAAATTGCATGTTTTCCATGTTTTAATAGACTTTATGTGCGATTGCCAATGCAAACATCATGCTAGAATAGGTGCACACATGAGCTAACATGTGTAGCTCATGTTTTTATCTAAGAGTGATTGTGAAAACAATTTTCTAAGAAAGATTTATACCAAAATCAGTTAATATTATCTTCAAGTAGTCCAAACAATTTATTATATTCATTTCTTTCGTAGGTGAGAGAGGCCTTTTTAAATCAATCCGACGGCAAGTTGAAACAAATGAGTAGATGTTAGAGGGAGGAGGGTTGATTGGGATCTGTGATAAAAACTATCTAATAGGTTGCCTTGTGTTATTTATTGTGTCATATTGTTAAACATTTCCTAAGATGAGTCTTTTTTCTTTTTTTTCGCTTGGTAAAAAATGTATTGCATGTTGTTGTTGTTATATGGATCTTAATTATTTGTCCACAGTAAAATTTATTGTTGTTCTAGGATGTATCTTATACTTATTAATTGTCCACAATTTTTTTTTCGAAAGAGTAAACAAGAGTAGAGCATGCCAGAAGAATCCATGAAATGAAAAGAGGAGAGTATATATGGCTGAGTTCAAAAAGAGTTCACGCATGTGTGTGGTTTTCTCTTCTCAGATATTTAAAAGTAAATTTATTCTCTGTATTTTTTATATTTGATTACTTGATTCTGAGATTTTTTTTTTTTTTTGTTAATTTGGCATTCTAACATTTTGTAATTTATAGATTCACGAGATTTTTAATCATTTAAAATGATGACAGGGAAAGGATGAGGAGCCTTTTGAAGTGTTGAAAAGATGACTGTCTAACAACAGAGAGTCCATCTCTCCCTACAATGTAAAGAAAAGATATGGAATTTTTTTTGGAGATGCTCTTACACCACTGCTGGAGCTGATATGCTGGCACATAGGTTTCATGGGGTATTTTAACAAACACTCAGGTGTCCTCTCACTAGACTAGGAACTTAGAGGGGCTAAAGGACCCCCATGAATTACCTACCCACCAATAAGTAAGCATGTTAATTATCCAAAAAAAAATCTATATCTGACCTGAATTCGTAACTGGAAAATATTCGAATCTGACATGTTATAAAATTATATATGTTTGTATTATATATTGTTTATATTTGATATCTTGTATAATTAATCACAATGATTATATATCATATTACTATTTGTGAGCCTCAATAGGTGACACTCTCCTATTGGTTCTCTATTTAACTTTTTCTAACCACCAAAAATGACAATGACAAGACTACCCTTTTTATAATTTTAAAAATTGGTTTCAACTAACTATCCTAACTGAATCCCACAAAATGTGGCACCAGGTACACAACAATGTAGGTAAATCAAGATACACGCTATGTATCTAAATTTAAAATGAAATTCAGATTCAATACATGTCAAACAAAGCTAAAAAATATAATCAAAATAAGAAAATCCAAATAGTCAAAACTGAATCAGAAGAACCGAAACCTAATACATCTTATTTTGACAAAAAAAAAAAAACTGTCAAACAAAGTTTTTCATTAGAACTCCAAAAACAAAATCAAATTTTTTTATCTACCAAGATCATAAAATCTGTCTTTTCAAACTCACCATCAATTGATCTTTATTCACAGAACTTCCAAAACCCATAACACAAGAAAAAATTGATCCGTCAATTGATTTTTCCAAACTCACCGTCAATTGATCTTCAATTGGAAGGGATCACACAAGAAAAAATTTAAAGAACAAATGGGATTGATGCAATCATTCTAAATTGTAATCACCTCCTCAAAATATGGGGAGCAATAATAGCAAAAATAAATACAAAGATATAATAGGTATTGTACCTGTGCCAACTCATAATCATTATATATCATATTACTATTAAATTTTCAGTATATGATATCTAAAAAAGAGAATTTGAATCCGAAAATTAATGTCTGTATCCGAATTGTTATGATAAGATATGGATAATATATATGATCCATATTCAAGGTCTCACCTTGATCCATATTCAAGGTGAAGATCTATTATCGCCTGGGGAATCACAAGTTTTGGATATTATATATTGTTTATATTTGTCATTTTATATAATTAATCACAAGTTCTGGTATTACTATTAAATTTTTAATTTATGATATTTAAAAGAGAAAATAAGTTTTAAAATCTCAATTTTAATATTCATCTCTCTTATATATCACTTGATTATCTAAATTAGTGATAATATTTAAACATGTCAATTATCTGAAAAATATATGTATCTTATCCGTGTCTATATAGATCTGAATCTGAAAATTAATATATGTATCCAAATGATTAGGATAGGATATGGATATTAATGTATTTGTATCCAATCCGTTCACAGGCTTACCAATAAGCCCCGCTTTCACGTTGGCTCTAGATGACCTTGAAAATCATTTGTAGTGTGCTGCAGTCTTCTCTCTGCAGCAACCAATGCATTTTGCTATGTAAACTCTTACAGGTAAGAGACTGTTTTAATGAGTGGAGGATATTGTCTTTTACCAATAAGAGTTTACATGTAACAAAAATGCATTGATTGCTATGAGGATGAGCATGTGACACACTATAGACGATCCTATCTGATCCCGAAGATCTACCATCACCTGGGGAATCACAGGTTCTGGGTATTATGGCCCCCTAGCTCCTTCAGGTTGGGGTGTTGCCTCTTTGCAAGCAGATGTTTTGACAAAAATGGTTTTGCTTGCTTTGGCTTGTTTACCATGTGGTCCCTCCTTTGGCAGGCATTTGCTATATGGGCTGAGACTGAATGATTTATAAACCCTGAATAAGTGATATATAAAGCCTGAATAGACAAGCTTGAGCTGCTAGACTCTTGAATATTGTACAGACCTTCCACACATTTTATTCTTCTTTTCTATAGAAAACTAAAAGGGCCAGAAAGTAG
This sequence comes from Acorus gramineus, assembly GCA_030737835.1. Classification (NCBI taxonomy): domain Eukaryota; kingdom Viridiplantae; phylum Streptophyta; class Magnoliopsida; order Acorales; family Acoraceae; genus Acorus; species Acorus gramineus. Next base: position 19,171,928 of record CM060855.1, on the reverse strand, counting down.
AAGAAAAACTTGACAGAATGAAGATACATTATTCTACACCATAAATAGTGCAACCCTGAATTAATTAACATCACCACCAACATTTATATAATTAAAATAAATATTTTGGTTCACCAAAAGTCTATATCTCAATGTACTCCTTGATTTAAACTTTTTGAAAAAATATAGAATAAAAATTAATGGAGATGTGCCCATCTCCAACCTCTATTTAAAAACTGAATCACCAAGACTAATCAGTCAATCATTCCCTTTTTTGCCTAATTCACCTTTTATTCTCTCCTATTAAAAACTTGGCTTAAAGTAAGGGAGGACAGAAGCCTATGGTGGATTCATGAGTTCTTTTTTCCCCCTTATAAGCTTGAAGAATGAATGGCTCAATCTGTGAGCATTTACAAGAAATCTAAATTAAGGATCAATGAGCTATAAATGTGAGCCACATATGTTTTCGCCTTCTCACTGACTGAGCCCGGTCTCATTGGCCTTTTGAAGTGCTACACAGTTGAAAGCACCCATGTCTATATTGTTGCTTAACCTGGTTCACAAGATCAAATGAAGAAAAAGAAGATTGTTAGCCCATTTTTTCAACCATTTATGAGTAAATAAAACGGCTGGTGGCACCCAGTCCAACCTTTTCTTTGTTGGTTTTTCTCGCCTTCCAACAGAAAAGTCCATTACAACCAGGTCCTGATTCATAGCCTCTGAAAAAGACGAAGAAATTATGTGTAATTTATCATATAAAACATAACTAAAAATTATTAAGATATTAACTTAGATCATATTATGATCTCCATATATTATGACATCATGATCAATACCATGTTCCCAAAAACAAGAAAAATGAGTGGATGCAATAACATAATGAGTCAAAGATAACTTACAAGTTCTCATTGTCCAGATTGATAGCAAAGCTATTACTGTGCAGAAAACTTGGTGACATGGGACGGTGAGCAGTTCTTCTACCACGACTTTGTTCCTCCCACTGGTCCCATCTATCGTCAATTTTCAAAGCCTTGATCTCTCGATTCACTTCCTCCCAGTTCTTGGACGATATCACCAGTGCCGTTGAGGATACAATCCCATCTTGAGGTGAGACTTGGTTCCTCTCAGGTTTGAACCTGCTAACAGATTTAGGCGTTCCTTTCTCCGCGACTTGAATCCATGCACTCTCCAATTTTTTTTCATCAACTGCAGGAGATGCCCTTTGCAATGGCATCATGTCAAGGGATTCATTATGTCTTTCTAATGGAAATATTTCACCTCCCAGTCTAAGGTTGCCATGCGTATCATGTATTGTTTTGGCCTTGCCTTTGGATCTGATGAAACTTTTTCTAGGTAGTGTGGGTGACTCCTTGTTTGGCTCGTCATGAGAAGAACAAGAAATGCTAAAGACTTCATCCATTGCCATGGATGCTTCTATCTGCTTGGCAGAATAATTTGGAACTGTTGACATGGAGATGGGCATGACTCCTATTCTGACCTCCACATTGTGCCTCAAGATTAACTCTATTGAATTTGTGATGCTGCTTAAATATTTCTCAGCTCTGGATTTGGCATCACCATCATTAAATGCTATAAAAGCTATCAAAACACCTGAAAGATTTAGCAAATCAGAAAAATGGCATAGCCAACCAAGTATCCACTGAATTTAAAATTACAAAAAAAATGAGCAATCTACAGAGTCTCCAATCCTGAACTGCATAATCTATTTTAACACAACTTTGTTTGTTTAATATAAAAAATAACTTTTGGGTTTTAATTCAAGCGTTATGGTGACGTGAACTGTAGTGACAATGCAAAAAGGTGTGTTCTTCGTAATAGGGTGAAACGGTGTGATAGCGAACAAATGGCTTAGTAATGGAAAGTGTTTTCATAGTTGAAAATCATGCGATGTCATGAGGGAACATAGGCCTCAACAATGTAAGACATGCAATAATAAAGATTGGCTTGATGGCAGAAGGCAATGCAATGACAAATGGCTGAGATGGATGAACCAATACAAATGAACATGGCACTAGTGATGGGCTAACTGACGACACTGAAGAGGAAGTCAACAACGTGAGGACCTCAAACATGTTTTATTTCTCTCATAGCTGGAGTAACTTCCTAATCTCCTTCAAATATCCTCCATGAATCTGATTACTTATGAGGACTCACATTTCAATGGGGTGGATGATATTGATATCATGTTCAATATGTTCTCCTTTGGAGCATATTTGTAGGAAATGAAATACAATAGTAACTGATTTTGTACTGGGCATTCTTTTGTTCTGGATGCCCTTCAGTAGATCACTCCTCTACCGGGGAACTCATGGGTTCATTTTCTGCTTCTTATCTTGCTTTGTATCAGTTTTGGGCAATTTCTCTAATTTCAAATAAGATGAGGGCAACTGCCTACCATCTTCTTTAAAAAAAAATGTAACTAATTTTGAGGATAGTTGGCCTTCAATAATTTTTGGGTTTTTATTCAAGCACTGCAATGGTGTGAAACATTGCAGCAGTGTAAAGCGTGAGGTTGTACGTGATAGGATAAGACTGACAGGGAAAAGTGGCTTGCTGGTTAAAAATCGTAAATTACTTAATGTGATGTCATGAGGTGACATAACAATACAAGATGATGCAATAATGGAACGGGACTTGATGGCAGAAAGAAATGCAACAACAAATGGCGAGGTGGAGCAAACATGGAAGTCATGGTGATGACAAGTGATGTATTGACGTTAGAATGTAAATAAGTAATAGTCTACCTTCAACTTCCGTGACTGCAACTAACTTTCCGTTGGTGTAGAGCAACTGCCTCAATGTTGTCGAGTGACATCTCTCTATACACTCTCTCCATATTTCTTCCAACTTCACTGGACTCGCACATTTATATGCATTCATGTCCACTTGGGAATCTTCATTTTGATCAGTTAATGTATAAACACCTAAAGATTGACATATTGTTGGGGAAGCATTATGGCTTTGGTCCACTCTCATTGGCTTACTAGACGATGGATCACATGGAGGGCTAGCGCATTCGTTGGTAACTCCCACTCTGGGACCTGAGACGGACTTCTGATTTGTAGATAATGAATCAGACATTCCTGAAGCACCATCACTCTGACCCCTGTTGGTTGATTCTTTCTTCACTTCTTGAGTATTCGGTCGACTACCTCGACTCGAAGGTGTAAATTCTGGCATCTGATTGGAACAAAGTTGCAGCAAAGCTGCAGTGAACCATGTTGAGCGCTCACTAGAATGCCTTAGCTGCTTTTCAGCTTCAGAAAGAACATTCAATGCTTGTTGTAGTTTTGCCAGTTCAGCTTCAGTCACTATAAAATATGAAGTAATAGACAATAAATAAGCCAAAACTGCTCAAAGAATCTGATCAATTCATCTCATTCATCAAAGAAAATGAAACTAGGAAACCAAACCAATGCTAAAAATATGGCTCGTGATGTTGCTGATGGAATGACAACTATGACCATCTACCTATCATTGGTAGAAGGAAAACAAGATAGCAGACATATTAATAAAGCAATAGCTTCATAACTAAAAATAGACAAATGCAACCAAGTCATACATGGGTAATGAATTGATCCAAGATCCACATAAATAAGGTTAAGGATTGAACATGGGTGACAATGATATAAACAACTAACCATGTCCCATCTATCAGGGTATTGCCTTTATAGATCAAAGTGTTTTTATTTGGATCAATGCCTGATCCACAAAACTTAACATATCCCATGCTATTATATAGAAATGTGTGATTAAGATTTTGAATCAGATATGCTCCCTATGATTTTTTATTTATATTTTTATTAAATAGCTAACACCCAACCAAATGAATGCTAATGCTTATTGTCATAATACTGGATTTTGGCAAGCTTGAATGGAACAAGATGGTGATATGATATCATTCGGCTAAATCAACATCTCAAAAATTTCAAATGACACTCAAATAACAGCTTAGTGGTTTATGGATAAATGGTGATACTAATTGGCAAAAGCAGATAAACATACATTCCGTAGAGCAAATAAAAGCTCCACCTGTGTAAAAAATAAAGAGATGGCTTGCTACTTACAGCTTCGCCCACTGAAAGCAGATCCGGTGCAATTTGAGTTGACCAATTGGTAGGTCCCTGCAATAATATCCATGATGACGGAAGCTAACTGTGACATCAGTGCCATTGGATCAACTCCAGAATTCATTAGTTCTCTAGATCTTTTCACTGTCTCAGCGGTATCGGAAGACAGAGCTATCTCCAGAAGATCGAGTAATTTTTCATCTGACACTATTCCAATCTGATACGATAAGATTGTGAGAAGCATCTCAAAATGAAGTTCATACAAAAGACTCTTGAAACTAAACAATTTAGATCTAATTTAAATTATAAGTGATAAGACATCAGAAGGCATATATCACTGAACATCGGGATCATTGCTGAGATGTGTTTTGAATTGCATTGGCCATGCAAAATGTCAAGTTCATTATATCAAGTCTGAACTCCATTCCACTAGAATTCTTAGACCTTTATTACTAAAGTTATTCATCTTCATAAATTTTGTGACTGGAACACCAGTTACACTAAACAAAGCCATGTGAACAGTTAAATTTAAAAAATAAGGGTGCATATTTGATACGGGCTATAAAGAATGACAGATATTTTAAATAAAAGAATAGGGATTTATAATATATAACAAGTATACTTACAAGATCATTGACCATGGCGGTGGTAATACTCTTGCCCAGAAGGCTCAATTGGTCTAACACTGTTTCTGCGTCCCGAAGTGAACCATCAGAATTCATAGCGATCAGATCTAAAGCATCCAGTTCAATATTAAGGTTCTCTTCAATAGAAATTTTCCTTAATTTGCTAACTATATCACCATCTTTAATCTTGGGGAAAAGGTATTTTTGACACCTTGATACGACAGCACGGGGCACATTGTTTGGATCAGTACTTATGAATATGAAAACGATGCATGATGGTGGGTCTTCAAGGGACTTGAGCAATTCCAACCATGTTTTTGACGATAACATGTGGCATTCATCGACGATGAAGATTTTATACCGTGAAAATGCAGGCACTGCAGACAAGTTCTTCAACAGGTACCTAACTCTGCCCATTCCCTTCTTGTTGGCAGCCTCCACTTCTTTCAAATTAGTGCTGTTTCCAGAGGCAAAATTAGTGCACTCCCTGCATGATTGGCATGGTTTGATGCCTTCAGAGGACATGCAATTTAATGCTGCTGCAAAAACCCTAGCAGTACATGTCTTTCCCGTCCCTCGAGGACCTTGAAACAAATACGCAGGGGCTATCCTTCCCCTTGATAATGAATTAACAAGTGACTGAACAACAATGTTTTGACCAACAATGTCATCAAACGATATTGGTCTATATTTTATACTTAAGCTTCTGTGGTCTGGCATCATGTCATTGGCCCGTTCATCTACCGCTGATTCTAATGCATCTTGGCTTCTGCAACTTGACCATCTTCTCCCATCCAACCGACTCAAGGCTTCCAAGTCAAGTTCTCCCAAGTTGGTGGCAATTCCATCACTTGGGCTATCCATCACTGACCCACCACCATTGCAACCATTATTCAACAAAGGCGATCCTTGTGAAACATTTGAGAGAAACTTCTGCTTGTAAGGAGATGATCTGTGCTTATAATACAATGACTGACTGCCACACAAAATGCTACTGCCCTTTCTCCTCAGAGTATCGGAGAAAGACGGAGAATAATAACCACCAGAGCTTTTGCTCTTTGTCCTTCTGGACCAATAGCAAGGAATCCCACACCCTTGACGCCTTGATAACTGAAGCTGATCCATTTCATCACCATCAAATGAGGCTGTGGTACCATCCCAAGAACCAATGGTACTAGGATTTCTATCTGGATATCTACCGTATGAACCAGTTGATGCAGGAGTACAAGAATAAGATGAATCATCCATTCTTGCATTTTCCAAGACTCGAGTCTGCATCGGTGTCACTGAGCTTGCACGCATTCCCTTGCCTCCGGTATTGTTGTCAGATGACAGTCGTATATCCTCTGAGTCACAATACTCTCTATCATCATTAGAGTTGTGTGTTCTTAAAGAGCTGGATGGGAGATCCTGTACCCTTGAATTTGTGGACATCCTGTTCACACGTTTCACATTAGTACGCTTTCTGATCTTTCTAGCCATTCTTCTGGTAGAGGTCTCAGAGTTTATATTCCTGACACCATATACCATCTCATGGTCCTCAAGGTTTTGTCCATTGCTTAAGCTGTCTTTAGGACTTCCAAACACCGATACTCGTCCACCCAACTTTGTCCCGCTACTACTTGATTTAATAGAATGATGTGACCAATTGTGTAGGAAGACTTTTTTCCTACCATTCTCAGTCTTCTGAGACAAACCAGGATCAATTTCCCCACCAGAATTGCTTCTTATACTACTAGACTTCCTCCTACCAGCATTTTCTGGTCTGGAACTAGGGGATCTCCAGGATGAACAAGTTTCAGGGTCCCGTAAAAACCGTGCCTTCCGAAGGGCAGTTAGTTCTTTCTTCAAGTGAAGCTCACTTGGTGCACATAATGTCTCCACCATTTCTCCTTGAAATTTTGAAAAACACTCTAAATAGCAATATGTCCAAAGCTATCTCACATTGAAACCGAAATGAACAATATGGAAAGCTGTATTTTCACCATTGATGACTGAAACAAAATAAAAGAAAAATAAATCAGATTCCTGCAACGTAAAAAAGAAAGAATAAATTGGAAAAATAAAGTGCCAATCAGAAACCAAATATTAGAAACAAAAATAAGACTCGAGCAGATATCCAAGATGAAAAGGACGGTCATATGGAAAAATGAACAAGAACACCACTAGAAGATGTCAGATTTACATATAGAGCCCAGTATCTTAGATTATTGTCATACACACATTTCTGATTCCTGGCCTTTAACTGCCTTAAACCAAATCAGCATATATCTATCCCACTGATCAAAGGAAGAAACATAAAACATTAGAGAATTCCTACAGGTATAAAAATGCAAGTTCAATTGTTATGTCCAAACCAACCCAACTGACTTTCCACTGATACATGCCTTACAGAAGTTTCTTCATTCGTTTTGCAATTGATATTTTTTACAAGCATCATTGTGAATATTATTTTTTCACATTATTTAGTATTTGTACCTTGCTTCCTGTCTATCAACAATCCAGTTCTCAAAGCAAAACAATTAAATACTACACATTTTTCCTCCTATTGCTTCAGCTGACATGCAAATCCCATCAAAACCTTGTCCACGCAACCATTTGGTTGATACACAGTACACTTCTTAACTATTGTTTTTATTAAAATGGCATTACAAACACTCTATCTTCAGCCTCTATTATCAGAAATGGATGTTTTGTATTGGGAAATTAGTAGCTGTAGAACCATCACCACATCTCCAATGCTCCAATAGTCCCACTTATTCTTCACATTCCATTCTCAAAAATCTCAACTCATATCTTAAAATGTGTGTGCCTTTTACTAGATATGGAATAAATGAACTGAAGGATAGAACAGAACAATCAGTCTCAGTACTTAAGAAATTTAGTTCAAATATGAATCTCCATCATAACTTAGATGGTAAAGGAAAGGTGAATATCAACACAAAATTTTAAACATAATTTTATTTTTCATCCACTTTCACACGCCCACCCAAAATGAACTTAAAATCTAGTAAGTCTAATTCCAATTCAACGGATATCTACCCAACCAAAAATGTCAGCTATGTTAACAACCAATATGAAATAACCAAGGCTGATTGTTACCAGTAAGCATCAGCCATCAAGCCTTGTCCTGTCTAACAGGGTTGCCTACAGAGAGCTCCTAAACATCCGCAAATAATTTTGATATGAGTTTGAATATAGATCTTTATGGCGGCTGTTCACCTGACAACAACTTAAGTCAAGAATCAAAATAGAATCCTGTGTTAAATGACGATTTCTATTAAACATGAAGAATTAGCAAATGAATGTCCAATAAGAGGAGAAAAACAGAGAGTGACGACTAATTATATTCTTATAAGAATAAGAACCTGCAAATGGTCATGGTTATGATTGTGAAGTAAAGCAACTTCCCAATACCAAGTAAGGTTGGCAATCACCCAGATTATAGATAATCTCCAGTAACAGAAAAATTACCTACATTTGGATTACAAAACTCAGCTAAGGTGGAAATGACACAGATCTACTGCTTCCATGCATGGTGGGAACCAGTCAGTCGACCACTAGGATTTTCTGAATCTAATGACCTCAATATAGATAGTATTTGTATTTGTTATTTATAAGTTCAAGCAAGAATATTTGAAGTATTAAATGCATAAAGCCATTTTCTATATGTTACAGTAAGATTTCCAGTTGCTATTTATGGATCCTGACAAAAAGAATACTAAGATTTTTTAAATACATTAATTAAAGGAGGAATTGCCGTATCTATACTGATCATTAAGTGGAGGAAAATCAAGCTTTTTATCTATAACTAGTAGCCAGTTTAGCATAAGAAGAGGAAAACTATTCTCATCATGTCTTTCCACATCATGCTGTACAAACTAAAACAGTAGATTTCAGAGTTGTACAGACCTAAAATGGTTGACAGGTTTCTTGTTAAGAATGGAAACACTACTTCGCATTCCTTCAAATGAAGAGGTATGCATTATCATACAAAATTTTCCTAGCACGTATTAATCAATATAGCATCAATTGATTGCAACCCTATATGGTAAACAGTAGTAGTTAGGTCCCACTATACCAGTGAGGAGAAAAAGACTTCCAGCCTTTTTTTTCTATAAATGTTACTATGTTAGGCACCCGATCGCAATTCCATTAAAAAAAGTGGCATGCACCCAAAACATACAAAGTAAATTAACAGGCCAAATTGAAGAAAGTATAAGAGTTTTCTACAGATTCCCTACCCGCCACACCCACTCCTACTCCTCAATGATTAATTTGTCCCTCACGTACAAAACTTTGCTAGCTCCTACGTAAAAACGACCAGCTCATGTTGAGAATAAATAGGTGGAGGACAAAGATAAATAACAATGGGGGATTTCAGTACTTCAAAAATTATTATATGCAACCCTGAAAAATAAGAAATTCCCGCTAAAGCCTCATAAATTAGCGTGATTGAGATCAATAAATTTGGAAATGAATTGGTGGCTTTCCCATTTCTCAGATGCAAAGCAAGATCACATCCTTTATAAAACTTCCTTAAATAGATCTTTCAGTTCAAATGCTTTGAAGTCAGTATTACATGTCATGATCAAATTTCTTAACAGCATATATGGATCTCAAAAGTTTAGCCCTTCCAACAGTCACTGATGAACAAATGAAGCTCAACCACAGTAGGTTGACAATCCCTTCAACTAAGAAAACAAAACTCCTCCCATCTTCTTTCTTCTCATCTTACAAATAAAATTAAGGATATCATCTAAAGTAAAATTTACTGAGACTTTTAATCCTAAAAACTGAACATGTAGCAGTGTATTCCAGCTTCGGTGAAAAACAAAGTGTTCCTCACAAAACATCCTGCCATTGAGCATAGACCACTTTTCAAAGACACTAGAAAATACCATAACTCATTTATGACCCAGTACAAGGTCATCTACCATTGATGGAAGCTAAAACATGGAAGATCCAAATCCGAGATTACTAATTACACGCGGATGAGAAAAACCCAAATCTTAGAAGAAAAAAAATTGGAATCACCCCCACCAGAACAAAGAAGGGAAAGAAAAAAAAAGAACTGAAAAAAGAAGAACTGAAGGTAACATTAACTGATAATTTTCTTTCAAAATAAACCCAATCCACATCCTTCAAATTCAAACATCAGAACACCAAAAAAGACAAAACAGATTTCATCACCCCAAAGAAAATTCTTTCTTACTTCCCCATGAAAACCAGTAAGGTCTAAGGGAGGAGGAGACAGTTTCTTTGAAAGTGGTTTGAAACACTTGACCCCACATTGTATTCAAATCCAGACTAAACCCACAGAACCCATCATTCAACACAAATAAAGATTACATTCTTTTACATGCAAAGATCCATATTTCAAATATAGACAACAGCCCTTCAAAAAAGCAGAACTTTTTATAATTAAAAAAGTCAAATTTTTATCAACCAATAAGAGATCACAGAATACACAGCTTCCCAGTTCACATAAAACCCAGAAAAGCAAACAGCCTTAGATCTCAACCAAAGAAGAGAAAGCTTGGGACTTACCTCAAACTTCAGAGGGTCCACAATGCAGGTCTCAATTCCATCAAAACAGAGGACTAAAAAATGAAATTTAGAGAGAGAGAGAGAGAGAGAGAGAGATTAAAGTATTTCTATATAACAGGGAGAGCCAGTTATAGAATGAATGAGAAGGGACTGTCTGTTACATTTTCCGGTCAGAATGTGAAAGGTATTTTGTGGGTCGCGTTTTAGTCCTCTTGAGTCTTACAAAACCTGTCCCAAGAACAACTGGGTATCTGACATTTGTCCATGTTTGGGGGTGTTTTTGGGAATTTATGAAAATGTAGGGGCAGTTTTGAGAATGTGTGGGGGTATTTAAGAGGCAAATCTTTGGCATTGATTTTCTTGATCTTCTCTTTTAGATCAGGGCTTAGATTTGCCATTATGTGAGGGAGGGAATGTAGATTTTGTTCTTTTATGGGAAAATTAGGTTGAGGTATTTATTTTCAATATCACATTTCTTTTTTTAGTCTTTAGCAAAGATATAGATCTTTAAAGTTATTGTTTCATTATTTTTGGGCATTTGATGGAGAAGATTATGTTGATCTTCTTTAGATCAAGCTTTAGATGCACACCTTGTTGATATTTTGAGAATGTGAATATTGGACGTGTTCAAGTAATTCTAAAGTATGACAGTATAAATTAATTGACAACCAAAACAACTTATGTATATGAAATTGTTAAGATTTCTATTTTATTGAATGTCGGAGATTTTTTGGATGCAAATGTAAGTATAAAGTATCTTATATTATCCATCTTAATATATATTACAATATTAGGGAACAGAAACTCCACCAACACAATCTCAATCCCCACCGCCCATGAATATTTTTTTGGTGGTGGGAACAATAGGAGGGAGAGAGAGGGAGAGAGAGGGAGGGTGGGGTAAACCTATCAATCGGACGGATACGGATCGGATATGCTAATATCCATATCCTAACTTTCGGATACGGATATCAATTTTTGAATTCGGATCCCTTCGGATACAGATCGGATACGGATATTTTTTGAATAATTAACATGTTTGAATATTAATATTAATTTGGATAATCAAGTGTTATTTTAGAGAAAACATTAAAATTAAAATTGAGATTTTAAGGCTTATTATCTATTTTAGATATCATATATTGAAAATTTAATAGTATTATAATATATTATCATTGTGATTAATCATACAAAATAACAATATTGACAATATATAATAAAAATATATATACTTTTATAATATATGTTGGATACGGATATTTTTCGGATCGGATAGACTGATACCCATATCCGCACTCCGGATCTTCGAATATCGGATATTTCTGATTTTTTAGATACGGATTCAGACTTTTTTCATATAATTGACAGGTTTAGGTGGCGGTGACAATGGGTGGTGGATAAAGGAGGTTGAACTCTATCGATCACTATCTTTCTCTCTCTCCTTCCAATCCCCCTATTGTCCCCACCACCCAAAAATGATTTTTAAAGGGGTGGTGATGGAGATTGGGTAAGTAGGAATAAATGCTCTATTGTTCATAATTTCACATTCATAATATTTTAATCGTGTTCAATCAAATTCGATGTTTCCGACACCTATTTTATAGCACCATTTCATGAAAAAAAATTGAGGAACATGTTTATGAGGCACTACAATTCATTTGGTTAACTAGCAATTTAAAGATATTAAACATCTTGAGGTTTTTAATCTAACATATGTATTGTTGTTTAACATAACATACTTATTGTGGTTTTATTTACCCTTAAAATGGTTTTAATGTAAGTATTTATTGTAATTTTTATGTACCTTTACATTGGTCAATGTATCCAGTATGTTAACTTGGTTGTTGATTTGTCCATAACAGTGTTATAATAATAATGTACAAGAATCTTAACCAGTAGCCTTCGAATGATGGCATATGGCATATGATATTAGCTTTTAAGTATTCATAACAATGTATGTGTCTCTGTAATGATATTCCCATACACAATGTGTTTAGTGCTCAACAATATGCTCATTACATAGTTTTGTTCCTAATACAAAAAATAATAAAATTTACCAATTTTTTCACTGAACATTAAAAAATACACAAAAAATACTTTTTTAACGTTGTAAACTGATAGCAATGCACAAAATATTTTAACTATGCACTTTGATTTTTTTTTTTACTAGAAGGACAACCTCTAAATATCAATAATCGTATAATGTGACTGAATCTCTTCTTGATAGGATGGTAAAGAGAGGAGATCTAGATTCGAATTTATGTGTCTGTTGATTAGAGAAGATTTGACCAAGAAAAAATCACCTCTAATAAATTTTGTTATGTGCTTTTTTAACTTTTTTTTTTTTTTTTTTTGATATCGGAGGAACTCCTCGTGGCTGATCTTACGGCCATGCTGGGAAAGCTACGTTCGCTTGCTTGTCCCTGATCCCACAGAAAATTCTTTTAAATTTTACCTAACAAACAAGAGATATGACACAACGTCAAGACTCGAACTCAAGACCTACCCTTAACACATATAAATCCTGAACTAATGTGCTTTTTTAACTATATTAGTTGCAAATTATGCTCTGAATTTTAACACATCAATCTGACTGAATTCCACTGGTAGCCTTATAAACTGACTGATTTCCATTGTTAGCCTTACAAACTTTCAATACATATTATAACACATTTAAATTAGTGTACATTTCCACTGTAGCATAAATTTTTTTTCTAACACCTCCAATCATTCTGCATGATTCAAGGCCACATAAAAGAATCCGCGCATGAAAAAGCTAAAAGAAAAGAAAAGACTAAAAAAAGAGTGACAACTTCACCTTTTAACCCTCTAGAGAGAGAAACAAAAAAGGTGCTGGCCTTTTGAATGCTACAAAACAGCCCTTTTATGTGCTCTAGTTGTTTCACATGCAAAATCAATGACCTATCATAATAATTGACAAAGACTAACAATAAAAAAAAAAAAAAACACTTCCATGTCTCATATTTAGTGTTTACATGACTGAAAAGAGAGAGTAGGATCCTCTCTACTACAAGGAAATTGTTCAAAATGGGTTCTTGTGAGGATAAATCTTTGGACAACAGATTGTCTGATGCCTTATTGTCTTTTCAACTATTAAATGTAGCTTGAGAAGACAACCACGTTATCTTTATCAAAGATATTCTAACGATCAAGTAAGAAATATTCTAATGACAAAAATTAGATTCAAATCACTTATCTTTTCCTGTTTCTTGAATCCTTTCTTATATCCTCATTTTCATATATCAGTGTTGCACCTCCTCTCTAGGCCTATCAACGGATCAGGTCTGGGTCGGGTCAGGGTAGATCCGGCGGGTCCGGGTCTAACCTAGGACCCGGCGGATCCGGAGAAATGTGGACCCGGACTCGGACCCATGGGACCCGGGTCGGGTCTGACCCGACCCGGATGGTTGGTAAAAAAAAAAAAGAAACGGGTCAGATCTGGGTCGGGTCGGGGTGGACCCGATCCTTTCTTATATCTTCATTTTCATATATCAGTGTTGCACCTCCTCCCGTTTCTTGAAAATTAGGTCTTACAGTCTCTCTTCTACCTTAATCTATTAAAATATAGATAATATCACGGACAATATCAAGAGTAGCTCTATTTCAGATCATCACACGTTTTGATCTTTAAAAACACATGCTTCACATAACAAAGCATGCATATTTATAAAAGAAATAAAATGTATGTTGTAACGAGTACTACATGTTTCGTTAAAAGAAACATATACTTACAGGGTTACATATAAGACTACATGTAACAACACATTGAAATAGTAAAACAGTACTAATAATTGTGTAAACAAATGGCCCCTTCTATGAACTTGACAAGCTTACCTGGCTTATCCCCTACTGCCATGTGTTTATATTCTTTGAATGATATTTTATTTCTTTATAAAGTCAACAATGGCCACTGTTTTTACCACCATTTTATTAGTTTTAGGAAAGTTAGTAATAGTAGATGCACAGGCTATATAGTAAGGTTTTCTGTTGGTCACAGTGTGTGTGCACAGCCTTTGCAACAACCAACAATAAGACAAGATACAAATAGGGTGGGTGAAAGGGGGAAAAAGAAAAGAAAGATTAATAATAGTGATAGCTTTAAATGCGGCATGTGTCATGTGTGGTTGATAAACAGGGATTCAATGATGGCTTGTTGGGTGTCCATCAATGCAGAATTTCCAATTATTGAGTGTCCCAATTGACTGAATCTTGGTCTTTTGTAGCTTCTTTGCACACTGAAACCTCAAGCCAAGTGATTAGTTTATGAAAATGTTCAGTCACATTCTTGTAGAAACATGCATTGGCAGTGCCTTGAAACAAGGTTTTTCATGCCCAAGTTTCCATGGCATCATTTTATGTTTAGGGTCTCTTATATGCAGTCATTACTTAGGTCTTTTTGCTGCCCTCACTTTCCTCTGATTTAGAATATACTAGGTCAAGGTAGTATATATTTTATTTTATGAGATATATAAAAATATGTATTTCATCAGACGGATATATATCCGTAACATTTTCTAAGTTCCTCGCATTCAGATGGAAGTGACAGCGTTTGTGAATCATCACAGGCGTTCATAGGGCAGAGAATTTATATGTATTTTGTGAAGTGAAAGCTTTTTGAATGAAAAGATCAGGAGTGATGTTACATGCAGTCCACGGAGACAATTTCACGTGCAATCCATATGCCTCAATAGTTATCCAAAGAGATGCATACCTTGTCAAGTGAGATGCATAAAACGTTAGAACTTTTTTTAACATTTTTTTACAGATGGGTTTATTCAATTCGAATGGCCTTTTGATAGGTTGATAGAGACACCCCCCTCTTCGTTAATGAGTCATGAATTCGAATCTTAACCTACTAATAAGAGAAGATTTATCTAAGAAAAATAAACTAAAAAAAATATCATGAAGATAATACATTTGGGAAAATACCAAAAAAAACTCATAAAAGTAAGAAATACCCAAATCAATCATTTTTTAAAAATTATATCAAAAAAAGTCTTTTTTTTTTTACAATTTTAAAAACTAAAAAAAGACTAACTACTCTTATGTAATTAAATCTTTAACATACCTCTAACCCTTGTTAGATTATTCCATATCAAAAACCTATTTTTCCTACAAACTTTGTTAAAATATTCCACAATTCAAAAGATCACACTGCTAGGTGTTTTTTTTTTTTTTAAAAAAAAAAAAGCCAGGTGGGGAGAAAGGGATTTGGTTTAGTAAAAAAGATATTGTTATTTTATAGAAAAAATAAAGCTTTGGTGTGGAATAACTTAACAAAGTTAGAGACACGTTAATGATCTAATTACATAAGAGTATATAAATGTTTTTAGTTTTTAAAATTGTGAAATGAAACTTTTGTTTGTGTAATTATAAAAAATGTCCGACTAATTTTTAGAAATTTTTTTTGAGTATTATCACTGTACATTTTTCATAAAAGTACACATACCTCTTTTTTTTTTTGAAGAAGATGATAAACATTATATTAATTAATAAATAGATGCCTAAAAACATACTGCAATCCATAACAAATCAAGCAAGACAGAGTCCTTAGAACTCGCCGACCACAATTATGACTCAATTACAAAATTTCCCCCAATCATAGCCACCCTCATTAGATCACATTTACTGTGCCTAACATTTTCCAAAGATCAAAGGCTGTCATTTTTAAGTATCTACTTTTACCAAAGTAACTGTATTACCAATCAGGGCAGTTGCATGGCATAGCATGGTATCAATACTGTACAATCTCATCATCCACCATTTAAATGCATAGGGATTTCCAATGTATCCAACTTTTGATAAGACTCTGATCTCCAGATTATTCAAATGTTTTGATTGAATTACACACAACCATCAATGAAATGAGGTGAAGCCATGAAAACCAATATCATGTTGATGCATAATCATTCGCGCATTCTTACATGTCGATTTTCAAGCTTTTATAGCATTTTTCTTTCTTGTAATCTCATGCTGTAAAATCTTACAATTTGCTTCCTGCATAACGCACATATGGTTCAGAATGCACCTGACTTTTTTTTTCTGGTTCTTATAGCAAAGAACTGAAATGCAGACTGACAAACAGCATTTACCATTCTAGCGCAAATAATGCTTCTCAAAATCCCGATAACATGATATCAACCAAAAAGAAGGTGGAGATAGAGTCCTCTGCATAATGAAGTATCCATATTGAACTTCATATCAGCCTGCTCTGGATTGATGTGTGGAGATCGGGACACAAAATTTTGGCCTTCAAAATCCAATCTGGCCATCAACATGAACAGTCAAAGTCACAGAGATTAATTGTTAAGCATTGAAACTAGTTTAAAATGTAAATGGCTCAACAAATTGGAAGGATGGAAATTGAATAATCAGTCTCATGGGATGATATAATGTAATGTGTCACAGTTCTTAAGGTTAATTGTACTTTTGCTATTTTTAACATAAAAAATCAGTGATGCTTATCAGAACTATAGTAACAAATTTGTGATTCGGGTATCATTCGGCAGGGATTTTTCCCAAAACAGAAACACTGTTGATTTAGGGAAAGAGAGCCCGTCGTTTTTTATAAGGTAAAGTTCCAAAAATGCCCCGATTTCTTTCCGAATTTCAGAAAAAAATTGTCGACGAATTGGGTGGATCATCGCCGATTTGTTTGGCCGGTCCATGGTTCGCTGGATTTTTGCGGATATTCACGAATAATCCGACGAATTTGTTACTATGATCATAACTATAGTCTGAAGCATGCAATGTGTGAATGCAGTTGTATGATTGTCTTTTTACACTATCCAAGTAAAATGTACCCATGTAAAAGAGAATTGGTCTCAAATGCTCAAAAATATCATCCACAAAACTCTATTATGAATGCATGATTAGACCTGCTGCTTCTCTGTGTTTACCTCTTCCAGTTCACCAATATCCCTAATGGAAAAAAATTTGCCTGATAGACAGATGATTTAGAAGCAAAGCTCTTTGATGGTCATGAAATGCATAAAGGCGATAATATGTTAGCTACTCCAATTACAAGAGTTCAGTAGTTTTGCCCTAAATGTACCCACACCCAAAGTTAATTGTGGAAATCTAAACTGTACTACTTTAATCTAGCATAAATGTCGTGGAAGAGATACTCTAGATGTCTATTCAATCAAACTAACCCATCCATTAGACAATCACAGGTGTGTTTTTATCCACGCTATCTACTTATTGTTCATCTCATTTGATGTATTTCAGAGATGGATGCTAATTTGTTTATAAGATATTAGATGGTCCTCACAATAGTAGGATTTCAATACTACAATGCCATTAGCTTTGTACATAATACGCTCCTGTGGCTTTCCAACACTGCTACTAATGGAATTCTGACTCGATGATTCACCAAAGTACACTTTTTCAACATCCAAAAGCTGGTTGAAATCAGCAGCTTAGGGCTTTATATTCCTAAATGGTGAGCTTCCAATTGAATAGTATTCTTGATTTAATCGGACGGACAGAAGCACTTCCTCACATTTTTATTTTTTTTGGTAACGTGGACTTCCGGTCCCCAAGCACAAAGCACGGGTGGGATTTGAACCCAGACCTACTGTTTGGAAATGGGTAATGCTTATGTGTATTTCCAATCAACTTCACATATTCTTGTAGCTGGTTTTCCCAACACATTGCTCAACTCATATAAAAGACTTGAAATGGCATGAGAAGCATCGGTATTAATTACAAACCTCTCCATAACTTGTAATGAATTTTCATTTCAGAGGCCTCATACCCTGCAGAGTAAAGTAAAACGAGATTAACTTTGACAAACTTGTGATATTAACTTTGACAAACTTAGTACCCTCAGGAAGCTTATACAATATTCAACAATTTGACTAATCAAACATAAAGATGACTGATAATTCTCAAAAATGCAGTAGTTGTTGCCAAAATTGAGTAATTTGCATAATTTACCTTGAATGAACGCAGCTCGTTTACCTCCATTCGAAGAGAATCGTCTGATAATATTAATCGTGACAATGCACCTGTGCTCAACCTGCAATGAGAAGAAATAAATAGAATAATGTTATATTCAATAATGGAGGCCGAAAGGTCTCTTATATAGATACGAGATGTAGAAACCCTAGAAACAAAAAAATAGTAAAATACCCATTACAAAAATTCAAGTCGGGGACGCTGCCTTGAACCCCCGTGCGGGCGTTGCCCCCCAACCCCCAGGCCTCCAGGAATAGGCCCAACAGGCCTATATCATGACTCCAATACAATGTGTGAATGATATAAGAGCTACAAGTGTTATTCAACAGATGATGCGTCAGTGGAACACCATGACTGTGTTTATGTCCCACTATCCCTGCCTATCTAATGAGAATTAAAAGACTGAGACGACACACTCTAAATCACATGGACTTTTCACAAATGCAATTATTTCACATACAACCAAAACAAGGAAATGACATTGCAAAGCCTATATTATGTTACCTCTTCTTCCTCTTTATTTTTTATGTGGGGTGTGGGTGTGTGTGGGGAGGGAGGGGGGGGGGGTGCGGAATGGTTTGTTAAACAAATGCTCATCTTTTGATGATGTTGATGAGAAGATGACTCAACCAACAAAGAAAATAATTAAACAGATGACCAAATGCTGATCTACCTGTCTGTTAGCATTGACCATCATTGCTCAAGCATTATATCCAAACTTCATATAAGTTCTGGAACACATACAACTACAACTTTAAGGAATTGAATGGATAAGGGAGTGCCTGTATGTAAGAGCATACAAATTGCACTACTCATATCATTAAGTTGATGAAGTATGTTAACACATATGCTGATATAGGAAAGGATGTGAAGAGATGGCTCAGGAGATTTCTAAGAGACCAGTTAAAGCAAAAGGGCGTCTAGAGGATAGATTAGTGATAATCTCAGTCGAGAATTCATATGACTGAAGATGGGATGATGCACAAGTTTATAAGATGAAAAAAAAAAATGATTGATGATAACACATGAAGATTCCATCTAAAGTTTGTTAGTGGACCAGAATATGCATAGTCTCAGGCTGATTAAGGATTGCCAAGACATCATATCAGCCAGCAGAGAATTTATTAGAAAACACTAAAATGATCGATGTTGTGCTATTCTAAACATAAGGATTATGGAAAGCAACATGATAGATTGTGTGTGCCTCAGATGCAAATGATATGGAAGATCAAGTGTAAGATACTGTGACAAAGTGTAAGAATGTAAGAATGAATGAGGATATCTATGAAGCCTAGTGAGGAATAAATATAAAAAATCATGTGGGCATGTTTACCCAAATCCAGAGATGGCTTTACAAGGAGGGAGAAAAAATATGGCTAAAAATATGAATGGAGAAAGGGAAAATTGTAACATTGATGGATCATGGAAGTAACAAGAGATAAAACATGACATTGAACAAAATTCATAGATGGAAAACTATAATCAACCCAAATGATTATGATAAAGATCATGCTGATCCTGCTTTGGTTGATGACAGTTTTACATACCCCAAAATTTTTGCAGCATCTGCTACTGAACCATTGACAGCAAAAATAAGATCCAACAGAGCTTGCATTCCCTAAAAAGAAAGGAAACAAGTAGAAATATTGTCATTTCTTAAAACTAGGATTGCAATGACCAGGAAGAGGGAAACCATGGTACAGAATTTGTTGTCACTTTACCGATGCAAACTTTGGATTATTGGGACCAATTTGTGGACCAGAATCTGCTCCCCTAATGGTTGACTTTTTGGGCAAAATCTGAAGAAGCTCGGGAGGTGGTTCATATTCATTCAAGTCAATGGTCTTCCTGACTAGTTCAATAACAGATACAAATATATTAGTACAACGTCAATTTCTATCAGATATAAGCAGCCCAAGAAGGAAATGAACGAGAGAGAGGAAAATGGTAAGAACTTAAAACTATAAAAGAAACCAGTGATTGATAGAACTTTCATGGATTACCTTTTAAAACAAAATCAAATTGTAAGGATATAAGATATACAAGCAAAAGCAAAACAATTTCAATATTAAGTTGTACAAAAAAAGCTGATTTTAGTACATGTACATAAAACATCAAAAGATGAAGCCTTAGAAGAGCATTTTATCATTTGTGTTAAAGATAAGGATGCAATATGAGGAATGAACTAGAATAGAATGAGACACCACGTAACAAAGGATCTTTGGTAGATAAAAATCATAAATTGAGAATGAAAGACGAAAAAACTAAGATAACTCAAGATTATGCAAAAAAAATGAGTGGTTAGTTATATGTGCTACTCTGAAGGAACCACCCATTTGTTAATTGTGGGTTTGCTACTCAGGTCTGGAACAGACTTTTTCAGGTTCCATTGTTACGACCCTTCAACTATCCGTGCTTGTTCAGGGGTTGGGATAGGGCTTGGATGGGTGAAAAGTATAGATGTGTGCTGATAATCTTCCTTCTTTCCATGACTTTGGATGCAGATAGTGAGATGAACTCACCATTTGAAACTTCTGAGAGAGGTTTTAAAAATAATTGAAATACTGATGCCATAAACCTTCCAGTCATCTCAGAGGGTTCAAATGGTAAGTTCATCATAACCAGTACTTGGTGTTACAGGAGGAGAGGAACAAAAGTATTTTTAGTTTATCAGAGAATGAGATACGCTTTCCACCTGGTGGTTGAATGGGCTAGTTTTTTATGGTGCATCGATGATTTTAGGAAGATCAGAATGAAGATTTAATGTAGGGTGAGGCTATAAGGAAGGGAATGTAAAGTAAATTATTGGTTGGTTCTTCTTTAAGGGTAGGGGCAGACGTCCGCGGTGAGCTCTATAATTCATATATTTGATTTGCTTGCCATTTCATTTATGTTTCATATTATCTGCCTCAATTTCTCTATAATAAGTAGAAAAGATAATAATAAGAAAAGATATTACTTGCCATTTCATTTATGTTTCATATTATCAGTAAAAAAAATTGCACACAAACACCTGAGACAATCCATATATTTGATTTGCTTATAGACAACAGTGCAAAGAAAATGAAAAATAGAAATCAATATCAACAGTAAACTAAGAGAGATTGATCAACAATTGCTTTTAAAAAAGTAGAATTACAAAACAGATAATCTTGAACTTGCATTCCGTATAAACATCACAAATGGAAAAAAACATATTGTCGGTATATCTCATCATAGCATATCCAATACACAAATATGATTCACAAACTTCAATAAAAAAAAAGCTGTTCAATCAATTTTACAGTTCAAAATACAGTCTTACATATCTTATTAGCGCTCTTTACTCACTCTATCGAGATATATACCCCATTAAAAAAAATCACATTTTTTATAAATGGTATCATTCAATACTTCACATTTTATAAAAGTACATTTGACATATATGATTTCAAAAATAAATAAAAACATGTGCTATACGTGTTTTTTGGACCATAAAATGAACTGAGTGTAACATTTTCAATTTTTCCATAAAATAAAAAAAATCACTTTTCAAAGCCAACAAAGTGCGCAACCGAGCCAAAGCCGACGCCCGATTCTTATGCTGCGATCGATCCTCCACAGCCTGAAAAAACAACAATTGTTACCAATCGAGAGAGAGAGAGAGAGAGAGAGAGAGAGAGAGAGAGGTGCCTGAGCGACGATTCCGGTGGGGACGTGGCGGAGGCGGACGGCGGACTCGCGCTTGTTTCGGTGCTGGCCGCCGGGACCGGAGGCCTTGAAGGTGTCCATCTCGCACTGCTTCATGAGCTCCTCCTCAGTCAGAGACACGTAGTCCTCGTCGGAGATGGAGGAGGAGACGGGGGAGGCGGAGATCGGGCGGAAGCGGGGGTGGTGGAGGAGGAGGGTTGGGCGAACGGACGGTCTGGATTGGAGGAGGCGCGCGAGGGAGAAACATTGGAGGGAGATGACTCGAGCCATCGCAGACCGGAATAAATAAATAGAATTTCAAAGGCTATTTATTTATCTCTGTTGGGTTCATGGAATGCGTTTTGGGTGCATTTATTCCCAGTTTCCCACCACCCATGTCATTGTCCCCACCACCCACAAAAAAATTTGGTGGTGGGAACTATAAAACGTGGGGAAAAAGGAAAATAGAGAGAGAAGAGGATAGAAGGGGCGATATACAAAAGAGTTGAGGTGCAACTTTGGTCTGTTAAATCGAACAAGGTTCGGTTCAGTTTTCTATTTAGTTAGGGTAAACCAAACAAGGTTTGGTTTTCCGTTTGGTTCAATTTTTTATTCGGTTTAATAGTTTGGTTTAATATAAGTTTGTAAAAAACTGTACCAAACCGACCGATTTACACCCCTACAAATGAGTGTTGAAGGTAGAGGGGGTGCCGAGGGAAGGGGCTGGAGGAGGCAATGTAGGTGGGTGAAAATGGAAAGGAAAGTCTGAGAGAAGGGTTTGATCACCTCCACTTGTCGCCCACCTTCAATTCCGTCATCCTTAGTGTCACATGGTCAAATTTTGAACTAGGTTTTCTCGCCTGTGTGGCCTAGTGACACTCACTGGTCACCCAACCCTTTGCTCTCTCACACCCTATGGCACACATGGGACACACTGTTTTTCAGGCAAACACCCTTTTTCCTTAATTCACTCAAATAAAGAATACACTTGCTGGTCTAGTTGCTTCAATCGCAGGCCCAGATTTATATAAGCATACAAAACTGAATTTCCCCACGCATGGGCCACTACGGCACGGTTACATAACTGACTGCCCACACAGGGTTTTAACTGCCGCACGGTTACATAATGTTTACCCACGCAGGGGTCTAACTATCAACATGATCAGTCGTGCCTCACACGTCTTTGCCCACGCACACACCTTGCTAACCGCATCCTTGCAACCGCCAGCTTCTGTGGCATAATTGCCCACCAAGCACCAACTGGTCACTCTCGCTTGTTTGCAACTGATTGAGTTCTTGGTGAGTCCACGTGTGCAACGCTTCCCCACTTCACCCACATTCCGTCGTGTCTTAGTGGTCTCGTGCCCTACGAGTCATCACGCACCCGTCTGTCTTGGAGCACGCCTTTGCTCGGACACACCCAGACATTGCGCCCTGGGTGTCTATACCGTTGTCCGAGTCTCTATATATGTTATACGCCAACTTTCCAGTATTCCCGGGGGAGTTGTTTGGACACCTGCCGATGTATGTCTGTGCATGGGCTCGCCCCATACCAGTGCACGTTCATGCGTAACCCACATCTGCACGAGTTGTCCGTCTAAGCGTGCCAACGAGTCATGCAACCCGTCCCCCACTGCGCGCCTCTCGTGCAATCTTATGCTTGGCTCTTGTGGGGGTGTGACAAGCCACCCCCACTGGAAGAGCCTGACGCCCTCGTCGAAAGTGATTTGAGATACGCCTGGATCAAGTCCTCGAACTGCCAGAGAGTAGTGTCTTTTTCCCATGAAGCCTCTTTTGCTGGGGCATTCTTCCACTTCACCAGGAAGTATGTTTGTCGATTCTTTTTGCTTTGGCCTTCGCCCGTATGGTCGAGAATGGCCTCCGCTTCTTGGTCAAACTGCGTCCTGATGCTCGGTGGTGCCCGCTTCGGAAGGGACCGCTGGGGATCACTTGTATCTTCCTATTACCGCTTCAAGAAGCTTACATGAAACACCGAGTGGACCTTGATTCGGCTAGGTAACTCCAACCGGTATGTAAGATGGCCAATCTGTCTCGTAATCACAAACGGTCCGTCATAGCGGGGGATGAGTCCCTTATGCGCTGTCTTCTGGTTGATCGTTTTCCAGTTGATCGTCTTCCATATTTTGGGAGTGAGTTTCAGCAAAACCTTTTCCCCAACCTAGAACTCAACCAGGCGTCACGCTCATCCGCCCATTTCTTCATCCTCCACATTGCCTTGGCTGACAGTTCTGCACCTCCTCTATCCATTCGTGTCGCACCCTAGCCAACCGATATGCCGCAGGACAGTGCCCCTGCTCCTTTTGTTTGGCAACTTCTGGAGGAGTGAAGGGTTGTTGTCCGGTAGCTACCTCGAATGGACTCTGCCCCGTAGAGGAACTTTGCTGCAGGTTATAACAAAATTGGGCCACGTCCAGGAGTTCTACCCAATTTTGCTGGTTTGCCAACACATAATGCCACAAGTATTCCTCTAGCAAAGCATTGGCACGCTCTGTTTAATCATCAGTCTGCGGATGATTACTCGTCGAGAAGTTGAGCTTGGTGCCCAACGTCTTGAAGAGTGCTGTCTAGAATCGTCCAGTGAAACGCGGGCGCGATCACTGACGATATCCAGTGGAAGCCCCCACTACTTGACCACATTCTGTAGGAAAAGTTTGACTGTGGTTTTCACGGAGCATTCTTTTGTGTCGGAATGAAGGTAGCGTACTTTGAGAATCGATCCACCACGACCAGGATGGACGCGAATTCCCCCACCTTAGGCAATCAATTGATGAAGTCCATCGATACGCTTTCCCACGGTCTGGATGGGACGGGAGAGGCTCAAGGGTTCCCACTAGTCTTTGCCTCTCCATCTTGTCTTGTTGGCACACAAGACAGGTTTGGAAGTACGCATCAACATCCACCTCCATCCCGGGCCAGAAGAAGATTGAGGATAGAAGCGCGAGTGTGCGCTCCTGCCATAGGTGTCCTGCCCACAATGCATTGTGTGACTCCTTCAACAGCATTTTGACGCAGTCCACTGCTCTTTGGGACATAGGGCCTTCGTCTTTTGGCATGGATAACTCCGTCTTCTACCCAAAAGCGGTTAATCACACCCTCCGCAACTTGTTCGAGGAGTTTCAGAGTCATTGGATCTTTGGCGCTTTCGGCCTTGATCTTGTCCAGCATATCGCTTCCTGCTTGGGTGACCAGTGGGGCGATGATTGACTCTGGTTCTTCTCTTCGACTCAAGGCATCCGCAACCAAGTTTCTTTTTCCAGGCTTGTACTCGAGTATATAATCGTACTCGACCAAGAATTCTTGCTAGCGTACTTGTTTCTAGGACAACTTCTTTTGCATCGTGAAGTAGCTTGTGGCCACATTGTCTGTCTTGACCATGAACATGCTGCCCAACAAGTAATGCCACCACACCCGCAAGCAATGGATGACCGCTGTCATCTCTTTTCTCATGCACGGAGTATCACTTCTCGGTGTCATTGAGCTTGCGACTCTCGAAAGCAACTGAATGTCCATTTTGCACCAACACCCCACCAATGGCATAGTCAGAGGCATTTGTCTGGACTTCAAATGGCAACTCAAAATCTAGGAGGTGCAAAATTGGTTCCGACACCACCGCCCGCTTCAACCGATCGAATGCCTCTTGGCATTTGGGGGACCAGCACCATGCCCGGTCCTTTTTGAGTAAATCCGTCAGCGAAGCCACCTTCTTTGAGTAATTTTTGATGAACTTGCGATAGAAATTCCCAAGTCCAAGGAACGAGCGAAGATCCCTCACTCGTTTGGGTTCTGGCCATTCACAAATGGCCTGAATCTTCCTCTGGTCCATCCTCACTGAGCCGTTCCCCACAATGCGCCCCAGGAAGCCGATTTCCTATTGCGCGAAGGCACACTTTTCTAACTTTAGATAAAGGTTGTGCTCCCTCAACTTGGTGAAGACTTGCCACACATGCGCAACATGTTCCGACAAAGTCTTACTGTACACCATTATATCATCTAAGTACACAACAACAAAGCGATTAAGGTACCCACGAAAAACATTATTCATTAAAGTACAGAAAGTCGCAAGGGCATTAGTGAGTCCAAAAGGCATGACAAGAAATTCATATGAACCATATCTTGTTACACAAGCAGTTTTGGTTTCGTCACCCTCTGCGATCCGTACTTGCCAGTACCCAGAATGGAGGTCGAGCTTGGTGAAGAAGCGCGCCTTCCCCAAGCGGTCAAAGATTTCCTCCACGTTCGGAACTGGGTACTTGTTTTTCACCATCACCTTGTTGAGTGCCCGATAGTCCCGCACATTCGGAGTGTGCCATCCGCATTCTTTTGGAATAGTGTTGGTGCACCATATGGAGCCTTCGATGGTCGCAATTGCCCTGACTCCAGTAAGCCGTTCAGTTGCTTGCGCAACTCCTCCAGATGCACGAGAGGCATTTTGTATGGCGCGAAGGCTGAAGGTTTTGCTCTGGGCATCAACTTGACGGAGTGGTCTATCTCGCGTCGAGGGGGTAGCTTCCGTGGGAGTTCCGGAGGCATGACGTCTGCGAACTCCTTGAGAAGAGGATTAAATTTATCCGACATCTCGGTAGAAGGGCCATCCTCCTTTTCTACCATGATCGCCAAGTAAATGACTTGGCCCTTCCGCACGCCATCTTTTAGTTGTAGCGCCGATATCATGCTGTCCGTCATCCTTTTGTCCACTTCCGAAGGGACAAAGTTTGGCGCGCCACCACCCATGATGAATACACCTCGCAAGTGTGGCAGTACCAAAGCCATTGCCAAAACTAAAAATTTCATGTCAAGGATGACCTAAAAATCATCCAATGGAACCACAATGAAGTCAGTGTGTCTGACCCACGTACCTACGCGCAACTTGGTTCCTCTGGCCGTGCCCACGATGGTCCTTGCCTCTGAGTTGACCGCTTTGATGCGGCTACACTCCTTGGTGAGGGAGAGCCCTAGTCTGCCCACGACTTGATTCGAGATGAAGTTGTGGGTGGCACCAGAGTCCACCATTACGTGCACAGGCTGGTCATTCACCCATGCCTCCACATACATCAACCCGCCCCGAGCGTGCTCCTTCTCCTGTTGCAGCGCAGGAGTTGTAGAGGATTGATAAAGGGAGCATCGCAGGCTGATGATGTTTCGTCCTCCTCCACGATGATGGCGTTCAGCTTCTCCTTCTTGGGGCAATTTCTGGCACGATGAGGTCCGCCACAGAGGAAGCAGCCCTCGTCCTTCCCAGATTTGTTGTTGGATTGCTTCGATGTGGGGGCTTCCCCCACCTTCTTTTTTTAATCCTTCTTGCCACCTTTCTTTTTCTCTTTGGATTTTCCTTTGCTCTCCTTCTCGGAGAAAGCATTGGATTGTTTATAATCCACAAGAGCATCTATTGCTGCCATCGCCGAGGCAAGGTCCTTGACGCCTTGGCGTCTTAGTTCAGTCTGGGCCCAGTTATGTAGCCCTGACATGAAGTTAAACAGCTTGTCTTCCTCGAACATGTTTTTGATGTCCAACATGAGAGAAGAAAACTATTTAACGTATGCCAGTGTGCTTGAGCCATCAAAGAGCATCGTGAACAACCCACGCCGTGTTGCTCGGTAAGAATTGCTCCTTCATCTCTTTGACGAGGCCATCCCAGGTCTTGAAGGCTGGGCGGCTCTCGTTCTCGGAACGCATACGCCATCATAAGTTGGCGTCGCCTGTCAGGTACATGCTAGTAAGGGACACTTTTTTGACCTCCGAAGTGTGGACCACCTTAAAATAGTGGTCCGTGTCCTACAGAAAGTTCTCCAATTCTTTGGCGTTCCGCGCGCCAGTGAATTGTTTGGGTTCTGGAACTTTGGGCCGTTGCACCGTCTCGCTGTGGATCGGAGTCTCCCTCAAGATGCGCTTCACAAGTGCAACTTCATCAGTCAGCCCATCGAGAGAGAAGCGGAAGCCTTGACATGTGAAGACAATATCGGCTTGGAGTCCAGAGAACTTTGGATCCCCGGAAGCGATAAGCTCCGTCACCATGGCTTCCAATCGCGCCAACCGTTCGGCCAAAGCGACATAGTTCACTTTCTGGCCTTCGATCCTCTCCTCAAGGCGACTGACACGCTCAGCAACCGCACTGCCTGCCATCGAAGTGGCTCTGATACTCTTTTATCACAATATATATTCTATTATGAAAATTTATAAAAACAAATATGCATTCAATTTGTAAGAGAATGCACATTTTTGTAAAAAATTATACTTCATAATCTAAGTATACTTCAAAAAAAAAAAATTAAAACATATGCGAGCTGCAAGTAAGGTTACAAAGGAGGTCCCGGGTCACCCCATCTTCACCAATTGGTTCAGTAAAATTTTGTAAAGTGTGACATGATGTGATCAAATTTTCAGAAATTTTAGCACACCATGCTCCCATGTACCAGGTCGAGGACTACTCCCATCAGTCTAACTCGTTGAAAGTTAGTATATACTCATGTTTGTATAATTTTGGTATATCGATGAGTACTAAAGAGTACAACACAC
The DNA here is from genome assembly GCA_030737835.1 of Acorus gramineus. Lineage (NCBI taxonomy): Eukaryota > Viridiplantae > Streptophyta > Magnoliopsida > Acorales > Acoraceae > Acorus > Acorus gramineus. Next base: position 19,143,496 of record CM060855.1, on the reverse strand, counting down.
TTTTAAATACTAGTTAGACCGCTTATACACTTAGTTTATTTTACAGTCTCGTACATTACAATGGTGTATGGGAAAACAATTGTTTTTATTTTTCAAAGAAAAAATGCATTAATATATCTCAACATATAATTCATCTGTATAATAGTATGTACTTTAATAGACGAGTGCATCAATTATAAAAGCATGTACTTTATTAGATAAGGTATACTGTTTTAAAAAAAAATCAAAACGTGTATAAACTGGATTTGGAACTTAAAAAAGGAATACACGTGGAATACACGTAACATCATACTTTTTAAAAAAACAAAAAACATGTGAGGATTAGGAATAAAACTACACATGTGATTGAACATATCATTTCTACTAGTTAAATACTGTAAAAAAAAATCAATTGAAATAGTAAATAAATAAGGCTACAAGAAAGATGGGTTAAATCATTATATCACATGGCGGAATCACAAATAATAGCCCCGAAAACTATATGATTTTTATGATTCCTCGTGCAAGCTATCATTTTTATTAACTTTTTATTTATTTTTATACCCCCACAAAAATTATATGATTTAATGATGAATTTCTCACTTTATTATATTACAGGTTAAATCTCTATATTTAAAAGATATATTTTTTATAATCTCTCTCAATAACTAAAAAAATAAAACTAAACAATTTACTGATAGATACCTCGGGATTAATATGATCATATAGTATATAAAGACAAAAAAAAAAACCCATTTTTTCTTCCTTCAAAACACAAACAAAACTCAGTCTCCCATAATTACATTCACAGAAAACAGAGGCTTTTGCCAAAGAGTAAAACACAGATAAGATTAAGACTTATAAGACAACACCACATCATAAGAAAAAACTACAACACCATCCATAATACATAAGCAGCCCCCAACACAGTTAAAAAAAAAAAAAAAAAGGTCCAACCAGTAACAATGACACAATATCAAACCTGTAAGACAACCGAAGATCCCCCTCCCCCAAAGTCTACAAAACTTTTAACACCACCAGATCGAGCGTTGCGCCCAAACCAGCTCCTATGTTTGTTTTTTTCATCTCAAACCCTTCCTCTTTTGGTCCCGCTGCAGCTCGGGCACTTGTACTGCTTGATGTGCTCGGCGCGGGCTGGAGTGATCCTCACGCACTTCCCGTGGAACCACTTCTCACAGACATCGCAGCAGATCCAGAACTCGTCGTTGGCGTAGTATTCCCCGCACGACCCGCACAGGGTGTTCCCGTGCTCGTCCTCCTCTTCGTCCTCCTCTTCCCCACTCTCGTCGTCTTCGTCCTTCGGTGGCGGCTGCGACTTTGATGATCCCTTTGTGTGCGATTCAGATTGTCGGCTTTGCTGTGAATTTTGGAAAGTGAAAGGTGTTTTTCAGGTTCTCTACAATCAGTTTTCTAATATTTATACTCAAAAAGGAAAAATGGTTGATCTTTAAAGATACCACTTTACAGCAAGAGTTAACTGGTGAAAATAAATACAAGCAAAAGGTTGAATGAATTGGAGGAAAGAATAAAGGATTACCATCTTAGTGTTTGACTTGCTCTTGCTGCTGCTATTCGGGGTCTTTTCTCTTGATTGGGACTTGGCGTTTCCAGTCACAACCTCATAGATTGTTGGGAGGTCATTGATCATGCTAAACAGCTTCCTTCTGTAATGTAGATTAACATTCAACAGATCAATCTTCGTACTCAATAACAATAATTTTAGCTTGAAAGAATTCAGACATGAGTACATACTAGAGTCCTTTCATTTGCAACCAACCAAAATATAATATACAACCACGTTGGTCACATAAAAGGGGATTCCATAATTTCAAAGCATCACCAGCAAATTTGATAGAGGTTGGATATGTGGGACATGAGGCAGAGGTATTTTGTGTTGTGTCTAAGCATGATAAACAGTAATGTGATTGACAAATTGTTCTCTACATTAGTTTCAGTGATTGTGATGAGAATGAATCAAACAAACACAGCATGATTATAATAAACACAGGTGAGAGACTCGATAGAAGGGCTTCAAGATATTAAAAACTACCCAAAACTAAACGGAACATGCAATCAAAACAACACATATCAAATGTCAATAATTTGTGATTTACTGACAAGTTGGAGTTCAGCAGGTTAACATAGTATAGACACATCCACTTTCAACTGGACTCAACATATGTGAAAGGCCTATATCATTTTGCAGACAAGTGTCCAAGTAAATCTTATTGTCTTCTTGCCAATCATGCATTGATAAATGCAAGACTTATGAATTGTCACAAGCCAGCAGAACCTCATAAACCAATTAACAAAAATAGCAAAGAAATATCACATTATAAAGCAGATGACAAAATATTGTGCACAAAGTTTTGAGATGGCTCAGAATATGTATTCTTAACTGAAAAAATACTGACTGCTGCACCAAAGTGGAACAGATGTAGCAGAAAGATAGAAGGGGATATGTACAAAGCAAATTATATTACAGACTCCAGTCAAACTTCATATGCATTACATGATAATAGGGTTTGCTATTACTTTTTTTTAATTCAAATAAAAGGTTTGCTATTACTATGACCTCTTTGCCATGCTTATTACTCCAATCAATAATAGAGACATACACTAAACCCACACTCATAAATAAAAGGCATAATGCCATCTAGTTAAAGGGGAAAAAAACAAATGCAACAAAATTGTGGAACTTAGCCTTGCATTATCTTCATCTCTGCAGGCCTATGCCATTAGATAAACTTGATGTTCCAGCTATAATAACAAACATGATGCTCCAAAACTGCACAGACCAAACATGGTTGATTGCAGTATGGTTCTCTCACCACTGTTGCTTCCCAAAAGTATTGCAATTTGCAAAACAAACAAAAGATCTAACTTTTACAAAAGAGATACATACAAGTGGGTATGGATATTCTTCTCTAATGGTAGCTGATATAATTATAACAATAAAAATGATAAGGGAAACCCAAAAAAAAAAAAAAAATCAGTGGAGCAACTAATCACACTAAACCCAATAAAAAAAAACTGCTCGGATGACTATTATGACAGTCAAAGAAGAATTCACCTTTCTATTTTAGAAAATGGTAACTGCATATTCAGAATCTTACCATTGGGGAGGATTCTGTGGTCTCAAGGGAAATTTTGCATGTGGGGTACCTATTATGGGTTGGGTGGAAAGAAGGATTGTGCTATCTTCGGTCCATCTACTACATAATTAAATACTCTGGGTTTAGTATGTAACTTCCTCCAAAATTGAAATTCTAAGCAGACCTCTATTACAATAATTTTCAATGTTTATCGATAGAGATTTATTGGAATGAATCACGTGGTATTTTACGAATTTTGTGAGAAATTCTGGTGACAAAATTGAAAATAGACGTGAAATAGATATGCACAGCATGTAGTAGAAAATATTTTAAACTGCCTGATTTTGATGATCTGATCAAAGAACTGCATCAGTGCTGCCACTATAACATGTATCTAAAAATTTGTTCAAAGCCTGCTATATAAATAAAATACTAGCCGATGACACCCCTTCAATGCATCAATTTTCCAACTATGTAATATTATTACAAAACATTTTCTTCAAAAAAAAAAAAATGATTATTACAAAACAAAGAGTTAAAAAAGGCGATGACACCACATCATGTAGCAATTTTCCTACTATGTAATATTATTAAAAACAAAGAGTAAAAGGCGATTGCGCAGCGTTTGCGATTGCAGGAAGCTACGTTTATAGTCGTGCAACTAAACAGTTTTACTGTACATGTAGCAATTTTCCTCCTATGTAATATTATTAAAAACAAAGAGTAAAAGGCGATTGCGCAGCGTTTGCGATTGCAGGAAGCTGCGTTTATAGTCGTGCAACCAAACAGTTTTACTGTAGCAGCTTCCTGCACACAGATTTCAGGCAAATAGTGCCCAAAAGCTGCGATTTCAAAAAGCTGAGAAAGTGAGCTTCCTGCAGAATCAGTTTTAAAACCAAGATTCCTGCATAATCAGTTTTAAAACCGAGATTCCTGCAGAATCAGTTTTGCAATTGCGCAACCAAACGCAACCTTAATTGGAGAACTGCATCTTCTGCTATATCTAAAATTTTGTTAAATGCATGCTATATAAATTGAATCCTAGCAGAAAAACCGAAAGTAGCAATATTCCAACTATGTTATATTATTACAAAACTATGGCTAAGTATTAGCATTTACTTCAATTAATTTAGTTATAGTGGGTCAAGCATAAAAAAACATCATTTTATTAGAAAAAAATTTATCACCTAAAGAGCCTGATGCCACCCACTTCCTTCCAGGCAGAGAAAACCCATCCTTTGTTTTGTAAGCCAACAGTTCACTTCCACTCCACCACGCATGGAAACCCAAGATAACATATATTCATTCCCTGCACATGACAGCCCAAATCTCCTGCTATCATTTAATCCCCTGATTCCTCCACCCATCTATTAACTCAACTGCCAACAATTTGAACCATGGAGTGCCAAGCTGAAATATTTGAAATGAAAATTGCATCTGACGTAAAGATACACAACTTTTTCTCCTTAAATTGTAACGATTCTTGAACCCATTTTTGTTTCAGTGATTCTAGAGCCCAACAAAATTCTACTAAGAACATAATTTCAGCAAAATTCTGAGCCATCTAATCCATAGAGAAAAACCGTGTTCATTGCTTACATATGGCACTTTGCTTTCATTTGTCTACTCCACACAAGACCACATCACAAGTTCAAAACGGCATGGCCGACAATATTTATTTATTTATTTATTTTGATAAAATGGCCGTCAATATTTATTGATTCATATTAAATGTAATTTAACTGCATGACGCGGTTTTACTGAACTGTGTTTAATCAGATATTAATGCCCATCAGAAGTATAATATTTTCTCTTCAAACGGATTACTAAAACCATCCAAACAAAAATGACACAGTAATATAAACAAAAGAAATAATAACACCCAAATTATTCTCAATATTGATAATCAGTCAAACACAAAAAAATGATGGAGTCTACACAGCCATTTCCAGCATAATTGGTACATCCCATATATCAATCAATGCGTCGAGGCAACTCTTCAAAATCTTTTTTGTCTAACATTCTGATATTAAAAAAAATTTCTAATATTCATCAATATTACCTATGGCTTTTACTTTTCAAATGCTTCTAGTTCTTTCCTTATATGCATGTCTATTAAATTATTTCCACCAATTTTGGCCTAAATGGAACTAATTGCTAAATTTATACAACAAATTCATCATACTATCTTATTTCTAATGAAAATAATGAACAGATATTGTATCGAGATGCTAGAAGAACACTATAATTCAAAAAGAAAAACAAGAATAACAAAATACAGAAGAAACCTTATAATAGCACTTGATAACTGAACATGCCAAAAATTGGATAACAGAAGAAGAAGAACAGAGAAAGTGAGAGATTTACAAATACTTCTGAAGGAATATGTTGTATGACCAGGTAAAAAGAGGTGATATTTTCTTATTATATAGTTTAATGCAGTGGTTTATACAAGTCAACGGGGAGTCTGAAATCTACTAGACATATTGGTAATTTCATATATCAAGAAGACAAAAGTGCCTTCCAAATACTTGAATCCGAAGAAGAATATCAGTGGTCGCTGTTTTAAGTGCGGCCGCACATGCCTTTTTGCACCCCTACCGTTCATATATGCGCGCATATGCAATCAATATATGGTAGGGGCAACCACACATGCAGCACATTTTTTTTTACTGCCCAGTTTCAAACCACTCGAATGAATTCTTTCCGTCCAAACAGAATAACTGCCGTTTGAATGACAATTCACACATCCAAAGAATTAGCGCTCTCTAGGAATGAATGTCCTTGAATGTTCAAATGACATTTAAACGTTCAAACTCCATTTAAACGGGCATTCAAACGGCAATGTAAAAAAATAAAATAGCAATTGTTCGAACAGTCAATATGCGACCACATGTAAAGATGAAATATTTACACAGCTTCCTTATCACAATGATATTTCCAAACCTAAGTAACTATATTCATGTGCTGCATGATCTCATTTAAAGCACAATAACCCAGTGCTTTTTATTATTTTAGAAAAGCAGTGATGAACAATAATATTCCACCCACAAAAAATAAATAGCTAAAAATGTCATCTTAAGCAATAAACATAATGGTTTTAACCTAATTCTATTGTTTCCTACTTAGACTAAACGAGAAACAAGCAAGCAAGCGGATGTGATGTTGAAAGGTGAAAAATTTCACCATCCCTCAAAACCTTATCTGATTCATTGAATAATTCCTAAAATCCGCCAACAAAATAAATATAAATCAAATGTATACCAAAATGTAAACAATTACTCCTTGCCCCAGATGACCAATCAATCCCACTCAAAATACAACAACGGATTCGCAGAAACCACCACTTAAGGAAACTAATTTGAGGTATCCCTAACAGACAAGTATTACATTTTATTTTTAAAAGAAATAAATATTACAATATTCATAATGACTATCCATATTACTTGCCCAAACTCGCACAGGACAGCAGAATATCATTATAGATCAATTTCAGTTCATGATGCCACAGACAATTAGTAGCAGATTGATGTCTAATGATACGGATTGCTGTAGATCAGAATGACATACAAAAATCTAAAATATGCCTCTTTAAAACAGGAGAAGGAGAAAATTAAACTTACCAAAAGGCAAAAACCCTTATTTCTATAACATTAGTAGCAGACATAACCAACGAAATAAGTGAAATAGAACTAAATTAAAGACATACTTAGGCACACTCAAAGGCATATCAAAACTTAAAAAATATGCTCCTGGTTATATTAGTACTGGTACATATAACGAAAGGCCTGCCTCACAAGTGAAGCAACCTAATCACTAACATGAAAATTTATCCATATAAAAACAAACACATAGCAACATTCATTAACAGCCACATTTAATTACCTCTCATTCTTCCCAAAACCAAAGCGTGCGCCAAAATAAAAGGCAACAGCAAGCAACCACGCATCACTGTGAACAGCAACAAGTGTCAGCCAATCCTTCTCCTCCATCCCGTCCCTGGCGAAATTGATGCCAAGCGCTGGCTCAGGAAGCTCCGGAGGGACCTCTTCAGCAGGCAGGTTAACCTCCCACGTTTCATTTGGAAGACCATACAAACACAAGTTCTCCTTCTCTATAACCACAACCACATTTATTCAATATGGACAACAAAATAATTCTCCTAAACAACTCAGCCAAGCCCAACAGGGACCACAATCTCCATATAAAGGAACAAAAAATCAATCTATGATTATCATCAAAATTACTTTCTTATAGAATCCAAGATCTATTGGTTGTGACTATTTTTGTCAACCATCAACGCAGCGGGTCGGGTTGAGAATCAACATTAAATTCAATTGAGATAAAAATTTGACACTATTCCAGCATCTAAGTTAAAACAAAAGGTTGTTATTTAAAAAGTTAGCTATATCATTCCCCTAAAATCACTTTAAAACTCACTAAATTCTATCCAAATATTTTTAGTAACAATTTATCAAAAAGATTATGAAAACCATCAAATTCTTACTAACCCAACTCAACATTTCAAAACAAATAAAATCCAACAAATTAAAAATATACAAGCAAATTAGACCCCCACCTAAAAAAGAAGTAGCAGAATCATTAATTGGTCTGAACAAAAAAATCACCAAAACAACCAATAAAAAAAATTATTCGCCAGATTACAAAAAGTGGGCCCCAACGGAAATAGAAACCCTTCTCATCATTGTCAACGCTTCAAAAAACCGGCTATAACAGGTCAATCAAAGGATTAACAGTGCCTCAAAAGCATCAAATCCCAATTTTTTTAAAAAAAAAACCCAAAAAATACTCATTTAAAAAATCACAAAAGGTTTTTCCATTCCAAGCCTCCAAAACAAAAAAAAAACCCTAAAAACCATCAGAGAATCCAAAGCAGAGAGCGATAGATCACCGGGGTCGCAGGACTCGTAGAACAGCTTCACATCTGCGAATCAAAACCGCAATTTTTACACAAAATGAGAACGAAACGAAACGAAAACGAGAAAAAAACAGAGAGAGAGAGAAGGAGGAGGACTGTAACGGACCGGTGGTGAGAGCCTTGACCATGCCGGCTCGTCTGCCGCGGAAGTCCTTGAAGACCTCCTCGACCGTCCTAGGGTTGTACGGCATCGACGCCCCCTCCATGACCAACCGAAGACAGTTGAAATTCACACCAAGCGAAGCCGGATTTTGGGGGGTTTCGACTTTCGAGAGATCGAGTGGTGCTTTCAGTGGAGAGAGAGAAAGAGAGAGGTTTTTTAGGGCTTTTGATTTTGATTCGTCGTGTGCGTTTTGTTTGTGGTTTTTATTTATTTATGGGAACAATCGATCTAGCTCCCTAGAAAACCGTGAAAATAAAAAAAAATCCTTCTAAAATTGATAAATTTTTTTACTTTCATGTATTATTAGATAATATTTATTTTATTTCATATAACTAATCAGATGTGTAATTAACCCTAACCATGCATGATAAATTACTATTATACTCTTTTAAAATTTATTTTCTTTGTTGAAAAAAATCGATATAACTCTTTAAAAACTTATAAAAATAAAAAAAAATCCTTGTGAAATTAAAAAATTGTCTTAACTCCCTGAAATCTTCTTAAAACCATAAAAATCCATGTGATTATCTAAAAATATATACTGATTTATTTAAATTTTATTAAACAAATTATAGTTTTATAATCAAGGTGTTATGCTTTTTATTGCTATTAATTTTGAGTTAAAAATGTATTATAGAATTTTGATTAAGTTTTTAAATTATTTTCTCTAATGATTTTGTAATGGAGTTGATGAAGCTGTAATTTTTTTTTCAGTCTCTGTAATGAGATTAAGGAGGTGAAAATGTTAAAAAATGACTCAATATTTTATAGATCAAATGAGGTTCGATCGATATTTTTTTTTTACAGATAAGGATAACATTTCAGGAGATGAGGATGTTGAAAAATGACGGGGGTATTTTTGTCTTATAAAAAAACTAAATCTAATTTAATAAAGTTTGTAGGGACTTAATCCTATTTTAATAAGTTTATGAGAACTTATTTCAATATACTATTAATTAGGAGACTAAATTCGTTAATCATATACACTTTCTGAGGGCCTGAGATGATTTTATGACTTTAGAGAGACTTTTTGTGATTTCATAAAGTTAAAAAGATTTTTTCCAAAAAAAAAATCGGGATCCAACCCACTCCCTATCATTGACCGCCTTCTCTGGGGCACAAAAATAAATGGGGAAACTAAGTCTAGATCCTCTAGGAACCCCTGAATTAATGATAAGTCCCTGAAACATCTGAAGCTATTTTTAGGTTCTCAAATTAGTTGAAACATTATTTTTAGATCTTTGCAATGAGGGTTATCTTCAACTATTTTTTATTTTTTATGTTTGTCTCTGTCTTTATATTTTTAACAGAGTGTACACAAACATGTTAAGAATGTATATAGACGCTGAAGGAGAGGTAAATTAATGATGGACTTAACAATGTTCATACATAAGGACTCAAAAATAATATACAATGAGGTCTAGGGGATTAAAAATAAGTTCAGATGTTTTAATGACTAAAAATAAGTTCAGATGTTTCAAGGATCTAAAACTAATTCAGAGATTCATCGAGGACGCGGAATTAAGTTTCCCAAAATAAATAAATAAATAAAGGGAAAAATCGATATAACTCCCTACAAACTTGAGTAAATCAATTTTAGTCCCTGTAAATTTCAAAAATCGTCCTAGGTCCCTATCTTAATAGAAAATGTCTGTTTTAGGCCCTGCGATCTACCCCAGCAAACTAGACCTACAATTAACTTAACCAGCTATGTTTAATTACTATAGTACCCTTCTTTCATTGAACATCTCTCTCTCTCTCTCTCTTTCTCTCACACACACACACACACACAAAATCCTTTCACCCCCAAAAATGAAAATCGTGCTTCATGTTGAAGACCGGTCCCTGCAAGAAGCTTGCTGAAACTATTCGATACATCTCTTGAAGCCATTAAGAGCACCTATTGAAGTCGCTCGAAGCCTTTGTTTCTCACGAAGTTGAACAAACCGATTGAGTAAGGCATTTCTTGGGTTGAAGGGGTGCTCACTGAGATGAGAACATAGAAGCTTGGAGAAGAGAAATTGTTACATAAATAGACATCAATGGCATCAACGGCCCTTTTTTCTATCCGTTGGAGAAGAAGATGTTATTTTTGTAATTTTGTTGTCTCAAGGGTATTTTTGACATTAAAATGACCTATTTGGATTTTTATAATTTTTCAGGGACATTTTTTAAGATTCCGTTAGTTGGATGGAATATACCTTTCTATTTTAACAAACTGTTAACTCAGGGACTGAAATGGTTAACTGCAGAAGATTATAGGGACCTAGAACGATTTTTGGATTTGACAGGGACTAAAACCGATTTACGCAAGTTTACAGGGTGTTATATCAATTTTTCCTTTTTTTTTTTTTATCGTGGCGAGGTGGTCGTTAAATTACGATAGTGCCCTTACGTTTTGTGTTGATCCCTGTTGACAGCTGTGATTGAAATCGAGGATCATGTTAACATCTGTTATCTGATGTGATGACTGTGTTTAACGGTCTAAAATACATAACTTTATGTTTAATTACAAATCTAATGAAACATGTGTCTCTTTAGACGGTTTATATATCTTATTAAAAAAAAAATTTACGTTCGTTAAAAATGAATTCATTCAACTCAAAATAAATTGATATACACTTTTTATTAAAGCATTTACTTCAATAGGTAATGTTTACTATTTAAAAAAAAAAAATATTTATGATATAAGTTTTAATCGGTAAAAATGATTGACTCTAACATTTTCTCAAAATTTATACCCGAGGCCCATTTGGTTCGATAATAGGGTTCAGAATAAGTGAAAATTAGTTAGAATATGTTCAAAATGAGTGTTTAGAAGAATGAAATAAAAGAGAATAGATATGTCAGAAATCAGAATTAACTGGTATAAAATGGCATATGAATTCCAGTAAATCAATGAAATTAAGTTATTCTAGGTTATTCAATTCAAAAGAATATGTCCATCATTAAATCCACTGTTATCACCTCTTATAAATCAACTATCATTATTTTTTCATTTTTTATAAATCTTCATCCACACGTTATTTATATTTTATCTAAAGAAAAAAAAATTTATTATTACATTTTTTAAAAATAAAATCAAATAAAAAAATCATTTTATCTTTAATTATAATATAATAGTGTGAGTTTTTATTTATTTTATATTATATTTAGGGTTAAAGACATCTACATTCCTGTAAACATGGATAATCTCATATAAATCCCTGTGAAAGTGAGGGCAGACACATGAGTCCCTAAAAACTCACAAAAACCTAATTATCATCCTCGGGTTAAAATTTCATTCAAATTTGATAAAATATTTTATCACCATGTAATTGTGTAGACATTATAGTCTCCAGAAATAATCATAAAAACAAATTAGTCTATGCAAAGATCATATTATCTCATATTATCCTTGTAATACTTTTTATGTTTTTTCATTTTCATTGAGGTATTGATTAAAAATGATTAAAAATTTGAAGATAATTTAATCATTTTATGATTATATGTTAAAGTTAAGTAGGATAGGTGTGGTTAGGATTAATTTTTGTTGAAACCAGGGATGTATATGGGTTTTCGTGAGTTTTTAAGAATATGTACGTCTGTCCCAACTTTGATAAGGATTTATATAGGATTACCCATGCTCGCGAGGACTTGAATGTCTCTAACCCTTTTATTTATGTTTGTTTCCTTAAAGAAGGCGGTCAATGATAGGGAGTGGGTCGGATCCAGTGTTTTTTTTGGGTCAAGGTGATCTTTAAATTACAATATTGCCCTTACCTTTTGTTTATTTGGGTATTTCAATATTCGTTTTTTTTTTTTTTTTTTTTGCTGGGTAAGTAAGATTTGATATTACTATGATAAAAGATTTACAGAGAAGAATAGAAGGAAAATAAAGCTAGGGAATGAAAAACTTCTCAGCGATACATAGATACATTAATCAAGCATCACAAAATGAAAATGGATAAATTAAGGATGGAGATAGAGAGATGAGAATGAGATTCAAGATCTCCTTATCGGGGGATACCAGACTTGTCCTCAACAAGCAGAGAGCATAATTCAACAGTTGGATTTAAAGTTTCAAAGACAGTCATACCCAAAGAGGATTGTCAAGAAGCTAAGTGGTCTGCCAATATTCCGTGTTATTATATTATACACGTATTTCATAATAACAAAGTACAAAATTAATATAAGAAAAAATCCTCTTTAAAATATTTATATTTGTTTGGGTGGTTAAAACTGATCTCCCATGATTTTTAAGTATTGATAAAGTAGATTGATTAGATTTTGGGTGCAGATATACTCATGTTAGCGAGTGGATGTGAGGTTGAAATGCTAAGATTTTTAAAATCTAGTGTTTCAAATTCAGCTTTTGAAAAACTTTGTTTTATTACATTTTCAACCATAAAATTTTATTTACTTAAAAAAGGAAAATGGTGGTTTGAGAATTTTTAGTTTTTCAAACGCATAATCATTCTAAACAAACGCATAATCAACCTAAACTTGGATTTAAACCAGGCCTCAATTTGTTTTATAGTTCCATTTGTGGACTTAATATTGTAATTATATATATTGGTGTAGTGTATGATAAATTAAATTTTTTTATTCTTCACGAAAATAAAAATATGCACTTATTAATTTAGGTAAATATTTCACTTTCATACAAATATTTTTCATTAGGAATATATATTTTAAGAAAAAAAAAATCAAAAGGGAGCCACCAATGAGAGTGGAACCAGTGAAGTGGATATTTTTTTTTCTTTAGAAAGTTTTCAGTATTATATCTGAAACCGAAAATTTTTGTGCACTCTTAAGCCCATGTTTGAATACAAAATAGGACTTATTCTTGGGCATACAGTTATTCCGGCATAAGTGAGTATAAATAAGGATAAATTAATTTTGTGTTTGGTTGTGTTTTGAATTATTCTCATTGGTAAACGTAAAAATAAATGTTTTGTTGTTTGGGTAAAATGTGAATAAAATATGGATAAGGATTTATAAAAGGTAAAAAAGTAATGATAGTTGATTTGACAGGAGATTTATAAGAGGTGATGACAGTTGATTTGACAGTGGGCCCACATATTCTTTGGGTAGAATAACCTAGGATAACTTTTATTCTAGGGGTTAATTGGAATCCATATACCACTTTATACCAGTTTATTCTGGCATACCTTATCCGGGGTTATCCGGGCATTTCAAACACAACAAAAATTTCTATCCGGGATTATTCGAGGGTTTATTCTCATTCCAAACATGGACTTACGACGAACTATATGTTTTTTTTAAAACAGAAAATAGAGTATAAAGGCTAACAAAAAAAAAAGTGAAATAAAAATATTCTTTGTTTAGGGATGATAGTGGTCATGGCAGGGCCCCAGGGGTTACAAGTCTCTTCTATTTGGGAGCACGTTGACCTTCGGACTGGTTTTATTCTTTTGTTGATTTTTTTCTCTCTCTCTTTTGTCTCTTCTCATACCCCCTTCCTATCTCTCTTTTAGAATTTGTAGTTCAAGATATTCAATAATAAAATTGGATAGTAAATATCTGCTTTTATTAATTAAAAAAAATCAAAATATTATACGTGTCTAAACAAGAACATAGAGGCCAAAGACCACAAAAAAAAAAAAAAAATCACAACAGCTCTCTCGAAATTCTATTTGAGTGTTCATATTGGGATTTTTGCATATTTACCCCTATTAATTTCCAAATTTGTTAAAATTCCCCTAAAAAATCTGTAGTGCAAAATATCTCTCAAAAACTTTAAAAGAGTGCAAGCATACCCCTATACCTCACCCCGTGAAGAACCGTGGATTAACTATAGTTAAAAAATCTAACTCTCCATATATATTGGTCTAAATGCCCTTACTAATTCTGATAATTTTTTTTGCATATATACCCCTCTTAAAACCCATATTCTTAGAATTACCCCTCTTATTTCAACCATTATATAAATAGCCCTGAAATTTTAATAAATAGTACAAATTTACCCATTCGCCAGTCACCGTTAGGAATGCTGACTGAACCATGGTTAGATTCTTAACCGTACCCTATAGAATGACCGGTTTACCCCTCACATAAACCACCCAAACAAGAAGAAGGAGAGAACATTGAAGGAAGAAGAAGGGGCTATAGTTCAACACCAAACAGAAGAGTGGTGAGGGTATTTTGGACTATTTACATAGTGGTTAACAGAGATATTCTAACCAATCTTCACGGAACTAACCTCAGGGGCAAATTTGCACGATGTATTAAAATTTTAGGAGTATTTATATAATGGTGGAAATAAAAGAGGTAATTCTGCAAATACGGGTTTTAGGAGAAGTATATATGCAAAAATAAAAAACCTTACTTCGGGTAACATGAGGGTACAAAGGTAATTTGAAAGCCCCCAACGGAATAAAACGGAGAATATTAATCATATCAAACTGAATTTGGCCACAGGGGCATGGTTGCACCCACTTAAAGTTTTTTAGAGGTATTTGTGCACTGTGAGTTTTTTAGGAGCATTTCGACAAAATTAAAATTTAATAGGGGTATATGTGCAAAAATCCCTTCAGATTTCAACTGATTATTGGTAAATCTAGTTGGGATATTATTATATTTGGAATTCGGAGTTGTTTGTGATGCTAATTCAAAGTCAAGATCCTCAATAACAAATGAAGTATTAAAATCATGATAGTGTACGCTCTATCTATGATGTTTAATTATATAATTATATAAAATTTTTACACTAAAAAACAGTCCTCTTTGGAAATTTTTTTTTTGTGTAGGGTGTTAAAATATAAATTTTATTACCGTCATATATTTTTGCACGTGCTAAAACACGTGGTACAACATCACATTATTTTAATAACTAAAAAAAAAACATCACATTATGTACGTAAATATAAATAAAGTATTGAATAATGATATCAACAGCAATTATAAACGTATCCCAACTAAATCCTTGTTGAGTTTGTTATGAATTTGTACTTGAAGGAATAATATGTTATAGTAAAAAATACCCCTGTAGTTTGAAAAAAAAAGTTGTACCTTTTCATTCATTAATAAAAACAATATCTATTTATCAATGTAAAAAATTAGATAAGATGTGCACTAAAACCATACATTTTATGAGTTTATTTATCTTTCTTTAAGATCTCTGTGAGATTCAACAATATCTATCATTATCTTTTAAATATATTTGACAATAAAAAGTCCTCTCTGAATTTTTTTTTTGTGTAGGGTGTTAATAATAATTTCCCACGAGATATTGCAACTAGATTCTTTCAAGGATCCCAACGGACAGATTATGTTGATTAGATTAGATTTTCCTTATAAGTGAAAACATATTATAAATTAAAGAAACAAAAAAAAAAAAATATAAAATCCACATAAAACATACAAAATCAAATTTTGCAACATCACAGCTGAGCATGAAAAGAGAGGCCTAAGAACCCGTAAGTTTTCTCTCTTTTCAAATCGATTCTATTTTTAGCATATTCAGTTTTCCTTGATTATCTTCATATTAGTTAAAAAAATAAAAAATAAATTATTGTTGAATCAATTTTGATGTTTTTTTAAGATGATGTTCATATTCACATAATGAAATAGTAAAACCAACTGTGTTTTATCTATATTTTTTTAATTATACAATTTTTTCAACCTTAATTCTAGTCTCATTTACCTTGTAAGTGTCACATTAATGATGTATATATCTTGTTAGAATTTTTTTTATAAATTTATTCATACAATTCATTAAAACATATACTTTAGTTTTTCATTAAAAGTATATATATACCTTCAAAACATGTATGAACTAGAATTATGGCTAGAAATACAACTTTTAAAAATGGTCCTCTTTGAAAACAAATTATGTTTGTTTTGGTGGTTAAAGTGGATTTTATTTTTTTGTTTAGGAAGTTTTCGGTTATAACAAACAAACACAGAATATAAAAGTTCAAAAAAATAAAATTAAAAATCAAATACAATATTACATCTGATCAAGAAACGAGAGACGAAAAAATAAATAGTAAGAGCTCTCCGAAAGTTCTATTTGAGTTTTCAATTTTCCTTTGATTATCATCTATAGATGAAAAATATATTAATTTACTTTATTATTGGTTAAATCTATTTTTGTGTGTTTTGTTCTTCAATTGATGTTTGTATCTATATACACAACGAAATCTATTTGGATAATATTAGGGACATACCAAATGTAATTCTAGGGGCAATATTCATATGTTTTAATTTTTTAAAATAGTAAATCTTATTTAATGAGTTACATGCTTTTATAAAAAATCCATATCGCTTTATTTTGAATTGAATATATGTATCCACTTTTAACAAATGTTAAAATAATTAACTTCATTTAAATAAGTATATATCTTGCTGGATGGCTAATGAGGTATATGAGACTGTATTTGGAGGTGTAAAAAATATTGTGTAACAACGCCCAATCTATATTGTTGTTATAATTGTTTTATTGAAAATTGTTGATGTTTGTTAGACTGATATAGATACAAAAGTATTTGCTATTGAAAAAGTTTGTGAATGGATAAACAATTATTTTAAAATAATCTGCGGTATCTGTTTAGACTCAGAACCAATGGATGCTTTCAAGTACTTATAAGTTTGAGTTCTTGTTTTTCTTCAAACTTTTATATTTTTCATTAAAATGAATAAATAATGCTAGAAGATTAAGCACTCTATATATCTTCTACTAAGGCCTTGTTTAGAAACAGGTTTGGACAGTTTTTAGATTTGCAAGAAATTGTTTTTCCCAAATTTGTTTCTTAATAGAAAATTTGGGGCCAACTTGAGTTTTCAAAAAGCTGTGAAAGGACAGCTTCCTGCAAAAATCAATTTTAAATTTAGCTTTTGTCTAAAATCAGTTTTGCAATATTTGTGCAACCAAACACAGTCCAAGAAAACATGTAAAGCATTAACTTAAAACAACAAAATATTAAGTTTTGAATTTTATTTTTCATAAACGTATGATTATTTTTCATATACCATGAGGAAATTAATTTCAAGTATTTTTATTCAATCCCTAATTATTTTATTAGGTCCCTCAACTTTTTTTTAGCCTATCAAAAAAGTTAGTGATAATTTTTTTTTTTTCTAAAGTCCTTCCTCTATTTTTCGATTGCCTACCCTATGAAATATCTTTTATATATTGTCATACAATTTGTGTATATTGTTAACTTGTATATACTTATATACGAAGTAGTATGTCCCTAACATCATAAAAAATAAACTTTAATCTTGTCAACATGTTTTCCAACTAATTAATCCCTCCACTCACTGTATTTCACCTTATATAAAAGTATATGAAATACAATATTTGTTTTTTGAACTGTAAAATTGATTGCGACAAATTTTTCAAAAAGGAGAAGAAAAACATGCCCACTTCCGTGCCACTTCACCTTTGGAAGGCCTCCGTCGGCAACGCCTGCACTTACATACCCCGCGTGGACGACAAAGTCTTTTACTTCCCGGCGGGCCACTCTGAGCTCTCCTCCTCTCCCATCGACATCGCTTCCGAAGAACCTCCCGTCTCCGTCGCCACTGCAAGCACCATCCATTGTCAGATCGTCGAGGTCCAACTCCTCGCCGACAACGACACTGACGAGGCCTTCTACCGCATTCTCCTCCAACCATGTCCCTATCGCGGACCAATTTTCAAGCCTTCATCTGCAGTTACTCCTCCTCCTCCTCCTTCTACCATGTCCCTATCTTGGTTTTCAAAGGTACTGATCCAAAGATGTACCTTTTTGGTCTTCCTTTATTACATGTAATTTAAGCATAGTTCTTCTAATACAAGGGCGTATGTCTAAGGTACTGACCCAAAGCGACGCGCACAACGGTGGTGGGTATTCGATCCCGAGAGCCTGCGCGGAGTCGCTGTTCCCCCCACTCAACTACGCGGATGACACGCCTCTCCAGACTCTCTCCGTGACGGACATGCACGGCACGGTATGGGAGTTCAGGCACATCTTTAGGGGTAACCCGAAACGACACCTGTTGACGACGGGTTGGTCGAGGTTCGTGACGGGGAAGAGCCTCACGAAGGAGGACTCTGTGGTTTTCATGAAGGTTAGTGTTGAAAATCTAATATCTATAATAAATAAATGATAAGCATAGAAGAACAGAGAAAAGGAGAGACATAAATTCACATGAACTAGCTAAATCTCTAAATATTATTTATTTCTTGACTATTAGAAAAAGTTCGATTACATGCATGGATCCTATTTATAAATGCAATGACCTAGCCCCAATTTGGATGAAAGAATAGGAGAAGAATAGATAAGAATATAGAAGAATAAGACAAAAAAAACTGATTGTTTGCAAGGAATAAGGAGTATAATTATGCGCTATTTGTATTATAGGTCCCCGTCTGGAATTGTGTTATTTCACTCAATCTATAACACTAGTATAAAATGGCTTACATGTTAAATCACATGTCATCACCTCTATTAAATTAATTAAGGGGATCCACATGTCAAATCAATTTTTTTTTACATTTAATAAATCCTTATTCACATCTCGTTCTTCATTATCAACCAAACAACAAATACTTTATTATTATGTTTCCAATTGAGAATAACTAAAAATACAACCAAATAAAAAAAAAACATATTCTTTACTTGTTCTGAAATAGTTATCTATCCTAAAACAGCTTACATCGCTACCCAAATGGGAGTTTAGAGATTTGATTTTATCCTATTACAACTCAATCAACTCTTTATTCATGATAGGTAGGGGTCGAGGAGGAGCTATTCGTCGGGATACGACGACGACGGAGGATGGGGGAATTGAGGGGAAGGGGTGAGGTTGTGAACGCGATGAGGAAGGCGTGGGCGGGGGAGACGTTTGAGGTGACATATTACCCGAGGAAGGGGACCTTGGAGTTCATTGTGGGGGTTGATGCGGTGGAGAGGGTGTTGCGCGAGCGGTGGGCACCAGGGGTTAGGGTCAAGATGGCGGTGGAGATGGAGGACTCGAGGAAGATTTGGGTCCATGGGTGCGTCTTGTCCGTTGATTTCCAAAAATTCCCTTGGCGCATGCTTCACGTACGTCTCTCTCTCTCTCTCTCTCTCCCCCCCCCCCCTTCTCTCTCCTCTGATTTTTTTAATGTTCTAAATATCCTTTCTAGTCCCCGCCTAGGCTTAGGTGTGCTCAACCCGCAACATTTAGTACTTAATCATTTTTCTAATTAATTTCTAATTGACTAATAAACTATTAAGTTATCTTATATGTTTTATACATAATTTTTGAAATTTCTGTCAAATCATATATTTTGTTAATGTGAATATATGTTTCGATGATTTTCTATCAACGGATATGGACTGAAATTGGGGTCGAAAAAAAAAAAAACTATGTAACAACATGTTTTTTTTTTTTTTTTTTGAGCGCTAATACACTCTGTCTATTTTTTTTTTATAGTGTATAAAGTACATTTTTTTCAAAGAAAAAATATACTACTATATATTAGTATATTTTATTTGTATAACAATATGTGTTTCAGTGGGAGAATGATGATTTTTTTTTATAAAAAAATGGTTTGAACTGTAGATGGGGCTGTATTAGGGGTTGGACATATCATTTTCATTTTTTTTATTATAGGTTGATTTCTTTTTACTTTTTTTTTTTTGAAAAGATAGACATACAACCTTAATTGGAAAATGAAACATTGCAGCCCCATTTACAGTCTACACCCTTTTTTTTTTTTCTAAATCATATACTAAATAATTGAAGTACATGCAGTTATATGAAATGATGTATAAACTGAGATACAGTAGTATATTTTTTTCATTTTTTTTTTTTAAAGTTCATACATTATGATAGAACCCTATAATCATATACTATGATAATACATTACATGTTATGCTATTATAGTGTACAAGGCTGTAAAATGGGATGCAAAACAGACTGAGTATATCTGCGCTCACCTTAATTTTATTTAAAAAAGAAAAGTAGGTTGATTTCTTTTTGTTGGTGATCAATAGATGGGCTGATAGACTAAGTTCGTTTTGCGGCCATGTCTACTATGTAGAAGCAATCCCCCAGCTACCTACACACTATGTAAATGTAGTATATACTATACTATCGCAATGTATACTACATTATCATGATTATTTCACTTTGTAGTCTCTCTGCTTATGGTAAAGATTATCATGCTTACCAAGTTGGTGGTTTTTTTTTTTAATCAGGTAAAATGGGATGACCCAAATACTTTGCTGAATGAAGAACCTCTAAACCCCTGGCAAGTGGTGTTAGATGCAATGACCACACAACCCCAACCCAATTTCCACCCAACAAACATTGTTACACTATTAGAGGCTCTTGAGCAGCATAGGACTTATAATTTCAACAATTTTCCTACTTCAAATGTCTTTCAGTTCCCAAATACCTCCTCTGGCAATGGCACTACCAAAGACTTGGAAGAGTTGCCTGAAAACCTGTCTGGGACTCCATCATCACTTGATAATAACACATCCAAAAACAACAATTCCAAAGACTTGAAAGATTCTTCAAATGGAGGTAGCCCATCAACAAGTTCTGATCATAAGAAACCAACTACCATCAGGTTATTTGGTAATGATATCCAAGTTAATCAGGATAAAGAAGATCACAACAAGAAGAAGAATTGATTCTGGGCATCAATTTCATGTAGGTAAGCTTACAAGATTTGTTTTATTTTCTGCTAATATAATGTGTTATAGTTCTGTTTTATCTTAATTTTATGTATCTCATCTTGCTTATTGCAATAGAGTAACAACTCACTTTGTTTGATGACATGATCTTGGTGATTTACTAAAATAACATCTCAATTTGTAGTATCCAGGTTTTAGTGATTCAATTATTGAGACGAGAGATGATTTTATTTTCAGTAGCATTGTGACAATTAGCATTACCTGGTTTGCAAAAAAAATTTAGGCCTGTGTTTGAAAATTTAAAAATTCATACGGATTCAAACACATTTTCAGTGTTTAACTTTTCAAACTACCATCTTCCATTTTTAAGCTAAAAAATATTACGGTTGAAAAACTAATAAAATAACGCTTTTTAATAACGGAGTTTGAAATGCAAGATTCTAAGAGTCCATTTGACATTGAGACCCCAGATGTTGCATTTGAAAACAAAATGTAGTGATTGGGAAGTGTTGTTTTTGTGCGTTCGAAAACCCACAAAAAAATTTCCGTGTGTATTGCCATTGTTCCCTTTCAAACGGCAAAGTTGAAATCATGTTTGGATGGGAGGTTACATCCCATGGTGTTTGCCAACGCGAACTCACCCAAAATACTCCCCCCAAATGGATCCTAAGAGTCTCAACATTTCAATATCACATTCAAACGCAGTCTTCTGAGATGTTAATGTTTTAGTTATTTTTGTCGTCAATTATATATACTACCTAGCAGAATCAAGAAGGTAGCTTTACAATCTTCTAAGGGATTTTTGCTTTATAATGCGTAGTATAATTTTTTCTAATGAACAAATATACTTGTGCTAGAGATTAGGTTTTTCAATTATCAGAAACCTGAAATAAAATTAAGACCACACATAAATAGGAGAGGATGTTGAACATACTAAAGAAGAGTTAAATAAGGCCTATAAAAATTAGGAATTTGTATGAATATTCCGCTCGCATAAAAACTTTCTATTCAATCTATATTACTATAAAAAGTATGAGTTGAAGGGGAAGTATTTTTGGACAATTTTATCATTGATTAATAAAAATATATTTTTAATCATCAACAAATCTTATTTAGATATCCTATAGATTTTGTCTAACAAATTCTTTGTTATTTTTCATATAATTAATAATATGATTAACATATATAATATTTAACTAATAAATTTTAGAAAAATATATTTTGTTACAAATGAGTATAATTCTTAACATATTTAATAATAGTATACACACACACAAACCAATAACCAAATACAATTTTATGTATTATATAATAGTGTAATATTCTTATTATAATGAGATTCATAATATTATATTAATACAATTTAAATAAAAAATATTAATCTTCCCTTAATTTTTAATATTAATTATTTGTAAATATAAAATAAATTATAGTTTATCAAAAGTTTGTTGGTTGTATATTTAATACATTGTCATATACCAAATTTTAACTCACAAATATGATTTTGAAAAAAGAAAAAATAGCGTAATTTCTCTAAAGAAAGCGTAATAATAGATTTATTATTTGAAAAATATAATTCATCAGAAAGCATTATCTAATTTTTCTTAATTTTATCTAAAAACATATCATTTCAAAAAATACCGTTATAACACTGGTGTAACATATATTAGATTAAATATTGATTTCTCCAAATATTTCTTTGAATTCAATATTCATTTAATATTCTATTTAAATTTAATAATATTCATTTGTTGAGCATGTGTAGCTCACCCCTTCTTTCCCCCCCTTTTCAGAGTAGGAGGATCGCAGATTAAAAGTTATGCTCGATATCGGTTGGTTGGAGGTCTATGTATCTAGCCTTGCTGCATTTTGGTCAAACAAATGACTTCTCCTTTGTCTTATTAGCAAAACCTCAGTTGTAGTGCTTAAAGAAAGTGTTCGTATGTAATCATCCAATCTTAGGATGAATTATTAGATTTTGGGTTATGTTAATGTTATTATCATATTTTCAAATATTATGTGGCTTAACGGAAGCTTAGAAATACATATTCAAATAACCATCTCAAATTTAAAAAAAAAATTCAAATTTTTTTATACGAATGACCAAAATACCCTTGCTTACACAAAATCACCAAATCAA
Source organism: Acorus gramineus (assembly GCA_030737835.1). NCBI lineage: Eukaryota > Viridiplantae > Streptophyta > Magnoliopsida > Acorales > Acoraceae > Acorus > Acorus gramineus. The sequence goes on along the minus strand of CM060855.1, from coordinate 19,120,539 downwards.
GAGTCTTCTTCCTCCCAATGACCTTAGTTTAGATCGTTGGGGTCATACATGGAGGACTGCAGAGTTGAGGATTCAACTTGTTTTGATGAAAAAGACACAAATTTGGGTGAAAGAGACGGTGGTATGCGTTGAAACAGACCGAGGGTATTATGATAATTTAACCATATATGATTAACTTAATTAAACCCAGTTTTAAACTATTAACAACAGGGCCAGGGTAGATCAATTAAATCCATAAAATAAAGGGAAAATAAAGGGTCCGTATGGATATTTGCAATATTTGAAGGAGCTATATGCATTTTTTCCTTTTGAAAAACATAAACAAAACACTCATTTCTATAGCAAGACATTTTACCAATACATGCACTTCCATGATTTGTACACTAATTCTTCAAAAAAGTAGATTTCCAATTGATTTTTTTTTGTTCGATAGAGTATCTTTTTAGTTTGGGAAAATTAATTATGGGACCCCAAAAAATTGTTCTTGGGACTTAAAAATTAAAAAGTTTTAAAGACCTAAAAATATAGACAGATGGTCAGAGGGACCCATAATGATTCTTTTTTTTTTTTTTTTTTAATTTTAGGGTGTTTGGATATGAGTTTAAGTAGATTATGCATTTGAAAAGCTAAAAATTCTCAATCAGATCCAAACATATTTCAGCGTTTAGCTTTTCAAACAACAATCTTTATTTTTATGTCAAAAAATCTTGCGGTTGAAAATCGAATAAAACATAGCTTTTCAAAAGCTGAGTTTGAAACATAAGATTTTAAGAATTTCAGTGTTTCAACCTTATATCTAAACGCATCCTTAGATTTATTTAATTTCTAAGACATCTCATTGTAGAAATGTTTAAAAAAATATCAATACTTTAAATAAGGAAAATGATATGTCCAACAACTCTGTATGGAGTCTCATCGCAATCATCATTGATTTCTTTTTTTAAAAAATAATATAAACTCACCTATTTAAAATATATACTTTTAAAAAAGTTTACACTGAGATATACTAATTGTTTTTTTTTAAAATAAAAAATTAAGTTTCATACATTGTGATACTGCAGTATACACTATATACTAGTTATATTCATGTATCAAATGCATGTGAATGTAAAGGTACCATATTTACTATAATATTGATATTAATAACACAACATAGATGAAATGTTTATTGAAAATCAAACCATCCAAAAAACTCATTTCATTTAATCTGTAGGTTAATAGATTTGTATACCATATACTATATTTTTTCATAAATAATAAAAATAATGTAACAAATCTTTACGGGTTTCAATTGAGATAGATTTAATGAATATCTTTAATTTGAATATATTCATGTGATTTATTTAAATTTGATTTTGAAATCTTAAAATATATTTATAATTCATCTGATTTGAAATCGTAAATTTTGAATAAATAGAGCAATTATTAAATTTATGAAAGTGTAAAAACAGAAAGAAAAAACTGACTCACCTTTCTCTTTAATAACTAAATAATAGATACCTACTGTATCTCTTAAATTAAACAAAAGAAACAAAGCCCTCATCGGATCACACAATGAAATGAAAACTTGGCCGTACAATTATTTAATTAAAAAGTATATATTTATTTCCATGAGAAAAAAAAATCTATATAGAGCCCCTTATTTATGTAAACAAATAAAAACAGTCCTCTTTGCAAAAACATATTTGTTTAGGGTGTGAAAAGTAATTTCCCATGAGATGTATTAACTACATATTTCAAGGATCCCAACGTACAGATTATAATATTAAGTTGGTTAGATTAGATATTTTCATTTAAATGAAAACATATATAAATTAAAGGTGAACGAACAAAAAAAAAATAATAATATAAAATTCACATAAAACATCAGATATTGAATTTTGAATTTTCCAACATCGCAGCTGAGCATAAAAAGAGAAGCGAAAGAACCCGTAAGTGTTTTCAATTTTTTCTTTTAATTGTTTTCATATTAGATGAAAAAATAAGAATTTATTGTTCAATATGTTTTGGTGTTTTTTTAATTTCTGTTCGTTTTCACATAATGTAGTAGTAAAACCATGATGGTGAATTTTTTTTTATTATATAAATTTTTAAACCAGTTTTCAATTTTTAAAAAATATATATTTATTTAGGTGATTGAAGTGTAATTTTTTTTGTTTACGAAGTTTAGTTTAAAACAAACAATTAAACACAGAATATAAAGGTTAACAAAAAAAATAAAAAATAAAAAAATCAAATACTATATATTATACCTGATCAAGAGCTCTTCGGAAGTTCTCTTTGTCTTTTCAGTCTTCAATTGATTATTTGGTTATTGATTAAATTTATTTTGTGGGTTTTGTTCTTCACATGATGTTTGTATTGACATGCACAATGAAATCTATTTTTTTGTTTATAATGTTGATATAATTGTTTCATTGAAAATTATTGATATTTAGACTGATTTAGAGACCAAAGTATTTGTTATTGATGAACTCTTTGAATTTTTTTTTTTTTTTGGTAAGCAATTATTTTAAAATAATTTGTAGCATCTCTCTTTAGACTCTTAATCAATGGATGCTTTCAAGTTCTTATACGTTTGAGCTCTTTTTTATTAAAATTTCTATTTTTTTCATTAATATCTATAAACAATGATCGAAAATTGAGTGTTGTACTGTATATATCTTCTACTATAACACATAGCGAGCAACCTCAATTCCAAACCTATATGCTTCGTTAGTGTCATATGATTACGTTAACGAGATATATGCTTTGATATAAATTTTTATATTGTATATAAATGTATCAATACAATTCATAGGAGTATATGTTTCGCTTTTTTTTTATATATATATAAAATCATGTATGATCTCATTAAATGATGTATACTATTTCTTTAAAAAATAAAAATATGTGTGTGCTGCAATTGGGGTTGGAAAAGGGGTTGCAAGTAACATTATCCCTTCTACTAAAGAAAACATGTTAAGCAATATGTTTTATATTTCAAATTTAATTTCTTATAGTTGATGAGGAAATTAATGCCAAGTAATTTTTTCAACCCCTTATTTTTACGATCACTAGATTTTTTTAGCTTTTCAAAAATCTTAAATTAGTCGCTATGTTGTTAACTCATACGTACTTTCGTATATGAAGTAGCATATGTCATGTCCATAACATTATAATTTTTTTTTTTAATTTTGACAACTTTTTTCCAACTTAAAAATTGTATTTATCTTAAATGACTTGAGCATTAAAACCATTAAAAATTAAATTAATTAGTTTAATTCATATTAATTTTTGTCTTTTAGATTTTTTATTGTTTAATTTTTCAATTTTAAAATATCTATGTGCAATAGATTAATAATTATATTATCTTTTTTAGGAATATAACTTATTTTTATTTCGCATATGCAGGAAATCTACAAATTGGGGTGAATTAATAAAGTCGCCATGGGAGGACTATTGAGCTTATTTAAATCAGTATGGGTTTCTCTCTCTTTATATTTATATATATATGGAAGAAAAATATTAATTTTTAAATGTTCAGTAAGATCTTTGATTAAATATTTGGTTGAATGAATAAATTTTTTAGTGATCAAAACATAATTTTCCAAATCTAAATTACAAATTCAGTTATCATTTCTTTTTATATGAGCTGATGATTAAGGCACATTGTTATAATCATTACCACATGAAAAATAAATATATTCTTCAATATATACAAATGGATTAATTTTATAAATAAGGTATCGTATTAAAGCATTAAATTGATCTACCAAAAAAATTTAATATTAAGTGCGTCTATACATGATTCACAATCACCTCAATCATTTTCTTTCAAGAAAAATATATCACCCACAATGATTCTTGCGTCACTTTTGCAATCATGTCTTAATTTTTTTTAATTTATATATTTATCTAATAAATTACATATTTTCATAAAAAAATAAAAAATATACGTTGGAAAAAAAATAATATATACCTTCTTATATTTTTTCTAATGGAACATATATTTTCTTAACCAAACATATACTCGATCAGATATTTCACATATTCGTTTAATACCGTGAAAATGGCTAAAAGCATTTGGAAGCGCATTTAAGGGTGATTTTGCTTTAAAAAAAAAAAAACTAAATTTGACTTTTTGTACAATAAATTATGTTTTTTAAAACTTCATATTTTTCGAAACGTGTTTACAACCGATACCGAGTGAAACATTTTTTTGAATTGCATTTGTTTTTGTTTTTATTGCAGAACAATGACTTTGGCTTTCATAAGACCAACTCCACAGACCGTACGCTTCGGATCAAAGTATCAAAATCTGAATGGAAAATGCAGCCCAGAATTGCCCTTCACATAAATACTGAGCAACTGAAAGGCGAAAGCGAATTCTTCTTAAAGCTCTTCACAAATGGAATGCGCGAGACCGACGCGAGCGACGAAGTGATCATCAACATCGATGAGGACGAGATAGGCGAAGTGGTCGAGCTATTGAAGTTTATGCGCAATAAAAAAATTTCTAACGAGATATCTGAATCTCTCCCAGCTCTGCTCAGTCTGCTCATTGTTGCTGACAAATATGATGTCCCTTCCTGTGTCCAACATTGCATGGAATTGGCTCTCTCTACCATGACTTTTGAATCAGCCTCCTATTGTTTGGAGCTTTCCCCAGAGGTCTTGGTGATTGAACCAATCAAACAGGTACTTAAGCTCTTTTTAACTTTTAAAAATAGGAAAATGTTACACTTTTGAAAAGACAATTTGAAGCTCTCTGGGAACTTAAAAAATAGAGCGCTAATACATGCAGTCTATTTTTCAGTCTGTTTTATAGCTCTATACGTTATGATAACGTGATATGTACTGTACTATCATAGTGTATGGGGTTCTATCATATTATATGACCCAAATTATTTTTTTCACTTTTTCACCATGAAAAATAATATACTAATGTATCTCAGTATATACTTCATTTCATATAACAACATGCATTTCAAAATGTGAGTGTATGATTTTTTTGAAAAAGAAAAAAAGGATGGACTACAATTGGGGCTGTAATGGGGGTTGCGTGTATCTTTTTCCTAAAAAATATTAGAGAAATTAACTTCAGATCCTCCACGGAACCCCTGAATTAATTTTAAGTGCTTGAAACATCTGGACTTATTTTTAAGTTCCTGGGTTAGTTGGGGTATTAGTTCTGGGGTTTTTCATCCAATGGGGGTTATTTTTTACCTTTTTTTTTTTTTTCCTCTTTTGCCTATGTCTTCATATTTTTAACATTGTATACTAACTTGTTAACAATGTATATAAACTGTGAAAGATGGGTAAAAATAGAAAATATAACGGTATATTTAAGTGTTCAGACAGTGGGACCCAAAAATAATATACAATGGGTTTTTGGGAATGAAGTCCATATGCTTCAGGGTCCTAGACATAATTCACGGGTTTGATAGGCTAAGTAAAAATATTCAGTCACAGAAACGAACAATGAGGTTATTATCTACACAAAATATAACAATGAGAGAATTTTACTCTATATTCTTTTTCGTTCATATTTATGTCATTCTTCTCTATATGTTTAATGAAAACATTAATATTTATTTATGTATTTTGAATAGAACTTACTTGTTTTATACAATATTTTCTTCAACATTTTTTTTTGTCAAATATAAAAGAATGCTGATACACCCAGTCCATTTTGTATTGCGGTTTACAATTCAGAAGCTGTATACAACACATTATTATAGTGTATGAAAATTAAGAATTTTTTAAATCTCAATATTCAAAAGCGGTATACAATGCACTATTATATCTCAATATATACTTTATTTTTTAAAACAGCATGTATTTCAATACGTGAAAGGGTTATGCAGGAGATATAATTTTCTAATATAAAAGTTTTACTTAAAATTTTTAATTCAGTCCCCCTTAAATAAAATTCTGATTCCATCTCTGTAGGTAATCGTGGCCGCGAAAAAGTTCCTCGTGTCGCGCTACAAGGACAACCCATTCCGCCTCAAGGAAGAGGTGACCCACTTCCCCTTCGCCACGTTCGACACCATCATATGCGAGGACGAGCTCCAAATCACCGAAGACGAGGCCTACGACATACTCCTCGGGTGGGCGCGGGCCCGGTACCCATCACTCGAGGACCGGCGCGAGATCCTCCGCTCGAACCTCGCGTACTACGTGTACCCGCCCTGCATGACGGATTGCAAGCTGCGGGAGATCCTGCAACGCAAGGACGAGGACCTCGACCCGGACATCGTGTGTGCGCTGGTCATGGACGCTCTGTATCTCCGGTCCAAGAACCCGTGCTTTGCCACGCCGAATGCGCTGCGTTGTTCGCTCGTGAGAATCGTCGAGTTCGCGGTGAAGGTCAGTGCGTATTTGGAGATCAAGTGCGACGAACACGAGAATCTGTTGCCCCCCTACGCGGAGATTTGGTCTCAGATGTTTCGCGTGCGCGGGAAGACGTTTCGGGTGATGGCGACTAGGTATGCGAGGGTTTTCGGGACGTCGTTGGAGTGTTTGAACGGTGTTGGTTTCGATGATTATGAGTTTTTTGTGAGGGAGGGGGAGTCTGGGGGGTTTGTGAGCAAGAGGAGGAGATGTGGCCGTGACTGCTATGGCATGGTGTGGTCAGTACCTGTGGTTGATATCTGCTCTTACTTGGTTGATGATGTGCTTCATTTGAGAGTTGATATTAGTATTCAATAGTTTTGATGTATGTTTTAAAGATTCATGGGCCACCCATTTGTTTATCTTTTTATGGTTTTTGTTAGACGTTGTATAAAGATTCTTGAGGAGCTTCAAGTCCTGCGTATAGTGAATCACTGTATATAGCCCAAACTAACTAGTTAATACAAATGGGCTTCCGACAATCGTACTGACCAGACTATGATGACCCATGTCTGAAATGGGTCCATTTAATTCGAAATAGAGCGATGTGCATTTCTTATCAAATTATATACCTCGTTAGATGATGTTTACTATTTTTAAAAAATAAAAACATATGAGATCTGAGTTTTGGTTGGTCTAACATTTTCCAACTAGGAAATATAAGTGGACATTTTTTCACAAAATTTGGTCCACAATCATACTGGCTAGACTCCCCATGAACCTAGCATATGGGGAGTCTTTTTTTTTTTTCTTTTCTTTTTTCCAAATTCAAAATCTTCGCCCTATATAATGAATATCATAACAATGTTGAGAAACGATATGTTAACTATGAATATAATTTACCAATCAATAATACAACTTATATATGAATATAATCAGTGTATATTTCATTGAATATAACATTATATATATGATTGTGGATTTGGTTGGGGCTCCATTTAAAAAAAAAAGAGACTAATTTGGTACTTTTATAATTAATGATAATATATACTCTTGTATCTAAAACTAGTTATCTGTTCACTTGCTTTTTTTTTTTTATATTTTATAAGAGCGGATGATTAAGGCACATGGCTTTGTTTATATTGCTCCTGTGAATTAAGGTTATCAAATCTGAACATGCCTACAGATCGCATCTTCCATGTTGTATGTGAATGGAATTGCTCAAAATTTCATTTTTAAGAACAACTTGATATATTGACATTGTTTTGAAACCTATTTTGGACTCGCTTTTACTTATGCAAAAATTGAAAAAATCAAACTTGTATTTAAACAATCCCAAAAAAATATGCTTAATCAAAAGAAAATTGTTTAAGCTTTTAGTACAAAAGTATGATTTTAATAAGCAAAGAACAAAATCTTTTTTAAAATTTCTTTATTAAAGTTTTATGTATTATTTAAAAAAAGATTCCGAGATATTTCTAGTTTCCATCTATTGCGTACTTATTTATCAATTAATTATAAGAAAAAATCTTCTTAACTCCTTGAAATCACAAAAAGTCCCTCTAAAATTAGAAAATCATCATAGATCCCCATAAAGTATATATGGTTAATGAATTTAGCCCTCCGGTCAAGAATGTATTAAAATAAGTTCCCAGAAACTTACTAAAATTGGATTCAGTCCATACAAACTTTAGAAAATTAGATTTAGTTCTTTTGTAAAACAAAAATACCCCCGTCATTTTTTAACATCCTCATGTCTTGAAAAGTCATCCTCATCTGTAAAAAAAAATATATATCCGTCGAACCTCAATTGATCTACAAAATTGAGTCATTTTTTAACATTTTTCCCTCCTCAATCTCATTACAGAGATTGAACAAAAAAAAATTACAGTTTCATTAACTTTATTACAAAATCAGTAGAGAAAATAATTTAAAAACCATATCAAAATTCTATAATACATTTTTAACTCGAAATTACTAGCAATGAAAAGCATAATACCTTGACTATAAAACTATAATTTGTTTAATAAAATTTAAATAAATTAGTATATATTTTTAGATAATCACATGGATTTTTTATGATTTTTAGAAGATTTCAGGAAGTTAAGACGATTTTTAAATTTCACAGGGATTTTTTTCGATTTTCATAAGTTTTCAGGGAGTTATATCGATTTTTTCTAACAAAGAAAATAAATTTTAAAAGGGTATAACAGTAATCTAGCATGCATGGTTAGGGTTAACCACATATCTGGTTAGTTACAGGGATTAAAATAAATATTATCTAATAAGAGAGGGACCTGAGGGGATTTACCAATTTTAGAGGGACTTTTTCTGATTTTCATAAGTTTTTAAAGAGTTAGATCGATTTTTCCCTTAATTATATCATGTTTATTCAAAATCAAAATTTAGCAATTTCAAATTAGATTTTTTACATCATTTACCCATGTATATATTTAGCAATTACGTCATATTTATTCAAAATTTAAGATTTCAAATTAGATTCAGATAAATCACAATTATATTTTAAGATTTTGGAACCAGATTTCCTCAAAAAATAATTTCAAAATCAGATTAATTAATTTTATTGGTGGGTTGTTGTTAATAATTAGTTTATTTTACTATTTTTATAAAAAGAATTTCATTGAGATTAAAATGTTTGGATCGTCATATTACTTTATTTTATTTTTTGTTTGAAGTTTTTAATAGAGATTCATTAACATATTTTAGTGTTCATTAATTTTATTTTCACGTACATACGTGAATGAAGACCAGTAGAATCTCACTAATTTGTGTTAATATTTCATTTTCAATAGATATGCAATTCTCAACTGAGGTTTTATATGTGCTAATTGTTCTCTTCCTCAAACATGATAGGTGGATCAAGTCTTGACCTTAGGAACAAACCAATGGTAAAATTTCTTTCAACATTTTCATGCTTCGCTTAATTGGGACTATGTTACATGGGTTTTTCCTTTTCCAGTGGATTAGTATGTGATCAGTCATGCTTGTCTTGTGATCTTTTCATCTTTTATTTAGACTCTATCTTGATTGGTTTTCTATAATGACCACTTTTTTTTTATCAAGTCATTCTTAGTTGAGGTTAACAATGTTACATTTGTTTTTCATTCAGTTTCTGTCTTTATGCATTTGCATTTATGAGCAATGTATGTTTCATTAAAGAAACCAGTACGAAAATTTTATGTTATCAAAACCTAGAAATTCATAAATCATTCCCACTAAATTGATTAGGTCATGAAAGTGCATGATATGAATTGTACAGTAATACCAATATCGACTACATGTTGAGTCATATTCACCTCATAAGTATTGTATACAAAATCTATACACTCATAGTGGGCCTATAGTACTCCAGGAATTCTGGATCCTGAAGTTCGAAGCACCATTTGAATTCAACCTTTCCAAGAGCCTCTGGAGCTCCTACTCATTCCCTTGGGACCTTATGGAACACAAGGAAATTTGATATGTCCCCCAGTTCACAAATTTTAGCAATGATGTCATGAATTTGAGGACCTGGTCCTCTTCTTTGTACAACCTGAATGAGTGATAAGGCATCAGAACAAACTGTAAATTGATTGAGTCCTTGTGGATAGCAAACATCTGATTCCAAGCCTTATCGCTTCAGTCTCCATTCGAAGAGGGGTAGCCCATGTTCATTTGATTACAATATCTAGTATTGATTCTCCATGATCAACACTATTATAATAATCAGTTCTTATACTCTAGTTGTAGCACACTTTTTGTATAGAAGGGTGGAGTGTTAACCTGATATGCTACGAAATGGTAAGCTTTTAACAAAATACAAATAGGAGTAAATTTGTTTTTCGACAGAAGGTGAGCTCACTGTAAAAATATTTTCAAGAAACTTTAAATCACATGAAAATATTGTTTTTTACAAAGAGATCTTACCCTAAAGTTCTCCTTAATTTATTTTCTATCCCAGTTGACCACTCAGTTCCCTACAACCCATCCTAAACAAAAACAATAATCTCCCTTCATGATTGTTAATGATGAGTTGATGACTGTTGTAATAATAGTATTTCTAGATATTTCACCTTGGATTGTGTTGAAAGTGTTGGATATTGGGACAATGGAAGGAGACAGAACCGGTGCGAGTGCTTCAAGGATCAATAAAGTTGAATACTTTTAGACAGACTTTTCCCGTTCCGATATGAACCGCGAGTACACCAGGAAATATTGATGAAGTACTGCCTTCAGGTACAATGAAGCCCACTCTGGGTGTTAAGAACAGAGTGTGCACTCTCTATCTCAACCTCTTACAACTCTATGCTTATAGAGTTGATGGTGCTAACTCGTAATATAAAAGGAGAGAGAATGAGTGGTTGTTGTTCTATATCTGTTTTGGACCTAAGGGTATCAATTTATAGGTCAAAATAGTGCCTTTTGGTCCAAATGAGACACCCTTTCATGATGAGGAGTTACAGTAACCGTCCGATCGGTGGTCCATCGTTTCCAAGCGATCGTGCGGTCCAGATCGTCCATCACGAGATGCGCCCCTTCCAATGGCACTCCTTGATCAGTGTAACCATTAACTGATCGATCCGACGGTGCACGTTACATCCGAACTGTCCTCCGTCGGACGGTCCAGATTGTATCTGATTAAACCGATCTCCACCATCCGATGAGGTCAAAAGAAGAGGCTCCAGCTCCTAGCGATGATGCGTACACCTCTAAAACGCCCAATATGCACACGCGCGCGCATGCGTGGTGGTGCTTCGCACCACCTTGCATCAAAGGTCCACCATAAGGTGTCCACCAAAAGGACTTCACTAGAGCAGAGTGAGCTTTTCTTATAAATACTCAAAACATTTTTGAAACAACCGATGTGAGACTAAAAGAATAGGACCACTTTTCATCCTCCCATAGGGACCACATAAACCCAACTTTTGAACCATATTTTGAAAATTCCCAAAATACCAGACAATCCCCCACCATTTTCAAAATTCTTTTATATTGAAAATAAATTTTATATTATATTAATAATGGCTGCAAGCCTGCACCGCTCAGCGGTTGCCTATGTACCCGTTAATGAGGGATCAAGCCACCGTAGTTCTTTACAAGAAAGAAAATAAAAATTACATTGTAGCATCATCGTTGAAGGTAACACATAAATGAGAAGTATCTTATGGATTTGAACTTCCACTTATTGCAAACAATTCAAAGCGATATCAAGGTTCTGAAGTGAACAACTCTTGAACTTAGTACCCTTCGAGAAACGCAGGAATCATTGCACATGTCATCTTCGAGAGAAAGAGAGTTCCGAATGCTTAGCACATTAATGGCCATGCGCATATATCCTTTGTTCACAAGTCTCAAGAAATGGTCTCTTTCCTTTATGAAGCAGCTTGACTTCATCACTCATGTAGGTAGGTTTAATGAGTGATTCTGCGAGCACTTGTTTCACATTGAACCTTGTCTAGTCTTTTTCAAGACAAAGGTTGGGTTCCCACTAAATGTGATCAATCTTCCTTCACAGACCTTAACCCCGTTCCTTTAGATGAATTCTGAATCATCTTTATGCCAAGACCCTTGGTCAAAGGATCAGCCAAATTCTTTTTCGACTCTACATAGTCGACACACTTTTGAGTAATTGTCGCACCAATTGATGCCTTAGACTCACATGTCTAGATTTTCCATTGTATGTTTTATATTGAATTCTCCATATGGTTGCTTGGCTATCACAATGGATCATAACAGCTGGAGATGGCTTCTTCCAAATGGGTATATCAAATGACAGATTTTTAAGCCATTCTGTTTCTTTACATGCATCTGCCAAGGCAATCAATTCTGATAACATGGTTGAATAAAAAATACAGGTCTGCCTTTTGGAACCCCAAGATACAGCAGCACCTCCTAATGTAAAGATCCATCCAGTTGTTGATTTTGACTTTATCGTTACATTGTTCCAACTTGCATCACTATACCCTTCTAGTACAGCAAGGTATTCCTCATAATGCAATCCATAATGTGAAGTCCCCTTCAGGTATCTTAGAACTCTGAAAACTGCTTTCCAATGCTCTAAACCTGGATTGCTTGAAAAGCGACACAACATACCAACCAAGTATGCAATATCGGGTCATGTGCAATTCATTGCATACATAAGACTCCTAATAACACTGACATATTTTAACTGCTCAATAGCACGACCAGAGTTCTTCTGTAACTTCCTATTTGAGTCTAGAGGATTAAAGGCTGGAATACAATCAAAGTGATCATATCTTTTTAGTACTTTCTCAATGTAGTGAAATTGAGACAAGACTAGCCCCTTCTCTTTCCTTAGGATTTTAATTCCTAGAATCACATCAGCCTCTTCCAAATCTTTCATATCAAAGTTGGAAGAGGGAAACTCTTTAGTTTCCTCAACACAGGCAATATTTGATCCAAATATAAGCATCTCATCAATATATAAACAGATAATTACACATCCATTTTCAGCATGCTTACAATACATACATTTATTAGCATCATTCACAATGAAACCAAAAGATACTATGATCTTATCAAATTTATCATGCCATTGAATAGGTGCTTGTTTCAGGCCATAAAGATATTTAACTAATTTGCAAACTTTCTTCTTTGGCCTGGAACAACAAACCCTTCAGGTTAATCCATATAAATTTCTTCTTCTAAATCACCATTTAGAAAAATTGTTTTAACATCCATTTGATGAACAATTAAATGATGAATGGATGCAAGTGATATTAGAACTCTAATAGAGGAAATTCGAGCAACAGGTGCATATGTGTCAAAATAATCAATACCACCCCTTTGTTTAAAACCTTTAGCAACCAATCTGGCCTTAAACGTATATGTGGAACCATCAACATTAAGTTTCTTTTTGAAGATCCATTTGCAACCTATGGTTTTGGCACCGGGAGACAAATCAGTCAAAAACCATGTTTTATTCATCATAATAGAATTCATTTCATCATTAATTGCTTCTTACCAAAAAGAAGCATCACGTGAGCTCATAGCATCCACAAATGATGAAAGATCATCTTCTATATGCAAAGCATACATGAAAATGTTAGAAATAGCCTTTTAATCTCCTTCTACAAGATAGATGAGAAAATCAGAACCAAAATTCTTTTTTGTTCTAACTCTTTTACTCCTTCTGGGTTCTATGTCCATAGAAGGAATAGAACCATCAATTGATTTATCCTCAATCAAAGTAAGAGTATGATGTGGTAAAGAATTAGATTCTTTCTCAGAACATGATCTAGTCATATTCTCAAAAAATTCCACATCAACAGATTCAATGATCTCAAAAGAGTTAAGATCCAGAAACCTATAAGTTATGTTATTCAAAGAATAGCCAATAAAAGCACATTTATAGGTTTTAACTCCCAATTTTGGTCCTTTAAAATCAGGCTTTCTAACATAAGCAAGGCACCCCCACAGTTTGAGATGATTAAAATTAGGCTTTCTCTCGAACCATAATTCATAAGGGGTAGAAGATGTATTTTTAAAAGGAACTCTATTCAAAATAAAGCATGCTGAAAGAATGGCTTCACCCCATAAAGAATAAGGCAAATCAGAACCAATTAACATAGCATTAACCATTTCAACCAAGGTTCTATTCTTTCTTTCTGCCAATCCATTTTGTTGAGGCGTATAAGGCGCTGAAAATTGATGGATTATGCCATGAGATTCACAAAATTTTGCAAACTCATTTGGGTAGTATTCACCACCCCTATTAGAAATGAAGAGCCTTGATTTTGTGGTTAAGTTGATTTTCAACTTCCCTTTTGAAAACAATAAATTTTTCAAAAACTTCATCTTTACTTTTTAATAAGTAAACATAACAATATCTCGAATAGTCATCAATGAAAGTTAGAAAATATTTGTTTCCTCCTCGTGTAACATGGTTCTTAAGATCACATACATCGCTATGGATTAAATCAAGTAAACCAGAAGATCTAGATACAGATTTATATGATTTTCTAGTGATCTTAGATTGCATGCAAACATGGCATTTATTAGCATCAAGCAAGTCACATTTAGATATCATACCCAGATTTTGCATGTTTTTAATAGATCCATAATTCACATGTCCTAATCTACCATGCCATAAAGATAAAGACTCAACCATATAAGCAGAAGAGGATCCATTTATTATATTCAACTTAATCATTCTGTTACAAGAGTACCCCTGTCTAATAAACACCCCATTCCTGGACAGTACAAATTTATCAGATTCATACACAAGTTTGAAACCCTTCTTGTTGAGACGGTCTCCAGAAACCAGATCCTTTGACATGGTGGGTACATGAAAAACATTCACCAAAGTGAGTGTCTTTCCTGAAGAGAATGAGATTCCAATGGTGCCTTTGCCTTCAACATTGATGCGGTTTTTATTTGTCATCTTCACTTCATTTCCTCACCAGATTTTTCATAAGTCTTAAACAGACTTCTGTCTTTGCAAATATGAATGGTTGCTCTAGTATCAAGCCACCATCCATCATCATTTGCCATAACGTTAGCCTCGCACACCGTAGCCACCAATCGGTCATCAACAAGTCACGCTCTCCTTCTTCTTATTTTTCTTGCGTAGTGCAATCACGAGCAATGTGAATGGGTTTGTTATAGAAGTAACATGGTCTCTTCTTGAACCCCTTGTTCTTGTTCTTGTTATGATGTTTTCGCTTGAATTGATTATCATTCTTTGACTTGAAAGAATTGTTCTTTCTTGGATTTTTCATCCTTGGATTTATCATCCTCAACAAGATTAGCATTCGAATGATGATCATTCTTCGCGTCATTCTATGCAAGAATGCGTGAATCCTCTTCGATGCGGATATGACGTTAAAGGGACTCCAAAGAATGAGTCTTCTCATCCTGTTTCATCTTCCTTTTATAACCATTCCGAGTGGGAGGAAGTTTGGATATGATAACCCCCACAATGAATGATTTAAGAAGGTCAACACCGGCGGTCTTAAGATTACTGACGATTAGTAAGAAATCATTGACTTGCGAAATGATAGATTTATCGTCAGTCATCTTGAAATCCATGAAATTACCAATAAGAAATTTCTGGTTACTTGCCTCCATGATGCGGTATTTGTTGTCCAGCGCCTTCCAAATTTCTTTCGCCGTTGTATAGGTACAGTAGACGCTGTAGATTGATGGTCCGAGAGCATTCAGAATATGGCCCCGACATACTAAGTAGGCCTCCTTGCGCTTCTTCCTCCTGTCCTTCAGTTTCACGGAGTCTTCGGGAGTTTCATCTGGAATGACTTCCAGATTCTCTTCTAGGATGTAGAAGAGGGTGAAGGTGGTGAGGATGAACTTCATCTTCTCTTGCCAACAAGTGAAGTTGTCTCTGTCTAAAATTTCAAGGCGCACAAGGTCCTGGTTCATCACTTGGATGGATTAGGCAGCAATAGGTCCTTCCATTGATAGAAGTCTTTCTAAAAATTGTTGGAAATCGGGACAATGGAAGAAAACAGAACCGTGCGAGTGCTTCAAGAATCAACAGAGTTGAATGCTCTTAGACAGACTTCTTCCGTTCCGGTAAGAACCGCAAGTACACCAGGAAATATTGATGAAGTACTGCCTTCAGAATACAATGAAGCCCACTCAGGGTGTTAAGAACAGAGTGTGTACTCTCTACTCAACCTCTTATAACTCTCTGTTTATAGAGCTGATGGTGCTACCTCGTAATATAGAAGGAGAGAGGATGAGTGGTTGTTGTTCTATATCTGTTTTGGACCTAAGGGTATCAATTTATAGGTCAAAATAGTGCCTTTTGGTCCAAATGAGACACCCTTTCATGATGAGGAGTTACAGTAACCGTTTAATCGGTGGTCCACCATTTTCATGCGATCATGCGGTCTAGATCCTTCATCACGAGATTCATCCCTTCCAATGGCACTCCTTGATCAGTGTAACCATTAACTGATTGATCCGACGGTGCACGTTGCATCTGAACATTCCTCAATCGGATGGTCCAGATTGCATCCAATCAAAACGATCTCCACCATCTGATTAGCCAAAAAAGAAAGGGTCCAGCTCCTAGCGACGATGCGTACGTGCGAAGTGGGCCTCTGAACGCTCAATACGCACACGCGCACGCGCATCCACCATCCACCAAAGGGGCTTCACTAGAGTAGAGTGAGCTCTCCTTATAAACACTCAAAACATTTTTGAAACAACCGATGTGGGACTAAAAGAATAGGACCACTTTTCATCCTCCCATAGGGATCACACAAACTCAACTTTTGAACCATATTTTGAAAATACCCAAAATACCCAACAGAAAGTGGCTAATAGATTTTCAAAATTCAAATATGTCATTTGAAGATCTGAGTTGGTGAGACATCAATACCATGTACAAGCATGTGCGAAAGACTATGATTTGAAGTTAAGTTTTCACAGATAAATTCTATGATCTTTTTTAATATTTGCATTGCAGGAGAGACAACCACTGATATCGGATACAAGTGTAAGTAATTTCAGCTGCAACTTTGAATTTACTTTCAACAACCCCAGTTTTTCAGACCGTTTACTCCGGATAATAACCTCTGCCCCGGAGGCAAATGATCCTATGATGGAGTGCATTCATGTCAGTTCAGTCATCTTAGGAGGGGTGAGCCCTTTCTTATTGAATCTATATTCTAATGGCATGCTAGGTGTTATATATGTGTCACTTTTTGGCCTATTGGCAACCATTGGAGCATTTTTAGCAGTTTTAAAATTTTTAGTGTTTTTCGATCGGAACCGCATAATTTCAGACTGTTAGCTATCGTCTGAGCTAGAGGACTCCGATTGAAAATCTGACTGCATATTATGTGTCCTGGTGCCGTTTTAAGCCACTCATGAAAATTTCATCGAATTCCGGCATCGTTTCCAAAAATTTCGCAGTTCCGGGGCGTATCCGGGTTTTTAAGTAGCGCACTATATAAAATGAATCAAAAATATCTAATCACTATTCATCATCCCTACGACTTGCTCTCTCTCTCTCCTCTCCTCCGTTTTTCTTCCGTTTGAGCCCCCTACACCCCTCAAAACCAAAAACCTAAAGCACGGGAAGTGTAGATCGGGTCCCGATCTACGCTCCGGTGTCTCCAAATCCGAGTTCCGACGATCCTAGCCTCCCCGACCTCCCCTTTTCATCCTCTGATTTGGCCCATTTCGAAGGCCAAGCTAGATCGGGGCGTGAGAAGGCCGTTGTGAAGGGTTTCGGTGCGTGGAGAGCACCCGGTCACCTCTTCCTCCCCCTCGGTAAGCTTCTTTTCCCCGTTTTTCTTGTCTAGATGATTGCTAGGGGGGGGTTTTGTGTTTGGGGAGTGGTCGGCGGCAGTGGGGGTGATCGGAGGGTGGTCGGAGGTGGTTGGAGGTGGTCGGCGGCCGTGGGAGGGGTGGTTGGAGGTGCTCGGCAGGCAGGGCCACTGTCCCGGGCAGCAGGCAGCAGCGGCAGCGGCAGCGGCCCAGGCAGCGCGTAGGCTGGGCGCGTGCGGGGATGCGCACGGGTGTGCGCGGGTCTGGGGCTGGCAGTGCTGGCCGTGCTGGGTATGCTGGAGGGGCTGGCAGTGCTGGCGAGTGGGCTGGTGGCCTCGGGTAGCCCAGGCGCAGGGGCTGGCAGGGCGCGCGCGTGCGTGCGCGCGAGCATGCGCGCGGGCGTGCGCTCGGGAAGAGCTGGAGGCCAGCTAGGGAGCTGCGCGCGAGGTGCTGGTCGCGCTGGTCTGGGCGCGAGGAGCTGTGCGCGCGGGGTGCTAGTCGTGCGGACAGTGGTGGTGCCGTGCGCGAGGTGATGGCCGAGCAGGGGAGATGTGCGCGAGGCGCGGTGGGACAGGCGAGGTGTGCGCGAGGTGCTGGTCGAGCAGGGCAGTGCGCGCGAGGCGCGGCGAGGCGGCGGAGGCGCGCGCGGGGTGCGCGCGGGAAGGTGCTGCGCGCGGGGGCCGTGCGGGGTGCTCGCGGGGCGGCGCGAAGTGTTTGGGGCGCTCGGGCTACTGCTGCGGGGCGCAGTGGATGCGCGGAGCCCCGGGGGCGGTGCGGTGGCGTGTCCAGGCGGCGGGCAGAGGGTCCGGCGGTGCGCGGGGTGCGCGGGCTGAAGCGCGGCGGAGCACCCGGGCGGTCGGGTGGGCCGTACGGGTGGTTGCCGAGGGTGTTGGGTGTTTGTTGTGGGTTTTGGGTATTTATTGTGTATTATTGGATAATTGTGGATTTATTCTAACCAGTTAATACCCTGTCTTGCAGATCTCGACGGACGGTCGCGCGTCGACCCGATTCCCGGTGAGTGGGACAACCCAACCCAGTGTGGGAGGCGCTACATGCTTTGGGCGTGTACCGACCTCCCCTGGGGCTTATAGTTAGTATTAACTGCGTGATGTAATCCATGTATGCATGATGTGTGTGTAGAATTGCATGCCACCCTAGATTGTGTGATAGGGACTTGCACCCTTAGGATTGTGCATGAGCCATGCATCCTGCCTCCTCACTATCATGCTAGGAAAGCCCGACCTCTACATGCGTCCTATTAGCGTAAGTGAGAATTGCATGCTTTAGACAATATTATAGGGAGGGGCCTTGCGAGGTCAACATTGAGACCCGGGTCAGGGTACTCCGTGTTCCTTGTATGGTTGTCGGGACGTCCTGTATCGGGACCTCACGTTGCCCTCCCCAGGATACTTTCCCAATAATATTGCACCCCTGTATTATGATTAATAAATGCATGTTCCCCGCATACTGGTTATGCGCGCTGGTGGAATTCTGAGGAATTCAAGACATTAGGATTGTAGAGATGTGCTGTCAGCGGATGGATCATATGCGATGGATAGACTGTTCTGTTCCCCTCGTCGGATCCGTGTAGAGACTACCTCAGCGTTAGACAGGTTGTCCCGTGCAGGGGCTCCCACTAGTAGGCGCCTCCTGATTTGGTGAAGGACTGTGCTGAACATGGGAGTGGCCAAACAACCGCGGAGTGAGGAGAGACTATCGGTGGACCAAGGGTAACCAACAGCCTAGTCAGTCCCAAGAGCCTAGGTCACCTGTTGAGAGGTGAGGGTGAGGGTATGGTGGGCCGGCGATGCGACGACCCACAGGATTATGTATGGATGATTATCAAACCGCTAAGTCCCAATATCCTAGGTCACCTGTTGAGGGTGAGGGTGAGGGTATGGGGTTCGGCGATGAACGAACCCCCGGATTGTGTTATTATGCCACTTGTGGCTTATGAATTGCTTAAATGTGGTTAATATGAACTGTATGCATGGGTTGTGCTATTCACTGAGCGTGTGGCTCACCCCTCGCATATTGTCCTTTCAGTGATCTCTGAGGGAGGCGCTTCCCGAGCGACTACACCGGAAGAGGGTAGCGCCGCGTCCCACGAGTTTTGAGGCCATAAGCACCCTTCTTTCTGTTGTATGTATATGTTCTGTGCTTGGGCACTTAGTTGGATTATGTTTGGGATTTTATTTGTGTATATATGGGCATGTTGGCTCTCACAGGACTTATGATTATGTATCGAGTCTGTAGTATGTTTTGACTACAGACTCAGTCTTTTAGCTTCCGCATTTGGTGTATATATTGTGTCAGCCCTGCTTTTATCTGTGTTTTCATTTTAGTGACTGTTTGTGGTTTATTATTGGTTTCCTGTCACTGATATCATATATACACTTGCCGCGTCCCGGGGACGGCCGCCCTGGGGCGTGACACTAGGGACCGATGAACATAACAATATAACTTTAAGAATTGATGTCTCAGGGAAAGATGGATTGATGGCAAACTACCACCGGCGCTCTTGAAATTTATGTAAATTCATCACGAAAAATGATTAAGAACAATTCAAATGTGAGCAATTCAAAAGTGAGAAAGTCAAAAAAGAAAATAAAAAACGCTATTTAATGCTCCACATGCGCGGTTCCAATGAAGGAAATAATAACCGACTGCATTAATTTCGTTTAAATGTTAGAAATCACAATTAATGGTATAACAGGAAATTCAACCCATGCCATGTCATGGGGCTTATTTGGGGCCTACGAATTGGGGCTTGTCAATCATTTTCCTTCGCTTATATGACAATTATTACTTGTTATTTGCTTTGTCACCTTATATATTGTATGTTAGAGTATTTGCTGATATCAGGTATTGATAGCTGATATTATATATTACTACGTCTCGGGAATGGCTGCCCTAGGCATAACACTTCAAGAATAATGTTTCACAAAAAAATAAAAAAATAAGTCTAAAACCTAAAAACATATAAAACACACAGAATGTTAGAGTTTGGAGGTTGAAGAAGGGGTTTTGTTTGAAATCTTTTGATTCTAGGAAAAAAATAAAATTTCAATGCCTCAATTGTCATAAGGGCATATTAGTCAATTCAGGTCATATTTAACACTGTTAATCGAATATTCAAATTTTATTTGACAG
This sequence comes from Acorus gramineus, assembly GCA_030737835.1. Lineage (NCBI taxonomy): Eukaryota > Viridiplantae > Streptophyta > Magnoliopsida > Acorales > Acoraceae > Acorus > Acorus gramineus. The sequence goes on along the minus strand of CM060855.1, from coordinate 19,099,809 downwards.
AACTTAAGGTAGAGGTATACGTGCACAATGATCAATTTTTTTAATGGTATACATGCAATTACAATTTTAAACTTGGTATAACTATTTTTTTTCTGTGGTATACATGCGAATTTCCCAAAAAAAAGTGCACAAATAAAAAACAAAGATGCCACTTTTCACCTGGCAGAAGAAAAGAATAGAACAATTTCGTTTCTTCTCCCTTAAGAAAATTTGTATTTTTTTTTATATTTTTTTATTTTTGTTAATTATTTTTTAATATATATACATATTCATTTTCAAATTTAGATTTACACTTGAATTTCAAAATTAAATTTAAAATTTGAATTTAAATTTCAAAATGAGATCAAACCAGAAAATATATGAGATCTTTAGATTTCCTATAGTTGCTTTGAGTTATTTCTAGATAAATATGATGGGTCAAATTTACATAGGACATATTTTAAAATTTTTGAATTTTTATTTTTAGTTACAAAAACTATTATTAAATTATAAATAATATTTTATTTCAAATTTTTTAAATTAATTTATTGAAAAACAATTTTATATATTTTTAATATTAAAAAATTTCAAATAAGAAATATATTGACGAGGTAGAAAACTCCTATTTAGGATATATCAAATCCAATTCATGAGATATAAAACATGTTATATATTTTTCGATATATATATCCTAAAATCTCTTTAATTAAATTCAGAATATTTATCATAAATAAAAAAATCTATTAACATTTAATTAAATCAAGATATTTTTAAGGTTCTACATTTTCTTTTCGAACCTAGTAACCCGATAGTTTCCATATAATTTTAAATTTATATTAAAATTTATTATATGACATATTTATAATATCATTGGTCATAGATTTTAAAATTTAAAATTTGAAGTGTACATAAAAAAATTAATATTAAATTGTAAATAATAATTTTAAAATTTAGAAAAAATCACCTAATTCAATGAATGGTATTTTCACATCTTTTAAATATTAAAAAAATGATTTAAAATATTTAAATTTGCAATATTCATGTAAAACTAAAGATACATGAAACTTTTGAGAAACATTTCTAATATATGGAGTTCTTGATCCCTTGGAAATGGTGTGGGAATCCTCATAGCATATGTCAAAATCAGGATTTGAAAGCAGTTTACAGAAATAGTTTTCTTATAACTGTTTTTTTTTTTCCTGAAGCTCTAAACATCCCTATATGACTACTTCTTTTGAAACAAAAGGACCCTTCATGCCTTCATTGGAACCTTTACTAATCTCAAAGTTGCAATCATTATAGCAGATTTCCATGCTGCAGTATCATTTATGAAGATAACATGTTTGTTTGCTTAAAATCTTTAGTGTTATCAACCCTGATAATATGGCCATTTAGAAAAATGAACAAGAAAATAAATAAATAGTCTCACTTGCAGTCCTTGCATTAAGCTTATTCCTCCCTATTCCATCTCATTCATCATCTGTTCCTCTACCAGAACAGGGCATCAGCTATGAATAAGTATATATTAGGTTAGGGGCGCGTCTATCCCTACCAAGCATTTCTCTTAACCCACCAATAAAAAAAAAACGGTGTTTTTTCTATTCCCACCGATTCGACCAGTTCAACCAAACTTGGTCTTCACATTAAGTTTTGGGCGACTGAACTTAGTCGTCATTTCATATTTTGGGCGACCTAATTTGGTTGCCATTTCAGGTTTCGGGCGACCGAACTTAGTCGAACAGGGTTTGTGATAAAGTTTATAATTTTTTTTCTTGGAAACCTAATCCTATGACGTGTATTCTCTTACGATCCTTCATGCCACCCAAGTCTGAGTTGTAATGTAGGGGGAATCAATCATTATTCTTAAATGTAGAACATAAGAATAATTTTTTTTTATATAAGTGACAGACAAATTTTCAAAAGCCAAATATAAAATGTGTTTGGATCAACTAGTATGTTTTTTTGTTTTCAAACAAAGAATATGCTTAACTACGAATTCAAACGAAGCTTAAAAATGATATATATTTATCTAATAAGATATTTTTCTATAAAGATTTAAATTAATTGAAAGTATACCTATTTACATTTTTCCCAGTCCCTTAGCTGTTGTTTGGATAAAAGAATAAATGTAGAATATGATGGATAAACTCAAAAATTTAACCAACCAAAAAAAAAAAAAAAACTCAAAAATTTATTTGTTCACAAAAAATAAGTAGATATAATTTTGGATCATGTTCGACCAATTTCGGTCGCCCAAAACCTGAAATGGAGACTAAGTTCAGTCGCTCAAAACCTGAAATGACAACCAAGTCCGATCGCCTAAAACTTGAAATGGCGACCAAGTTCGATCGACCTAGATTGGTGGGAACAACCAAACACCGATTTTTTTTTATGGTGGGTTAAGGGAAATGCTTGGTGGGGATAGACGCGCCCTTAGGTTAGGACTAAAAAAATAGGGGAATTTACATTTATACCCCTAAAAAAAGATTTATTTAGCATTATGCCCCGCTTAAAAAGGTAATTAAACGTAAACCCCTTGAAAATTTGATAATTGTGCATGTATAACCGTCCATCTGTCATTGTTAATCTATTTGACTTAACAACGGTTACCTATTTGATCGGTCCTGGGAAAAGTTCCTAAAACCCCTAGGAGAATTTGCATGTATATCCTTGAAAAAACATCTATTTGGCGTTATACCCCCTTAAAAAAATAATTTCATGTATACCCCTAAAAAAATTGATCGTTATGCATACATGCTCTTCTGTCTGTCACCGTTAATTTATTTGGCCTAACCGCGGTTATCTATCTAACCATTCCCTGTGAAAAATCTCTTATACTCCTATAACCCCTATCCAATACATGTCATAACTAATTAGAATTTTGTTGATGTTACGCCCAGGGCGGCCGTCCTTGAGACGTGACAATAGATGTAAAGTATCAGCTATCAATTACAAGAGGTCAACAATGACTCCAATAAATAGCACAGAAAGCTGGCAAAACAATGATAACTGGTAGGTCAACCGAAATATGCGGAAGCATAAAAATATCAATAAGTCTGTAAATCAAAAATATCATTACAAACTCGAATACACAATCAATGTCCTGTGAGAGCCAAGTCTAGTCCAAATAAAATACAACTTGTGTCACATGCATGATATACAATACATAAAATGACTCTAGGACTGCTGACAGCCTCGCACCCGCCACCGGCTTGACAGAACGCTCCACGCACATAAGACCACGCCACGGGAAAGCTCCAGCTCCACGCCCAACACTGCCCCTGAAAAGAAACAGTATGCGAGGGGTGAGCTACAAGCTCAGTGAGTGGCTGAAAACCAATCACCACAACAACAGTTTAATGTTAAGGCAATTTCCTTTCAAGCAAAACATGGGTGGAAATCCAATGGATAACAAGGTCACGCGGCGGCGCGACCAACCTCACCTCACCCTCACTCCTGGAGGGAGACTCTTGGGGCTCTTGGGGAGAGATCATAACGTTGGTCGAAAGAGACGCGGAATTACTGGTCTACACAACACTAATGGATCATCTACATCGAGATAACTGCCAAACGATGTCTCTGAACATCGATACGTAACCGGACCCAACAACTATGGGAACGGACAAAAAACGAATGGGTCACGTGGCGATGTGACTTCACCTCATCCTCACCCTCACTCCTAAGGGTGACACAGGACTGCTGGAAGATACTCTTTTGTTCTACACCCTTCGTCATCCGGTAGCCCTCTCTCGAGTAGCCTCTACCTGGTATACTCCCATGATCAGTACATCTGCCGAACGCATCGGTAGTACCTACAGGTGGGAGCCCTATGTCAGGACAACTTTAACGTCAGGTAGCTTCAACGCGGGTCCGAAGAAGGGGAGAACGATTCCACGCTCGCAAAATCATCCGGTAGCCCTCTCCCTCATAACCTCTACCTGTCGGCCTTCCACGATCGGTACATCAGCCAGATGTGTACCGCGATACGCATCAACAGCACCTACAAGTGGTGGCACCCAAACAGGACAACTTCGACGCTGGGGTGTTCGACGCACGACGATGTCGGGAGGAAGCACCCCACGTTCGCAAAGCGAACCCTATGGGAAAGTCAACTACGCTCGATAATCACATATCGATGATAACGAATACTCTTGGACTCCCATACGAGTGCATCGCTCAGACGCGAGGGGTTACCTCTGCTCTCACGCAGAAATAATCCCAAGGTATATAACCCAACAGGCGGTTCATATACGCGCCTAGCACGGGTAGGCCTAACTTAATGCCAAAGCTACCGGTTTAACAAAACCGATACAACAAATGAATTCTCCTGAATTCTATTCAAGTGCATCACACGGATGCAGGGGCGATTACATCGCTCGCGCACTAACTAATGAGGTACATCCCGACAGCGGGTCGTACCCACGCCTATTTTAGATAGGCCTAATTAGTTTTAACATGTGCATATATATAACAGGAGAATCATATCATAGCTATGTGCATGAACCATATGCACGATCATCTAATAATTGACTATAAGGGTATCCCCTAACATGGATTTACATCATAAACAACAAATCATACAACATGCATACAAGGTATAACTTAAGCATGCGTTGGATATCACCAACTTAAAAGGGAAGGGTCAAGCGCGATCTCGCGCACTAACAGTTGCATGCCAATATTCTAAACGAACCAAAGTCGAGTAGGAAATCGCACCTACTTACTCAGTTCGTGCAGAGGGAGAGGGCGAGAGAGAGCTCATCATCTCTTGAAGTTGGTCATAGCTTTGTCCCATTAGCATGGGCGCAACAACTACACCACGCCCTCGAGTCTTATTGCAAGGGAATATTAGGCATGCGCTCGTTATTAACCCAGACTTAATCATGCTGGATATTCTAATTAATATGGTATTATTACTCATAGGGACTACCTAAGGCATGCTTATTCTATACAAGCCTAGCATGCAAATATATAACATATTTAGGGTGCAATGAAGCCCCATGGATGCGCGATGCACGACTTCGTGCATCGAGCGCATCCTAAAGGGTTGGGTCGAACCACTCACAGATACCCGGAACGCCGCGCGTCCGGTCTACAAGATCTGCAAAACACAACCAATGATCCACAATTAAAATAAGACCCTAACTCCTGATACTTTAATATTATCACACAAGACACATACAAACAACTCCTTGACACACAATCGAGCAAAACTGTCAAACCTGCTGCAACCAGCCCTACTATTTGATCTCCACAGCACCAAATACACATCCAACAATTGTGAAATAAATCATACACATTCTCTGATATGTTGAGATCATAATCCATGAAGACATTAGAACCTAGTTTCGCATCTACAAGCCCAAAATAAATTATTTCCAGAAAGCAGGTCAATTCTTGCGCGAATCTGGACAGGCCATGCCAAAATGGTTCTAACTTACAACACAGATATCATAATGACATCAAATTTCATATATAACAACTAGACACATATAGGATCATATCATATGCAGACATAATCTTAAAAATGTGCCTTTAAATACTAGATTCACTGAGATCTTTAAAAGACAGAGAGCTGCCTTACCAAAACAGGGAGAGGGAAATGGGGAGATGCGTGGTTTTCGACACACCCACGACCACCTCAACCACCACCACCACCACCACCTCATCAGCATCTCCTCAAGCCCTTCATGGCAGAAAACAGGGGTGCAAAGGGGGCATGAGAAGGGGATAGAGAGAAGAGAAACAACAACAACAACAACACACACTCACCCTTTCTCACTCCTTCTTGTGCTTCTTCTTCATCTTTTCCTTCATTAACAACACACACAACACAAACAAATAGAGAGGGAGAGGGAGAGACCAGAGTGAGAGAGAGTGAGAGATTTCCACACAAAGGGGGCTTTAAATGGGATTAAAGTGAGTTGGTGGGGGGTGATAAGACCAAATCGTCCCTGACCAGAAATTCTGGACGGGCTTCACTAGAACAGCCATAACTTCCATGATATAGCTTCGAATTGCACAATTCAAAATCCTTTGGAAAGCCAAGCAGATTATCTACAACTTTCATGCTTATGCCAAGATCAAATAATCCCTTCAGCTATTCCGAAATGTGAGCTAAACATTGAACAGCGCTGCTGCCAGAATTTTCTCATTCCCGGGGTATACTTGGAAAAATACCAATAACTTTTACTACATGAATCATGTTGATCTAATTCCACTTTTGCACGAAAGCTAACTCAAAACTGAACATCTCATGATAAAATCATATTTAAACCGCTTCATCTTGGATATTAACAAAATTAAATCAAAATACCAAATCGGAAATGCATAACTTCTAGGAGAAAAATTATGTAGCCAAATTTTCAATCAGAGCACTCCAACTCCCGTAAGTAACTAAAAGCCAAAATTTTAGTTATTCCGATGGAAAAATAAGGCTCTGAATGACACAGATATAACAGTTGATAGTCCAACACACATGACACAACATATATAATCCCTCACTCGGTCCCATGTGGCTCCGCCACTGGTCCTATATACATCGTTAGAAATCCAATGAAACATATGCATCGTTAAACGAGGTATATACATTGTTAAGTTTTTTTCAGTTAATAAAAATTGGTTTATGAAATTCAAAATGAAGCGATATAAGTACTCTTTATCAAAGCATAATCCTTTTTAGATGATGTTTATTATTTAAAAATAAAAATAAAAAACACATGTGGTTTGTGTTTTGGATTGTAAAAAAGACTTAGTATAGCATTTTCCTATCATTTTTATTAGTATTATCATCATTAATTTTGTGTTTGTTTTTTGGGGTTGGGCGGTTATAATGTTTTGGAGCATGAAATGGTTCTCGTGAAATGTTGAAATACTTGTAACTTCTGTGTATCAGACAGTTGCGTAACCATGATTTTATACCAGTGCGGGCAAAATATTACGCTTCATGAGTAAGGTTTCACAAAAAATAAAAAAATAAAAGTCTAAAACCTAAAAACATATAAGCTTCAATTGTAAAGAAAAAAAGTAACAAAAATATATTTGAGTCCTAAAAAACAGATGGGATGTTAGAGTTTGGAAGTTGAAGAAGGAGATTTATTTGAACTATTTTGATTATAGGGGTAAATCAATAAAATTTCAATGTCCCAAAGGTCATGAGGGCATATTAGTCAAATCAGGTTATAATTAATATCGTTAACAGAATCTTTCATTTTTATTTGACAGAATTTAATTAAGGGGTATACGTGTCTAATAATCAAATTGTCTAGGGATATACGTACAATTAACTTTTTAAATTTGATATAACGTCAAATAGATATTTTTCAGGAGTATACTTGTAAATTTCCTAAAAAAAAGTGCACAAATAACAGAAAAAAACCCACTTTTCACCTAGCAGAAGAAAAGCACATTACCCTTGAGAAAATTTTGGGTTCTCAGCTAAAAACATTCCAAACTTACATAGCCCTTCGATTTCTTCACCCTTAAAAAATTTTGGGTTCCCAAGCAAAACGTTGGGCTCCCAAGTAAGATATTCCAAATTTATTACTATATATAACCAAGCAAGAAGAAATGTGTAACATATGAGAAGATAAAAAACAAAGGCAAGAGAATAGGATGGGTGAAACTCTCTCTGTAAGTCTCTCTCTCTCTCTCTAATGATCTCCTCATTTAAATCTTTTTAAAAAAATTCATTATGTTCTGTTTGGATGCACAACATGGAGTTCAGTAAAAAAAAAATTGGATTCACCCTTTTTTTTCATGCACAAATTTTTCTATGAATTCTAACTTTCTTTTGTCATGTTTGTTATATCATTTTCAATGGAAAGAATGTTTTTGGTATTATTCAAATAAAATAATGTTCAGAACTCATTTGAAATGTGTTTAAACTTATATTGTGCCGTAGTCATATGAATAATAGACATAATATAAGCCCATAGCTTTTTGCTTATTTGATTTAGATTTCTTAAGTATCCCTGTGAAATAAAGTCATCCAATGTGAAATAGCCAACAAATTGCATCTTCAATGTTGTGTGTGAATTGGAATTGTTCACAATTTCAGATTTTTTTTCTTTGTTTTAAAAGCATCTCCAATCACTCTCCAAATCTATAAATTTGGAGGGTGGTTTGTTCCGATTACCCTTCAAAAGGGTCTAGATCCTCTACTTGTGTCAAGATTTACTAGGATTTGCTTGACTTTTTTTACAAAACTGTCACATGTCTTTTTCTATATCAGACAGTCAAAATTAAAAAGTGGGGGTCCCACTATTTTTTTTTTTGTTACACGCATTTGGTTTTCTTGGTTGATATTTTTTTGGGTTTTTGATGTTACATCTCGGCTCACATCATTTTTTTTTTTACTTATAACTTTTTTTTTCCTTGGCTAACAATAGTTTCTTGGAAAATAAGAGTAAAATAATTTTGTATTTGAGATCAAAGTAAAATTTTCAAATTTGGAGAGTGGTTTGTTTCAATCACCCTTCAAATGAACTTTCGATGGAGATTTGGATTTTGGCCTCTAAATTTGGAGACCACTTCCAAATTTAAAAATAATTCTTAAGTCATTTAATATTAAACTCATTTCAAAGGTCTCAACCTGACATTTCCAATAGTATAATTTTTTTTATAAAAATGAATTAATATTAATAAAATTTATTAATGAGTTTTGACATAATATTAAAAATAATAATAATGATAGGAAAAAAATGGAGGGGGATAATTTGAGTGCAACCCCTTCTAAAACGGAATCTCTCTAAATATGGAGGCTTTGCCCTCTATATTTGGAGGCCTGCATTGGAGATACTCTAAGAACAACTTGATTGTGTCCATATATCGACATCATTGTTAGATTAAGGGGCCATTTGGAAACCTATTTCGATTTGTTTTTGCTTTCACATAAATCTAAAAAGTCAAACGTGTTTCCAAAAGATCTAAAAAATGAATGCTTAATTAAAAAGTTTATTTTAAATTTTGTTATAAAAGATTTCTTTTTAAAAAAGCAAAGAAAAAGAGCTTCTTGGGAATTGAGATTTATTAAGCCACTTTATACAAAATCATACATTTCTAACAGGTTTCCAATTTGCCCCTGGCATTTTATGTATTATTTCATGTGTAAATTCTTTGGTTGAGTTCTACTTCTTATCCATGTCTTTTATTTGTCAAACATTCTCTATTTCCTTAGTATAACATTATTAGACGTGTTGAAAAAAGTTTTATTTATATGTTTGGAAGGAGTCAAAGATATTACATTTGATAGAGAGGACTCTATTTGGAAATGTTTGGCTAAATAAGTGCTAAAATATTCCCAAGAAAATGTGCAAAATTGGATGCTTTTCTGAGATTTCCTAGAAACTATATTATTTTTTCTGAGAATTTCTTGATACTCAATCGATGGTGATTGAGTTTTCTCGGCTTCATTAACATTTATATCAACACCATGGTATTGTAGACCAATTATATGTTGTTTATGTTGTAGTCTTGTGCAAATTCATCCTTTTTTTTTTTGCTTTCTTATCTAGTCATTTTTTCTTATATAGTCTTATCTAGTCATTCTTACTTTTTTGTTTTTTTTTTGAGTAAGTGATCAGCTATAGCCTTTAAGTTAGATGGCTGGCTGCCTAGATGGGGGGCAACCCAACTAGTCATTCTTACTTTAAGTTAACAATGTTACTTGTGTTTTTCACTCTCAGTTTTTCTTTATATATGCTTTTGCATGCATCTACATATTGAGCAAGGTATAAATGATTAGAGAAACCAGTACAAAATTCCATGTTACCAAAACATAGAATTTTTTCACAAATCATTCCCACTAAATTAAGTAGGTTACAAAAGTGCATGAAATGAAGTTAATTACTTTGCCGAATCCTGAGATGTTCATTTGATTACAATATCTTGTATTCTCCATTGTTAACATTATAATAATAATGTAAGAACCGAGCTTTAGTCAAGTCAGTAAATACCTCCCACCTTCTTGAAAGATGTCAAGGGATCAAATCATGGAACACCATTCTTAAAAAAAAAAAAAAATTTATAATAATATCAGTTCTATACACTACTTGTAGCACACTTTTTATTATTTATTTCTATATGAGAGTGTTTATGTTACGGTTAAATAGCATCATTGCTCACCCCTACATTATATTTGAGACATTCTTTAACACTGTCAAGAATTCCTTCACATGTGTTTCCATATTGCTTTGCTTCACCTGAATATCTTATATTTTAGCATTTTTTGTAATCCAAATATTTCAGCATTATCTAAAAGTAACCTTTTCTTTTTTCTATGTTTCTCTTCTCTTGTATTTTTTTTATAACCCCCATATATTAGTAATTGGGGCATAACTGAGAAGCTCCAAAAGAGAGACAAGAATAAGATGGCTGTGGATTCTGTTGTGGGTGAAACTCTCTCTCTCTCTCTCTTTGAGAATCTTCTCTCTTTGGAGTTTCTGTTAAAGTTTTTAATGATCGCTACTAAAATCATGGTGAAAAAAAAAATCGTTGTGTTTTGTTTGGATGCACAACATATGCACAAATTATCATATGAATTCCAACTGAAATTCTTTACTCATGTTTGTCCTGACATCTTCAAGGAAAGATTTTTTTGTTTTTTGATACAATTGAAATTTAAAGAATCATCAAAGATTTATTTCAAATATGTATAAAATTATTTTAGCAGTCACATGAATGATAGATATAATATATGCCCATAGTTTTGTTTTTAATTGTTCCTTTGAATTAAAGTTATCAAATGTGAACTTGCTTACAGATTGCATCATCAATGTTGTGTGTGAATGGAATTGTTCAAAATTTCAGATTTTTTTTTAAGAACAACTTGATTGTGTTCATGTATTGACATTGTTTTGAGATTAAGGGGCCGATTTGCAACCTGTTTTGAAACCTATTTTGGACTCACTTTTATGTTTGCAAAAATAAAAAAAAGTCAAACGTGTATTCAAACTATCCCAAAAAGAATGCTTAATAAAAAAAATTTGTTTATGATTTTAGTTCAAAAAACATGCTTTTTAATGTGCAAAGATTTTTTTATTTGGGAATGAGATTTATAATTAAAGATACCTTATACAAAATCTTTGTTAAAATTTATTTTTATTAAAGTTTCGTTGTGTTCTGTTTGGATGCTCAACATAGAGTCCACCTTGTTTATGCACAAATTTTCATATGAATTCCAACTGAAATTCTTTTATAATGTTTGTCTTATTGTTTTCAATGGAAAGAATGTTTTTTGATGTAATTAACATTAAAGAATGGCTCAAAATTCATTTGATATATGGTTAAAATTATTTTTTGCATAGTCCTATGAATGATGGATATAATATATGGCCAAAGCTTTGTGCTTATTTGATTTAAGCTTTTTTTGAATATCCCTTCCCATGAAAAACTTATTATTTTTTATAATCCATATATTCCAGCATATTGAATGTTGGATTAACTAAAAGTTTTTTTTCTCATAACCCTCATATATTAGTAACTGAAGCATAATCCCTCCCAAATGTGTTCACTCTAAAAGTCTTGGCACAGAGAGTATTTTCATTATTGCTTCATTTGTCTCTTTTTCTTCTGTGAAGATATTTTCAAGTAACATTAATCACATGAAAAAAGTTAATGTTTAGGAAGAGATTTTACACTAAAAATCTCCTTTATTTTTTTGCTATCCCAGTTGACCACTCTACTCCCTACCATCTATGACTGTTTAAAAAGATATAATATTATGGTGAAGCCTATATGTTTTCTTCTTGAAGTGAACCTTCATTTAGCTAATAGTAATCTCCCTTTAAGTGTACGGGACCGAATCAAAATTAATTTCCATTAATAAATTCTCTGATCTATTATAATGTTTACATTGTAGGAAAATGTAAGCAATTGCACCTACAACTTTGAATTTGCTTTCAACATCCCCAAATTCTCAGACCGTCTACTCTGGATATCAACATCTAAACCGGAACCAAATGATACTATCAAGGAGTGCATTCATATCAGTTCTGTTATCTTAGCAGGGGCGAGCCCTTACTTTCTCAAGCTATTCTCCAATGACATGCCGAAAACTGGTGAACAGAATGAGACAATCTTAAGAATTGATGTCTCAGAGAAAGATGCATTGATGGAGCTCTTGAAGTTCATATATGGCATGAAATTACCACCGACAATTGTTGCGTCCATCCCTAGTTTACTCCGTGTATTGATGGTTGCTGACAAGTATGATGTTCCTTCCTGTGTTCAATATTGCACATGTTTACTACTCTCGGACATGAACCTGAATACTGCATCGCATTGTTTAGAGTTCTCTTCCAAAGTATTAGTATCCCAAGCTATAAAACCAATAGCCAACGCCGCCCAAAAATTCCTTGTTGCTCGTTATGAGGAGAACATACCCAGACTCCAGGAAGAGGTGGATCAACTGCCCTTATCTTCTTTGGAGGTTGTGCTTTGTAAGGATGAGTTAAAACTGATGGAAGATGATGCTTATGATATAGTTCTAAAGTGGGCTCGAGCTCGATATTCGAGAATGGATGATCGACATGGGGTTTTGAAGTCAAACCTATCTCGCTTTGTTCGAATGCGTTACATGACACATAAAAAGCTAAGGGAAGTCCATAAATGTGAAGATTTGGACCGTGACACTGCTTATGAGTTGGTCATAGATGCTCTCTTCTTTAAGGTTGAGAATCTTCCACTTCCCACACCAGTCCTCACTTCAGAGAAGCTCCCCGGTCATCCTGTGAGAGTCGTCGAGTTCAGGAAGCCAAGCAAAAAGGCCAATGTTTATTTAGAACTCAAGCGATCGGATTGCCAAAAATTGTCAGTCAGTGGAATGATAATTTCTCAAGCATTCTATGTCCATGGGCAGGCATTCCACATTGTTGCTCAACGATGCTTGGAGGAGATGCAGATTTTTGGGATGTTCTTGAGGTGTGTGCTTGATGGAACCCCAAAAATGGTTAAAGTGGATTTTGAGTTTCAAGTAAGGGAGAGAACGACAGAGACTTTTGTGAGTAAGTACAAGTCCAGCTTCAACTTCACTTCTGTGGATCGTTTAGGGAGGGGATCCAAAAACCTATGTGGCATGCCATGGGCCTCATTCGTAGGGAATGATAGTCCTTACTTTACCAATGATGTTCTTCACCTGAAAGTATATATATCCATCACGTCGGAGTAAAACATACAATTGACTATGATAAATGGAGTTCTATGTGGGTAAATGTTAAATGCCTAAATGTACATATTTTCATATATTTTTTATAGTGGATTTGGACATTTCTCTCTGCAATTAATTCATTTCTACATACATATTAGAGATGTTTATTTTCTTTATATTCAATTTGGATCCGTTTTTTTTAAATTTAGAAATAAATTTGGTATTATTTAAATTTGAGAGGATTTAAATTTGACAGGTTATAAATTGAGTAATGAATTAGCATTCAAAGCTTCATCAAAACTTTTAAATCTGATCCATCAAATCAACAAAATTTTCAATCAAATCAGCCTTGACATCAACAAGATTTCCAATAGATTTTGCAATTAAATCACCAACATATTTTAAAAATGAGCATGAAAGCTCCATCAAATTAGCATTTGCAACTAATTCAGCCCTCAAAACCTCTATAAAAATGGCAGTGCAAAGGAGGAAGGATCTCTTCATTCAGCCAAGAAGAATCTTATTTCGGTGTTTATTCTTACTTTTTTGGTTTTGAATTTTTGTTTTTAGTTTTCGTTTATTTGGTATGAGATACATAGATTTTATTGTGTTTTCAATAAAAGTGACTCTTTATTTTATTTTCATGGATTATTTTTATTTTTATTCTAAAATATTTCCAACCATGTTAGGCTCGAGAATCCTCCTATCAAGGAGAGGATTCCACTATTGATGTTTTTTTATTTGTGCTTCATGTTTATATAATTTCTTCAACTCAGATTTCTTTTGGTTATGGATATTTTTAGATCTTTCATCGTTCTATTTAGATAAGATATGATTTTGCTAACCTTTTATGGTGTTCCAATATGTGTTTTGTAAATCTTGGCCTTTTCATATATCTCTGCATCCATCAAGTTGGAGTTTATATTTTTTGCACATGGATACAACTTTTTTTTTCATGCTATGGCTAGGAGAACCACTTGATATATCAGTACTTCAAATACTAGGAGGTTATATTTTTAAACAAAAAATAAGTATTCGTTAAGTATTATATCTTGGTTTAACATTATGTCCCATGAGCTTAATTTCTGAAGTATACAGATTTTTCCATGGAGCATATGGTATCTGATCAAATACTGAAGCAATTTTTTTTTTCTTTTTTGATATCGGAGGGTCCCCCGTGGCTAACCTTACGGTTGAGTTGGGAAGGCTATCTCCGCCTATTTTCACGGTCCCACGGAAAATTCTTTTGAATAATCGCCAAGGTGGGTAAGTTAGCGCCAAGACTTGAACCCAAGACCTACCCTTAACATAGGTAAGCCTTAAACCGTTGTGCTATGACCACTGGGGCAATTAGTAAAGCCAAGTCCACTTTTTTGTTTTTATGCTAACTGGTAGGCAATCAGCCTTCAATTTTATAAATAGTAGATTGATGCCCAATACAAAGCAAAAGAGGGACAAAGACAAAGGACAAAATAAACTGATAAAAGCTAGAGTACATGCTGTTAAGACTGCGCCACTTTTCAGCAGTCAAATATAGTGTTTTATTTATTTTAAAAAGTTTGGGCATATAGTTTAAAAATCTGATTGCATATATGTTCTCTTGATACTGGCATTGGCCTACCTGTAAATTTTCGTAGCATTTTAACACCGTTTTAGAAATTATGCAGTTCCAATCGGCATTCGGGTTTTTCGTCACTGGGTTTTGATAGGTGAGAATTTCTCAAGCTTGTCGTGCAGGTCCTCCATGGTGGGTGTTAGAATATGAAAAGAATGAATCAGTCATCTTATTAGGGTTTGTATCCAATATTTATAGTACAAAAAGGAAAACAAGGAAAAGACTAATCTACCCTTAACCCTAACATATATATACATTTAACAGTGGGTGTGTGTGTGGGGGGGGGGGGTGGGTTTGAGTTTAGGCTAGTCTCACCCCCTTTTCCCATCTCTTTCCCTCAATTGCCCCATTAGTGGGTGAGAAAGGCTTAGGTTCAAACCCCCCCCCCCCTCACCATTCCAACCAAGCTCATTTGAGCTCTCTTTGATCTCCATCTCTCTCTCACTTACTCTTTTTCCCCTTTTTGCACCCGAGAGAAGAGGAAGAAATAAAAGATGGAGAAGAAGAGAGAAGAAGAAGAGAAATACAAGGAAGGAGAGAGACTAGGTGAGAATATTTGATTATGTTTGTAATGAAGCGTATAAATACGCTCTTCTGTGGATTTGATTTAAGATACAAGATCTACAGGCTCCAACAACGCTATTGATTCTTCGAGAAGAATGCCAAGACGGTAGACTTCAACAATATGTTGATTTCTTGAAGAAATACCAGATTATGAAATTCTACGTAATTGATATTCACCACGAAGAACAAAACAGAGGAAAAATAATAAATTCTAATAATAAAAACTTAATTAATTATGTGATTACAAGCCTATTTATAGAGCGGGGAATTCTTAACAAACAAGGATCTAAAAAAAAATTATGAAATAACACATTTATTTAGCCAAATCCCAACTATGCAAATTTGAATTTAAATTCAAAATTCAAATCCTCACTAAAAAATAAAAAATCATATCTGAATGATATATGAATATTAACTAATCCTAATTATCCAGAGAAGATATGATAAATCTAACAAATAAAACTAAAATACTAAAGTGCAAATCATCTATAATCCTCTATTTGGTGATCCTTAACATTGATCGAATGGTCCATGATCGTGCTGTATCAGTTTGGTTGCCATGTGAGGCTTGATCTCTCTCCCTCTCTTTTTCTTCTAAGCTCTCTCATTTGCCTACTTTGTGTGTCCATCTAGCCAAGGATGTGAAGAGGTGGAGGATTGGAAGAGTTGGTGTGTTGGAGGATGAAATGTGTGTGTGTGTGCTTGTGAGCCCCCACACTTCTTTTTCTTTCCCCCTCTCTTGGTAAGTTTTTCTTCCCTCCTTGTATGATTTTTCTTGTGTTCTTGAATGCTATTGTGGGCATGCATGAGTGGTGTTTGTGTTTGTGTGTGAGATGGTATGGATTTCTCGTGGTGATGATCGTGTTGGGAGGCTAGGGTAGTGCTTAGAGAAGTAAGGCATATTTATGTCTTCTTAAGATCTTTATGGAACAAGTACCTAGAGAAATATTCTAAGGATTATGTCTTCATGTGATATGATCATCCATGTGTCTAGATGCTATATATGAAATATGGTGTCATAATATTATCTGTATTGTAAGTTGTAACCTGATTTGCATGGACTGTCCAGATTCACGTGGGAATTGACCAGTTTCTAAAAATATTTTATTTCGGGCATAGCTAAACCAGATTATGATATCTTCATAGATTATGATCCCAACAAGTTCACTTTTTTGTTTTTATCTAACCGGTAGGCAATCAGCCTTCAATTTTTTAAATAGTAGATTGATGCCCAATACAAAGCAAAAAAAGGGAAAAAGACAAAAGGACAACAAAATAAAATGATAAAAGCTCGAGTACATGCTTCCTAGAAGAGGAGATTTCTATTGCAGAAGCACTCAGGACCGACTATTAACAACTATTCCTGTATTTCTATATTTCCCTCCACCAATCAAACCGATCTCACATAAGCACAAAACCTTCCCCAATCACTCATGCATGAAACCACTACCTCTTCCCAAATGTTTTCAACATGGGGGGTTATACCGTTGAAAAGGACTTGATTCTTAGCGAGCCACATGGACCAAACCATCGCCAGAACGAAGGATAGGGATATCTTTGCTGCTTTGCTTCAATCCCCCTGAGATTGGAGCCATTTCCCTGCCTCCCACATTTCATCAACCGTGGAGAAATCAACACACAAACCACCAGTTGCTTTTACTTTGAGTATCTTCCCCAGATATACAATCCATAGGAACGCTTTTACTTTGAGGGGGAATCTGAAGCTCCAAATTTCCTTGTATTTACACGCCGTTTACTCCAAAGGCACCTAATTTCTCCTCATTGGGCCGCGCGTGTGGATCTTGATTTTTGGGTGAGGGAGAGATCCACAGAGATTTTTGTGAATAAGGGCAAGTCAAGCTACAACTTCACTTCTATTGATCGTTTGGGGAGGGGAAACAAAAACCTATGTAGCATGTCATGGCATCATTCATATGGAATGATAGTTCTTACTTTATCAATGATGTGCTTCATCTGAAAATATATATATTCATCAAGTTGGAGTAAAAACATGCAACTGACTCTTAATTCTGTGGAGAACCATTATGTTAAATAGTTGTGCATGTAGAAATATGTGTTTGTTATTATGTTTTTTTGGTTGCATGCTTGTTTATTGAATTTTTTTTGGTTGCATCCAACTCTTAATTCTTGGATGTTTTTCTACTATTATTATTGCTTTGTCATATGTTTTCTTATGTTCTATTGGTCTTTTGCATACGGAAGCAATGATTTTGATGCCATGGGTGGGAGCACCACTTGAAATATATTTGTATTATCAGATGATTACTCCTGGTGAATATATTCTTTCAAGTGAAGCAATAAAACAAACTGGATGTTAGATTTTGGAGGTTAAAGAAAGGGATTTATTTTAAATATTTTGATTCTAAGGACAGATTAACAAAATTTTAATGCCTTAATGGTCATAAGGACATATTAGACAATTCATGTCATATTTAACACCGTTAACATAATATTTCACTTTTATTTGACATAACTTAACTTAGAAGTATACATGCACGAAGCTCCAAATTTTCTAGGGATATACATGCTATTATCTTTTTAAACTTGATACAGTTCAAATAGATGTTTTCCAAGGGTATACACGCCAATTTTCCAAAGAAAAAGTGCACGAATAAAAAAAAGAAGCCACTTTTCACCTGGCTGAAGAAAAGCACAGAACCCTTTCGTTTCTTCTCCCTTGAAACATTCCAAACTTACAGAGCACTTCGATTTCTTCTCCCTTAAAAACTTTTGGGTTCCCAAGCAAACGTTTGGGCACCTAAGTAAGATATTCCAAATCTATTACTATATATAACCAAGCAAGAAGAAATGTGTAACATATGAGCAGGTGAAAAACAGAGGCAAGAAAATAGGATGGTTGTAAGTCTCTCTCTCTCTCTCTCTCTGGGTTTCTGCTAAAGTTTGAGATTTTTTTTTCTTTGTTTTAAGAGCATCTTCAACCACCCTTCAAATTTGGAGGGTGGTTTGCTCCGGTCCCCCTTTAAATGTACCTCCAAATTTAAAAATAATTCTTTTACATTATAATATTAAACTTATTTTAAAAGTCTCAACAAGAACTTTTCAATGGTATGATTTTTGTTTTAATAAAAATAGATTAATATTAATAATATTGATTAATGAATTTTGATATAAAATTAACAATAAAAGTAATGATATGAAAAAAATGAAGGGGGATAGTTGGAGTGTAACCCTCTCCAAAAATGAATCTCCTTATAGCTCTAAGAACAACTTGATTGTGTCCATATATCGACATTGGTTTTTTATTAGGGGGCCATTTGGAAACTTATTTCGATTTGTTTTTGCTTTCGCATAAATAAAAAAAGTCAAATGTGTTTCCAAAAGATCGCAAAAAAGAATGCTTAATTAAAAAGTTTATTTTATTAATTATTATAAAAAAAAATTCTTTTTAGAGCAGCAAAGAAAAAGAGTTCTATTAAGCCACTTTATATAAAATCATATGTTTCTAACAGGTTTCAAAATGGCCCCTAAGACTCTGGGCATTGTATGTATTATTTCATGTATGAATTCTCGGTATTCTCTGTTTCATTAACATTTATATCAACACTGTGATATTGTAGACTAATTATATGTTGTTTATGTTGTAGTCCTGTGGGATTTCATCCTTTTTATTTTTGTGCTTTCTTGTCTAGTCATATTCTTACTTGAAGTTAATAATGCTACTTGTTTTTCATTCAGTTTCTCTCTATATATGCTTTTGCATGCATCTACATATTGAGCAATGTATAGATCATTAAAGAAACCAGTACAAAATTCCATGTTATCAAAAAAGAGAGTTTTTCACAAATCATTCTCACTAAATTAAGTAGGTTATATAAGTGTATGAAATGAAGTTAATTACTTTGCCGAATCCTGAGATGTTCATTTGATTACAATATCTAGTATTCTCCACTGTCAACATTATTATAATAATATCAGTTCTTACACTCTAATTGTAGCACACTTTTTTTTTTTTTTTTGCATAAAATGGTTGAATCCACATTTGGGAATCTTCTACTTTTAAAATCCCGAATGTGCTCAAATGCAGATCCAAATGGCGCTTGAGCAAATATATACAAAATCATATTTTTCCAACAAGTTTCCATATGATCTCTTAAGACTTTAGGGCATTGTATGTATTATTTTATGTATGAGTGCTGATACACGCAATCCATTTTACAGCCCGTTTTACAGCTCCATACGCTATGATAACATGGTATATACTGCACTATCACAGTGTATGGGTATATGACTCAAATATTTTTTCATTTTTTCACCATGAAAAAAAAATACACTAATTTATCTCATTATATACTTTATTTCACATAACAATATGTTCAAAAGGTGAGTGTATGATTTAAAAAAAAGAAAGAAAAACATGATGGACCGCAATTGGGGCTGTATTGGGGGCTGCGTGTATTTTTTTCCTTTTATGTATACTTCTTTGGTGGAGTTCTACTTCTTATCCATGTCTTGCTTTGTCC
This sequence comes from Acorus gramineus, assembly GCA_030737835.1. Taxonomy (NCBI): domain Eukaryota; kingdom Viridiplantae; phylum Streptophyta; class Magnoliopsida; order Acorales; family Acoraceae; genus Acorus; species Acorus gramineus. The sequence goes on along the minus strand of CM060855.1, from coordinate 19,080,002 downwards.
TCTATTTCCTAAGTATAACATTATTATACATGTGTTGAAACAAATTGGATTCTATTTGAAAATTTTTGGCTAAATAAGTGCTAAAATGTTCTCAAGAAAATGTGCAAAATTGGGTGCTTTTTGAAACTGTCTCCCAAATAAAACAGAGATACATAAGGTTTACTTGATAAACTACACATTGGAGATGAGATATCTCCAACAAACAAAAGAGCAGTAATTTCATCATAAGAAGGTAGAGAAATACCAAAAAAAACTCACAACCCCTCAGAGGCTACTAAAGAAAAAATTGTCACTGTTAATAGAAACATTGCTCACCCCTACATTATATTTAACACTTTCAAGAATTCCTTCACTGATCCCTCCCAAATGTATTCATTCTAAATTTTTGCTTCATTTGTCTTTTTTCTTCTGTGAAGATATTTTCATGTAACATTAATTAATCTCATGAAAAAAATTTAAAGTTTTAGGAAGAGATTTTACACTAAAAATCTCCTTTATTTTATTGCTATCCCAGTTGACCACTCTATTCCCTACCATCCATGACTGTTTAAAAAGATATAATGGTGAAACCTATATGTTTTCTTCTTGAAGTGAACCTTCCTTTAGATAATAGTAACCTCTTTTTAAGCTTGTTGATTATGATCGTTGTAAAAAGTGTATATCTGGATATCTCACCTTGCATGAAGTGATATAAGTTGATGAGACATCAATACCATGTACATGCACGTGTGGGTGTACAAGACAGTGAATCGAAGTTAATTTCCATAGATAAATTCTCTGATCTATTCTAATATTTACATTGCAGAAGAGATAAATTCTCTGATCTATTCTAATATTTACATTGCAGAAGAGAGCACCACAAATATTGGATGCAAATGTAAGCAATTGCACCTACAACTTTGAATTTGCTTTCAACAACCCCACATTCTCAGACCGTCTACTCCAAATATCAACATCTAAATCGGAACCAAATGATCCTATGATGGAGTGCATTCATATCAGTTCTGTTATCTTAGCAGGGGCGAGCCCTTACTTTCTGAAGTTATTCTCTAGTGACATGCAAGAAACTAGTGAACAGAAAGAGAGAATCTTAGAAATAGAAGTCTCTGAGAAAGATGTGGTGATGGAGCTCTTGAAATTCATATATGGCAAGAAACTGCCGTCGGCAATTATTGTGTCCTTCCCTAATTTACTCGGTATATTGATGGTTGCTGAGAAGTATGATGTTCCTTGCTGTGTTCGATATTGCACGCGTTTACTACTCGAGTTGGACATGAACCTGGATACTGCATCATATTGTTTAGAGCTCTCTTCCAATGTATCAACATCCCAAGCTATAAAACCAATAGCCAAGACAGCCCAAGAATTCCTTATTTCTCGTTATGAGGAGAACATACCCAGACTCCAAGAAGAGGTAGTTCAACTATCCTTATCTTCTTTGGAGGTTGTGCTTTGCGAGGATGAATTAAATCTGATGGAAGATGATGCTTATGTTATAGTTCTTAAGTGGGCTCGTGCTCGATATCCAAGAATGGATGATCGACGTGAGTTTTTGAATTCAAATCTAGCTCGCTTTGTTCGAATGCGATACATGACACATAAAAAGCTAAGGGAAGTCCCTGAATGTGAAGATTTGGACCATGACACTGCTTCTAAGTTGGTCCTAGATGCTCTCTTCTTCAAGGTTGAGAACCCTCCACTTCCCGCACGTGCCCTCACTTCAGAGGAGCTGATAGGTCATCCTGTGAGAGTCCTGGAGTTCAGGAGGCCAAACAAAAAGGCCAATGTTTATTTAGAACTCAAGCGATCGGACTGCCAAAAATTGTCGGTCAATGGAACGATAACGTCTCAAGCATTCTATGTCCATGGGCAGGTCTTCCGCATTATTTCCCAACGGTACTCGGAGGAGATGCAGAGTTTCGGGGTGCTCTTGGAGTGTGTGCACAATGGAACTCCGACAATGATTAAAGTAGATTATGAGTTTTGGGTGAAGGAGAGATCCACAATGACTTATGTGAATAAGTTCAAGACAAGCTATGACTTCACCTCTATTGATCGTTTGGGGAGGGGAAACAAAAACCTATGTGGCATGTCATGGGCATCATTCATAGAGAAAGATAGTCCTTACTTTAACAATGATGTGCTTCACCTGAAAGCGCATATATCCATCAAGTTGGAGTAAAACATTGTAACTGATTCTTAATTCTGTGGGAGAACCATTATGTTAAATAGTTGTGCATGTAGAAAAATGTGTTTGCTGTTATGTTTTCTTGGTTGCATGTCTGATTCTTGTATGTTTATTTGTTTATTGCTCTGTTTGGTAAATCTTGGCTTGGTCATATGTTTTTACTGTTCTATTGGTCTTTTGCACATGGAAGCAATTTAAATTTAATATAAACTAAACGAGTTTATAAGTCATTTCTTATAAACTTTGACATATAGAAGTAAAGATTCAAAATTAGACAAAAGATCAAATTTTTTTTTCTAGAAAATACATTACTGAAGTTGTGCCCCGATAATCCTTTAAAGAACAAAATCATTTATTATCGAATATGATTCAATATTTTCAGCAATTTATTTTTCTATGTAGATAATTATAGAATTTACAAGAAAATCATCATTCATCTCTATAAACAATTATAAAAACAAATTAATCCACGCAAAAGATCAAGTTGCTTTTTTAGAATTTTTATATTTCTTTACCTTCTACCTCGATATTGTTTAGAGGGGTTGAAAATTGGAGATAATTTAGTCATTTCGTGTGGGTTAGAATTAACTAGGATATGTTGAATCATGGTTAAACTCTGTCCACCACATGGATGTATAAGAGTTTTTCTGATTTTTCAAGGACTTGTACTATTTCAATTTTAACATGGATTTATATGGGATTATCCATGTTTACAAGGATGTAGATGTCTTTAACTTTTTTTAAAAAATTTAGAATAATTAATGGTTGAGACTTGGGTCTTTAGGCTTGGTTTTGGTGAGCTGGGATGGGCTGACTATTATAGACATAGACAGGCGGAGACAAAGGGCATCCCTCCAATTGGGGATGGAAAATGGACTGTGTGTAATAGCACTCGATTGTCAAATTTCTAATGAAGCACATACCTCATTAATGTGAGTATATGGTGTTAATGAAATATATAGGACTAGAATTGGGGATGGAAAAGGGACTGTGTATAACACCACTCAAATAGAAAAATATTGTGTTTGGTTTCGATTGCAATTCACATTTTTTTTTTGAATTTTTGAAAAGTATGTCTAACAAATGAAGTTCATTCATTTATAAAAAATGAAATGTTTACTCTTATATATAAATCAAATGCATATATTTATACGTTTTTTTCATAATATAATGTATACCGAGATAGAGAAGTACATACTATGTTAACCAATTTCATTTGTTGTGTTAGTTCTAATGACTACAAACGGATAGGAGCTACAAAATAGATCAAATATATCAACATCCATTGAAATTTTGCGATGTGGAGTCATGGATTTATATTTTTTTAATTTGAGAAAAGATTTGTTTTCCGGGGAATTTTTTTTTATCTCTAGTACTTTTGAGGTATTGAAAAATCTCACAATTTTTAATCCAAAGTCTTTGTCATTATCCTACAATTTTTAATTTTTTAAAATTATAATGTTTTTATATATTTATATTTTTTATAAATAATTTTTATTCTCTATCTTCTTGCCCCTCACTTGTTCTAAATCCCGACTCCGCCCCTTATATAAAGTTGTGTTTTCCATCTCTCATCTCTTGTGTCACGTCTCAATCTCTCTCACCATTTGTGTCACTGTCTCCCCAAATATACTTAAAATTGTGTCCATTTGATAACCGTCTCGGTATCATCTAGGATAATATCTTACCAAAAAAGAAAAAAAATATAATAGTCTTTATTTCAACACAAAAATATACTATATATAAAGTATATATATCATAATCAATTATATTATTTTTAAGTCCCCATGAACTATATGATTTAGTAATCGATCTCTCACTTCTTAATATTTCAGTTTTAGTCCCCAGATTTAAATGATATATTCTTTTTAGTCTCTGGTAAGGACTAAAAAGAAAATCAAATAATTTAGTGATAGGTCCCTCCTAGGGACTAATAAGAAACATACCCTTTAAATACAGGGACTTAAACTAAAATATGAAAAGGTGAGGAATCGATCACTAAATCATATGGTTTATAGGGACTAAAAAATAAAAAAACCTTATTAATTTTATAAAAAAAAAATTTTAAGAAGATATATGAGACTGGAAAAAAAAAATAGTGTGTAACAACACTCAAAAAAATATTTTGAAAAACAATGATCCTTTTAAATAGAAATTCAAACTATAATATTGTACCACACACTTGCACTCAAAAGTCTCATGTTATTTTTACTAAAATAAAATATATATTAAAAAATTTATATTATATATGTCGGAGACCAAATTAATCAAAGTCGAATAATGATATGATCGTACAAGTGCAGGGATTGAACAATGATTAGCCCATATTGATAAAAATATGGGCCAAAGGATGGAAAACCCTTGGGCCCCAAAATGCTATTACGGTCTAAGCAAGCCCTCTTCCCCCGTAGGTCGGGCAAACGATTATGCCCAACCAGGATTGTTATGCCTGTGTTATTTGGAACCATTTCGGTTAAGCCTTGGTCACATCTGGGTCATTCAGGGCCTTTTTCTTTTTCGATCGGAGTCGCTAAAATTTTGGCTTTTAGCTACCTGCGGGAGTTAGAGTACTCTGATTGGAAATCTAATTGCATGTTATGGGTCCTGGTACTGTTTCGTACTACCCATAAAAATTTCATCGAATTCCGGTAACGTTTTGAAAAATATGCAGTTCCGAACCGTATCCGGGTTTTGAGAGTTCTTGATTGGTCGAATAGTGTGAGATATTTTGGGGATGTGGTGACCTTTGGTAACCTTACCCCCACCTTGCTTAGGGATGAAGAAACCATTGGTTTTTTGTTATGTGAGTGGGTGAGCCTAACCCTAACCTCACCCCCCCTTATGGTCACCCCTAGGCACTATTTGGGCATGAAAATGACTTTTTTGCCCTCTCTCTCTCTCCCTCTCTCTCCCATTTCGTGGAACACTTTCCCTCTCTCTCTTATGGCTCTCTTTCTCTCTTTCAAACACTCCCCAAGTGTTTGATTTTATGCCAAGAAGAAGAAGATGGAGTAAGAAGAGGAGGTGCAAGTGCAAGACTAGGTGAGTGTGTGTGCTAGTGTTGTTGATTGTTTCTCTTCCCTCTCCTCCCCCCATAGTGGATCCCTGATTTTTCCCCTCTCCCTTTGGTTCAGCTATGAAGAAGAGAAGCAAAGATGGAGGTGGTGGTAGTGGTGGTGGCGGTCGAGGTGGTCAAGGGTGCGCTTGCGAGCCCCTACATCTCCCCCTCCCCCCCCCTCTCTTTTGGTGAGTTTCCCTCTTCTTTATTGGTTTTTATGCATGTTAGGGTGTTTGGGAGGGCATGCATGTGAGGTGTTTTGAGTTGGGTGCATGTAGGGGCAAGGGGGGAGGGTTGGAGAGTGCTGGGTGCGCGCGCGGGTCTGTCCGCGCCGTGCGCACGCAGAGGGGCTCTGGCGGGTGCGCAGGCGTGCGTGCGGGTGCGTGCCGTGCGAGGGCGCGCGCGGGGCAGTGTGTCTGGGCGTGCTTCTGTGCACGCGGCTGGGCGCCATTGTGCGCGCGTGTGTGCGTGTGCGTGCACGCGCGTGTAGGGGCACGCGTGGGGCTGCCCAGGGGCTCGGGGAGGTGCTGGGACACTCGGGCATGCGTGCGTACGCGCGTGCTCGCATGCGTGCGAGCCCGTATGCGTGCATGTCTAAGTCTTTGGTATTTCTAGTAATTTCTAAGTGTTATATTATGATGTTACTCACCAAATTTGATGCCCTTACCTTGCAGATCTCGTCGGAAGGGATGCGCGAGGTCCCGGGTTGCGATGAGTGGTTCGATCCAACCCCTCGAGATGTGCTTGACGCGCGTAGTCGTGCGTCGCGCATCGATGGGGCACCCTAGCTATACTACTTGTGTAGATAAGTAGTATGGCCATGCTTAAACTATAATATGTTAGATATCTTGCATGCTAGGCTTATATTGCATGTATTGTATCCATGTATGAATGATTGTATCGCATGCGCCCCTCTAGTATGGGCATGTATTTTGTAATGTGTATGGATGTATAGAATATGGCATGCCTTAGGTAGTATTGTAATACTACTCCCACCATATTAATTGGAATATCCAGCATGATTAAGTTTGGGTTAATAACGGGCACCTGCCTAATATTCCCTTGCGATAAGACTCGAGGGCGTGATGTAGTTGTTGCGCCCATGCTAATGGGACAAGGCTATGACCAACTTCATGAGATGATGATCTCTCTCGCTCTCTCCCTCTACACGAACTGAGTAAGTAGATGCGATTTCCTACTCGACTCAGGTTCGTTTGGAATATTGGCATGCACCTGTTAGTGCGCGAGATTTGCGCTTGACCTTTACCTTTTAAGTAGGTGATATCCAACGCATGCTTAAGTTAGGCCTTGTGTGCTTATGTGATTAATGGCCATGTATGCATGTTGTATGATTTGTTGTTTATGATGTAAATCCATGTTAGGGAGTATCCCTATAATTATTTGATAGGTTATCTTGCATGTAGTTCATGTACATAACTAAGATATAATTCTCCGAGATATATATGCGCATGTTAAAACTGATTAGGCCTATCTGAAATAGGCGTCGGTATGACCCGTTGTCGGGTTGTACCTTATTAGTTAGAGCGCTAGCGATGTAATCGCCCCCGTGCATCCGAGTGATGCACTCGTTTGGAATTTAATAGAATTCATTATCTTATCGGTTTTGTTAAGCCGGTAGTTATGGCATTAAGCTGGGCCTACCCGTGTTAGGCGTGTGTATAAACCGCCTGTTGGGTTATGTGCCTTGGGTTTATTTCTGCGTGAGAGCAGAGGCAATCCCTTGTGTCCGAGCGACGCAACCGTGTGGGAGTACAATAGTATTCGATATCATCGATATGTGATTATCGAGAGTAGTTTTTCCATTGGGTTCGCTTTGCGAACATGGAGTGTTTCCTCCCAATGTTGTCTGTGTTGAAGCGGCCCGGATTGTAGCTGTCCTGACAGAGGGCTCCCATCCGTAGGTACTACCGATGCGTTCGAGAACGTACTGATCGTGGGAGTATACCAGGTAGAGGCTACCCTGGAGAGGGCTAACGAATGATATTGCGAGCGTGGAATCGTTCTCCCCTTCGTTGGATCAGTGTAGGAACTCCTCGGCGTTGGAAAAGCTTTCCTGACAAAGGGCTCCCATCCGTAGGTACTACCGATGTGTTCGGGAGCGTACTGATCGTGGGAGTATACCAGGTAGAGACTACCCGGGGAAAGGGCTACCGGTGGACCAAGGGTGTAGAGGAGTCTAATCTCTCCAAAAGTCCTATGTCACCTCTAAAGGGTGAGGGTGAGGATGAGGTGAAGACGTCGCCACGTGACCCATTCGTTGTTCGTCCGTTCCCATAGTTGTTGGGTCCGATTGCGTATCGATGTTCAAAGACATCGTTGGGCAGTTATCTCGATGTAGATGATCCAGTAGTGTTGTGTAGACCAGTAATTCCGGGTCTCTTCGACCAACGGTATGGTCTCTCCCCAAGAGTCCCAAGAGTCTCCCTCCGGGAGTGAGGGTGAGGGTGAGGTTGGTGATCCAGTAGTGTTGTGTGGACCAGTAATTCCGCGTCTCTTCGATCAACGGTATGGTCTCTCCAAAAGTCCCAAGAGTCTTCCTCCGGGAGTGAGGGTGAGGGTGAGGTTGGTCGCGCCGCCGCGTGACCTTGTTATCCATTGGGTTTCCACCCATGTTTTTCCTTGAAAGGAAATTGCCTTAGCATTGAACTATTGTAATGGTGATTGGTTTCCAGCCACTCACTGAGCTTGTAGCTCACCCCTCGCATACTGTTTCTTTTTAGGGGCAGTGTTGGGTATGGAGCTGGAGCTTCCCTGTGGCGTGGTCTTATGGGTGTGGAGCGCTCTTCCGGTGGGTGGCGAGTGCGAGGCTGTCAGTAGTCCTAGAGTCATTTTATGTATTGTAAATCGTGCATGTGGCACAGGTTGTATTTTATTTGGACTAGACTTGGCTCTCACAGGACAGTGATTGTGTATTCGAGTCTGTAATAATGTTTTGGTTTACAGACATTGTTGATATCTTATGCTTCCGCTTTTCAGTTGAGTTATCCGTTATCATTGGTTTGCCAGCTTGTGTATTGTTTATTGGAGTCATTATTGATCTCTTGTACTTGATAGCTGATATTTCATTATTGCCACGTCTCGGGGACGGCTGCCCTGGGGCGTGACAAGGATAAGACGGCCATACGCTGTTGGTTTAAAGACGAGAGCCAAACATTGCCCAACCTCAAGATTAGGTCGTCCAGAGAGGAATCCCCAAATTAAAAAGCAGACCGGCCATAAGATCTTCCCCTGCAAGGAGACGGATAGGCAATACGCTGTTGGTCTAAGGATGGGAGCCAAACATTGCCCGACCTCAAGATTAAGCCGTCCAGAGAGGAATCCCCAAATTAAAAAGCAGACCGGCCATAAGATCTTCCCCTGCAAGGAGACGGTTAGCGAAGGGAATATTCTCTAACACTAGAGAAGGACGGAATGTCAGAAAAAACAGCTATAGGATAATGATGATGATCCCTAGGTGCCACATGTCCACAGATCCAGAGGCCACGTGGAGATTCCATATCAAGATATGATCACCTCGAAAGGCCAAGTTCAGCACGCCCCCGCTTAGTATAAAAGGGGGACTTCACCTCCCTCTCAAGGTATGTGAACACTATCTCTCACTCTTGCTAAAACTCAAGAATTCTAAGTTCTTCTTCTGGAGATGAAGAGGTTAGGAGGGACGTTAGCCGGCACCACACTAGTGTGAGTTTCAGATACCCGAAGGCGGAAGGAAAAGGACGAAGGGGCAGACGACAACGGAGATTGAAGGCTATTGGTAGACTGAAGCGAGGAGGAGGACCAGCTTACACCATCCCGGGTCTACACTCGAAGCCCGGATCAGTAAAGATCTGGCCCAAGAGGGGAAAGCCAAATTTCATCCCCCACAATATATTTATATTTATTTATATGTTCATGGTTGATCTCTTTCTGTAATATAACCGTGAAAATTTTAAAAATATAGGAAACTGCATGTCATACATGGGATCACCAAGCAATGTATTTTCTGAGTCAGACAAAAACTCAAATAAATTGTACTACACATGTATAGGAATTTTTTTCAATGGATGCATCCCTGTAAGGAAATGTATTTGTGTTCATAAATTCTACCTGCAATGTATTTCATTTTAAAAACTGGAATGCTCAGTAATTTGAAGCATTCTACGATGTGCGTGAAATAAAATTAATAGTAATATGATAGGTTAATAAATCTCTACGAAAAGCTCATAAAAAACAAAATAAATAATATTTCTTCTTCTTCGATCGCCTGCTTCTCCTCGATCCCTCAAAGTCCCTCTCTCCCTATCTCTTTGTCTCTCTCTCAATCTCTCTCCCCTCTCACGGTCCCTCTCTCTCTCTCAATCGGTCAATCCCTCCCTCTCTGTCTATCTCTTCGTCTCTATCCCATATGGCATGAGAAATAAGCCCAGAATAAGAAAGAATAGAGGAGAATAGTAAAAAAAAGTTGTTTGTTTTGACATAATAAATCTCGATAGTTATGTCTGGATAAGCTAGGATAAGACCTAATAACTATTCTAAGGAAATGTTAGAATTGCTTATCAGGCCTTATCTATGTTAATGGATAAAAATACTCTTCTCTGTCATTTTAAAAAATTTATCTTACCTAACAGTCTCACACAGATTTCAAAAACTGTCATATCTATCAAATCAATCATACATTTCTCACACTATTCCCAGGGGTATAGTTGTCATTTAAAAAGTCATAAACTCTTATTCATCCCTTATCAAACATTTATCATCACTTTATTCAAGATGAACCAAACAACAAAAAAATTATTTTTACGTTTTCCAATGAGAATAACAGAAAATGCAACCAAACAAAAAATTGCTTATTCAGTCTGAATTGTTATCTATTCTAATATAGCTATCAGGAGTGAATAACTCAATGTCACACCCATTCAAGGTAACTCTCTCTATCTCTCAATCACTTTCTTCTCACTGTTATCCATCTCACCGGACACTCAATTAATGAGTCAAGACACTCCAATTAATGAAGCACACTTGACACTCAATTAATGAATCAATGCATTATGACACTTGTCCTAGTGCATGTCTTTAATGAATTGTTTAAGTTGGAACAAATGATGGGACTTTTGGTGTTTTTTTATTCAACATATTGTTAACCACTATTCATAATATTAATGTTATAATGTATACTAAAAACGTGATAAAAATTAGATCTAATTTGTGATATCTTCAAAATTTATTTTATTATCTCTTGTTTAGAAATTATCATCACATAATCATTATTTTTTAATAAAAATTAAAGAACTATATATACTCTCGCATATCATTTATACTCTGTGCGGTACTGCATATTAAATAGGTTGGGGCATAATTTCCTGATTTGCGAACGATCATATCGTTATTATCCTTTAGTGGGGATTGGAAGCCAAGTTCTCTTTTAGTGATGTGAAGAGATCAGTTTCAATGGATTAAATGACTTTCATTGAGGTGGGGGTGTGTGAAATATTTATGGACACTATTTGCTTATAATTAAGGTGATGTCCCCTAATTCAGCAACCATACATGGAGCAATTGAATTAGATAACCTAGGTCCTTTGAAAAGTTCAATGTCTGATGAAAATGAAGTGTGTTCATGCAGTTTGCATCATAATTTAGGGTTAGTTTAATAACTCAGTTTTGGAAGCAAATTTTTTTCAAATGAAGGTTAATTTTCAAATACAATTTTTCAAATTAAAAGTTATTATTGTTGGTAACATTTGAAAACAATTTTAGATTAATAAGTAGTAGTTCTAAAAAAAATTGTCTAAACCAATTTCTCATACTCCTCTTTCTTTTTCATTTTTTGTGCCGGACAAAAAGCTTCAAAAACCTGTCAAGAAGCATGGGAGCACAATAATTGCAGAACTAGGTTAATTTGAATTTCGGTTATTTTATCACATGCTTAATTTTTTTCATGCAGTAAAATAAATTTTCTTGAATTTCTCTATATTTTGAATTTTACATGGTCATGTCAGTCATGTAAAACATAATTATTCTAAAAAAATTTAAGTTTAAGAAATTAAAAAAGGATCACAGCATCATATATGCTAACATAAGCAATATTCTTGGGACATAAAAATAAAATATCCATTAACATGACATGTGACTCGATGATGTTTATCATAAAAAAGAGTACTATCTAATTAAAAAAAATTTAGAGGGTGAGGAGGAATGGAGGATAACAAAGAAAAAGTGGAGATAGTTTGATGTTGTGTGTGTGAGAGAGAGAGAGAGAGACAGAGATGTTGACATAACCCCCACTTCTCTTCCCACCTTTCTTTCTCTCTCTTTCTCTTTCCCCCTCCACAATGGACTATTGAAATTATTTTATTGGTTAACCAAAAAACAAAAAAAGAAAAGAGCAATAAACACAACAAACATTAATATATTAATTAAGAAGACAAGTGGGGAACTCACCAAATCGAAGGAAATGAAAAAATCACCCCAATAGCTTGGGACATAATTTCCTGAAAAAATGACGACCTCATCATTGCGGTTCAATAGGTGTTGGAGAGTGGGATCGAGCCATTGCAGTTGGTCTTTCACTAGGGTTGAAGTGGGTCAGGTATTTATATATACCACATGACTTAAGAGGGAGAGGATTGGGGGCGGCTATGCTTTGATCAATTCAGTTTAAGAGACTCAATTGATTTAACTCCAAATCAAATTAGCTTAGGGCCCCCACCGAGAGAAGGGCTCTCACCCAGGTCAGTCTGAAAGGGGAAAGGCAAAGAGTGAAACTGAACATCAATAATCCCATTTAACTCAAGGTCAAATTAGCTTTGGAGATCTGAGCTTAATTATCAGATGACCACATTGTCGGTATCCGTTTTCGGCTAGTTTGCAATTTCTTTGGTCCTGATCCGCCTTGCAGGATTTTGGATTGGATCACCACTCAGGAAAGGGGGGATGTGTGTGATTGGTTCCTTGCTGAGTCACCCGACAGCTCCTTAAGAGGATTCAGGGATTGTTGTGATCGTCACCTATTTTCTCAAAAAAGTAGGAAAAGTTGGTGTTGTTGTTGATCACCTTCACGGGGGTAGATTGTGGATTCTCCGTTCTGAGACATAGCCAGCCGTACACATAGGTGAAAATGGGGATTCATTTTCTGCTTTGGGGACTTGACAAAGGGAGGTTTAAAAAACAAGGTGGAAGAGGGTCATCTAGTAGGGTTTAGCCGCCTGAAGGGGGACGGCTAGTGTGTATCAGCCGCCTGGAACCTGGCTCTATTTGGGCAGAGCCTGGGTAGGGTTTGGCTTGGGCTTTGGCTAAGGTTAAACCAGGTTTAACCAAGGTTTTGGAGAGGGTTTATGGAAAGTGGATTTTGGTAGGAATGGCTTTCCTTCTCTCTCAAATGGGGGGTCTTTCTCTCTCTCAAAGGTTTCAAGTGGTGGGTGTGGGGTGTGAATGATACTTGATTGAGCTTATGATGTATGAAGAAGAGTTGAATCCCCCCCCTATTTATAGTAAAAAAGGGACATGGGAGTATCCACTTGACATTAGATCAAATTGGATACAAGGGTGTTTGATTTGACCCTCATTAGATCTTTGTGTTTCTGACAATGTCCAGGTGAGGGACAGCATGTTGTAACTAGCCACCCAAAGAGGGGCGGCTACTTCTAAGAAGCAGCCCCTATGATAACCTGCCAAACGTCCAATCTTTGACAAGCGTTGGCTTGGGGTGATTACCATGAGTAAGCCATCAGAGAAGGGGCAGCTAAATATGAGAAATCACCGTAATTATCAACATTAAATGCTAACTTTATGTCCCATCTTTGGGAAGCAATTGGGGGGCGGCTAGTGCAAACTAGCCGCCCAAGGAGGGGCGGCTACTTTGGGCAGCTACTTTGAACAAGCCGCCCTGTTCCTGCCCCTTTGATTTTTCTAAGTGTTGGGGCCAGGGTTTCTCCTTCCGATTTCTTTCTGTGAGGTGTTTTCTTTTAGGTTCCAAATGTGGTCATTTCTAAATATTACTGGAAGTGTTTTTTTTTCTTTGGACTGTCAAAATTAAGGTATCTACACACATATCATCCATTTCATATTTATGTCAGAATGTTGCTCGGTAGAATTGGAATGTTTTAATTACATGTTGGTGTTAATATTTTCCCTGATGGAAATACAAAAAAGTGTATCCACCATCCTTTTAAAAAATACCTATACATAAAAACATTGGATGGAGACAAGATAGGCATCAATATTTTAAAGTGTCTCATACAAGATATGGTGCATCAATCAGCAGAACACAAGACCGAAGTGTTAATGCTCCATATTCCACATTTGATGGGACAAGACCTGTTGTTTCTATTTCTGATTCATTATATGACTAAAAAAGATCTTTTTAACCCCTGACATCTTAAATTCACTTAAACCTATGAGGCACAGAATTGTCATTACCTTTGCAATACTGTCATAAGCTTGCCCAAGTGTTGGGCCTACATACATACCCAAAAAAATGTTGGATTTAACAATGGCACCAAGACGTTGGACTTACATCCTTACCAAAAAGATGTTGGACTTACTTGAAATGATTTTAATATTGTGTATTGAAAGACCTCTCAATAGGACTAATGCATCCTATAAAATTGTTGAAACATCACAGGTAACAGCTATATGCAAAGGGCGAACTTAGCAAATTTAACATTCTAAATATCCTAATTAGCATAAAATATGAGTGGCAATTATCATCCATTCCAATATTCAAATGCTAGCTAGATGGAATTAACTAGAATATAAACTGAACAACTACATAGTCTTAATCTTGCAAATAGGAACCATAAACAGATATGATGATGGTTTCTTTTACTATCAAGAGTGATGATGGTTGCTTGAATATAATCCCACATGTTTCTAATGATGTTTTGTGTTTTTTTCAACATGTCTTCCTCTTGACTCCTTATAATCACTATCACTATTATTATAAATATATTAAAAAAATTCTTCCATGGACAAACTGCTCATTCATTATTTTTTTTTCATGTATTAAAAGTGAATATACCCTTCATTGACTGGATTATATTTCCACCTATGCAATGCTTTTATATACAGTGATGAAATCTCAACCCTCTACGGAGAGAGTCGACGTGAGAGGAGAACTGCAAGGAAGTAGAGGTTCAAACAAAGAGGATTATTTCAATTTGTAAAGTCACGTTTTAAGGAGATAGCCTCAACACAAGAGTTGTTCAATTTCATGCAATACATCGATGCCCCACCCACGTTAACTTGGTAAGTGTAATTCTTCTTTTTAGAAATTTATATTGCTCTGCTAAATTTATTCAACATTGTTGATTATGTTGTGGGAATTCAATAGTAGAATCTAATTTTTTTATATTATTTTGAATGTGGACACATTATCTATTACTTAATTATATTTCAATCTATGCAATGTTTTTTAAACATGGATGAAGAACAATCCTTTATAGAGAGTCGACGTCAGAGGAGAGTTGCAAGGAAGTGGAGGCTCAAACAAAGATGATTCTTTAAGGAAAAAAACTTCTATGAGAGTTAGCTTTTCATTAGAGTTGTAAGGAATATTTTGATGTAGCTATATATATTTTGAATTATGAAGATGTTTTATTCATACTTTAGTGAATTCAAGAATTCTTAAATTACGATTGTGAATGAAACATCTAGGAGTATGATTGTTGAATGACTTTTGAACTATTCAGTAGAAATTTTCATATAAATTAGCAAATAAATAAAAACAAAAAAACAATAACATTAGCAACGGCCTTCGACCATTGGTAAAGGCATGACAACCTCGTTTACACAATTGTTGAGGACTACAGGCTGTCACTAAATCTACACATAATTAACTATGGTTATTTTGTGGTGAACCTGTTTACCTTATAGTGACGGTGGCAGCCGTTGGAGTCGATATTAGCAACGACTTTCAACTGTAAAATAGGTCGTCAGTAAAGCTTTTAGCGACGACTTTATTAACCTTTAGCGACATCTTTGGCCGTTGGCAAATTCTCAACTTCTTGTAGGGGATGAACCACTTTTTCTAATGAATTACTTTCTCTCAACACACATTCTTTTCCAAATGAGTGTTGCTACACTTAGTTACAAACGCAGACCATTTCTCAAATCCCACGTCAGCCAGTCCATGTGGAATTTTTATTTCTTTTATTCCAAGTCAGCTTTCAAAAATGTCTGTGAAAATCCCCCCCCCCCCCAATAGTTCCTGCCCAATTTTTTTGCTGTCACCCTGTTTTTGCTTTTCATTATTTTTTCTTCCCTACATTTACATTTCATTTACTATTCTCTCTCTCTTTTACATTTGCTTTCCGTTATTTTCTCTTCCCTACATTTATATTTCATTTACTTTTCTCTTCCATGTATTCTCTCTCTCTCTCTCTCTCCTCCGGCAAAGACCATCTATCATAAAACTAGCCACAACACTTCCACGACGGTAGTAAATATGCCTCACAACTATCATTGCAATCAGGGCACAAAAAGTAGGTATATGCCTCGTTAGCATAAGATTAAAAAATTTATTAGACTTGATCTTTTGTTTTAAATAGTCTTTCATCATTTGTGAATGCCTTTTCGTTGAAGGAATATATGAAGATGACGACAGATTCAAGTATTCAACCCTATTCACCACTGTTCACTAATTCAACACCTTTTTTTATTGCTTTTTGGAATCCGTATATACTAATGTTTATAATGTACATACTTTTTAAAATGTCGCACGTAAATCGCAGGTGGTCATGGACCCAATGGAGATGAATGATATAGAAAAAAATTGGAAAGAGCATTGATGCTGAACCCCACGATGAAGTAAATTGCAATGAAGAAGCTGAAGACATTAGACACTGAAGCAAATGAAGAGTAGATTATTGCGATGTAGTTTAATAGTATTGATGAAGCATTTTCTCGGTATAAAGCATTTGCTTTTCTCTGTGGTTTTGATTTTATGAGGAGTTAACCATCATGGACAGTCAATTTTGTTAGGTTGTGGATTGCTCACTAATGATATGATCAAAATCTATATATGTATGGTTGTTCGAGTCTTGGTTGGCTTGTATGCGTAAACTTCCGCCAACCGCAATTATAATAGACTGATGCAAATTAATTAATTAGTCACCTACTAATTTATGGCTGGAGGTACTTTCTTCCAAACCCAACTAACTTTGATCATAAATCATACCAATTAAAACTAACTTTGATCATAAAATAGTGATCGGTGCGTGTATCATGCATGCGATCTAGTCAAACATCAACTCACAAATCACGCGTTCCAAACAATGATATCATTTTTTGTAAAATTGCTAATGCTTGTGTAAAAGTTAGATGTTAGCGTTTGGTAACGCGATTGTAAAATTGATTTTTTGTAATTGCTGGGTTTAAAACTGATTATGCAGGAAGCTGCCTCCCTCAGCTTTCTCAAATCACAGTTTTTGAACATTATTTGTCTGAAATATGTTTGGAAACACAGATTGAAAAGTAGCTTTTGGAATAAAACTGCTTTTTAAGATGATTTTAGACTTTGACTTTTTTAGGATATTTTTTTTTTTAATTCAGGAATCAATATTTGAAAGGAGTTTAATGTTTGGTAGAGAAAGTTGCTTTTCAATTCAAAAAATCGATTCCGACCAAAAAGCATTGTTTTTGAGCTTTTTAAAACACAGATTTCGAGGGAAAAATTAAAAGGAATCCAGTTTTCGATTCTGTAAAAAGCTGCACCGTTTGACTGCACGATTTTAGCTTTTCAGCTTTTAAAAACAAAAGCACGTCCAAACGCGTAACCAAACGGGGTCTTAAACTATTTAGTTACACGATTGTAAAACAAGCTTCCTGTAATTGTAAAAGTTGTGCAATCGTGCAACCAAATGCTGCCTTAGATAAAATTAGCATTTATGAAAGAGAGGCTGACGGATGGGTTGTTGGGTAACTTATCATTTGCTTCCTGCACACAAAAGTTAGATGTCCTCATCTTTGTAGACTTAATTAGCAGTGTGATTCACGTCTTACCCAAAGAAGGAAATAATATTGATAGTGATTCACGTCTTACCCAAAAAAAAGAAATGATGATAGTGATGCATCCACTATTCATAAACCAAGGGAGTCCCTAGCTATAAATATCTGACAAAATATGAGGAATCAATCCACCAAGTCTCAAAGCTTGTTATCCTTTTCTAACAAAGAACAAAGAGAATAGTTGGAATTAATGGCCACCACCAACAAAATGGAAGAAGCAGTGGGAAAGACTCGCAAGTCGGCTGACTTTCCCCCAAGTTATTGGGGTGACTTTTTCATCTCTCTCCCCATGGTATATATAATATAACCCTACTCATCAACACATCATCCCCATTGCATTTGTTGTTATATTTTTGTTTGAATTTTGTTGCACACAATCCTTTTTTCAACTCAAGTCTACTCTCATATATCTCAATAAAATCATATTATATATTTTAATTTTAAAAAAGTTCATCCTATTAAATGAGATATGCTATTTTAAAATTTTAAAAACATGTGGGAAATGGGAAGTAGAATGAGGACAAAAAAAAAAGACTTTTCATAGAACATATTCTCTTTTTTGCATTGATTATTCATCTAATTCTTGTTCCATTCACTCATAGTATTTATCCTTTTTATTATATTTTCTATGGGTTTTTTATTTGTTTTAAGTCCCCGTAAACATTCCTATTTAGGGATCAATCCCTCCATTCTTCAAAGTTTTAACTATTTAATTAAGATTAATTACATATGCAAAAGAAGAATAATTACATAAGCAAAAACGAAATTAAAAATCCCTAACGTGCGGAGGGACTAAAAACGAAATAAACAATTGAAGTTGGAGACTTAAAAAGAAATATGTAAAATAGAGGGATCGATTCATAAATAATCATGTTTTACTTAAAAAATTACAAATACAAACTCAGTTTAAAAAGTTATGATTTAGTTTTCTTATTAGACTCCGAGATAATCAAGAATAATTCCTCATTTATTTGGAATAAAATAAATGTCAATAAAACATAAAAGCTAACAAAAAATTTTGATTGATTCTTACCACTGCACACCTTGATTTTATATACGGTATATTCTTTGACACCAATCAATATTTTATTAAATGAACTCAAAATCACACCAATAAACATTGTCAAAATATGAAATATCTAAATGCATCTACAAAACATATAATAAATCAAAAGAACTAAAGAAAATTTACAAATAAAATTAAATTCATACATACTGTTTGGTGTTGGTGAAGGGGGTGATTTATTCATTGACGGCTGGCCGGCTGCAAAATATGCTTAAAACAAATGCTCAATTAGATAAATTGAAATTTATACAGCAAGTTGTTTTGGGGGTTTTCCAAAAAAAGCTGGTTTGGACTAGTGTTTTGAGGGTTTTTGAACAAAATATGGGTTGGGCTTTACTGAGGGTTTTAAAAAAAAAATGGGTTGGACTGTTATTTGGAGCTTTTTTTCACAAAATTTAGGCCGGGCTGTAGCCAGGCCCAGCCAACCCACGGGACCGCCCCACTCATTGGTAATTATTTTATTTCCTTTTTTTATATATATATCAAATCTCTCACAGTAAAAAAAAAAAAGCTATAATATACATCAAATCCAAAAAATCATTTCAAAACTCACCTGGCCCGGCCCAGCTAACCCATGGGCCCGCCCCTGGTCATTGGTAATTATTTTATTTCTTTTTTTTTATATATCAAATCTCTCACTGTAAAAAAAAAAAAAAAAAAAAGCTATAATATACTTCAAATCCAAAAAATCATTTCAAAACTCACCTCCAGATGATATAGGACTGTTTAGTGGTTACACATATTTTAAAAATATAGAAGAAAAAATTTAGCAAAGTATATATGATCTCAAATAAAGAGTATAAATTATTTTGAATGATGTTTAAGATGATTTTTGGGACGACCGTGGATCTTTTATCTGCAAAGGTAAAATATTAAAATGAAAAAAAATAACAAATTCAGTGTTATAACACTTCTTTTATATGCCTGCTAGAATGGATAAAATACTCTTAATGATAGAATTATTAAATTTACTAAAACTAAAAAAAATCTAATATGATTTCCAATGATGAAAATTCACCTACAACTTTTAAAAATTTATCATTATGATTTAAATTTTTCAAAAATAAAATGTTAAATTTTTAGAAAAATTGATTTAAAGGCTGAATTGAAGAAAATTTTAAAAGTTGAGTTGTTGCAACATGAGATGTTTTCCCATGGCAACGAACTCATTCAGCTACCCCAAATTAATATATGATATAATAACACATTTCAACTGTTAGGTGGGGTTTGGCACGGCGGAATGCGGATTTTAAGTGCTGATTCATAAATGCAGATTATATAAATTCTGATAAGTTTTAATCAATTCAGAAAAAAAAAACTGTTAGGTTCATCAGAAATTATAAGCACTTATGCAGATAAATGTGTTTGGTTCACCACTAAACAGTAGAACTTATTAGAAGGGTATTTTGGAACATTTAATAAGTATTGAATGTTATTTGATGTTTGGTTAGAAACTTTGAAACTTATTTCATTCTTTCCATTAATATAAAAAAATTGAATATCCAAAAAAGCTATAGAAATACAAACAAATTCCTTCATTTATAGATAAATTTCCACATTCCGAATCATCATCCATCACTGAAATGGTTAAAGAATCATAACAATTTGTTTTAACACAGAAGTGTGAATATTCAAATTGCTTTTTTTTTACAAAGTGGGATTCATCATAAGCACCTCGGCAATCTTTGCCAAGTAAACATAGATGAGAGTTGAAGAGGCGGCGGTCGGAGGGCAGATGGTGGCTTTCAAAGAGATTGGAAGCGGAGAGGAGAACTAGATCATCCATGCAATCGGAGCGGAGAACACTCTTCGAAGATCAAAGGAGATGTCCGTCGAATGTGCTGATGGAGAGGTGATCGGAGAGGTGAACGAGACGGCGACGGCGGCTTGGAACTCACAAAGTATAGCAGATGATGGAAAGGCTGCAGATGATGGAAACATATTTCTAGGGTTTTAGATCTGCTCTGATTTGGGAAAAACTTGGTCGAAGGAGAGAGAGTGGCTGAAAAGTTGGGTTATATACCCTTCGTAATTGTGGGTAAGTGGCAGGGGCTGAGTGGTCTTTTTGCAGGGGGTTTTAAAAGGGCGGAAGGCGTGTGCGTCAAATAAGTGTGGGATCGGGTACTTAAAATTCAGAGTAAAAAACGTCTGAAAGCAAAAATTTAAGTACTGAATATATGATTCAACCAAACACACTTTTCAATAATAAGCGTTGATTATCAGCTTTAAGTAAAATAAGCTCTGATTTTTAGCCGAACCAAACGGCCCCTTAGATTAAAAGTCAGGAATCTTTGATTTGGAGGTTATACAGTAAGAAATGAATATCTCTATATAAATGCATATGACTTCAGATAAAATGACAAAGCTAAAAGTTATGCTAAAATCAAACTGCATCGATTTTTCCCGACGGAATCTACATTCACAGCAACAACAAATAAAAGATGAGAAGGCTATGAATTGCCTATTATGGTTTTCAATTATCCTAAAATAATTAATGGGACATTACTTGTTAATACAGCCCCCCTCTTCGCTGATGAGCGAGTCATCAATCGATGCACTAAAGGAACAAGTGAGGGAAATGCTGAAGCATGTCGATGACCCAATGCGTGAAATGATTCTCATCGATACGATACAGCGTCTTGGTCTGAAGTACCATTTCGAGCACGAGATTGATGCATCGTTGAAAATACTTAATGATATGTGTTTCGACTATGATCTACACTTCTTTTCCCTTCATTTCCGACTCCTACGTCAAGGAGGGTACAACATTCCATCTAGTAAGTCCACATCAATGTTTGGCTCTTAATACGTACATTGATGAATAACTAATCATTCCTAACTAAAACAATGATCAACAGATGGATTCAACAAGTTCAAAGACAATACAGGGAAATTCAAGGAGAGTCTGAAATTCGATGCCAAGGCCTTGTTGAGCCTGTACGAGGCGGCTCACATGGGAATGCGAGGGGAAGAAATCTTGAAAGAGGCCATCGATTTTGCAGGAGGCAATCTAAAGTTTGTTAAGGACAGGGTGAGCCCCTCTCTGGCGATGGACATAAGTCGCGCGTTGGAGATGCCACTGCGTAAGGGAATGGCGAGGCTTCAAGCAAGGCAGTACATCTCTATCTATGCAAAAGATGAGGTGAGGGACGACATTCTTCTGAAGCTCGCGAAGCTCGATTACAATCGGGTGCAAAAACTACACCAAGAGGAGCTTAGGAACATCTCAATGTGAGCTGATACATTGTACTATGTACTATATATACTTCTTAATTAAGGTGTGTGTGTATATATATAATCAACATTTGGTGTTTTTGATGTATAGGTGGTGGAAGGAATTGGGGCTTGTGAAGAAGCTGAGCTATGCGAGGGACAGATTGGTGGAGTGCTACTTCTGGGCCATGGGAGTGTATCATGAGCCCCATCACTCGCGAGCGAGAACGATCTACACAAAGATTATATCACTCATATCACTGATGGATGACACCTACGATGTGTATGGGACTCTGGATGAACTACTGCCATTCTATGAGACGATCCAAAGGTGTGACTGATCGGTCAATATATCGTTATCTGTTTTCTTTTATATATAAAGCATGCATTCTCAAGGCAAGGCATTTTGAATGGCACTATATGTTAGGTGGGATTTGGGAGACATCGAAGAGCTACCCGATTACATGAAGGCCTACATACTTGCATTGACAGACACATTTAAGAAAATCGAACGCGAATTGGCTTTGGAAGGGAATTCCTACCACGTCGATTACCTTAAGAAAGCGGTATTCTTTGCCTCTTATTATATGGATTTGCAAAATCTTACATACATATCACAAATTAAACTAGAACTTTTATTACTAAAAGTCGTGTTTGGATGTGTGATTGAAATATTAGGATTCTTAAAATCTTACGCTTCTAACTCAGCATTTAGCTTTTCAATCGAGTTTTATTTTTATTTTATTTTGTTGCCTAAAAAAAGAGCATGGTTTGAAAAAAACTAAACGCTGATAAAAAAAAAATATCGAACTAATTTGAAGCTTTCATCATTTGTGGAATGACAGTTTACAACACTATCAAAGTCATATCTGGACGAAGTCATTTGGGGTAGCAAGAAATACATGCCAACCTTCATAGAGTACTTGAAAGTCTCTACTATAAGCTGTGGATACCCCGCGCTCAGCTGCCTCTCCTTGGTTGGAATGGGAGATGTTGTCACCAAACAAGCCTTTGATTGGGTGCTCACCGTACCACCTATCGTCTACGCTGCTGCACTAATTTGTCGACTCAAAGACGATCTTGACCCCAACGAGGTAGTATGGCATACCATCATCACATCAGTAACAAACACTCAAGTATTCGCATTAAATGGTGAGAAATTTTAATTTGTTCTCCGCAGTTGGAACAAAAGGATGCTCATAGCGCCACCAGTATCAGGTGCTACATGATAGACAACGGAGTATCCGAGGAGGAGGCGAGACTGAAGATCGGGAAGATGGTGGAAGACGCGTGGAAGACAATAAACGAAGAGATGGTAATTAAGGCGTCTCCGATACCGATCGAGGTGCGCAGAAGAGTGCTTAATCTGGCGTGCATGATGGAAGTCATATTCAAGAACGCGGACAACTACAACTATCCGGCTGGTGAGATGAAGGACAGCATTGCCATGTTAATGGTTCATCCAGTGGCTATATGATTGTAGAGGTCATGTTGTTGAAGCTTTGTTGCGTATGATTATAGGAGATAAATAAATAAATAAAAATCTGTTCACAGAGATTTTAGGATAATATTTGAGGAGATCATATTATGTTGAGAGTTTCTCTTCTGCAGATACTCTTTGTAACCGAAGGGAAGGACAAACAATGATAATTTGAGTTTTCTTCTTTAAATTTTTCTATTGTTTTTGTTGTTCTTGAATTGGTAGTAGAATAGCAAATTCATAGAGGTTCATCGTTTTGATTTTCTTTGCGAGGATTCAACAGATTCGTTGAAACTTACAGATCATGTATCCCCTTTTACGTGAAGATTGATCATATCCGTGGAAGGCGTACCCCTACGCTTCATCAGAAAGTATGATGAAATTTTTTTAAAAAAATTGTAGGATAAGAATTTATCATTATCCTACAATTTCTTCTGTCACGTCCCAATCTCTCTCACATTTGTGTCTCACGGCTCCACAAATATACCTAAAATTGCATCAATTTGATATCCGTCTCCATATCATCTAGGATAATATCTTACCAAAAAAGAAAAAAATAATATAACAGTGTTTTTTTCAACACAAAAATATACTATGAATAAAGCATATATATTCTAATCAATTGTATAGACTTATTTATTAATTGTATAAAAAAATTTTGAATAAGATATATGAGACTGAAAAAAATAGTGTGTAACAACAATAAAAAAATTATTCTGAAAAAAATGATCCTTTTAAATAGAATTCAAACTATAATATTTTACCACACACATTTGCACCCAAATTTCATAAAATGGACTCCCACCATTCGACCTTCCCCGAGATCCTACGATCATATTTTCATGTAAACTATTATAAACAAAGGGCAAAAAAAAAAAAAAAAAAAGATTCACATGTATGTGTGTAATTATGTTTTTATCCACATATAGAACATAATGCATCTCTCAAGTGAGGATGACAAAAGAATCAATAATACACAAAACATTAAAATAAATATTTGATGTAATAGAAAGCATGCATCTGAATTTATTCGAATCAAAACGAAACATGCCCGGAACAATAAAAGATGATAGAGAAGGAGTCTAGCAACAAAACAAAACCAAACATGTATTCCCCAATCATAATTTGCCCCCAATATACAAGAAAAACACAATCCTATTGTGTGATAATAATCCTAAAAATGTGAATCAATCACCCTTAAATAACCACAAGATCGACCAACATCAAGTAGACTTCATCCTTCAAGTCAACCCTAGACATGCCTGCTTTTAACTTGACATGTATGATGGTCAAGGCACTACAACAAATTTGATTATTAGCTACGAAATTTTAACCATGAAATTAATTTTCGTAGCTAAATGAAACTTTTACATGCGAAGAAAGAATTCGTAGCAAAAGGTCTTACGTTTTAGCTATGAAATTCGTAGTATAAATACCTTTTAGCTACGACATAGCCATTTGTAGCGAAAAATAACTTTTAGCTGCGAAGTTCATTTTCGTAGCAAAAACCTTGACTTTTAGCTGCAAAATACGTGACCTGTTGCTGCGAAATCAAATTTCATAGCAAAATTTTTAGGGATTTTCAAAATATTTATTTGTTACGAAATCAAATTATGATCTACAATGCATCATTATCAGACTGAGATCATTTGATTCTAAATGTTTTTTATAATTTGATTCCAAACATGAATAATAAAATTTCTACATTATGTGTTATACTAGATAAAAAGCGATCAAGGTCCTTTTTTTCATATATATTTTTCTTTATTCAGATACGTATAAATAGAAAAAATGGATAAAAATAAAAAATAGTATATTTGATATAGATATATACTTTATTTTCCACACTAGTCCATCATTGAATTAGATGATTTGTTATATTAATTATGTTTGTAATTAAATATTCAAAAGGACATTTTAACTTGAATTATGCATGCGATTGATGAACTCTTTTCAAGGTGACATTATTTAATTGATTGAGGTGTGTTGATATGAAAGTTGAGTATATTCATTTTGACATTACATACAATTTGTTTATTCTTGTCTTTAAAGAGCCCAATGTCAACTTAGATTTTTAGTTATCACTTATATATATAATGTGTATCTATTAGGAGAAAGCACAAACAATATATAGCAAAAATTTATAAAAAGCCAAACTTAAACCCCAAACCAAATTTTTTTTTATTGTTAATTGTGATTTGTATTTTTTTTAATTGAGAAAATGTACAAAGAATCAAAACAAGTATACTTTATTTAGGAGATTGTACCAGAACAGTAGAGAATCAAAACAACCCATGTTTGTTTCGTGAATAAAAAAGTGAATAAGGGAAAAATAAGTATCTTATATTAAATTACCTTTCAACGATCAATATTTATTCCAAACCAAATAAACACTCGCTGAACCGATCAGTGTTTTGTTAGGAATCTTATATTAAATTCCCTTTCATAGGACGAGGTGTACTCCAAGGGACTAGGATTTCATGACAATTCATGTAATTTTATTTCTGTAAAATGTTTTGACCTTCTAATTTGGATATGAAAGTCATGATTCAAACATTTCATTAAAATCTTAATTACAGTACTATCACAACAATGTCAACAATATATCATAGAAAAAAAATTCATATGCAACTATTAGTAGACATACAAACATAATTAATTTACTAAAAAAGACTATAGAAAGCCATACAACTTTAATAATACAAGAAAGTCAGGTTTATTGATTATGTGGGGGGCCATGGATCGTAGAGTGACAAAGAGGTCGTATTATAACATATGCTCATGTTAATAAAGTATATGTTGCGATATAATTTTTTTATATTTTCTATAAATGCATCCATACAAATTTTCTATAAATGCATCCATACAATTCAGTTTTTTATAAATATGAAACCATCATCTTTTTTTTAGGCCAAAGTCTTATGATTGAAAAGCTAATGAAACAACCATTTTCTAAAGTTGAGTTTGAAACACAAAATTCCAAGAATCTCAACGTTTCAATCGCACATCCAAACGCAACCTTAGTCTATTTCGCAATTGCGTTAGCAATCTATAAGCAGTCTCCCAACCATCTCTATATTGTATACTACACTATGACAGCGTATTAAAATTATTTTTTTATGTATTTTAAATGCACTACTATATCTCGCTGTATATTTTATTCTTTATAACATTATGTATTTTAATGGAGGAGTGTATATTTAAAAAAAAAATTGTTGGGGCTACATACAATGTTGCACACTACGTTGGATATATCATTTTCCATTTAGGAGGATGGATGAATTTTATAATGTTACATGCACATATATATGGTTTTTGTAAATAAATATTAAAAACTAAAATTCATTTAGTTTTTTTAGGGTTACAAAATATTTTGAAATTTTTTAAAGATATATATTCATCTAATGAAATATATATCAAAGTGTATATAAACAAATGATTTGATTACAATTTTTTCTAAATTAATATACACTAAAAAGTGTTGATTTAATGATCTAATTTGCGACCAAATTTTTAACCAAACTAATTTTAAAACAATAAAAGAACCATATATCATCCTATGACTATTACTTTTTAATGACGAGTTAGAATTTTCTCTAATCGGTTAGGTTAAAACTAGTCTTCCCACGAACGATGTGCGTGTAATTAAAGAAAATTTAAAAAAAACTGCTCACAACCAACACCCTCAACATATCATGTTATATATACATAAATGATATAATGAAATTTTTAATAAATAATTGAATAAATAGTTTGCAAAATTCATTATGAAATTACGTATAAAAGAGATATGGAACAACTGAAAATGAGTTTTTGCATATTTACCCCTCAACCAACTCTATAATGTAAAAACACCCCATTTGATCAAACTCTAAAACCAATAATATCGGTCGAATGGATAAAAAAATAATTTTCATGTATAATTTAAATACTTTAGAATGATATTGTTAGAAATAACAAATCATCGTGGATATTTTCCTAAAATGTGATTTTTAGAGGTATGTACAAAAAAATCATTAATATTGGTGGATATAGATGATATTATCCAATTTATATATAGATACAAAAAAAAAAAAAAAACAAGAATTAAATCATTTATAAAATTCTTTAAAATTTCATAACTTCTCAAGTATAACTCCGATTAAGGTTATCAATAGCTTGTTGGAAAAAAAAATTTGATGTATACTTATGGCTGTGAAACAGTTTTCCCAAAAATGATACAGCACGATCATGGACCATTCAATCAATGTTGAGGACCACCAAATGAAATATTATAGATGATTTGCACTTCTTAGTATTTTAGTTTTGTTTATTAAATTTACTATATTTTTTCTAGATAATTAGTATTAGTAATATTTAGATATCATATAGACATGATGTTTTATTTTTTAGTTAGGATTTGAATTTAAATTCGAACTTGGAATTAGTTATTATTTGGTCAAATAAATTTGTGATTTAAGATATTTAGAGAGATTTGTGGATATCCTAGATTGTTAGTTTGCTATGATTTTCTACTATATAAATAGAATTTGTAATCACACAATTAATAACATAATTAATAGAGATTTAATTAATAAAATTTATTTATTTTCTCTATTGTATTTTTGTTATCCTAAGAGGATTAGCAAATACATATATTTTCACCCATTTTTGGTATTATGAGAAATCAACAGATTCGTTGAAGCCCATCATCTTGGTATTCTTCACGAATCAACAACGTTGTTTATCAAAAAATAATTATTTCACGTTGAAAAAGTGTGATCAAATGTTAAAATTCATATTTGACCTGAAATTAGCTATTTATCATTTATATTTCATGATTAACTTAATCTAAATCTAATAAAAATAATAATAAAAAAAAATATGATGACGTGGCACGATCATCATTCATTCAATATATCTTTAAAAAATTATTAATGTGCTGAAAAAAGAAGTTGAAAACACTTTTGATTAATAATAAAGATGAATATATATAAATATTGATTTTGGATAATAATAGATTTTAATAAATTTATTAGAGGTAAAAATGTAAATTTGTTTTAAATACACTTAGAAAAACTTTGCTTTGTATATTGATAGATTTTGGTAAAATATTTAGTATTCAATCTTTTCCCAACTCGAATATTTTCTTTAAGTGCTTTGCAAGGGGGTATAGTTTTAAAGATAAATTGCTCTAATTTTAGGTCTAGTTTGGTAAATGGATAAATTTTTAGGATAAGTTAGTCTAATTTATATAGAAATAAAAAAATCACTATTTTTTATTCAGATTTGAATTTGATAATATTTTTTATTATCCTCATTTTTTATGTTCTTATCCTCAATCTTGTATTTGAATCAAATACGGAATAACTTTAAATTTTTTTAAAAAATATCAGATCTACCATTCATTTAATGGGGCATTAATATTGTTTGGTGGAACACATTTTTTTTTTTTTTAATTAAGACAAAGTCTGTTTCATCTTTTACCCAGAATAAACTATTACAATTTTTTATCTCAAAATATAAACAATTGTTCATACTTTATCTTTTTTTTAATGTCATATGGAATAACAAATAATTTAATTTAATTTTTTTCTTATCGATGACCCTTTATCCACGTACCTAAATAAGCTGATAAAAAATTTATCAATTTTATTTTTATTTATATTTATTAGAACCGCGATAATTGTCATTCCAATATTTTGGTGGAATAAACTTTTGGGTTCCCAACTAAAATATTTTGCAAACCTATTAATCGAGAAAAACACGGAGCCCTTCGATTTCTTCTCCCTTAAGAACAACCAAGACATTCCAAACCTATTAATGAAGAAGGAAGAAATGTATCAACTGAGAAGCTGAGAAACAGAGACAATGTCTGTGGATTCTGTTTTGGGTAAAACTCACTCAGTAAGTCTCTCTCTCTCTCTCTGGAATTTCTGTTTTATAGAGTTTCTAATGATCTCTTCATTGAATTTAAAAAAAAAATCATTCATTATGTTATATTTGGGTGCACAACATGGTGTTCAGGAAAAAGTACTGGATTCCCCCTTTTCCTCTGAATTCTAACTAACATTCTTTTCTCTTGTTTGTCTTGTCATTTTCAATGGAAATAAATTTTTTTGATAATATTTCAAATAAAAGAATTGTTTAAAATTCATTTGAAATAATTTATTTTAGCAGTCATATGAATGATGAATAATATATGCCCATATCTTTGTGCTTATTTGATTTAGCTTTTTTAATTATCCCAGTGAATTAAAGCTGTCAAATGTGAAAAAAACCCAACAGATTGCATCTTCAATGTTGTGTGTGAATGGCATTGTTCAAAATTTCAGATTTTTTTTTTTTTTAAGAACAACTGAATCTATCTTTCAAAAAAAAAAAAAAAACAACTGAATCTGTGTCAATGTATTGACATTGTTTTGAGAATAAGGGGCCGTTTGGAAACCTGTTTTGAACTTGTTTTTGTTTTGCCAGGAATTGAAAAATATCAAAAGTACGTTTAATTAAAAAGTTTGCTTAAACTTTTAGTACAAAAATTATGTTTTTAAAGAAAAAACAAAGACAAAAAAAAACTTTCGGGGAATCATGTTGCATTAAGCTACTTTATACTTTAAGGTAAGACTCTAGGTGCATTGTATGTATTATTTCATGTATAAATTCTTTATTGGAGTCTACTTCTTATCCATGCCTTTCTTTGTCAAACATCCTCTATTTCCTAAGTATAACATTATTAGACGTGTTGAAACTAGTTTGATCTACATGTTAGGAGAAGTCATGAGATTACATTTGATAGAGAGTATTCTATTTGGATTTTTTTTTTGCTAAGTGCTAAAATGTTCCCAAGAAAATCTGCAAAAATGGTTGCTTTTTGAATGTGTCTCCTGGTCAATCTAGATCAATTAAATAGACAAATCTGGATTGCCTGAAAACCATATTCTTTTCTCTAAGAATGTCTTGATACCCAACTGATGGTGATTGAGTTTGGTCTGTTTCGTTCACATTTATATCAACACTATGATATTGTGGACTAATTATATGTTGTTTATGTTGTAGTCATGTGGGATTTCATCCTTTTTGTTTTCGTGCTTGCGTATAGAGTCATTCTTATTCTAGACTAACAATGCTACTTTAATTTTTCATTCAATTTAAGTCTCTATATATGCTTTTGCATTTATCTACATATCGAGCAATGTATATTTCATTAAATAAACCAGTACTAAACTCCATCTTCAAAACATAGAATTTCACAAATCATTTCCACTAAATCAAGCAGGTTATAAAAGTGCATGAATGTAAATTACTTTGTCGAGATGTTCTTTTGATTACAGTATTTAGTATTCTTTGGGTCAACATTATTATAATAATTAGTTCTTACTCTGTGAATGTAGCACACTTTTTTCCATAGAAGGTGGAGTTATATCATGATATGCTATGAAATGGTAAGCAACCAACAAAAGAGGAGTGTTTTTGTAAGCTTTACATCCTAAACTACACATTGGAGATGTGATCTCTCCAAAAACGAAAACCCAATATGTGCACACTACCTAAACTTCAATAAAACAGAGATTTGTAAGCTTTACATCCTAAACTACACATTGGAGATGAGATCTGTCCAAAAAAATAATAATAATTCCCCCTCAATAAAAGAGAGGTATTTTCATCATAACTAAGAGGGGAAAACCAAAAAACTCACAACCCCTCAAAGACTGCTATTCAATAAAGAATTCCTTCACTTGCGTTCCCACATTGCTTTGCTTCCCCTAACAGATATCTTTTTTTTTAAATCCATATATTCCAGCATATTGAATGTCTGATTAACTAAAAGTAACCTTTCCTTTTTGCTTTGTTTCTCTTTTTCTTGTATTTTTTTTGTAACCCCCATATTAGCAATTGAGGCATAATTGGTCTATCCCTCCCAGAATGTGTTCATTCTAAACATCTTAGATGGTATGTTACTAAACAAAAACATGATCGCAACTCAAATCACCTCCTTGGACTGCACATAGAGTATTTCTGTTTTTGTTACATTTACTTTTTTTTCTTCTGTCAAAGTATTTTCTAGAAACATTAATCACATGAAAAAAATTAAATTTTACGAAGAGATTTTACCCTAAAGTTCTCCTTAATTTATTTTCTATCCCAGTTGACCACTCAGTTCCATACAATCCATGACCGTTTAATAAGGTAAAATGGTTAGCCTATATGTTTTTCTTCTTAAAGTGAACCTTCCCTTTACAAACAGTAACTTCCCTCAAAGCTTGTTTATGATGACCGTTGTAAAAAGAGTATATCTGGATATTTCACCTTGCATGAAGTAATGTTTCTAAATTTGCATTGGAAGTGGTTAATAGATTTACAAACTTCAAAATTGTTATTTGTTGATCCAAGTTGATGGGACATTAATACCATCATGTACATGCATTTGTGGGTGTACAAGACTTGAACCAAAGTTAGCTTCCATAAATAAATTTTCTGATCTATTCTAATTTTTACATTGCAGAAGAGCGAACCACTGAAATTGGATGAAAATGTAAGCAGTTACAGCTACAACTTTGAATTTGCTTTCAACAACCCCAGCTTCTCAGACCGTCTACTCCGGGTAATAACATCTGCACAGGAGCCAGATAATCCTATGGTGGAGTGCATTCATGTCAGTTCCGTTATCTTAGCCGCGGCGAGCCCTTTCTTTCTGAAGCTATTATCCAATGGCATGCTGGAAACCGATGAACAAAACGAGATAACTTTAAGAATTGATGTCTCAGAGAAAGATGCATTGATTGAGCTCTTGAAATTCATTTATGGAAAGAAACTACCACCAGCAATTGTTGCTTCCATCCCTAGTTTAGTCGATATATTGATGGTTGCTGACAAGTATAACGTTCCTTCCTGTGTTCAACATTGCACGTGTTTACTACTCAAGTTGAACATGAACCTGGACGGTGCATCATATTGTTTAGAGCTCTTTACAAATGTATCAGTATCCCAAGCAATAAAACCAGTAGCCGAGGTCACCCAGGAATTTCTTGTTGCTCGTTACAAGAAGAACATACTCAAACTCCAGGAAGAGGTAGATCAACTACCCTTATCTTCTTTTGAGGCCGTACTTTGCAGTGATGAGTTAAATCTGACAGAAGATGAGGCTTATTATATAGTTCTAAAGTGGGCACGAGCTCGATATCTGAGAATGGAGGATCGACATGAGGTTTTGAATTTGAACCTAGCTCGCTTTGTTCGAGTGCGTTACATGACGCATAAAAAGCTAAGGGAAGTCCTTGAATGTGAAGATTTGGACCACGACATTGCTTCTGAATTGGTCGTGGATGCTCTCTTCTTCAAGGCCGAGAACCCCCCACTTACCACACGAGCCCTTACTTCACAGGAGCTCACTGGTCCTCTTGTGAGAGTCGTCGAGTTTAGGAAGCCAAACAAAAAGGCTAGTGTTTATTTAGAACTCAAGCGATCGGACTGCCAAAACTCATCACTCAATGGACTGATAATGTCTCAAGCATTCTTTGTCCATGGGCAAGCCTTCCACATTGTTGCTCAACGGTGCTCGGAGGAGATGCAGAGTTTCGGGCTGTTCTTGAGCTGTGTGTACGACGGAACACCAACAATGGTTAAAGTGGATTTTGAGTTTTGGGTGAGGGAGAGATCCACAGATACTTTTGTGAATAAGTTCAAGGAGAGCTATGGCTTCACTAATCGGCTGGGACGGGGAACCAGAAACCTATGTAGCATGACATGGGCATCATTCATAGGGAATGATAGTTCTTACTTCATTAATGATGTGCTTCACCTGAAAGCAAATATTTCCATCAAGTTGGAGTAAAACATGCAATTTTTATTAATGGATGCAATTTTTTTTGTAATGCCATGGGTGGGTGCATCACTTCAAATATATTTGTGTTATCATATTATTACTCCATATGAATATATTATTTTTTTATCTGTATTTTTGAAAACAGAGGACACTTGCATTTGTGTCTGTACAAAAAAAAAATAAAAAAATCACTGTATGCCAATGCCATCAATCAAACCATTCATATGATGCTCCTCTCATGCATAAAATTTAATTGCTCAAACAAAACTTCAAAAACATCAACGACCAGGTTATTTTATCTTTGAACATTGTTATACACAGTCCACGGGACAGTTTCATGGATTTATCAATATTCCTCATATATAGCTTTTTATATGTCTCATTATTTTTATAAACATTTATGAACAATAGATTCATTCATTCTCCAAAATAAGCTTCCCACCAGACCTCAGGCTCTTCAACAAGCACTTGGTGGCTGACCCAACTTGTCTCCTATGCACAGATGCAGTGGCTGAAGATGCAGACCATCTCTTCCTCACATGCAACTTCTCCAAGTCCATATGGAATCCCTTTCTTGCTGGTCTTTGCATCACTCAAGCTCTACCACGCTCTCTGGATTCACTAACCCATTGGATGGAGCAGGTGGTCTCTATTCCCATTCAAAAACCTTATCTGTTCTCGCAAGATCAAATTCTTCTCTCCTCCTACCCCCGAAGTCCAAAGCATCGCTCAATTCTTCGGCATCTCTATTATCCAGAAACAAGAAACCACAGTGGAAGTGCTATGGCAGCCCTCTTGCTAAGGATGGCTCAAAGTTAACACAGATGGTTCACTAAACCGATGATAGGGGAGGATATGGTGCGCTTCTACCGAATAATTATTCTCGATTTATTCAAGGTGTAGCAGGCTTGAATGATCTACCATCTATCGATCTCTTGGAGCTTAAAGCTATCGAAGTTGGGATTCGGATGGCTATCAAAGCAGGAGCTTCAACACTATGGATTGAAACTGACTCTATCACAGCCTTAGCATGGGTCAAAGGCAAGGGATTTGTCCGTGGAGTTCTTTTCGCTGTCTTCAATACATCCATCATAGCCTAGAAGTCCTCCAGGAGTGGTCAATTTCACATTTTCACAGGGAAGGCAATGCCCCAGCAGATCTGTAGGCGGCTTATCACTCTGATAGAGGAGAATTCATTCTCTCACCACCTCATATTTAGCATGAGTTACAGGCTTCCCTGGATCGAGATGCCTCTAGCATCCCATTTGAACGCAAAAGAACTTAGGATCTGAAGATTATAGCATACTCTCTGTTTGAATGCATGGAGTGGTTCTCTAAGTATTAATAGATGTTCTTCCCTCCTTAATATAAAGAATCCAGTGACTGCATTTAATTTTGTAAAGATCATGTAACTTTTTGTAAAGTTTTACTTCATATAGCAATACAAATTTAATTACCAATAAAAAAAAAATAGATTCATTCAATTCGTCATAAAATATAAATAATTTTTTTCAAAACATATACTTTATAAGAATACATTTACTATTGTTAAAGAACGGAATAAAGCATGGACTACACGTGAGATTGTCCCTACATTATTCTTTTATCTTTTTGTAGAAGATCAAATCTGTCACATTTAAATAAAGAATAAAGGGGCAAGAGATCAATCGGAATAGAATAAGGCTAATAAGCTAAATGGGTTCGCTAAAAGAGTCCGTCTAGGCCGATGACCCAACCTGGTAAAAGGATCCATTTTGAAGGCCATACTGCCTAGGCCCAATATGCTTTGTTTCAAACTAGCCTTCGTACCAGATCGGACCAATAAACGACCTGATCGGATCCCCGACCAGACCTAAGTATTCAAGGGTGGAACTCCAATCTGACTTGACCAAGGTAGCCAGACCATGGAGCCCGACCTGATGCGAGGATTGCACACGTGTGGGATATAAATATCAACGAGATTACATGAAAGCTCAGGGAATATACTTTGACATAATAGCTGCAACCAATTGTCAGAAAATGGTTACGATGTGCTAACCCCGAGATAACACATGACAACCGATCCTAGAGCTACGTGGAAGATTCCATCTCATGATATGCTCAAACCTCTAAAGAAAAAATGACACGCCACCTCCCACAATATTATATCGCATATACATGGATTAAAAAAATTGAGGGGGTTGGTTGTGGGTAGCTTTTTAAATTTTTTTTATTCATACTTGGAGAAGACTAGTATTTAAGGATACAACAAATTATTTAAGTATGTTTTTTTATAACTTAAGATACAATATTGATTTAATGACCTAATCTACGACCAAATATTTAAGTTAAATTTAACCAAACTGTGCTGTTGGAGTACCACAAATGAGGGCAAGCTTTTTCTTTGTGTATTTACGGTGACTTGGGGGATGAATTTGAATCCATCAAAATCCCTAAAATCATGAGATCTCTACAGGTATAGAAAACAATTCCCATTAATTAATAGACTCATTAAATTATTTTTTAATTGAGTATCTAATTGTAAATTAATAAATGCATTATCACCAATAAGGCGACATTAATTGGGGAAGAATTTTTTGACCCTTACATAAACTAATTTCAAAAACAATGAAAATAGGGAAAATGACAAAAAAAATCTCCTAAAAGTTAAAAATATTCAAATCAGTCACTTTTTAAAATTATACCTAAAAACGTTTCATTTCACAATTTTGAAAACAAAAAAGACTAATCTACCCTTATATAATTAGATCATTAACATCTCCCTCTAACCCTTGTTAGGTTATTCCACATCAAAAATATATATATTTTCTACAAAATAACAATCTCTCTCTATATGACCCAAATCAATTTCTTTGATATTATATTATTATATATCATATTATGTGTTTCTTATACATACCTTACATGATGTTGTTTATTATTTTTATTATGTATAATCATATGATATCATTTAAATCTGTGTTGCGCACCAATGCAGCAGATGATATTTTAATATTCTAAATCCTTATAACATTTTTTTTTGCTAGGCAATTCTCATATTTTAAGGGCGTCATTAGTACATATCATTTTTTTTAAAGAAGCATTAACATTTAATGGAGTTCATCATGAAAAACTCAAATTATATTACACACATCTCACAAAATTCACATAATCACAAAGAATTTAGAATAAAAAAAAATTAAATGAGAATATGTGAAATACATTAACAAAATTAAGATGGTGAAATATTTTAACAAAATTAAGAGGTATGGAACATGTTAAGGATTTAATTACATAAGGGTAGATTAATCTTTTGTGTTACCAAAATTGTGAAATAAGATTTTTTTTAGGTATAACTTTTAAAAGTAGCCGATTTGTGTATTTCTAACTTTTTGGAGACTTTTTTAATAATTTTTCCTTGAAAATATGATATCATTTTATCACTTTTGGAATGAGCGCTAGATTTATAATTTCATTATGAATTTTGTTTTTGGGTTTTTTATTTTTAAGTCCCCATAAACCATAGGATTTAGTGATTGATCTCTCACTTCTTCATATTTTGGTTTTAGTCTCCATATTTAAAGGATATGTTCATTTTTAGTCCCTAGGAGGAATCTATCCCTAAATTATTTAGTTTTCCTTTTAGTCCCTGGGAGGGACTAAAAAGGAACATATCTTTTAAATCTGGGGACTAAAACTAAAATATGAAGAAGTGAGAGATCGATCCCTAAATAGATATGTTTACAAGGACTGAAAACTAAAAAACCCTTTTTTTATCAAATATTTAGTTATTGAACCTTTTCTCTGAACTGACCTATTAATAAATATAATATCAATAATGTTTTTTAGGCCCCAACTCATAGGCCCTATCACAATCCCCATGAGGTGGCAATAAAGCATTACTCATTATACCCTTTACTTGATAACTACCTCAACATGTATCCATATGATCATGGAGTATCATTTAATTTAGAAAATCCTGTATTTCTTCACCATTAATCATTTCTGAATATCGTGCAGCAATATTAATCGATGTTTGAATTTCATATCTGATTTTGTTTATGAAGAATACGTAAGAGCAGATCAGAAATTCTATTTTTGAGGTTTTGGAAGGCATGGAATCATTTTTTTTTAATTTGGACCTCACCTCAATGTCTTTCGGATCAAATTTGACATTATTGGATTCGTAATCGAGCTGTGTTATGCTTTTAGTTTTAAATGTTTAAACATGAATTTTTTTCATGTATTGAATATCATTTTTCACAGTTTGATTTATTTTTGTCTCAATATCTAAATGTAACACTCGATACTATTACATTTTATATGTGGGTAGTTTGTTTGACGCTACTGCTACATTGTTGACAATGTAATAGTCATTTTTCAAATCTGTGTTATTTTTGTTACATTTATAAATGTAACAGTCAACCGCATGCATGTATTGATTTATATTTATTACATTCATAAATGTAACAGTCAACTACAGGTAAATTCTATGAAATGTAAAACATTTAGGTAAATGTAACTGTTATGTTACATTTATGTAAATGTAACAAACAGTTCATGTAATATTTGTTAAATGTAACTCACAACAAAAAAGGTGTTTGGTATTTTCCATAAAATTTAACTGATTATTGAAGAGATGATCTGTTTTTAAATTCTTTAAACATTGCATGGAATGTCAAACATTTATGTAAATGTAACTATTATGTTACATTTATGTAAATATAACAGTGTTTATGTAAATATAACAAATAGTTGTAATGAATGTAAATATTTAGGAAATGTATTTGCATTATGGGAGATGGATCCCATTTATGTAAATTAAAAAGATGTTTGTTAAATGCTAGAATGTTCAATTAATAACATTCACAAAAAAAAAATTATGTATAATACGAATGTAATTTGAAAACAAAAGTAGACCGTTTGAAGGATTTTGATGAAAAACAATTTAGGTAAGTTTTGGTGTAATTTAGGTAAGTTTTGGTGTAACTGAAATAGAAAATTCAATTACTAGGTAAGGATTTCAAAAAACAAATTTTGAAATAGGTAAACTTTAGTGCAACCGAAATTCATGTCAAAGATTAATAAATAAATAGAGAAAAAGAGGGGGATTTTGGTTAATAGGATATATTTTTAATGAAGGGCATATCTGTATTTTATCATTTTACCATTTTTCAAAAGTCAACAAGCCAACCAATAAGGTGATGACACCTCATGGGGCCTGTGAGTGGAGCTTATAACTTGGGGCATGGGTATCATTACTGATATAATATATATGCTAGGTTAGAGCATCTACAACCATGCTCCACCAATGGCTCCTTCATTTGGTGGAGCATGGCACGTTTATATGGGCAAGGAGCATTGATCACAGTGCCCATTCCAACCATAGTCTTTGAATGACTCTTACAATAATATTTTATTAATATTTTTTAAAAAATTAATTATATTTAAATTTTAAAGCTACCAAAAATAACTTAATGATAATATTTTATTTTCTATATCTTAACGGTCATATTTTAACCTTTTTTTTAACGGTTATATTTAAACGGCTATATTGTAAGTCATATTGTAACGGTCTTATTTTGATGACCATATCTTAACAGTCACATTTTAACGGCTATATTTTAATGTTAGATTATAAACAAATTCATATCATCTTTCATTCATCCATCCCAATTCAATTATCTCTCTACATTCTCCAAATAGTATCTATGGCTCACAACCATTTTCTCCATATAGTTCTTAAAGATGAACAAAATGCTGACGAGTATGGAATGTTATTAGCAAAGGCGGCAGTTGAAGAACAACAACAGGCTAACGAGAGGCGTACATCACGTCATCTTGGTTCTATTCCGGGTCACGCTGTCATTCAACGTGGTAGTGTTCAAGGTCACGAAAGACTTTATCGCGACTATTTTGCTGAAACGCCTATATATCATCCACATCTATTCTAGAGTTGGTTTCAAATGAATCAATCACTTTTTTTATCGGATTCAATCTGCGGTGGAAAACACGATTCTTATTTTGTTCAAAGAAGGGATGCTTGTGGAGTTGTCGGTTTATCTTCACTTCAGAAGATTACTACCACTCTGAGGATGCTTGCTTATGAAGTATCAGCAGATTCTGTGGATGACTACGTGAGGATCGGTGAAAGCACCTCCATAGAGAGTCTTAAAAGGTTTGTTAAAGTAGTTGTTGCAATGTTTGGTGATGAGTATTTGAGGCTACCAAACAATGCCGATATTACTAGATTGTTAGCACTTGGCGAACAACTTGGCTTTCCTAGGATGTTGGGGAGCATTGATTGTATGCATTGGAAATGGAAAAATTGTTCAACTGCATGGCATGGGATGTATACTGGTCATGTTCATGAACCAACAATTATTCTGGAAGCAGTAGCTTCATATGATCTCTGGATATGGCATGCCTTCATTGGGTTACTTGGATCTCTTAACGACATTAACGTGTTAGACCGATCTTCTGTTTTTGCTGAACTAACTGAAGGGCATGCTCCTCCCGTCAGGTATTCAATTAATGGTCACAAGTACACAATGAGTTATTATCTCGCTGATGGTATATACCCCTCATGGTCAACATTTGTAAAAACAATTCCATCTCTACAAGGAAATAAAAGAAAGCATTTTGTTGTAGCTCAAGAGTCAGCTCGAAAGGATGTCGAGCGAGCATTTGGGGTGCTTCAAGCACGTTTTGCGATCATACGTGGTCCAGCCCGTTTTTGGGATCAAGAAACACTCAAAGATATTATGACATCATGTATAATAATACATAATATGATTGTGGAGAATGAGCGACATGCGAACCAGTTCGACTTCAACTATGATTCAATTGATGAAATTCCATTAGTGTCAGTGTCTCATGAGCGTACACCTGAATTACTTGAATTTATTCAAAAGCATCATCGCATCAGAGACAAACAAACCCATTTTAAACTTCAATCAGATCTTGTTGAGCACATGTGGAATTTACATGGTGGAGATTAGAAAGTATTTTGTATTTTGTTGTATTTAGAAAGTATTTCCTAAGTTATGTATTGCATTTATAATTTATGTTCTCAACTGTTGTATTTGCATTTGAGGGGCCTTGTAATAATAAGATAGATTGTGATTTTTTCAAGTACAATACAACATAATTAAAACTACTACAAAATTAGAACTACAACATAATTAAAACTACTACAAAACTATTGTTGCATTCTTTTTGCAATGATTTGCATATGGAGGGCCTTGTAATAATCTGCTTGCAGTAAATGCATGTTAGAAGTATCAATCGCCATTATTCTCTCCTCTTCTTTGATTTCTTTCAGTCGAAGTTTTTATTTCTTAATAAAAATCATCTCCTGCTCTTGCGCATATAATTTGTCAAACTGCTCCTTTCTCTCTTGTTTGGCCATTTTTGGCTCGTCCATGTACTCTTCAAACAACTTCGTGATGGGCATTCCATCCATGTTCTCAGCTATTTGTTTGCTTTTTCCCCGTTTCAGTCACTCCTTAGCAACCTTTCTGCCTAGTGGTCTCTCCAAACCAACAATAGCATCATCAACATCTGGACTAGCATTTCTTGTATTTTTGGACTTCTTCTTGGAACTTTCGGTGCACCACTTCGGCAAATTTTTTAATTCATTCCAGCAATGTAAAAATTGAAATGTTGAATGATGAAAACTTAGATTAATTTCCATTGCTTGACAGTCCTAATTTAAAATAATAATAATAATAATTTAATTATAAAATTGAAAAAATAATGAGTATAAACTTGTGAATTTTAAAAAAATAAATACCTTGTCTTGTTCATTGATACCGCTTTACTGTCTTGCTTCAATTTGCATAAAATAGCCATGAAACTTACCCACAGCGAGTTGAATTGAAGACCAACAATGCATCAGAGAATTGGCAATACGCTCAGATTTAAATTGTTTGTATTGTTGATAATAGGAATAGACTCGTTCCCAATATGTGTGATTCTTTTGCTCAGTTTCATGCACTGCATCTATGCTAATATTGAACCATGCGGATATAAGCATCATGTCTTCTTCAACTGAATTTTTTTTGCTATTGTATTTTTCTTTTGGGTAGATTCTTCTTCGACACGAATTTGAGATGATCTGGAGAGTTGAGTGGAATATTCACCAGATAGATTAAAAGAGTACTCATTGTTAAGAAGATCGCTGTAAAATGCATTACCACGAGGAACCATCTGCATAAAAATAATTAAAATAAATTAATAAAAATAATACTTGAAAAAACAAAATGATAACAAATGAGAAATTCACAGCAATGCAAAATTTATAGAGCAAAAAAAAAAAAAAAACTTAATTTTAGAACAACAAAACTTATATATTGAGTGTAAAAATTGTATGAATGAGGATTATAACCTGTTGAGATATAACCGTAACAATTATATACACAAAACAATTTTTTTTTAAAATTTTCTATGGGACTCACTAAAATTCAAATGAAAAAAATAATATTTTTAACATTTTTTTTTTGTTGTGGGGCCACGTGTGGAGCTCCTTGTTCTCCCCCCCCCCCCATTTGTTGAGCCAAACTAATCGTTCGCCCGATTTGTTGATCGACGAGGAGGCCGTTGGAGCCGATTTTTCTTAGGAGCTCGTCAACGTGGTCGAAGGAGCTGACCCGGAGATGCTTTTAGGAGTATAAAAAAGTGTGAATGAAAAAACAAGAAAAAACCCACTTTTCAACTGCGAAAATAACCCAGTAAAAGAAAATAAAATATTTGATTTGGGTGAAGATCTCAAAATATCTTTTTCAAAGGGAACAAAAATTAAAAGAAAATAATATTGATCAAAACATGATTAGGATACCACTTCTGTTTATAATATAAACCCAATTAAGATCAATTAGGAACTTCATTAACATGATTTATTACAAAATTATTAAAAATAGAAAATATTAAACGAATATAATAATCACTTGTTATTGGATCCTATAAATCAGACAAAATCGTGATAATCAATTCAGCCCTTTCGTTTCTTCTCCTTCAAGAAACTTTTGGGTTCCCAAGTAAAATTTTTCAGATATATTCTTATGTATATATATAATGAAGAAGGAATAAATGTAACAACTGAGAAGCAGTAAAACAGAGTCAAAAGAATAGGATGGCTGTGGATTCTGTTGAGGGAGAAACTCACTCTGTAAGTCTCTCTCTCTCTCCAATTGTTTTGTCTTATGAGAAACTTCTCTCTCAATGCTTTACACAATTTTTTTTCAACCCTAATTTCAGTCTCATATGCGTCGATAAACAATCATAATAGTTTATACTCATATAAACGAGGTATGTATGTTTTAATAGAAATTTTTTACATTTTCAATACATTAATTCATAATAAAATCATGTATATCTGTGTACTCATATTAATGAGATATACCATTTTTAAAAAAATTAAAATAAATGTAGACTCATGTAACATTATCCTCCCATCTAACATGTATAGTCCAATACAAAAATATTGGATTCCCCTGTTTTGTTTATGCGCAATTTTGACTTCCAACTAACATACTTTTCCCATGTTTGTCTAATCATTTTAAATGGAAGGAAATTTTTTTGATATAATTCAAATAAAAGAATTGTTTAACAATTCTTTGATATGTGGTTAAATATTATTTTTGCCTAGTCATATGAATGACAGATATGATATATGCCCATAGTTGCGGTGTGGCGGGGTGGTTTCGTGGCACCTTGCGTGCATGTCCTTCCTTTCCTTTCTTTTGTCAACACCATCTATGTTTTTTATTCTTATCTTCTCACCTTATTCAGTTATGTTCTTTCTCTTCGATGAAATAGAATTTTATTACATTTTCATCAAGAAAAAAAATATATGCCCATAGCTTTGTGCGTATTTGATTTAGTTTTTTTACTTTTTAAATTGTTCCTGTCAATTAAAGTTATCAAATGTGATCATGCCAACAGATTGCAACTTCAATGTTGTGTGTGAATGGGATTGTTCAAAATTTCAGATTGTGTCCATGTATTGACATTGTTTTGAGATGAAGGGCTGTTTTGAAACCTATTTTGGACTGGCTTTTACTTTTGTAAAAATAAAAGAAGTCAAACATGTATTCAAACAATCCCAAAAAAGTATGCTCAATCAAAAAAATTGTTTAACCTTTTAGCACAAAAAGTATGATTTTCAAAAAGCAAAGAAAAAGAAAATTTTTTGGTAATCAACTTTTATAATTAATATACTTTATACAAAATCATGTTTTTCCAATAGGTTTCCAAATGGCCCATAGGACTTTGGGCATTGTGCATATTTCGTGTAAAAATTCTTTGGTGGAGTTCTACTTCTTATCCATGTCTTTCTTTTTCAAACATTTTCTATTTGTTAAGTATGACATAATTAGACATATGTTGATAAAATTTTGATCTATATGGTAGGAGAAGTCAAGAGATTACACTTGATAGAGTGGAATTTTTTTGTTAATTAAATCTAGATCAAGCAAAAAATGTTCTTAAGAAAATGTGCAAAAGTGGATACTTTTTGAAAGCTTCTCCTAGTAAATCTAGAATTCAAGATCAAGCAAATAGAAAGCAAAATAAAACAGGATTTCTTGGAAGCCATATTCGTTTCCTCTGTTTTGTTCACAAATATATCAACACTATGATATTATATTATACTAATTATATGTTGTTGTCTTGTGGGATTTCCTCCTCTTTATTTATTTGCTTTTTTATCAAGTCATTCTTAGTTGAGGCTAACAATGTTACTTGTTTTTTCATTCAATTTCTGTCTTCATATATGCTTTTCAATGTATGTTTCATTAGAAACCAGTACGAAATACATTGTTATCAAAACATAGAAATTCAATTAAAACATAGAAATTCACAACTTATTCCCACTAAATTAAGTAGGTTATAAAGAGGTACAGGATATGTAGTATTCTCCATGATCAACATTGTTATAATAATCAGTTCTTACACTTTTTTAAAAGAAGGGTGGAGAGTTAACCTGATATGCTATGAAATGGTAAGCTTTTAACAAAATAGGAGTGTTTTTTTTCAAAAGTGTCAAAATATTTTAATGAAACATTAATCAAATGAAAAAAAATAATTTTTACGAAGAGATTTTACCCTAAAGTTCTTC
This sequence comes from Acorus gramineus, assembly GCA_030737835.1. Taxonomy (NCBI): domain Eukaryota; kingdom Viridiplantae; phylum Streptophyta; class Magnoliopsida; order Acorales; family Acoraceae; genus Acorus; species Acorus gramineus. Next base: position 19,036,091 of record CM060855.1, on the reverse strand, counting down.
TTAATTTATTTGTTATCCCAGTTGACCACTCAGTAACCTACAATCCATGACTGTTTAAAAAGATAAAATGGTGAAGCCTATAAATTAATTCTTGTTGATGATGACAGTTGTAAAAAGAGTATTTCTAGATATTACAACTTGCATGAAGTGATGTTTCTTGCTAATAGATTTTCAAAATTCAAAACAATTATTTGAACATCTGAGTTGGTGAGACATCAATACCATGTACATGCATGTGTAGAAAACTATGAATTGAAGTAAGTTTACGTAGATAAATTCTCTTATCTATTTTAATATCTGCACTACAGGAGAGACAATCACTAATATTGGATGCAAATGTAAGTAATTGCAGCTGCAACTTTGAATTTGCTTTCAACAACCGCAGTTTCTCAGACCGTGTACTCCGTATAATAACATCTACACCGGAACCAAATGATCCTATGATGGAGTGCATTCATGTCAATTCTGTTATCTTAGCAAGGGCGAGCTCTTTCTTTATGAAGCTATTCTCCAATGGCATGCTGGAAACAGGTAAACGGATTGAGACAATCTTAAGAATTGATGTCTCAGAGAAAGATGCTTTGATGGAGCTCTTGAAATTCATGTATGGCAAGAAACTACAACCGAAGATTGTTGCATCTTTCCCTAGTTTACTCGATATATTGATGGTTTCTGATAAGTATGATGTTCCTTCTTGTGTTCAATATTGCACGTGTTTACTACTCAAGTTGGACATGGACCTGGATACTACATCATATTGTTTAGATCTCTCTTCCAATGTATCAACATCCCAAACAGTAAAAACAATAGCTGAGGCTGCGGCCCGACAATTTCTTGTTGCTCGTTACAAGGAGAACATACTCAGACTCCAGGAAGAGGTAGATCAACTACCCTTACCTTCTTTCGAGGTTGTGCTTTGTGAGGATGAGTTAAATCTCACGGAAGATGATGCTTATAATATAGTTATAAAGTGGGCTCGAGCTCTATATCCGAGAATGGATGAACGACATGCGGTTTTGAATTCGAACCTAGCGCGCTTTGTTCGAGTGCGTTACATGACATATAAAAAGCTAAGGGAAGTCCTTGAATGTAAAGATTTGGACTACTACATTGCTTCTCAATTGGTCATAGATGCTCTCTTCTTCAAGGCCAAGAACCCTCAACTTCCCAGACTTCCCACACGAGCGCTCACTTCAGAGGAGGTCACCGGTTCTCCTGTGAGAGTCTTCGAGTTCAGGAAGCCACGTAAGAAGGCCAATGTTTATTTGGAGCTCAAGCGATCAGATTTACAGAAATTGTCAGTCTACAGCAAGATAATCTCTCAAGCATTCTATGTCCATGGGCAGGCCTTCCAAATTTTTGGTCAATGTTGCTTGGAGAAGATGAAGACTTTTGGTTTATTCTTGAAGTGTGTGCAAGATGAAACCCCAACAACAGTTAAAGTGGATTTTGAGTTCTGGGTGAGGGAGGAATCCACAGAGACATTTGTGAATAAGGTCAAGAAAAGCTATGACTTTTGTGGTGATCATCAGGGAAGGGGAACTTTAGATCTGTGTCGCATGTCATTTGAATCATTCCTAGGGAATGATAGGCCTTACTTTATCAATGATGTGATTCACCTAAAAGTACATATATTCATCAAGTTGGAGTAAAACATGAAACCAGATAATTCTGTGGAGAGCCATTTTGTTAACTTGCTATGCATGTAGACATTTAGAACAAATTTGTTTGTTATTTGGTTTTTTGGTTGCATGCCTGATTCTTGGGTGTTTTTCTTTTATTGCTCTGTTTGGTGAATCTTGGCATTGTCATATGTTTTTACTGTTCTATTTTTTTATATATATGGATGAAATTTTTTTAGGCATTGGTTGGGTGCATCACTTGAAATATATTGAAATATATTTGTATTACCAGATGATTACTCCATATGAATATGTTCTTTTTGTTGGAAGTTGGGACAATTGAAGATGACAGATGGAGTGCTTCAATAATCAACAATGTTGAATGCTTTTAGACAAGGGAAAAATCCATATAACCCCTTGTAATCTTTTTGATATCTATATAACCCCCTGTAATCTCAATATATCTATATAACCTCCTGTAAACACACCATAAACGCAAATAACCCCCGCGGTTAAAAATTCTTTAACGGAGTTGGAATATTTCGGGCATATTCTGTTATCTAAACTATGGTTAACAAATGTGTATTCTTTTAATCCTCGAAAAACAGCCAATACTTAAAAAAAAACCCTCATATTTCTAATTTTACACTCTTTTAGGGGTTTTTTTTTGAAGTATTGACTGTTTTCAGAGAGTTAAAAGAATACATATTTATTAATCATGCTTTAGATAACGCAATATGTCCAAAATATTTCAATTCTGTTAAAAGTAATTTAACCGTGGGGGGTTATTTGTATTTATGGTGTGTTTATAGGGGGTTATATGGATATATTGATATTACATGGGGTTATCTGGATATCAGGAAGATTACAGGGGGTTATATAGATTTTTCTTTTTAGACAAACTTCTCCCGCTCTTGTCAGAACCGCGAGTACATGAGGGATGTATGAAGTACAGTCTTTAGGATACAATGAAGCCTCCACAGGTGTTGAAATCAGAGTGTGTACTCTCTGTTTCAACCTCTTAGAACTCTCAGTTTATAGAGCTGATGATGCTAACTCGTAATATAAAAGAAAAGAGGATGAGTGGTTGTTGTTCTATGTTGTTTTGGATCTAAGGATCTCAATTTATAGGTAAAATAGTGTCTTTTAGCTCAAAAGAGACCCTTTCATGAATGAGGAATTACAGTAACCGTCCGATCGGTGGTCCACCGTTTCCACGTGATGGTGAGGTCCAGATTGTCCATCACAAGATGCATCCCTTCCAATGGCACCCCTTGATCAGTGTAATCATTAACTGATCAATCCAACGGTGCACGTTGCATCTGAACGGTCCTCCATCGGACGGTCCAGATTGTATCTGATCAAAACGATCTCCACCATCTGATTAACCAAAAAGAAAAGTTCCAAGTGCACCTCCAATACGCCCACGCGCGTGACGCGCGTGGTGGTGCAAAATCAAAAGTCCACCATATGGTGTTTACCAAAAGAGCTTCATTAGAGTAGAATGAGCTCTCCTTATAAACACTCAAAACATTTTTCAAACAATTGATGTGGGACTAAAAGAATAGGATCACTTTTCATCGGTGTATGAGGGGAAAGGGTGGAAGGAGATCGGTAGACTTCTTCCTCCATCCTTCTGTCCCTAGTTCTGTAGGTCGTTATTGTCCTCTGTTTTTTTTTTTTTTCAAACTTGCAACCCATTACTTTTTACTAAAAAAAATAAAAAAAATATGAGGATACAACTTGATTGATTATAAACCCAATTAAGAACAATTAGAAATTTCATTAACATGATTGATTAGGATGGCTGTGGATTCTTTTGAGGGTCAAACTCACCCTGTAAGTCTCTCTCCCTCTCTCTCTCCAATTGTTTCTATTAAAGTTTTTAATGATCTCTTCATTGAAATCTTTAAACATAAAATATAAATATCATTAGTCCAGTTTAGGGGTCGTTTGGGTTATTGGTATTGGGGTTGGGGGTTTCATGTAAACTTCTCTTCTACTATGGGACACCATTATATGTACATTTTGTTATTTTTTTTTTATATCATGAAATTTGGGTATAGTTCTTCTAATACAAGGGCGTGTATGTTGTGCCTAGCGGAAGCGAAAATATAACAAATATCGAGATCGAAGTAAACACAAATAACAGAAAGAATACAGATTTACGTGATTCGGCCTAAGCCTACATCCACAGGGCTACAAATCTCCATTGGAGTCTCTTCCTAACTATCCCACTCAACCTCCATTAGGGTCTCTAAAATACAAATGTGCAAACCAAGTCAAGTCAAATTTCAAAGTCTCTCTACATGATATTTTATACAAACAAATCCCTCAAATCTTTCAATAAATCTCATAAAAATAGACTTTTTCAAAATTAATGATTTAATCAATTAGGTGCCCATCCTAAATGATTTAATCCTGACCATTCAAATTTAGTACATCAGATCTGAGACATTTTTTCACCAGTGTATGCATACCGTTTAATAATAAAAAATGTAGTCCGATAGAAAAATATTGGATTCTCTTGTTTTGTTCATACACAATTTTCTCATGAATTCCAACTGAATTTCTTTTCTCATGTTTGTCTTATCATTTTAAGTGTAATGAAATTTTTTTATATATATATAATTCAAATAAAAGAATTGGTAAAAAAAATCGTTTGTTATGTGGTTATATATTATTTTTGCATAGTCATATGAATAATAGATATAATATATGCCCATAGCTTTGTTCTTATTTGATTTAGTTTTTTTAATTGTTCCTGTGAGTTAAAGTTATCAAATTTCAACATGCCAATAGATTTGCATCTTCAATGCTGTGTGTGAATGGAATTGTTCAAAATTTCTTTTTTTTTTTTTTTCTTTTTTTGGATTATTTTAAGAACAACTTGATTGTGACATTAATTTAATTTTCAAGAAAAAAAAAATTTAATTTTTATGAAGAGATTTTACCCTAATTTATTTGCTATCCCAATTGACCACTCAATTTTCCTATCACTGTTTAAAAAGATAAAATGGTGAAGACTATATGTTTTCTTCTTGAAGTGAACCATCCTTTCACAAACAGTAACCTCCTTTCATGCTTGTTGATGATGACTGTTGTAATAATAGTATTTCTGGATTTTTCACCTTGCATGAGGTGATGTTTCTTGGTTTGTTTTGGAAGTGGCTAATAGATTTTCAAAATTCAAAACTGTTATTTGATGATCTGTGTTGGTGAGACATAAATACCATGTACATGCATGTGTGGGTGCACAAGACTTTAAATTGAAGTTAGTTTCCATAGATAAATTCTCTGATCTATTTTAATGTTTACATTGCAGGATAGACAACCATTGTTATTGGATGCAAATGTAAGTAGTTGCAGCTGCAACTTTGAATTTTCTTTCAACAACACCAGTTTCTTAGATCGTCTACTTTGTATAATAACATCTGCACTGGAACCAAATGATCCTATGATGAAGTGCATTCATGCCAATTCTGCTATCTTAATGGCATGCTGGAAACAGGTAAACAGAATGAGACAATCTTAAGAATTGATGTCTTAACAAGTATGGTGTTCCTTCCTGTGTTCAACATTGCACACGTTTTTCTACTCAAGTTGGACATGAACCTGGACATCGCATCATATTGTATAGACATCAGCATTCCAAGCAATAAAACCAATAGTTGAGGCCACCTGAGAATATTTTGTTGCTCGTTACGATGAGAATGTACTCAGACTCCAGGAAGAGGTAGATCAACTGCCCTTATCTTCTTTCGATTGGCCTGTTTTAATGGTCGATTGTAGTCCGTAACGAACATTGAATGATTTGCTATTTTTTTTTATTCGGATTTGGATCAAGAAATTGTGGTATGTTCGTCTGAATAATTGTTCTATTTGATATGGAGATTGGGGTTTTAATGGTTCGATGGGAGTTATTCTTCAGAGGCCATTCATCACGGGTGTTCTTGGAAATTGACACTTCTAATTTGTGACAGTCAGTCTCACCACATCTGAAAGATTTGTGACATGTACTCTGTTTTATTATATCTCTTTATAGTGATGACTTATGAGAATTTCATGTAATGAAGAGAACCAAATGGACAAAAGAGTAAGAAATCCTATTTGTTCACTCACTTTTGAAGGTGATACAGATTGAGAAGAGCAAAAGAGAAATGCTTGACTAGATTTCAGTGTATATTACGAGTCATATGTGTTTAATACACAATTATTGTTTTCAATTAGTGATGTCAATTCCATCACTTTGAAGTTGGCAATTTCAGAACATTTGTTTCGTATACATGTTTAACGCGTTATGTTTTATCATTCTAGATGTTGTTTATTTGATGTCCAGATTATGTTTGTTTTAGGCCAATTCAGTTCTTTGTTATAAGCTTATCTTAGCTATAAGTTTATTTGATATCCAGATTATTTGAGCTATATTGCATTAACCCATCTGGTAACATCCTACAACATGAAAAGTTTGAAGAAGCATCCAATCCAACACCACAAAGAGTGGTCGGCACAAAAGAGGTAGTTGAAGAACCATTGCTGGCTGGAGGTTTAGAAGTAGCTCCTTCAATCCAACGGAACTGCCGCCTATCACAGTGGGCATGTTTGGGATCCTGTTTGGATTTTGGTTTTATTAGTTATTATTGTAATTCTCCTCTCCCTCGTCCTCTTTCGTATGTAAGGATGATGTAATTTTTTACTTTGAAGAATATATGTATTTTGAAATGAATGATGTATTATACTCATGCAGTTTTTTTTTTTAATTTGAATGAGTGTCTTATCTAACAAAGCTGGTAGTGTATGTCGTAATAATTAAAAATTGTCGTGCCATGGCTAGAAGATTAGCATGAAATGAGCTGATATACACAAAAATACAATCTCTTCATTTTATCAGTGTCACACAGGTAGAGTTCCTTTACTTCTGATGTCCAAGATCACTCACCACATGGCAGTAAAAGCATATGTCACCTGTGATAATTGAATATATGTCGCCTGTATTGAAACATATATCTATTCAAATCACAAGCTTATAAATAGCTTCATACAGTATTGAAACATAGTCTATAACATAAAAGTATTGTAATTTATAACATTCTACAACATAAAAGAATTACCACTGTGTGTATCACTTTCTCCCTTGTGTCTTTTTCAAAACACTTTAAAATTACCATTGTGAGACTATTTTCAAATGAATTACCATATATTCAACAATATAACACTACTAAAATCCGTCCAAGCATGTAAACACAGGACTTCTAAATTATCAACAATAGAACACTACTAAAATCTTAGTAATCTTCATCATCAATTAAGACAGACAAATCATGAACCCGTTCAAAATTCAACGAACCTAATCACTTGACAATCTATAAACCAACAGAAAATTATACAAAAAAGCCAACCACTATTAGCATTGAATCTAATATTTCAATATAAATATCAGTTAAGGAATAAAATCTCAAAGAATTTATTTAAATACAATTAAGGGATAACTGAAAGCTCCATATACAAAAAAAATCCCCTATAACATCCAAGCATGTAACCACGTGACTTCTAAATTATTTATACAGTGATGTAAGAAGGAGATTGACATGGAACTGCCTCCAACAAAATCACTATCAGACACAACACTATTAATAGTTCTTAAGATGGAATCATGGATATATGGAAGGCACTAAAGATGTTACCCATTTAGAAAACATAACAAAGACATCCAAAATAGTTCTTAAGACATGTTCCTCAGTACAAGCATAACAAAGACATCCAAAATAGTTCTTAAGACATGTTCCTCAGTACAAGCATAACAAAGACACCCAAATTAAATAAAACCCAAAAAACCAAAACATTCTTCATTATAAGCATAGAACTGTGATCTGCTCAGTAATCTGTATTCCTCCTCCATTCTTCAGATAAATTTTGAGAAGATTGACTCATTTGAGTAGGATAAAAAAGATATTCTTGTGCCTGTGATACAAATTCATATATTAATGCACCATTTAATAAATATTTCTAAAAGTAAAATATATGAAATATACCTGAAGCAATTGAGTCATTGAATGCATTCCTTCACTATTATCATAGTTCCCAACTATTGGTTGAAATAATGGAACACTGTGACTCGTAATATGGGGTTCATGTTGAGTTTGGGAGCTTTGACCTCATGATCTCCTTTCCATCCCGCCGATCCATCTTTTTTGGAGTTTCCCTCCCACAGTCTTCTTTCCTCTTCTTTTAAAGCCTTTGGCGACCTCGTTGTTACTAGGATCCTCTCCCTCATCATCTTGCACGTTATCATCTTCAAATGTTGTAGAAGATTTTCTCAAGTCTTCCTCAACCTCCCTCATCATCTCATTTGTGCGGCGTTTTACAAGATTTGAAGATGAGACAAGCGAAAGGGCATTGAAACTTTCACTACGTTTCAGAAGAGCATTGAAACTTTCACTACGTTGTGTACTCTTCATGTCTGCACAGAATGTATCCCTCCCATACACTAAAGCTCATTTCTCCTTCTCAGCAAAAGTTTGTTGTAGCCATTTATTACCTTCAAGATTGTATTTTTCAAGCATCACTTTCCAAGCATCTAAGAACTCATCCTCCGTCTCATACCCATAAATACAAGCATAGAAGTCATTTCTGAAACCTTCAGTAGCATAAAGATGTCCAAGATGTTTTGTTGCATTTTGAGTCAAGTGCCAAACACAGAGCCGATGACGAGTATCTGGTAGAACAATTGAAATAGCTTTGGCCATCGCCGCTGACTGATCTGTTAGAATAGTCTTCGGATGTCTTCCAGACATTGCTTCAAAAAAAGTTTCAAACAACCAAATAAATGAGTCAGCCGTCTCATCATAAAGTAATGCACCACCAAAAATAATTGTTTGCCTATGATTATTAACCCCAACGAATGGTGCAAATGGTCTTCCATGATTATTTGTACGATAGGTTGTATCAAAGCAAACAACATCTCCATAATGTGCATAATCGACAATAGACCTAGCATCGGCCCAAAACACATTGGTTATTTGTTCATCGGCATCAAGTTGCATTGAGTGAAAGAAAGAAGGATTTTGCTTTTGCTTATTCTTAAAATACTGAATAAGAGCACCCGCAATTCCATTCTCCATTCTTGTTTCTCTTTTGGTGCGGAGGTAAGATTTCACATCATTTAAAACAAAGCCAAGATTCCTTCTACCTCCAACTTGTCCACTCATCAAATCTATAACTGTCTTCGGTGCTAATCCCGAACCATCTATGATATCAACCCGAGCAGCTTGAGCTTTCTCAATTTTTCTATGTAACCTCAAATTATGGCGCAAGGGGGTTGGAACAAGATCATGATTGTGATTTTCTTCAAATTTACTGACAAGATACGAACCAGAAGATTGATAAATGATAACCATATGTGCCTCACATCCTGTTCTTGTCTCGGGCTGTGGCTGCAAAGCTTTTCGTTTATCAACCCCTTTGAACCCTTCTTTAGAACAACAGAATTTTCGCTTACGTAGTATGCCATTGGACTTATGTGCATCACTTCTTCGAATACTAAATCCAACTGATCTTGCATATGTGTTGTAGAATTGATAGGCACTATCTTCATAATCGAATGCCATACCAATTTCAGGCATACAATTATAACTACATTCTTCAACAAACTCATTGTCTCCTTCCATGTTAATAAAATATTCAGCTAAGATCCAATCTGTTAAAAAAAAAACAGGCATGGATAAAAAATAAAATCAAAATATAAAAAAATCCTTATATCAAACATTATAGAAAACCTTACAAGCACTTTAAAATCTAGCCAAGCAAACTCTTAACTGATGCATTATAAAATAAAAACAAATTTCTTAAAAAAAATAAAACAGAGTACATGTCACAAATCTTTCAGATGTGGTGAGAATAACTGTCACAAATTAAAAGTGTCAATTTCCAAGAACACCCGTGATGAATGGCCTCCGAAGAATAACTCCCATCGAACCATTAAAACCCCAATCTCCATATCAAATAGAACAACTATTCTGATGAACATACCACAATTTCTTGATCCAAATCCGAATTAAAAAAATAGCAAATCATTCAATGTTCATTACGGACTCATCGAAATCGACCATTAAAACACCAATCGATCAAGATCGAAATTTTAACCCAAAAAAAACAAATCAAAATCCAAAAAGTCAATCCCCAAAAAATCCATCAAAATCCAAAAAATCAATCCCCAAAAAAATCCATCAAAATCCAGAACACAAAATCAAATATAAATAAAAAGAAACTGAAAAAAGGATTTGGGTTGGACCCACCTCGGATTTGGCAGCGACGACCAACTGTTGCTTGAGGAGAGTGGCTCCTTGACGGTGACGATTCAACCTCTCTTTGGTCTCTACCCTCTCCGAAGACGACGAAGAAGAAGAAGCAACGATGGATACAGATTTTGATCGACTCGGGGTGGTCTCCGTCGGCGGCGGAGAGGGTTTCGTGAACCCTATAAAATGAGAGGGAGGAGAGAGACTGGATATATTGAAAATAAAAGATGGCGATGGACGGTTGTGATCAAGCGAAAATGAACGGTTTTGATCGAAGATAAAGAGTAGGTGGTGACTTCACGGTGTGCAACGTCGTTTATTGCATGTGAAGTTTGGTGAGTATGCCACGTGAGGTCCACTTGATGGTGTGGGCAGCTGTCACCTTCCCATTGGTGTTCACAGGGTGAGCCTGTGATAGTACCACAAGAGTTCCGAACCCGTTAAAGTGGATTTTGAGTTTTGGGCAAGGGAGAGATCTACAGGGACTTTTGTGAATAAGGTCAATGCAAGCTATGACTTTTCTAGAATATTCATTTACTATTTTTTAAAGAATGAAAAAAAGCATGGACTGCAGGTCGGATTATCCCTCGGATTGTCCCTAACATTATTATTTATCTTTTGGTATTCAAAGTCTTATTACACTCAATGTCGTCTATGTCCATGTCTGCTATCCAAAGGCGGTTCCCAAGTTTAGTTGGACATTTCATTGGTGGAATGTATCCTACACTAATGTAGTATAATATCCACTAGTGTGATTATGTTTGGTAAAAAAGTTAAATTTTTTAGAAAAATAAAAATATGTACCATCTATCTAAATATGTATTTAGAAGAAATAAATGGAATAATGTATTGTATTGAGTAATGGAGGCCGAAATGTCCCTTATATAGTTACAAGATGTACAAACTCATGGGGGGTGTGGCCCCTCAACCCCCGAGCCTCCAGGAATAGGCCTAACAACAGGCTTATACAATGACTCCAATACTCCCCCTCAAGTTGGAGTGAAGATATCTATCAAGCCTAACTTGGTCAAGCTAGAATGAAGAACAAAGGGACTAACAGACTTGCTGAACATATCAACAAGTTGCTCATTGGAAGAGACAAAGATTATGTCAATGGCGCTTGACTGTACTTTCTCTCGAAGAAAGTGAACATCAACCTCAATGTGTTTGGTCCGCTCATGAAGAACTGAGTCTGAGGAGGATGTCGACAAGTGAGAAGGAGAGAGAGGTGGTCGAGGTCTACGAGTGTATACAATAAGAGGAGACTGTGGTGGTGATGACTGTGGATGTGACGACTGTGGTGGTGGGGACTGTGACTGTGGCAAAGGCAATGACTGAAAAAATGATGTCAGTCGAACTGGTGAAGAAGAATGTTGCAGAACTGTGTCAGAAAAATATGGCACATCCTCAAAAAATGTAACATTAAGGGAATGAAACAATCTCCGAGAAATAGGATCATAGCATCTATATCTTTTGGACATGGTGGAATAACCAAGGAAAACACTACGTATAGACTTATCATCAAGTTTGGTGCGTGAGGGCCCCCAATCATGAACAAAACAAGTACACCCGAAGACTCGAGGAGTGATGGGGAAAAGAGTACGACCAGGATACAAAACATGGAAAGGAACTTGACCTCCTAAAGTACGACTGGGAGTCCGATTAATAAAAAAGGCAGCAGTGAGGACTGTCATACTCCAATAGGACTTTGGAACATTCATTCCTCGAAGGAGACAACAAACCACATTCATGAGAGGGACAATTCTTGTGTTCCGCCACCCCATTCTGCTCAGGTGTATATGGACAAGTCAACTGTTGAAGGATTCCCAACTCATTCAGATAAGACCGAAAAGAATATTGCAAAACTAGTACTCTTGACAGTAATGTTAAACTGTGTTTTAATCATACGTAAAAAATTAATACACTGAGAGGATACCTTAGACCGAGATTTAAGAAGATAAACCCAAGTATATCCAGAAAAATCATCAATGAATGTCAAGTAATATCTATGACCACCAAAAGCACTAACAGGAGAGGGACCCCACACATCAGAATGAATCAAATTAAACAACCCACAAGCTTTATTCATGTGAGAAATATAGGTAGTACGTGTATGTAATAGCCCGGATCCTCTTATGTCAAATTATGCTAATATTTACGTGTTTAGATTGCAAAATAGGATAAGTTTATGTTATTAAGCTTTTTGTCCTTATTTGGTTACATTTTCAGAAAGCACCTTCAAGGCATAATTGGGTTTTGCGCTAAACATATGAAGTCTTCATTTTTTAGTTATCTCTCATATAAAATTAGTTTGGTGTCATTTCGAGTTATATTAGAAAAGTTATGGCTATTTTACCATTTCTGCCCATAGAAGAAGAAATTGCAAGGTCTTCTGTTTGTCGTTATTTTTAATATAGTTGAAGGCTTCTTTTGATCTTGGTATAGACATAGAAGTTGTAGATATTTTCGTTACCTTTCCAACAGAAGTTGAATCATTTGAAGTGGACTTTCCTACGAGAAGTTATGGCGGTTAGAGTTGAGACTGCACAGAATTCTAAAGGAGGGCACTTTCATCATTTGACGGAATCTAAAGTTTTAAATAATTGGTTAGTCGGTGGAGGTGGCGTGGGTGATATGTGTGAGAGGGAGAGAGTCGCCCGAGACTCTATTGAAGGGAAAATAAAAAGGGGAAAAATTAAGAAAAGCTTCATGGAATATTTTTCGTGCCATACTGGGTAAGGATTCTTATTCTTTTCATCGTTATTCTTCATCTAGGGTTGTTCTATTTTAGTTCTAAATTAAAAATTGTGATTTGGGGCTGAAATATGAATTTGTTTTTGGGGCTGGGTAAACAAGAATTGGATAGTTATTTTGATTGCGTTAACTTAGGGTTTGTATTTAGGACATTGGATTTGATTTGGGGGAAACTGAGAATTGATTATTGGGATTATATGTTAGTATCTGATTGAGATTATATTTTTATCAGTGGATTTCCTCTCTGCCTGTTTTAAGAGTTGGAATAGGGTGAGTCCAGTTGAGGTGGTGAATTGCGAGGTAAGTAACCCGATCGATATTTGTTTGTCCTACATTCCATTCCACGTGGTATTGTTATAAGTGACCCAATATTTGTGTTTGTTATTTCCAATTCCGCGCTTCATTGTTGTTTCTTATCATCTCTGATATTGTTTGATATTCAAAACTGTTTTTATCCCTATTTGTTTGTGAAACTAACTATTGTCGGTTACTATACTATATTGTTGAGACCCAGAATTATTCATGTCACCTTTATTAATTAGAATTGTTTCTCATTGAGGCTTGCTTCATATTTATCCACTATAATTCAGTTATCATTCGAGAGTGTGATTTATATTATCCCAATTCAGATTAGTCCTTGAAGTGTCATTATTGAGGTTCGCTTCGTGATTCATCATCATTATCTAATCGTTGTCATTTATCCTTGTTCTAGACAGTTTTTGAGAGTTCTAAATCTATAGTTGATTTGTGAGCCTTCCTTTGATCATGATGTATCCATCTCAGTGTCTTGCCATTGATCTATGATCTGCATGGTCGTGCTGTCCGACCATGAAGCCTTGTACTGTGTTTGTTTCATTGCTTTTATATTACCTCTTGAATTCGTATTCTTGGAGTTGGATGACCATAGACCTTACAGTGAGGGTTGAGGATTACCTCCCCAGCGCGCATGAGTACGTACGGTCCAGTGAGGGGGACTTGAGAATACTCGGACGTTCCGAGGGCCAGATAACGATTCCGCGGTGGACGTTCCGAGGGCCACACGCGAGAGGTATAGATGTGGACATCCCGGACATAGGGGCCGAGATGGGGTCATGTAGATGGTCTATCCGGCGCTTCGGTCATTCAGGAGCCAGAGTTGTGATTCCCTTATCATTCTTGTAGAATTGTGACATCTCGAGTGCCATCAATGAGTTAATTGACCTTCTTTGCTTGATGGGTGATTTCAGAGTATGTGCCTTCAGTCCAGTGGTGTTGCTTCTTGATGATATTATTGGTCCTATCACTTGTGATGTGTTCGTTTGAGCTACTCATTCCTATTTTTATATATCAGCGATGTTATTGTTCTCCATTGATGATCATAGAGTGCTTTCATGTGTTATTATGCTTTGACCTGATGTTGACTAAGCTTGACTTTGATGTCATCCTTGTGTTCTTTATGCGTGGAATGTCTGGGTTACTTGCTGAGCATCTTTCGCTCATTCTATTCTTTTTTCCTATTTTTTTGCAGAGTAGAGGCGGGGGTTCCTGGGCGTTGACTTTGTCTTCTTTTGGGGGTCACGTCCAGTTGGTGATAGGTACATATATATAGATATGGATATTGTTGATGTTTTGGATCTGTATATGATTATTTTTTGTAGAGGCTGGTCTAGTGAACCATGCCTATGTTAAAATGCTCTATATATATGGATGACTGTATATGAGGTGTGTTAGATGCTCTGTTGACTGCTTAAACTTTCCTGGGTGAGTTTATATAGGTGATTATATATTTCTTGATGATTATATGTTATCCCAGGGTTGTTACCAGATGAGTTTATATAGGGTGATTATTTTGATGTTTTTTTTTATATAAAAGAAATGGTGAGTTTTGAGGCACTTGACGTGCTCGTGCGGGGGTTTTTGGGCACGGGCCGTCACAGTGTATGTTTAGAAAGCTCACACACAGCACATTGAAATTTATGAGTCTTACATGAAGAGCGAAAAGTAGGAAATAAAAAACATAGATGCTGAAAATTGGTATGTCCTAAATGAGCATGCCATAAATCTAGAGATTGTAGAGAAAGACTATGCGAATGATCGGTGGGCAAAATGGAAGAATGGGCCGTGGTGAGTGGTTCTCTGAAGACGTAAAGGCCATCTCTCTTATACCCCTTGCCAAAAATCCTCCGTGTACTCAGGTCCTGAAAAACACAATAATCAAGGTAAAAAGTCACTGAACAATTAAAAAATTTAGTCAATTGGCTAACAGAAAGAAGGTTAAGAGCAAGATTGGGAACATGTAACACAGAGTGCAATGATAAAGAGGAAGATAAAGGAATAGTACCCTTACTAATGACATGTGTAAGTGAGCCATCAGCAAGATGTACCTCTCTGTGCATAGAAGGTGATGTCAAGGGAGCAAACAATCGAGACTCACCAGACATGTGTTCTGTAGCGCCTGAATGAATGACCCAAGTAGGAGATCCTGATTGGTTAACATAGTAGGTGGAGGGGATTCCTGAGGTAGAGGAAGAAGCAGCAGAGGATGTTGGACCAGCATTAGAGAGACCTGCATGTGAGACATAAGAGGCAAGACTCTCCTGAACCATGGCATCAATATGGTTCTGAATAGTACGCATATCAAAGGACCCAGATGGAGTAGAGGGGGCATCACCCGGAACCGAGCCATCAACAACAGCAGCACGAGGGGCTGACGAAGGAGCTCCAACATTGTGAGATTGCATCAAGTGTGGGTGCAAAATAAAACATTTGACTTTTTCATGCCCTGTTTTCCATAGTGGCCACAAGTCACAATATTGCTGCGTCCATGTCCACGACCACAACCGCGACCGCAACCACTATCCCCATAGCTGCGAGAGTCATATCTAGAAGTGGCCTCCAATGCCATCTGATTGTCGAGGGTTCCAGTGGTCATTGAGGAAGAGATCTGACGGCAATGCTCATCACCCTCAATAATAGCAAATGCCTCAAATAGAGAAGGAAGTGGTGTGGTATTCCAGATCTGAACACGAAGAGATTCGGACTCCGATCGAAGGCCCATAAGAAACACATACGTCTGTTGGCTTTGTAGTCGACCAACCACAATCGTGGCAGCCTTCTTAGGCAACTCCGAGAGAGGCTCATAGTGGGCATGTTCCTCCCAACGAGCCTTTAGAAATCCAAAATAATCGGTAACAGATTGGGTACCTTGGGTGGCCTGGGCAATATCCTTGTACAACTCATAGATCCGTGAGTCATTCTTGGCATGACCATAGATCTTCTTCAACACAGCCCATAGAGAGTCGACCATATCATGATACATGAACATATAGTAGATCCGGGGGTCTCCATAGAGTTGAAAAGCCGACCGAGAACCGTACAGTTGTTGATCTCCCACTGAATGAAAGTCGCATCAGTTTCTGCTGGCTTTTTAATGGTGCCAAGAAGAAGGCCTGACATGCCTCGACTACCCAAATATAATCGAACAGAACGCGACCAGGACAGATAATCCGTCCATCAAGAAGCACATTGATAATCCATTGAGCATGAGAATTGTGCCCTAACGGGATGGCGGTGTCCTTGATCTCCACACCCGAGAGTGGTGTGGGGTCCTTCGGCGTTGCGTCCATTGCAAACCCTAAATCTCAACCCGAGAGAGTAAAAGATAATAATGATCACCATGACCCGTGATGAAAA
Organism: Acorus gramineus; assembly: GCA_030737835.1. Lineage (NCBI taxonomy): Eukaryota > Viridiplantae > Streptophyta > Magnoliopsida > Acorales > Acoraceae > Acorus > Acorus gramineus. Next base: position 19,019,746 of record CM060855.1, on the reverse strand, counting down.
ATAAATTGTGAAACCCTAGGGTTTCTTTGTGGCCGAAAGGTCCATTATATAGTTACAAGATGTACAAACCCTAGAAACAAAAAAAGACCAATATACCCATGACAAAAAATCGATTTCATACAACTAACAATGCTTAGTTTTCAAAAATTCATTCACCGCGGCCCACGGGGGGCGTTGCCCCCCAACCCCCAGGCCTGCAGGAATAAGCCCAACAACAGGCCTATACAGTGACTCCAATATATTTCATCATTTATAACAATATGTATTTCATTATACTAGTATATATTTAAAAAAAATAGTAGAAAATAAAAATTTGTTATAACTAACTCTACAAGATCCTAAATGATCCTCATAATTGATTTATCAATTCTGATTTGTTATGAAGCCGATAACTCAAATATAAAAATTACTAAAAAAAAAAAGTAAATTCGATAATTTGAGGGCGAATGAATTTTTGAAAACTAAGCATTGTTAGTTGTATAACAACTAATCCAGAAGATCTTCACGATGTATATATCCACGTAAAATTTTGTACGATTCCAAGATTGTGATCTACATAAAAATCTGTCCCACTTTCTTGGGTTCTTACATATATCAATATAGAACAAGCTCGATTGGATTACAGAGTTAAATCATTGTACTCACCAACTGGACATGGGAGTGCCCAACTGGACCCAAACCACTCGCCACACTTGCTAGCGTTGTAAAAGGGAGTTAATTTAGACCCTGTTGATAGTAATATCAGAATATACTTGTAATCTAAACATGTTGATTTTGTTATACTAAGTAATGTCACTTTGCTGTCTCTCTCAGTTACCTTTTAAACTTGGTATAATGTCATAGATGTTTTTCAGGAATATACATGTAAATTTCTCAAAAAAAAAAAAATGCACAGATAAAAAAAAAGTCACTTTTCACCTGCCAGAAGAAAAGCACAGAACCTTTGAGAAATTTTGGGTTCCCAGCTAAAAACATTCAAAACCTACATAGCCCTTTGATTTCTTCTCCCTTAAAAGCTTTTGGGTTCCCAAGCAAAACGTCTGGGCTCCCAAGTAGGACATTCCAAATCTATTACTATATATAACTAAGCAAAGAAGAAATGTGTATACTAAATTATTTAATTTTGATAATATTAAATAATAGGATAACAAATAATTTAATTTAATTTTTTTCTTATCCTAACCCTTATCCCTGTATTGAAATAGGCCTTAAGAAATATAAAAAAAATTATCAATTTTATTTTTATTTATATTTATCAGAACCGCGATAAATGAGGGGGTAATTGTCATTCCAATATTTTAGTGGAATAAACTTTTGGGTTCCCAACTAAAATATTTTGCAAACCTATTAATCGAGAAAAACACGGAGCCCTTCGATTTCTTCTCCCTTAAGAACAACCAAGACATTCCAAACCTATTAATGAAGAAGGAAGAAATGTATCAACTGAGAAGCTGAGAAACAGAGACAATGTCTGTGGATTCTGTTTTGGGTAAAACTCACTCAGTAAGTCTCTCTCTCTCTCTCTGGAATTTCTGTTTTATAGAGTTTCTAATGATCTCTTCATTGAATTTAAAAAAAAAATCATTCATTATGTTATATTCAGGAAAAAGTACTGGATTCCCCCTTTTCCTCTGAATTCTAACTAACATTCTTTTCTCTTGTTTGTCTTGTCATTTTCAATGGAAATAAATTTTTTTGATAATATTTCAAATAAAAGAATTGTTTAAAATTCATTTGAAATAATTTATTTTAGCAGTCATATGAATGATGAATAATATATGCCCATATCTTTGTGCTTATTTGATTTAGCTTTTTTAATTATCCCAGTGAATTAAAGCTGTCAAATGTGAAAAAAACCCAACAGATTGCATCTTCAATGTTGTGTGTGAATGGCATTGTTCAAAATTTCAGATTTTTTTTTTTTTTAAGAACAACTGAATCTATCTTTCAAAAAAAAAAAAAAAACAACTGAATCTGTGTCAATGTATTGACATTGTTTTGAGAATAAGGGGCCGTTTGGAAACCTGTTTTGAACTTGTTTTTGTTTTGCCAGGAATTGAAAAATATCAAAAGTACGTTTAATTAAAAAGTTTGCTTAAACTTTTAGTACAAAAATTATGTTTTTAAAGAAAAAACAAAGACAAAAAAAACTTTCGGGGAATCATGTTGCATTAAGCTACTTTATGCAAAATCATACTTTAAGGTAAGACTCTAGGTGCATTGTATGTATTATTTCATGTATAAATTCTTTATTGGAGTCTACTTCTTATCCATGCCTTTCTTTGTCAAACATCCTCTATTTCCTAAGTATAACATTATTAGACGTGTTGAAACTAGTTTGATCTACATGTTAGGAGAAGTCATGAGATTACATTTGATAGAGAGTATTCTATTTGGATTTTTTTTTTGCTAAGTTCTAAAAACGTTCCCAAGAAAATCTGCAAAAATGGTTGCTTTTTTAATGTGTCTCCTGGTCAATCTAGATCAATTAAATAGACAAATCTGGATTGCCTGAAAACCATATTCTTTTCTCTAAGAATGTCTTGATACCCAACTGATGGTGATTGAGTTTGGTCTGTTTCGTTCACATTTATATCAACACTATGATATTGTGGACTAATTATATGTTGTTTATGTTGTAGTCATGTGGGATTTCATCCTTTTTGTTTTCGTGCTTGCGTATAGAGTCATTCTTATTCTAGACTAACAATGCTACTTTAATTTTTCATTCAATTTAAGTCTCTATATATGCTTTTGCATTTATCTACATATCGAGCAATGTATATTTCATTAAATAAACCAGTACTAAACTCCATCTTCAAAACATAGAATTTCACAAATCATTTCCACTAAATCAAGCAGGTTATAAAAGTGCATGAATGTAAATTACTTTGTCGAGATGTTCTTTTGATTACAGTATTTAGTATTCTTTGGGTCAACATTATTATAATAATTAGTTCTTATTCTGTGAATGTAGCACACTTTTTTCCATAGAAGGGTGGAGTTATATCATGATATGCTATGAAATGGTAAGCAACCAACAAAAGAGGAGTGTTTTTGTAAGCTTTACATCCTAAACTACACATTGGAGATGTGATCTCTCCAAAAACGAAAACCCAATATGTGCACACTACCTAAACTTCAATAAAACAGAGATTTGTAAGCTTTACATCCTAAACTACACATTGGAGATGAGATCTGTCCAAAAATAAATAAATAATTCCCCCTCAACAAAAGAGGAGGTATTTTCATCATAACTAAGAGGGGAAAACCAAAAAACTCACAACCCCTCAAAGACTGCTATTCAATAAAGAATTCCTTCACTTGCGTTCCCACATTGCTTTGCTTCCCCTAACAGATATCTTTTTTTTTAAATCCATATATTCCAGCATATTGAATGTCTGATTAACTAAAAGTAACCTTTCCTTTTTGCTTTGTTTCTCTTTTTCTTGTATTTTTTTTGTAACCCCCATATTAGCAATTGAGGCATAATTGGTCTATCCCTCCCAGAATGTGTTCATTCTAAACATCTTAGATGGTATGTTACTAAACAAAAACATGATCGCAACTCAAATCACCTCCTTGGACTGCACATAGAGTATTTCTGTTTTTGTTACATTTACTTTTTTTTCTTCTGTCAAAGTATTTTCTAGAAACATTAATCACATGAAAAAAATTAAATTTTACGAAGAGATTTTACCCTAAAGTTCTCCTTAATTTATTTTCTATCCCAGTTGACCACTCAGTTCCATACAATCCATGACCGTTTAATAAGGTAAAATGGTTAGCCTATATGTTTTTCTTCTTAAAGTGAACTTTCCCTTTACAAACAGTAACTTCCCTCAAAGCTTGTTTATGATGACCGTTGTAAAAAGAGTATATCTGGATATTTCACCTTGCATGAAGTAATGTTTCTAAATTTGCATTGGAAGTGGTTAATAGATTTACAAACTTCAAAATTGTTATTTGTTGATCCAAGTTGATGGGACATTAATACCATCATGTACATGCATTTGTGGGTGTACAAGACTTGAACCAAAGTTAGCTTCCATAAATAAATTTTCTGATCTATTCTAATTTTTACATTGCAGAAGAGCGAACCACTGAAATTGGATGAAAATGTAAGCAGTTACAGCTACAACTTTGAATTTGCTTTCAACAACCCCCGCTTCTCAGACCGTCTACTCCGGGTAATAACATCTGCACAGGAGCCAGATAATCCTATGGTGGAGTGCATTCATGTCAGTTCCGTTATCTTAGCCGCGGCGAGCCCTTTCTTTCTGAAGCTATTATCCAATGGCATGCTGGAAACCGATGAACAAAACGAGATAACTTTAAGAATTGATGTCTCAGAGAAAGATGCATTGATTGAGCTCTTGAAATTCATATATGGAAAGAAACTACCACCAGCAATTGTTGCTTCCATCCCTAGTTTAGTCGATATATTGATGGTTGCTGACAAGTATAACGTTCCTTCCTGTGTTCAACATTGCACGTGTTTACTACTCAAGTTGAACATGAACCTGGACGGTGCATCATATTGTTTAGAGCTCTTTACAAATGTATCAGTATCCCAAGCAATAAAACCAGTAGCCGAGGTCACCCAGGAATTTCTTGTTGCTCGTTACAAGGAGAACATACTCAAACTCCAGGAAGAGGTAGATCAACTACCCTTGTCTTCTTTTGAGGCCGTACTTTGCAGTGATGAGTTAAATCTGACAGAAGATGAGGCTTATTATATAGTTCTAAAGTGGGCACGAGCTCGATATCTGAGAATGGATGATCGACATGAGATTTTGAATTCGAACCTAGTTCGCTTTGTTCGAGTGCATTACATGACTCATAAAAAGCTAAGGGAAGTCCTTGAATGTGAAGATTTGGACCACGACATTGCTTCTGAATTGATCGTGGATGCTCTCTTCTTCAAGGCCGAGAACCCCCCACTTACCACACGAGCCCTTACTTCACAGGAGCTCACTGGTCCTCTTGTGAGAGTTGTCGAGTTTAGGAAGCCAAACAAAAAGGCTAGTGTTTATTTAGAACTCAAGCGATCGGACTGCCAAAACTCATCACTCAATGGACTGATAATGTCTCAAGCATTCTTTGTCCATGGGCAAGCCTTCCACATTGTTGCTCAACGGTGCTCGGAGGAGATGCAGAGTTTCGGGCTGTTCTTGAGCTGTGTGTATGAAGGAACACCAACAATGGTTAAAGCGGATTTTGAGTTTTGGGTGAGGGAGAGATCCACAGATACTTTTGTGAATAAGTTCAAGGAGAGCTATGGCTTCACTAATAGGCTGGGACGGGGAACCAGAAATTTATGTAGCATGACATGGGCATCATTCATTGGGAATGATAGTTCTTACTTCATTAATGATGTGCTTCACCTGAAAGCAATTATTTCCATCAAGTTGGAGTAAAACATGCAATTTTTATTAATGGATGCAATTTTTTTTGTAATGCCATGGGTGGGTGCATCACTTCAAATATATTTGTGTTATCATATTATTACTCCATATGAGTATATTATTTTTTTATCTGTATTTTTGAAAACAGAGGACACTTGCATTTGTGTCTGTACAAAAAAAATAAAAAAAATCACTGTATGCAAATGCCATCAATCAAACCATCCATATGATGCTCCTCTCATGCATAAAATTTAATTGCTCAAACAAAACTTCAAAAACATCAACGACCAGGTTATTTTATCTTTGAACATTGTTATACACAGTCCACGGGACAGTTTCATGGATTTATCAATATTCCTCATATATAGTTTTTTATACGTCTCATTATTTTTATAAACATTTATGAACAATAGATTCATTCATTCTCCAAAATAAGCTTCCCACCAGACCTCAGGCTCTTCAACAAGCACTTGGTGGCTGACCCAACTTGTCTCCTATGCACAGATGCAGTGGCTGAAGATGCAGACCATCTCTTCCTCACATGCAACTTCTCCAAGTCCATATGGAATCCCTTTCTTGCTGGTCTTTGCATCACTCAAGCTCTACCACGCTCTCTGGATTCACTAACCCATTGGATGGAGCAGGTGGTCTCTATTCCCATTCAAAAACCTTATCTGTTCTCGCAAGATCAAATTCTTCTCTCCTCCTACCCCCGAAGTCCAAAGCATCGCTCAATTCTTCGGCATCTCTATTATCCAGAAACAAGAAACCACAGTGGAAGTGCTATGGCTCAAAGTTAACACAGATGGTTCACTAAACCGATGATAGGGGAGGATATGGCGCGCTTCTACCGAACAAGTGGTATCAGAGCAGGGTTCAGATTTATTTGTGTGAGATGGCAGATAATACTATTGGAAAGATGATTGAGTTGAATAATTCCAATTGGTTGATATGGAAGCCCAAGATAAGGATTTGTATGAACCAATTGAAGGAGATAAAAGCAAACCAGAAAAAATGTTAGAAGCAGATTGGACCAAGTTGAACAGAAGATGTGTTGCCGCTATTCGACAATGGATTGATGCCAGCATATTTCATCACGTTGCTAATGAGAAGAATGCGCATACTCTATGGAAAATGTTACAGTCTTTGTATGAGAAAAAGACTACGAGTAACAAGGCGTTTTTAATCAGAAAACTCGTGAACTTAAAGTTCAAAGGTGGCAGTGTTACAGAGCACCTGAATGAGTTTCAAAGCTTAGTGAACCAGTTGACCACGATAAAGATGACTCTAGATGATGAGTTACAGGCTTTGCTGCTTTTGGGGTCTTTGTTCGACAGTTGGGAGACATTAGTTGTCACGTTGAGTAATTCTGCTCCAGAAGGTGTATTGTCTCTGAGTACAGTTACAAACTCTTTGCTAAATGAAGAAACAAGGAGAAAATCAACGGCTTCAGATAGTCCATAAGCACTTGTTATAGTGAACAGGGGGAGGAGCAAGAGTCGAGGACCAAAGAGTCATGGTAGATCTAGAAGCAAATCAATGTCCAGAGATTTTGCGTGTTACCATTGTGATAAAACAGGTCACATTAAAAAGTATTGCCGAATTTTTAAAAGAGAACAAAAAGAGGGACATGATCAGAAGAAAAAGGATGACGACAAGAGCACTGCGGCTATTACATCTGTAGATGATTTGGTAGTCTTCTCATTCGGAGAGGATGAATGCCTTCATATTTCAGATCGGGGCACTGAGTGGGTGGTAGATACAGGAGCATCTTTTCATGCAACTCCTAATATGGGGTCTTTCACTTCGTACAGAGCAGGTGACTTTGGCACTGTGAAAATGGGTAACACCAGCCACTCAAAGATTGCAGGGATTGGTGATGTGTTCGTACAGACTGATGTAGGACACACATTAATTTTGAAAGATGTTCGTCATGTTCCTGATTCATGCCTCAATATGCTTTCGGGGAGTGCTTTGGATTGACAAGGTTTCAAGAGTTATTTCAGCAATGAAAATTTCAAGCTCACTAAGGGCTCGTTTATTGTTGCAAGGCGAAAGAGTTGTTGCACTTTGTACAAGACTCATTTAAAGGTATGCAGTGATGGAATGAATACAGCTGAAGAAAATTCATCTCCAGATTTATGGCATAGGCCGCTCGGTCACATGAGCGAGAAGGGGTTACAAGTTCTGACAAAGATGTCTCTAATTTCCTTTTCCAAAGGTATGCATCTCAGCTCTTGTGAATATTGTTTGATTGAAAAGCATTATAAAGTTGTTGGGAAGGTTATCGCGGAAGCCACCAACAAACACGAGATCGAACATAAGAACGAAACATCACAACACACGAAGAACACAAGATATACGTGGTTCGGCCTAGGCCTACATCCACGGGGCAAAAAACAGAGAATCCACTTTGATAGTTGAGATACATTAAGAGACTCACAAACTTTCTCATGGAGTTACCCTCTCTTAGAACCCTCTCAACCTTCCCTTAGGATCTCTACATTGTATACATTGCCTTACCTTACCATGAAACCCTAGAAGATATTTATAGAGATAAATAACTTCCTTCCCAAGTAATCTCTCAATTAACAAACAAATATTGTTCTCATTAATTAGGAGATATTCACTCTCCTAATTAACAAACAAATATTATTTCCTATTTTAGGAGATTCACTTTAAATATTAATTAAGATCAAATCTTAAATAATATTCAACTCATTAGGTGTCCAACCTAATATGGTTTCATAATGGCCATCCGATGTGATACACCGGATCGAGACATAATCCCAACAAAAGTTTCATTCGGAAAAGCATTAGAAAGAAAATTAAATATTCTTGATTTGATTTATTCTGATGTTTGTGGTCCGTTTGAGGTTGAATCTCTTGGTGGCCATAGGTATTTTGTTACTTTTATTGATGATGCATCCAGGAAAGTGTGGGTCTATTTGTTAGAACGAAGGATCGGGTCTTCGAGCACTTTCAAAAATTTCATGCCATGGTGGAAAGGGAGACAGGAAGAAAATTAAAGTCACTACGGACAGATAATGGAGGAGAGTACACTTCGAGAGAGTTCAGAGATTATTGCTCGCGTCATGGCGTTCGACATGAAAGAACTGAACCTGGTACTCCACAACATAATGGTGTTGCAGAACGGAAGAATCGCACCATCGTTGAAAAAGTCGTATGTATGCTGAATATGGCCAATTTGCCTAGAACCTTCTGGGGTGAAGCTGTTTCGATTGTCTGCTACTTGATAAATAGATCACCGACGGTATCTTTGGATTCTAATATTCCAGAGAAAGTTTGGTCCAGAAAGGAGGTTTCGTATTCACATTTGAAGGTCTTTGGATGTAAGGCTTTCGTGCATGTACCCAAAGAGCAGAGAAAGAAGCTTGATGATAATGCAGTTCCATGCATCTTCGTTGGCTATGGCGGTGAAGAATTTGGCTACAGGTTTCGGGATCCGATAAAGAAAAGGGTGATTCGGCACAGAGATGTGGTCTTCTACTAGAGTCAGAGTATTAAAGATTTCGACAGAACTACGAAATCAGTTGATGGTGTTGCAAACCTTACACATATTCCCTCTCCAAGATAGCTGGCTACAGATGGAGAGGAGACGAGAAGTGAAGACATTGATGCGGTGCCAGAAATTCCTAACAACAATGAAGAGCCAGAACAGGAAGTTCCTGAACAGGGGGAGTAGCATAGTTAGTCAGAGACTACAGATACTCAGATTAGAAAATTATCCAGAGAGCACAGGCAAACATCAAGATACCCCACCTCTTAGTATATTTTGCTCACTGTAGAGGGGGAGCTAGAAAGTTTTCAGGAGGTACAAACTCATAAAGAAAAAGAAAAATGGCTTAGGGCCATGCATGATGAGATGAATTCTCTACAGAAAAATAATACTTATGAGTTGGTTGAACTTCCTAAGGATAGAAAAGCTTTGCGAAATGAATGGGTGTTCAAGCTCAAAAGAGATGGGAAACGAGAATCTGGTGAAGTAAAAAGCTCGACTAGTGGTCAAAGGCTTTGGACAGAAGCACGGAATAGACTTCGATGAGATATTCGCTCCAGTGGTGAAGATGACTTCCATGAGAACAGTTCTCCGTTTAGCAGCTAGCCTTGATCTTGAGGTTGAACAGCTCGATGTAAAGACTGCATTCCTCCATGGCGATTTTGAGGAAGAGATATACATGGTGCAACCAGAGGGATTTGAAGTCAAAGGAAAAGAACACATGGTTTGCAGATTAAAGAAAAGTCTCTACGAACTGAAGCAGGCACCAAGGCAGTGGTATAAAAAGTTCGACTCCTTCATGGTGAGTCAGGAATACCAAAAGACAATTGCAGACCCTTGTGTTTATTTCAAAAGGTCCACTAAAGGTGATTTCATAGTTCTTTTGCTCTATGTGGATGATATGCTCATAATCGGACAGGATGCTATGATGATCAGAAAATTAAAACAGGAGTTATTTAAGTCTTAAAAGCCATCTCTCTCATACCCCTTGCCAAAAATCCTCTGTGTACTCAGGTCCTGAAAAACACAATGATCAGGGTAAAAAGTCACTGAACAATTCAAAAATTTAGCCAATTGGCTAACAGAAAGAAGGTTAAGAGCAAGATTGAGAACATGTAACACAGAGTGCAATGATAAAGAGGAAGATAAAGGAACAGTATCCTTACTGGTGACATGTGTAAGTGAGCCATCAGCAAGATGTACCTCTCTGTGCATAAAAGGTGATGTCAAGGGAGCAAACAATCGAGACTCACCAGACATGTGTTATGTAGCGCCTGAATCAATGACCCAAGTAGGAGACCCTGATTGGTTAACATAGTAGGTGGAGGGGATTTCTGAGGTAGAGGAAGAAGCAATAGAGGATGTTGGACCAGCATTAGAGAGACCTGCATGTGAGACATGAGAGGCAAGACTCTCCTGAACCATGGCATCAATATGGTTCTGAATAGTACGCATATCGAAGGACCCAGATGGAGTAGAGCGGGCATCACCCGGAACCGAGGCATCAGCAACAGCAGCACGAGGGGCAGACAAAGGAGCTCCAACATTGCGAGATCGCATCAAGTGTGGGTACAGAAGAAAACATCTGACTTTTTCATGCCCTGTTTTTCCACAATGGCCACAAGTCACAATATTGTTGCGTCCACGCCCACGACCACGACCGCGACCGCGACCACTATCCCCGTGGCCACGAGAGTCATATCTAGAAGTGGCCTCCAATGCCATCTGATTGCCGAGGGTGGCCATTGAGGAAGAGATCTGACGGCGATGCTCATCACCATCAATAATAGCAAATGCCTCAAATAGAGAAGGAAGTGGTGTGGTATTCAAGATCTGAACACTAAGCGGACTCCGATCGAAGGCCCATAAGAAACGCATACGTCTGTTGGCGTTGTAGTCGGCCAACCACAATCGTGGCAGCCTCCTTAGGCAACTCCGAGAGAGGCTTATAGTGGGCATGTTCCTCCCAACGAGCCTGCAGAAATCCAAAATAATCGGTAACAGATTGGGTACCTTGTTTGGCCTGGGCAATATCCTTGTACAACTCATAGATCCGTGAGTCATTCCTGGCATGACCATAGGTCTTCTTCAACACAGCCCATAGAGAGTCGACCATATCATGATACATGAACATATAGTAGATCCGGGGGTCTCCATGGAGTTGAAGAGCCAATCTAGAACCGTACAGTTGTTGATCTTTCACTGATTGAAAATCGCATCAGCAATTGCTGGCTTTTTAATGGTGCCAAGAAGAAGGCCTGACATGCCTCGACTACCCAAATATAATCGAACAAAACGCGACTAGGACGGATAATTTCGTCCATCAAGAAGCACAGTGGTAATCCATTGAGCATGAGAATTGTGCCCTAATGGGATGGTGTCCTTGATCTCCACACCCGACAGTGGCGTGGGGTCCTTCGGCGTTGTGTCCATTGCAAACCTCAAATCTCAACCCGAGAGAGTAAAAGATAATAATGATCACCATGACCCGTGATGGGAAAAAAAAAAAATCGTGAAACCCTAGGGTTTCTTTGTGGCTCTGATACCAAGAAGAAATAAATGGAATAATGTATTGTACTGAGTAATGGAGGCCGAAATGTCCATTATATAGTTACAAAATATACAAACCCTAGAAACAAAAAAAGACCAAAATACCCATGACAAAAATTCGATTTCAAACAACTAACAATGCTTAGTTTTCAAAAATTCATTCACCGCGGCCCAAGGGGGGCGTTGCCCCCCAACCCCCAGGCCTCCAGGAATAAGCCCAACAACAGGCCTATACAATGACTCTAATATATTTCACCATTTATAACAATATGTATTTCATTATACTAGTATATATTTTAAAAAAATAGTAGAAAATAAAAATTTGTTATAACTAGTTCTATAGGATCCTAGATGACCCTCATAATTGATCTATATCAATTATGATTTGTTATGATGGAGATATCTCAAATATACAAATTACTAAAAAAAAAAGTAAATTCGATAATTTGAGGGCGAATGAATTTTTGAAAACTAAGCATTGTTAGTTGTATAACAACTAATCCAGAAGATCTTCATGATGTATATATCCACGTAAAATTTTGTACGATTCTAAGATTGTGATCTACATCAAAATCTGTCCCACTTTCTCGGGTTCCTACATATATTAATATAGAACAAGCTCGACTGGACATGGGAGTGCCCAACTGGACCCAAACCACTCGCCACACTTGCTAGCGTTGTAAAAGGGAGTTAATTTAGACCCTGTTGGTAGTAATATCAGAGTATACTTGTAATCTAAACATTTTGATTTTGTTATACTAGGTAATGTCACTTTGCTGTCTCTCTCAGTTACCTTTTAAACTTGGTATAACGTCATAGATGTTTTTCAGGAATATACACGTAAATTTCTCAAAAAAACAAAGAAGTGCACAGAAAAAAAAAAAGTCACTTTTCACCTGGCAGAAGAAAAAGCACAGAACCTTTGAGAAAATTTTGGGTTCCCAGCTAAAAACATTCCAAACCTACATAGCCCTTTGATTTCTTCTCCAAGCAAAACGTTTGGGCTCCCAAGTAGGACATTCCAAATCTATTACTATATATAAGCAACAAGAAATGTGTAACTTATGAGAAGCTGGAAAACAGAGGCAAGAGAATAGGATGGCTGTGGATTCTGTTAAGGGTGAAACTCTCTCTCATGATCTCTTCATTGAAATCTTTTTAAAAAAAAATTCATTATGTTCTGTTTGGATGCATAACATGGAGTTCAGTATAAAAAAATATTGGATTCACCCTTTTTTTTTTTCATGCAGAAATTTTCCTATGAATTCTAACTAACTTTCTTTTGTCATGTTTGTTATATCATTTGCAATGGAAAGAATGTTTTTGGTGTTATTCAAATAAAATAATGTTCAAAATTCATTTGAAATGTGGTTAAAATTACATTGTGCATAGTCATATGAATGATAGACATAATGGCTATGTTTGTGGTAGCTTAAATTTATAGATTATAATTAATAGATTATAGATTATCTTTTCTGATAAATATTTGACATGTTTGTTATAACTGTTAAATAACAGAGAATAAGCCGTTGTGGATTTTTTTTAGAATAAGCTGTTGTTCTATAATTCATATAGAATTATAGTTTTTCTAAAATTTTATCTTCAATTTATTCAAGTTTTAACTTTAAAATTAATATTAATAATTCAAACCTTTTAATTCTAACTTAAATTTAATTAATTTTATGTTAATCAAAATTCAACAATTAAATATTTAAGTATGGAATAATTAAAAAATGGGACATTTTTACGGGCAGGTTTGTTGGCCCAAAAATGGGCCCGGCCCGTTAGGCTCAAAGGGCTAGCACTAGGCCTGTCAACGGGTCGGGTCCGGGTCGGGTCGGGGTGGACCCGGACCCGACCCGTGACAGGACCCAGCGGGTCCGGGTCCAACCCAAGACCCGGCGGGTCCGGAGAAATGTGGACCCGGACCCGGACCCGTCGGACCCGGGTCGGGTCCGGGTCCGACCCGACCCGGATGGTTGGGTAAAAAAAAAAAAGAAGAGAAGAGCTCATGTATTTGTTTGTCTTATCATTCTATTTGAAATTTTTTGTAATAAAACATTATTGTTAATGAGACTATGTTTGAATATAATTTTATACAATTCAAAAGAAGTAAATGAATTATTAAACAACATCCAAAACAATAATCACTAACATAAAAAACATATTAACCTAAATAATAAACATAACTAACATAAACAACATTCAAAACAATAAACACTAACATATTAACCTAAATAATAAACATAAATCATGCAACAAACTAATTAATCATACAAATTCAAATGCTAATAAATTAATTGTTCAAAACAAACCGATTTATAGGCTTGTTATGATTATGATTTATGAACTTGTAGATACAAAAATAAGTTAAGTAAGAAATAAAATTATGTATCAACTAATACTAATGGTCTTATAATATATGAACATATATTAAAAAAAACAATCGGGTCCAACGGGTCCAACGGGTCGGGGCGGGGTGGACCCGGACCCGACCCGTTTGTTTGTTCGGGTCCGCCGGGTCGGGTCCAACTCGGGTCGGGTCCGAGTCGGGTCGGGTATATTACACGTGTAATCGGGTCCGGGTCGGGTCGGGTCCGGGTCTGGACCCGACCCGTTGACAGGCCTAGCTAGCACGGAGGGCCATGCTGGGCCGTGTCGGCATAGCTCGTCTACAAGTAACGGGCAGCACGGCATGGCCCGTTAGCCCAATTCGCTAACGGGCTATGCAATCGATTCACAATGGCAATCATTTCAAGTTTGGTCGATTCGATCTTTCTGATTTTTTATTATAGAAACGTTAATTCTGTGATGAATCTCATTTTTCAACTCATTTACATTCTTGCGAATAGAGTTTTGTATTTTTGAATCTAGATTCATGTAAAGTGTATCTAAATAATACATGCATTTTGTATTTGATTTTGATGTGTATAACTGTTTACGATGTTTAAAATGTGCATAATTATTTATATTGAAACTAGGAGTATGTTTAATCTTTTACATTCATTTTTCAACTCATTTACATTTTGCAAACAGATTATTTTTTTAATCTAGATACATATAAGGTGTATCTGAATAATACATGGAAATTTGTGTTTACATGTTTTGTTTGTATTCGGTTATTTTAATAATATGAGTTGATGAAAATTTAATTTGCTTTTGTCATAAATATTTAATGGCATGTATTAATCATCAAAGCAATGCCTTATTAGCATATGTATCAAATTATATTCCTTTGAATTCAGACACATGTAAACTGTATCTTAATATTACACTGTGTAGTGTAATTGTTTTCACAGGATGTTGCTGCTGATTTTTTATATCTTAATTTCCTTTATTACCAAGCAGTGATGATGATTTAAATCATTTAAATGATATCAATGATTCATGTTATTTGAAAATCAGTGTACTAAAGGAAATCTCATCAACAAAGTGTAGATCAGATTGTTGCATGTGCAGAAGAGTTTGTTCTATCTATTGGTATGTCCTTTCACTCAGAAGATTAGGAGTAGAGTTGCAACTTGGGTCCGGTTGAACCCGGTTTTTACATGGGTTAGGTTGATCAAATCGGGTTCGGATTCGGATTGACTCATAAATCGGGTTGGGTTCGGGTTGGCCTCACTCACAACCCGATCCAACCCGAACCCGTAAATTAATAGTTAAAAAAAAAATCATGGCCGTTCATTTTGTAGCTTTTAATCTAGGTAGTCCAAATTTTAGGTAAACCTAGATAATCTTACAAGTTGGGTCGAGTTGATTTATTTAATTTGCAAATCATGTTAGAAAATCGGGTTGGGTCGGGTTGGTCCAATTCGGGTTGAAAATCGGGTTGGTCTAATTCGGGTTGGGTCGAGTTGGGTCGGGTTGGTTTATTTAATTACGGGTTGGGTTCGGGTTGGTCCAATTCGGTTTGAAAATCAGGTTGGGTCGGATTAGGATTGAGTAATTTGAAATTCGGGTTGGGGTCAACCCGAACCCAACCCGCCCGAGTTATAATCCTAATTAGAAGAGTTTGTTCACTCTCCTTTCAAGGATCGAAGTAAAAGGACAACCATCATTGAGAAAAATGCACCCAAGGTCTACAAGTCAAGGAATAAGAAAGCAAAGATACCTTAAGGTTCTAACGTCCAGAAGGTTGGAGAAGCTGTTGGATCTTCTCCATGTTGATTTTTTTTAAAATTTATATTGTTATGTAGCCCAGCTATGACGATATCATATTTTGTGTCAATGTGTTTTTTCACTTTTCTCTTTTCATTGCATTACTAGGTCCATAATTGTATTAATTTGTTGGGTCTATATAGATTGATCAATGTAGTTACTTTGAATTTAAATAAAGATAAATATTTTTGGAATCAGATACAGTAATATGAATTCAGATACTCAAATTAAATAAGTACAAACAACTAATAATGTATGCATCTCTAATTTTTTTTAAATGTGTAGTTGTTTGATTAACTGTTTATCTGCCCATTGACATGTTAAATAATCATGTCATTGCTCTTTATGATATGTCATAACCCTATGACCTTTTATCTGTTTCTATGTGTACAGATTCAGATACACATCACATAATGCAGATACACTTTACTTACATGAGATATACTACAGGGTTAAACACCTAACCAATCATTTCCATCAAACATTGTCTTTCGTATGTTCAAACATCATCAAACAAATGCACCTAAAATACTTCATTTACAAACATCACCAAAAATATCAAATTTGTATTTCATCTATTGAAACAACAACATAACATATGAATCTAAAAATTTTCACATACAGACCAACAAAATTTAACTACAATGATTTGCTAAATTTTTTTTCGTATATAAAAACGACACTTTTTTCAGTCACTGTTCCAAATGCATTGTCCTGACCCTATGATCTTCATTCGTGTATGTTCGGTGTTTGTCATTCAGGAATTTGTGTATAAGGTATGCCCTTATGGATCTGCATTTCTTTTTGCCCATCATGTCAGTGGTTACTTCATCCTTAGCGACATATTGTCTCATGATATTGATGATTACTGGCCCACAGTCCATTCTACAAGTAAACAAAAATACATTATGCAACATAAAATTTATACACTTTTGAACTTTGATTTACAAATTATACTTATGATTTACAATGTTGCTGCGGTGCATCTTTTACTATTTTGATATCCCCAACCTCGATCCAACTGAAGTGTTTTTTGAATTCTTCCATCTGTTTTGCAATTTCAGATACAGGTCGATTTTAGTTTCAATACAACATTTTTGAATCAAACATGGAATATAACACATTTTCTTGTCACAAGCAATTTTTATTTCACATTGTTAGTTTGTGCCATATAGTATCTGAAGGCTTTTAGATTATGTAACATCATTCTGATCCAGATACGTCAGCTGATTTAGATACATGTGTAACTATAACATTTTTCTAAATCGCCTAGATAAACCGTTATACCATTCATTTGCAAAAATCATTTAAAAAAAAACCACATTAATTGTATTCAGATACAAGATTGTAAATCATTTTTTCAGTTACACAAGATAAACAATGGGCAAAAGATATTTATGATGATTGCATGAATCACATTCATTCAAATCTATGATTGTTCTTCAAATAGTGCAACATAACCTTCTAATAAAACTGTTTATGACCGTTTTCAAAAGAAAAAAAATCAAAACGGAGAGTTTTTTTTTTATTGTGGGAAGAAATTAGACTTGAATTTGGAGATGAAATGAAAGGATTGATAGTCATTACTTTTTTTCGCCATCGTTGCAAATATTTGGGGAAAAAAATCGAAATCGGAAACCCTAGGTCGATGAGGCTTTTTTTTTTTGAATGATATGCCGATCCGTCTTTGATGCCTTTTTTTTTTTGGGAGGCGGTTACATAGAAGGTTTAAATGAGGGAATATATTAATTGGGAGCGAATATTGAAAAATCAAATGAAGGGTAGTAATGCATTTGTATCTTTTACCTTTTTGAAAAGTCAAACAAGGAATCAATGAGGGAATGACACCTATTGAGACTCACCAATGGGACCTAATTTCTAAGGCCCAGGTAACAGAATTGTTAAAGAAACTAGCATTAATTTCCTCTTTTTTTTTATTATCAAAACAAAGTTACCCTATTATTCATACCAGTGTTGAAAAAAAGGGGATTAAAGGGTGATTAAGTGGCCACCTAGATGGAATTGGACCTACCCCGCCCCATCTATGGGATGAGGGGCAATGATCATTGAGATTAAGCGGCTAGACGGGGATAAAACGAAAAGTGAATTTCTTTTGTAGAACAAAACAAAACAATGTTTTTGTAAATAAATTTAAAAACTGGAATTCATGCTTTTTTTTGTGTAACAAAATGTTTTGAATTTTATTTTGGAAGATATATATTAATCTAACGCAATGTATATCAAAGTGTATAAACATATTATTTGAGTACATTTTTTTCTAAATTTAGATACAAATTAAAAGTGTTGATTTAATAACCTAATTTGTGATAATTATTTTACCAAACTGGTTTTAAAACTGTCATCTTATCACTTTTGGGACACTTTGGAAAGGTGAATTATAATTTTCATATTTGTTTAGATTAAATTTTTATTCAAATATTTAGTTATTTTATCTTTTTTCCCTACTATAATCTATTAATTAGTATTAGGTTAGGACTAAAAAAAATAATTGCGAAACAAGAAAGAGGAATATTAATATGTCCAATCTTGTGTGCAGCTTTGTGTGTCGATTGTTTTTTAAAAGAACATGCACTCGCATATTGAACTATATACTATTATATGAACTGAAGTATATATTCAGATAAAAAAAATAAAAAAAATACAATCTTAAATATAATGATAGAGCTATTAAACTACAAATGAGGACTGCAAAAAGAATTGTGTACGTGTTCTAGAACTATCTAGGAGAAAGAAAAAAAAGCCACTTTTCACGTGTCAAAAAACACAAAACCCTTTCATTTCTTAGCCCTTAAGAAACTTTGGGTTCCAAGTAAAATTTTTGGGTCCCAGGTAAAATTTTCAAATGTTTTTTTTTTTTTTACATATAATTAAGAAAGCAAAACGAAAGGTAGCAACTGAGAAGATGAAATATTACATACAATCCTTTTTCGGTTCACATTTCAATCCATATATGTTTTCATTTTTTTTTAAATAGTATATCTCGTATAACAAAATATATGATTTTATATAAAAAAAATATAAACTATAATTAATTATATGGATTTCTCTATTAAACATAAAAGATTTAATAAAAAAATATATTTCTCATTAATGTAAGTGTATGTGTATGACAATATTAAGATATATAAGATTGCAATTCAGACACCCAGAAAAAATATTGTCTCACATAGCTCTTCCATCACATTACAAAAGAACAGCTTATATGCAATAACATGGATTTTCTCAATCTATAGGATTTTAGGAGGACAGATGAATTTTATAATGGCATATTATGTACAAATATATGTTTCTTGTAAATTAATATTAGAAACTAAAATGCATGTGGGTTTAAAATCTTTTCCCTACTGTCAACTATGAGAGCTAATACACGTAACTTGTGTTTACAGCCTCATACACTATGATATATAGTGTAGTGTATGATCTATGAGTTTCTATCATAACGTATAAATTAAAAAAAAATATTTAATTTTTTAAATAAAAAATATATTATTTTATTTTAATATATTTTATTTTATATAATAATATGTAATTGAACGAGACAGTGTATATTTGTTTTAAGAGGTTATTTAGTTTCCATCCCTCCTAAAACATGCAAATTATTAAAAAAAAAAACCCTCCAAAACACAATATTATTATAAATCCCCTTAAAAAATGTTATCAGGCTTTGTAAAAGACTCAACAGTCAATAAACTAATAATGTTAGGGGAATATTCCATCTCTAAATATGTATATTAATTATTTTACCCTTCCCATTAATGAAAATTTTCTTAAATACACTTCTTTACCCTCTTGAAATCTCTTAAATGACGGAGATTCATTTTTTGACATTAACAGAACTTCAAGAAGAATGTTTCATTCGATAAAAAAAAAAAAAAAAACTAGTATTCCCAAAATACAATATTCCATCACAATGGCTCCAAAAGATCTTTTTTCACTAATGAAGAAGATAAAATATTCAATATACATATGTTAAGATAGAGTTTTTCAATAAATTCTTAATTTGTTGACTATTGAGTTTTTTACAAAGCTAAGTAACATTTTAAGGGGGATTATAATAATATTGTGTATAGAAGGGGTTTTTCAATAATTTGTCAGTTTTAGAAAGGATGAAAACTAAATAACCAGTCTAGACATATCATTTTTGAGACCGGATTCAGTCCTGAATGGATCCGATTAGTTCGGTACTGATCGAACTAAACAACGTGAAAATCAAACTGCACCAGTTATAAGTCAAACTGCACAACTAATTATTCAGTATATATTTCACTATCTTATTGGATTCAATCAGCTATTCGACAAAATATAAATTCCTAAGTATCATCAGTATCAAATAAAAGAGTGAAATATATACTCAACAATTAGTTGTGCAGTTTAATTTATAAGTGGTGCAATTCGATTTATAGATGATGCAGTTCGATTTTTACGTTTTCCAATTCGATACTGACCTGTGAGAGTCCTGGAGTTCAGGAGGCCAAACAAAAAGGCCAATGTTTATTTAGAACTCAAGCGATCGGACTGCCAAAAATTGTCGGTCAATGGAACGATAACGTCTCAAGCATTCTATGTCCATGGGCAGGTCTTCCGCATTATTTCCCAACGGTACTCGGAGGAGATGCAGAGTTTCGGGGTGCTCTTGGAGTGTGTGCACAATGGAACTCCGACAATGATTAAAGTAGATTATGAGTTTTGGGTGAAGGAGAGATCCACAATGACTTATGTGAATAAGTTCAAGACAAGCTATGACTTCACCTCTATTGATCGTTTGGGGAGGGGAAACAAAAACCTATGTGGCATGTCATGGGCATCATTCATAGAGAAAGATAGTCCTTACTTTAACAATGATGTGCTTCACCTGAAAGCGCATATATCCATCAAGTTGGAGTAAAACATTGTAACTGATTCTTAATTCTGTGGGAGAACCATTATGTTAAATAGTTGTGCATGTAGAAAAATGTGTTTGTTGTTATGTTTTCTTGGTTGCATGTCTGATTCTTGTATGTTTATTTGTTTTGGGATTTTTAGTTTTAAGTCCCTACAAAGTATTGTATTTAGGGATCGATCCCTGCATTCTGAATATTTAGTTTTAAGTCCCCACATTCTATGACACTGTTGGTTATCAGTCCCCGGACAAAACGTCCGTTTGTTTTATGCTAACAGATACTTGAAATGTCTAAAATACCCACCCATTGAAAACCCTAAGTGAAACACACAGTCCCCAGACCAAAAAACCCTTCGTCCCCACAGACCCCACACACCTCTAACCAAATAAACTGTTTTCCCCAACAGAGATTGAAGGCTTTCTTTCCGCCATTGATAAACAACAAAGGTACAATCGATTTATCCCTGTTTTTATTTGGATTGTCTCTCATTTTTATCTCTTTGTTTGAAACCGATTCATTGTTTGATTACGAGGGACTCTCGATTTCATTTTCTCATGTTCATCGGTTGGTTGTCAACATGGATCCCAATTTCATCAATTTTTTTGATGTTCTTACTCTAATCTTTTTATGATCCCTAAATATTTGTTTTTTAGGGTTCGGCTCATCGTTAGATAATGATCATTTGGATTGATATGATTTATTAATTATTTGTAATGTCATTATGATTTTTATGAAAGATTGTTCTAAGTGGGGATTGATTTGAGATGCTCTTAACAATGAGTAGGGTGGGAGGGAGGGGGTTTAAGGGTTTTTGTTATCATCAGCCAAACAAAATGTGCTTCATTTTAGGGAATATTTGCTGTTTGTTTAGGGCATAATTGCTAACTGTTTATGTTAAGTTAGGGCATGAGTTTAATTTAAGTTATTATGATCTTGTATATTATGAATTTTATGATGTTTTCTCTTGTGTTCAAGTAAATTAATGTGAAATCATATGTAATTGTTTAGCTATAATGGATGAGACACCATACAAGATCACATTTTACCATGGTGGCTTTTGAAAAACATCAAAGAAGGGGGTGCAGAAATATATGTATGCAAAGCAGAAGACAGTAATGATGAATGAAGAGCATTGCAACATGCTAACATTAGCAGAGGAAGTAATCTATGTGTCTCAATGGGCTGCTGGGCACAATGTTGTTTTTTATATGAAGATTTCAAAATCTAGTCCCCTTAAGTATGAGATGCTCACTACTGATATCCAATTGTCAAAACTATTTAGAGAGAACTCAGTTACAAGAAAATTTAGTATCTGGCTTAGTGTAGAAGAGGGTGGGAAACAAGTTATGTCTCCTAGAAGGAAATCTTTAAGGCAAATGAGTGCAAGATATCATGCCCAGTCATCTAAACAGGTCGGTTCCCCCTCAATGGTTAACTTGGATGAAGATGGCTCAGATTCAGAGCCTGTTAATCCTGTTGATGAAGAGCCTGTTGATGCAAGGTATCATGGAGATATAGATTCTGATGCTGAGTCAAATCAGCCTGTTGCAGATCCATATCAACTTGATTTTCAAACATCAGATAGAGAGTCAGATCAGCCAATTCAGCCCTCTGTTGAACAGTCAAAGCCAATTCAAGAATATGATGATGAGGAAATTGCAATTGATCATGATGAGGAGTGGGAACAGAGCAATAGTGGACATGAAATTGATGGTGCAAGGACTGCCTCTTCCTTTGGAGATTCAACCAAGTGGAGACATCTGACAGTTATCATAGTGTCCCACCTGGTTCTGATGAGTCTATGTCAGAGGGCGTACAAGATTATGAAGGTGAGTTGGTGGAGATTGACAAAGATGCTCCTGAAATTGCTGTGGGGACAACATTCAAGGATGTTGATGAGTATAGATTATGCTTGAGAATGTATGTTATATCGAAGCAATCAGAGTTCATATTCATGAAGAATGATCAGTTGAGGGTGACTGTTGGGTGTCCCATGCATGGGTGTCCTTGGAGGGTGCACGCATCTCGCCTTCAAGATGGTGTGACATTCCAAGTGAAAACAATGAATGCTAAACACACGTGCAGTAATATGAAGAAGGTGGACAGCAAGATGGCTTCATCAGCCTGGATTTGTGACAAGATCCTGGACAATGTAAAGAGCAATGCCAAGAAGTCAATTGTTGATTTTCAGAAGGATCTTCAGAAGCAATTCAATATTAAAGTCCCTTATCATAGGGTGTGGGCTGCAAGGGAGATGGCTTTGGAGAAGATCCATGGGAAGATGGAGGATTCATACAAGCAGATTCCTGATTTACATAATCAGTTGTTGAAGCTCAATCCTGGGTCTGTGGTGAAGTATAAAATCTCACCAAACTATTGCTTTGAAAGGTGAGAAATATGGTTATTGTGTGCTCTGTTTGTAGAATTTTGATATGTTTTGCTTTCAGTTTTTGCTGATTAATTGTGTCTATTTTATTTTCAGGTTTTTTATTTGTTTTGCTGCATGTAGCACTGGGTTTCTTGTAGGCTGTAGGCCAGTGATTGGTGTGGATGGCTGTCACCTGAAGGGAAAGTATAAAGGTGTTCTGCTGGCTGCCACTTCAATTGATGGAAATCATGGCATTTTTCCTATAGCCTATGCAGTTTGTGAAGGGGAAAGTGCTGAGACATGGACTTGGTTTTTGGAGTGCTTGAAAGAAGCCATTGGAGAAAGAGAAGGTTTGGTGTTCCTCTCTGATATGGATAAAGGTATTCAGAGTTCAATTGCCACTGTTTACCCCAAATCTGAACATAGAATGTGCATGCGACATATATACAAAAATTTCTGCAAGAAATGGCCTGGTGAATTCTATAAGACAGCTAGTTGGGAAGCGGCCAGATCATTTACAAGACTTGAATTTGAGATTGCTTTGGAGAGAATCAAAGGTGTTGATATAGGTGCTGCCAAATACCTAACTGACATCACTGCAGTGTGGTCTAGGCATCAATTTGGGCTAAGTGGAAGGTGTCATTACATCACCAACAATCTCTCAGAATCTTTCAATGCTTTCATAGGGGAGGTTAGAGAATTCCCAGTAGTGGAGCTAATTGATATGATCAGACAGAAGATTATGATGAAGCTAGACACCAGGCGTAGGTGTGGGTTAAGATGGAAACATCCACTGGTTCCAAATGCGTTGAAGTATATACAAGATGTTAGGAAAATGACAAACCAGTTCATTGTTAGGAGATCAGATGATTACAGGGCTGAGGTGATATCACCAACCCACCGGGCAGTTGTTGATCTGGAAGCCATGACATGTAGCTGTAACAGGTGGCAATTAACTGGATTGCCATGCTCTCATGCCACTGCGCTGGTCCAGGAAATTAGAGGGCTTGATATTCTTAAATTCATTGACCAATGCTACTTCATAGATACATACCGTGCAACATATGAGATGAGGGTGAACCCTCTAGTGGATAGAGCTCTTTGGGAGCATGTGCACTTGCCATACACAGTCCTCCCACCTGAATCACGCAGGCCAAGAGGCAGGCCAAAGAAGAAAAGGATCAGAGATCCTAATGAATTGAAGAAGACAAAGAGAATGCATAAGTGTGGAAGATGTGGCAATTGGGGTCATCATAGGTCAAGTTGTAAGGAATCTCTCAAATGCATAGAAATTCAAAGATCACAGACAGTGGGATCACAGGCAGTGACTAGACCACCCAGAAAATTGGTTCCCAGGCGCAGGTATATTTACAACTCAGATTTAAGAATTCAACAACTCAATTAAATATGCATGCATACTTAGAAATTGTATTTTTCCTCAATGCAGGACAAAGAAGAAATCTGGTGCTGATGGTCAGTCAAATGTGGTGGTTAATACCGAGTCACATGCTCATATTTCAAGCCAGGTTTCAGCTAACATTTCAGAGAATTGCTCCATGAGGTTTGGTTTCAATTCAAGAAGTCAGTGAAAGGAACCAAAATGAAGATATTTTGATCAGATGAATAGTGTGTGAATGTTGTAACTTTTTGTCTGTCTTTAAACAAAGATGTGAAGATTGTAGTTTTATGATATATGGTTAAACAGTTATGTGATGGTTGTAACATTTTGCTTGTGTTTAGACAATGGTGTGAAGATGTTGTTTGTATTTAGACAATGGTTGACATATATGTTTGGATATATAAGATGTTGTTTACAATGGTTTATGTTTATTGTTTAAACATGTTGAGTTGTTATTAAAAATCACTTTGCTGTTTAGGTTTTAAACAGATTATTGAAAATCACTTTGTTGTTCTACTACTCAAGCAGGTTTGACATTTTTTAAAGCATGTGAGAGATTGTTTTGACATTTTTGAAAACAGGTGGTCTGGACATTCAAGCAGATTTTGACAGGTGTTGTAGACAGTTTTGGTGTAAACTAATCACATATATGCTTGAAAAACCTGCTGCTAACAGAATGCATAAAAAATAACTCATAAACTTAAAAAAATGATTATTCATATATGTCAATAATACACACTGCATAATAGTTAATTCATAAACTTAAAGAAATGATCATTTCATACATAAGACAACAAGGTTCATAATAAGTAGGGCAATAATTACAACATTTATCCATTTCATGCTCTTTATCAATTTTATAGCTAGGAGATCAATTTTCTGGTTCAATCTCTCTTCAACTTCAATCATCTGATACTTTAAATCAAGGGTGGTGTGGTTCGTATCATCCACCCACTCAAAGAAACCGCAGTCCTCTTCCTCCTTCCATGCCGGGCATCTAAAAAAACGGCGACCTTTTGATTGCTCACGTTTGGAAACATAAATTCGACATCTCCTTTTGCACCCACACTCTCGGATTGGGGTTGAAGTGGCACCAAAATTGCTACTTGAAACCTAAAAATGCAAAAACAGTTTGGTTTAGACATTTCATCAAACACTTTGTGTATAAGTCAAATAACACTAAATACTTACAAAATCAGACATTATCCAATTGAATGCACTTCGAAGAGGCTGGTTAAGGTCGGTGTTGTTGTCGGTTATAGGGAATTTCAAAAACTCAAGCAGAGAGGGAGAAGAGGAAGAAAGACTGACTTGGAGAGGGAGATGAGGCAGACTTTGTGAGAAGAAGAAGGACTGAAGCTGAAAAAAGCCAACTAAATCAGAGAGGATAAAGAAGTGAGAAAGAGAAGGGGAAGAATAAGTGGTCATTGGAGGAAGAAGGAGAGGTGACTCTTTTAAATGGGGGAAGAAGGAGAGGTGACCGTTGGGGATGGGTGACGCGCAACACACGTGATGGTTGATGGGTAGTTTTGGCATTTAAAAAAAATCAAAATCAGTGCCGTTTGTTTAATCGAATATTCGTCGAATATTCAAACGGACATTTGGTCTGAGGACTGATAACCAAAGGTGTCATAGAATGTGGGGATTGAAAACTAAATATCCAGAATGCAGGGATCGATCCCTAAATACCATACTTTGTAGGGACTTAAAACTAAAAATCCCTTCTGTTTATTGCTCTGTTTGGTAAATCTTGGCTTGGTCATATGTTTTTACTGTTCTATTTAAATTTAAATTTAATATAAATTAAACGAGTTTATAAGTCATTTCTTATAAACTTTGACATACATAAATAAAGATTCAAAACTAGACAAAAGATAAAAAAAAAATTTCTAGAAAATACATTACTGAAGTTGTGCCCCGATAATCCTTTAAAGAACAAAATCATTTATTATCGAATATGATTCAATATTTTCAGCAATTTATTTTTCTATGTAGATAATTATAGAATTTACAAGAAAATCATCATTCATCTCTATAAACAATTATAAAAACAAATTAATCCACGCAAAAGATCAAGTTGCTTTTTTAGAATTTTTATATTTCTTTACCTTCTACCTCGATATTGTTTAGAGGGGTTGAAAATTGGAGATAATTTAGTCATTTCGTGTGGGTTAGAATTAACTAGGATATGTTGAATCATGGTTAAACTCTGTTCACCACATGGATGTATAAGAGTTTTTCTGATTTTTCAAGGACTTATACTATTTCAATTTTAACATTGATTTATATGGGATTATCCATGTTTCCAAGAATGTAGATGTCTTTAACTTTTTTTAAAAAATTTAGAATATTTAATGGTTGAGACTTGGGTCTTTAGGCTTGGTTTTGGTGAGCTAGGATGGGCTGACTATTATAGACATAGACAGGCGGAGACAAAGGGCAGCCCTCCAATTGGGGATGGAAAATGGACTGTGTGTAATAGCACTCGATTGTCAAATTTCTAATGAAGCACATACCTCATTAATGTGAGTATATGGTGTTAATGAAATATATAGGACTAGAATTGGGGATGGAAAAGGGACTGTGTATAACACCACTCAAATAGAAAAATATTGTGTTTGGTTTCGATTGCAATTCACATTTTTTTTTTGAATTTTTGAAAAGTATGTCTAACAAATGAAGTTCATTCATTTATAAAAAATGAAATGTTTACTCTTATATATAAATCAAATGCATATATTTATACGTTTTTTTCATAATATAATGTATACCGAGATAGAGAAGTACATACTATGTTAACCAATTTCATTTGTTGTGTTAGTTCTAATGACTACAAACGGATAGGAGCTACAAAATAGATCAAATATATCAACATCCATTGAAATTTTGCGATGTGGAGTCATGGATTTATATTTTTTTAATTTGAGAAAAGATTTGTTTTCCGGGGAATTTTTTTTTATCTCTAGTACTTTTGAGGTATTGAAAAATCTCACAATTTTTAATCCAAAGTCTTTGTCATTATCCTACAATTTTTAATTTTTTAAAATTATAATGTTTTTATATATTTATATTTTTTATAAATAAATTTTATTCTCTATCTTCTTGCCCTTCTCTTGTTCTAAATCCTGACTCCCCCCCTGTATATAAAGTTATTGTGTTTCCCATCTCTCATCTCTTCTGTCACGTCTCAATCTCTCTCACCATTTGTGTCACTGTCTCCCCAAATATACTTAAAATTGTGTCCATTTGATAACCGTCTCCGTATCATCTAGGATAATATCTTACCAAAAAAGAAAAAAAATATAATAGTCTTTATTTCAACACAAAAATATACTATATATAAAGTATATATATCACAATCAATTATATTATTTTTAAGTCCCTATAAACTATATGATTTAGAAATCGATCTCTCACTTCTTGATATTTCAGTTTTAGTCCCCAGATTTAAATGATATATTCTTTTTAGTCCCTGATAAGGACTAAAAAGAAAAGCAAATAATTTAGTGATAGGTCCCTCCTAGGGACTAATAAGAAACATACCCTTTAAATACAGGGACTTAAACTAAAATATGAAAAGGTAAGGAATCGATCACTAGATCATATAGTTTATAGGGACTAAAAAATAAAAAAACCTTATTAATTTTATAAAAAAAAAATTTTAAGAAGATATATGAGACTGGAAAAAAAAAATAGTGTGTAACAACACTCAAAAAAATATTTTGAAAAACAATGATCCTTTTAAATAGAAATTCAAACTATAACCACACACTTGCACTCAAAAGTCTCATGTTATTTTTACTAAAATAAAATATATATTAAAAAATTTATATTATATATGTGGGAGACCAAATTAATCAAAGTCGAATAATGATATGATCGTACAAGTGCAGGGATTGAACAATTATTAGCCCATATTGATAAAAATATGGGCCAAAAGATGGAAAGCCCATGGGCCCCAAAATTCTATTACGGTCTAAGCAAGCCCTCTTCCCCCGTAGGTCGGGCAAACGATTATGTCCAACCAGGATTGTTATGCCTACGTTATTTGGAGCCATTTCGGTTAAGCTTGGTCACATCTGGGTCATTCAGGGCCTTTTCCTTTTTTCGATCGGAGTCGCTAAAATTTTGGCTTTTAGCTACCTGCGGGAGTTGGAGTACTCTGATTGGAAATCTAATTGCATATTATGGGTCCTGGTACTGTTTCGTACTACCCATAAAAATTTCATCGAATTCCGGTAACGTTTTGAAAAATATGCAGTTCCGAACCGTATCTAGGTTTTGAGAGTTCCTGGTTGGTCGAATAGTGTGAGATATTTTGGGGATGTGGTGACCTTTGGTAACCTTACCCCCACCTTGCTTAGGGATGTGGTGACCTTTGGTAACCTTGCTTAGTGGATGAGCCTAACCCTAACCTCACCCCCCCTTATGGTCACCCCTAGGCACTATTTGGGCATGAAAATGACTTTTTTGCCCTCTCTCTCTCTCCCCCTCTCTCCCATTTCGTGGAACACTTTCCCTCCCTCTCTTATGGCTCTCTTTCTCTCTTTCAAACACTCCCCAAGTGTTTGATTTTATGCCAAGAAGAAGAAGATGGAGTAAGAAGAGGAGGTGCAAGTGCAAGACTAGGTGAGTGTGTGTGCTAGTGTTGTTGATTGTTTCTCTTCCCTCTCCTCCCCCCATAGTGGATCCCTGATTTTTCCCCTCTCCCTTTGGTTCAGCCATGAAGAAGAGAAGCAAAGATGGAGGTGGTGGTAGTGGTGGTGGCGGTCGAGGTGGTCAAGGGTGCGCTTGCGAGCCCCTACATCTCCCCCTTCCCTCCCCCTCTCTTTTGGTGAGTTTCCCTCTTCTTTATTGGTTTTTATGCATGTTAGGGTGTTTGGGAGGGCATGCATGTGAGGTGTTTTGAGTTGGGTGCATGTAGGGGCAAGGGGGGAGGGTTGGAGAGTGCTGGGTGCGCGCGCACTGGTCTGTCCGCGCCGTCCGCGCGCAGAGGGGCGCAGGCGGGCGCGCGGGAGTGCGCGCGGGTACGTGCGGTGCGCGCGCATGGGGCAGCGCGTCTGGGCGTGCTTCTGGGTGCGCGGCTGGGCGCCAGTGCTCGCGCGCGCGTGCAGGGGCACGCGTGGGGCTGCCCAGGGGCTCGGGGAGGTGCTGGGGCACTCGGGCATGCGTGCGTACGCGCGTGCTCGCATGCGTGCGAGCCCGTATGCGTGCATGTCTAAGTCTTTGGTATTTCTAGTAATTTCTAAGTGTTATATTATGATGTTACTCACCAAATTTGATGCCCTTACCTTGCAGATCTCGTCGGAAGGGATGCGCGAGGTCCCGGGTTGCGATGAGTGGTTCGATCCAACCCCTCGAGATGCGCTCGACGCGCGTAGTCGTGCGTCGCGCATCGATGGGGCACCCTAGCTATACTACTTGTGTAGATAAGTAGTATGACCATGCTTAAACTATAATATGTTAGATATCTTGCATGCTAGGCTTATATTGCATGTATTGTATCCATGTATGAATGATTGTATCGCATGCGCCCCTCTAGTATGGGCATGTATTCTGTAATGTGTATGGATGTATAGAATATGGCATGCCTTAGGTAGTATTGTAATACTACTCCTACCATATTAATTGGAATATCCAACATGATTAAGTCTAGGTTAATAACGGGCACCTGCCTAATATTTCCTTGCGATAAGACTTGAGGGCGTGATGTAGTTGTTGCGCCCATGCTAATGGGACAAGGCTATGACCAACTTCATGAGATGATGATCTCTCTCGCTCTCTCCCTCTGCACGAACTGAGTAAGTAGATGCGATTTCCTACTCGACTCAGGTTCGTTTGGAATATTGGCATGCACCTGTTAGTGCACGAGATTTGCGCTTGACCCTTACCTTTTAAGTTGGTGATATCCAACGCATGCTTAAGTTAGGCCTTGTGTGCTTATGTGATTAATGGCCATGTATGCATGTTGTATGATTTGTTGTTTATGATGTAAATCCATGTTAGGGAGTATCCCTATAATTATTTGATAGGTTATCTTGCATGTAGTTCATGTACATAACTAAGATATAATTCTCCGAGATATATATGCGCATGTTAAAACTGATTAGGCCTATCTGAAATAGGCGTGGGTATGACCCGTTGTCGGGTTGTACCTTATTAGTTAGAGCGCTAGCGATGTAATCGCCCCCGTGCATCCGAGTGATGCACTCGTTTAGAATTCAGGAGAATTCATTATCTTATCGGTTTTGTTAAGCCGGTAGTTATTGCATTAAGCTGGGCCTACCCGAGTTAGGCGTGTATATGAACCGCCTGTTGGATTAAATTTTTATTCAAATACTTAGTTATTTTATCTTTTTTCCCTACTATAATCTATTAATTAGTATTAGGTTAGGACTAAAAAAAATAATTGCGAAACAAGAAAGAGGAATATTAATATGTCCAATCTTGTGTGAGCTTTGTGTGTCGATTGTGTTTTAAAAGAACATACACTCGCCTATTGAACTATATATTATTATATGAATTGAAGTATATACTCAGATAAAAAAATTAAAAAAAATATAATCTTAAATATAATAATAGAGCTATTAAACTACAAATGAGGACTGCAAAAAGGATTGTGTGTTCTAGAACTATCTAGGAGAAAGAAAAAAAAGCCACTTTTCACGTATCAAAAAACACAAAACCCTTTCATTTCTTAGCCCTTAATAAACTTTGGGTTCCAAGTAAATTTTTTGGGTCCCAGGTAAAATTTTCAAATGTTTTTTTTTTTTTACATATAATTAAGAAAGTAAAACGAAAGGTAGCAACTGGGAAGATGAAATATTACATACAATCCTTTTTCGGTTCACAATTTTTTTTCATTTTTTTTAAATAGTATATCTCGTATAACAAAATATATGATTTTATATAAAAAAAATATAAACTATAATTAATTATATGGATTTCTCTATTAAACATAAAAGATTTAATAAAAAAATATATTTCTCATTAATGTAAGTGTATGTGTATGACAATATTAAGATATATAAGATTGCAATTCAGACACCCAGAAAAAATATTGTCTCACATAGCTCTTCCATCACATTACAAAAGAACAGCTTATATGCAATAACATGGATTTTCTCAATCTATAGGATTTTAGGAGGACAGATGAATTTTATAATGGTATATTATGTACAAATATATGTTTCTTGTAAACTAATATTAGAAACTAAAATTCATGTGGGTTTAAAATCTTTTCCCTACTGTCAACTATGAGAGCTAATACACGCAGCTTGTGTTTACAGTATGATATATAGTGTAGTGTATGATCTATGAGTTTCTATCATAACGTATAAATTAAAAAAAAATATTTAATTTTTTAAATAAAAAATATATTATTTTATTTTAATATATTTTATTTTATATAATAATACGTAATTGAACGAGAGAGTGTATATTTGTTTTAAGAGGTTATTTAGTTTCTATCCCTCCTAAAACATGCAAATTATTAAAAAAAAAAAACCCTCCAAAACACAATATTATTATAAATCCCCTTAAAAAATGTTATCAGGCTTTGTAAAAGACCCAACAGTCAATAAACTAATAATGTTAGGGGAATATTCCATCTCTAAATATGTATATTAATTATTTTACCCTTCCCATTAATGAAAATTTTCTTAAATACACTTCTTTAACCTCTTGAAATCTCTTAAATGACGGAGATTCATTTTTGACATTAACAGAACTTCAAGAAGAATGCTTCATTCGAAAAAAAAAAAAAAAAAAACTATTACTCCCAAAATATAATATTCCATCACAATGGCTCCAAAAGATCTTTTTTCACTAATGAAGAAGATAAAATATTCAATATACATATGTTAAGATAGAATATTCCCCTAAATTCTTAATTTGTTGACCATTGAGTTTTTTACAAAGTTAGGTAACATTTTAAGGTGGATTATAATAATATTGTGTATAGAAGGGGTTTTTCAATAATTTGTTAGTTTTAGAAAGGATGGAAACTAAATAACATTTTTTGAAATAGTGTGCATTACATATGAGATTGTACAGGGCTGGACATATCATTTCCAAGACCGGATCCAGTCTGGACATATCATTTCTGAGACCGGATCCAGTCCTGAATGGATCCGATTAGTTCGGTACTGATCGAACTAAACAACGTGAAAATCAAACTGCACCAGTTATAAGTCAAACTGCACAACTAATTATTCAATATATATTTCACTATCTTATTGGATTCAATCAGCTATTCGAGAAAATATAAATTCCTAAGTATCATCAGTATCAAATAAAAGAGTGAAATATATACTCAACAATTAGTTGTGCAATTCAATTTATAGGTGATACAGTTCGATTTATAGATAATGCAGTTCGATTTTTACGTTATTCAGTTCGATACTGATCGAACTGACTAGATCCGGTTTGATCATTTCCCTAGACACACTATTAATAAGTCAGGATAGGACTAAAATGAATAAGGGCGAATAAATATAAAAAAAGCAACTTTTGAACTGCCAATAGAAAATCACGTCTCTGTCTTTTCTTCTCCCTTAAGAAACATTTGGGTTCCCAACTAAAATTTTCCAAATCTATTAATATATATATATATATCTAACCAAGAAGGCAATATGTAACATCTGAGAAGCTGCAGAAGGGAGAGAGAATAGGATGGCAGTGGATTCTGTTGATGGTGAAACTGATCACTCTGTAACTCTCTCTCTCTCTCTCTCTCTCCCCTCTGTGTTTCTGTTCAAGTTTCTAATGATCTCTGTTAAAGTTTCTGATGATCTCTTGAAATAAAATATAAAAAAAATTGTCATTATGTTATGTTTGGATGCACAACAAGAAGATCAGTAAAGAAATATTGGATTCCCATGTTTTGTACATGCACAAATTTTCATATGAATTCAAACTAAAATTCGTTTCTAATGTTTGTCTTGTCATTTTCAATGGAAAAAATGTTTTTTGATATAATTATTAAATTAAAGAATTGTTCAAAATTCATTTGAAATGTGGTTAAAATTATTTTTTGCAAAAGCTTTGTGCTTATTTGATTTAAGATTTTTTAATTATCCCTGCGAATTAAAGTTCTCAAATGTGAAAATGCCAACAGATTGCATCTTCAATGTTGTGTGTGAATGGAATTGTTCAAAATTTCAGATTTTTTTTTTTTTTTAATGAACAACTTGATTGTGTCCATGTATTATTTATTGTTTTGAGATTAATAAGGGGCCATTAGGAAACACGTTTGCAGGAATAAAAAAAGTAAAAAAGAAAAAGCATGCTTAATTAAAGTTTGTTTGTTTAATTAAAGTTTTAGTATGAAAGTACAAAAGTGAAAAAGTGAAGTTTGTTTAATTTTTTAGTACAAAAAGTTTGCTTTTTAAAAAGCAAATAAAAAGAGCTTCCTAGGAAACAAGTCTTATTAAGGCTATATTTAGATGTGCGCTTGAAAAGCGAAACATTGAAAATGTATTTGAATCCACATTTGGGATTCTTCTATTTTTCAAACACGGTGCTCAAATGCAGATCCAAACGAGGCCTAAGCTCCTTTATGCAAACTCATATTTTCCCAAAAGGTTTCCATAATATATTATTTCATTTATAATTCTTTGGTGGAGTTCTACTTCTTATCCATGTCTTGCTTTGTCAAACATCCTCTATTTCCTAAGTATCACATTATTAGACCTGTCTTGAAACAAGTTTGATCTATGTGTTAGGAGATGACAAGATATTACATTTGACATTTGATAGAGAGGACTCTATTTGGAAATATTTGGCTAAATAAGTGCTAAAACAATGTTAACAATAATGCTAACAATGTTACTTGTTTTTTCATTCAATTTCTGTCTTTATATGTGCTTTTTCATTTATCACTGTCATGAACTCCTTCACGTGTGTTCCCACATTGGTTTGCTTCCCCTAAATATCTTATTATTTTTTGTAATCCATATATTCCATTATATTGAATGTTGGATTAACTAAAAGTAAACTTTCCTTCTAGCTATGTTTCTCTTTTTATTGTATGTTTTCATGACCCCCATAAATTAGCAACAGCTGAGACATAACTCATTGATCCCTCCCACAATGTGTTCATTTTAAACATCTTAGCTGGTATGGTATGCGACTAAACCAAAAGATGATCTCAACTCAAATCACCTCCTCAGATTGCACACAGAGTATTTCCATTTTTGTTTCTCATATCTTTCTTTTTTCTTTTGTGAAGATGTTATCAAGAAACATTAATCACATGGAAAAAATTGAATTTTAGGAAGAGATTCTATCATTAAAATCTCCTTACTTTATATGTTATCCTAGTAGGTTAAGTCTATGTATGTTTTCTTCTGGAAGTGAATCTTCCTTTAGCATACAGTAACCTCCCTTCAAGCTTGTTGATGATAAGCATTGTAAAAGGAGTATTTTTGGATATTTCACCTTGCATGAAGTGTTGTTTCTTGGATTGTGTTGGAAGTGGGTAACATTTTTTTCAAAATCAAAACTGTTATTTGAGGATCTAAGTTCGTGAGTCATAAATAACATGTATATGCATGTGTGAGTGCACAAGATTGTGAATCGAAGTTAGTTTCCATAGATAAATTCTCTTATCTATTCTAATATTTACATTGCAGGAGAGCAAAACATTGATGTTGGATGCAAATATAAGCAATTGCACCTACAACTTTGAATTTGCTTTAAACAACCCCAACTTCTCAGACCGTCTACTCCGGATATTAACATCTGAACTGGAACCAAAGGATCCTGTGATGGATTGCATTCATGTCAGTTCTGTTATCTTAGCAGGGGCGAGCCCTTTCTTTCTGAAGCTATTCTCCAATGGCATGCTGGAAACTGGTGAACAGAATGAGACAATCTTAAGAATTGATGTCTCAGAGAAAGATGCGCTGATGGAGCTCTTGGAATTCATATATGGCAAGAAACTACCATCGGCAATTGTTGCGTCCATCCCTAGTTTACTCCGTATATTGATGGCTGCTGACAAGTATGATGTTCCTTCCTGTGTTCGATATTGCACGTGTTTACTACTCAAGTTGGACATGAACCTGGATACTGCATCATATTGTTTAGAGGTGTCTTCCAATGTATCAGCATCCCAAGCTATAAAACCAATAGCCAAGGCCGCCCAAGAATTCCTTGTTGCTCATTACGAGGAGAACGTACCCAGACTCCAAGAAGAGGTAGATCAACTACCCTTATCTTCTTTGGAGGTTGTGCTTTGCGAGGATGAGTTAAATCTGATGGAAGACGACGCTTATGATATAGTTCTTAAGTGGGCTCGAGCTCGATATCCGAGAATGGATGATCGACATGAGGTTTTGAATTCAAACCTATCTCGCTTTGTTCGAATGCGTTACATGACGCATAAAAAGCTAAGGGAAGTCGTTGAATGTGAAGATTTGGACCATGACACTGCTTCTAAGTTGGTCCTAGATGCTCTCTTCTTCAAGGTTGAGAACCCTCCACTTCCCACACGAGCCCTCACTTCAGAGGAGCTGATAGGTCATCCTGTGAGAGTCCTGGAGTTCAGGAGCCCAAACAAAAAGGCCAATGTTTATTTAGAACTCAAGCGATCGGACTGCCAAAAATTGTCGGTCAATGGAACGATAACGTCTCAAGCATTCTATGTCCATGGGCAGGTCTTCCGCATTATTTCCCAACGGTACTCGGAGGAGATGCAGAGTTTCGGGGTGTTCTTGAAGTGTGTGCACAATGGAACTCCGACGATGATTAAAGTAGATTATGAGTTTTGGGTGAAGGAGAGATCCACAGATATTTTTGTGAATAAGCTCAAGGCAAGCTACGACTTTACTTCTATGGATCATTTGGGGAGGGGATCCAGAAACCTATGTAGCATGTCATGGGCATCATTCATAGGGAATGATAGTCCTTACTTCATCAATGATGTGCTTCACCTGAGAGCAGGTATATCCTTTAAGTTGGAGTAAAACATGAAACTGACTCTGATAATTCTGTGGAGAACCATTTTGTTAAATAGTTGTGTATGTAGACAAAAGTGTTGTTGTTTTTTTTGTTTATTGCTCTGTTTGGTATATCTTGTCTTTGTCATATGTTTTTACTGTTCTATTGATTTTTTGCATATGGATGCAATTTTTTTTATGCCATGTGTGGGAGCACCACTTGAAATATATTTGTATTACCAGATGAAATAAAATGAGGATATTTAAAAAATTAACATTTTGTTACTTTATCATTGGTAATTTCAGAGGTATATTTATTTCTATGGAAATGAATGTACAAAAGGATGCCCAGGCTGTACAGCTTAACAGTGTAACTTTTCATTTAAGGTGCAAACAGCATTCACAAGTCATTATTTTATTTTCTCTTTGATATTATATTAGATTAGTATACATTAGAAAAAATCATTTCATTTATCTTTTATACTTAAATCATGGTTTTTTTTCTGTTACCCAAGCCATTCGTTCCTATATTAGAAATTGAGATATCTTCTGATATATTCAATAGCATATTTTCACATGTCCTGGGTTTATTTAAAATTGGCAATGTTGTTATCATATGAGTGTCATTCTGTGTATTCATTCCTTTTTGGTCCCTATTGTTGGAAAAACCTTTTTCGAAATCAGATTAAACTAGCACTAGCATGCAGTTGATCAAAAAACAGAACAAGAGATAATGAGTTTCAGAGATGACCTGGATGGAGGCATGTTTTACGATGTCTTAAGAACAGAATTGCCCCCTCTATTGCACAGGGTACTCAACGATCTGCTCCCCGGATACAATCACACAGCCTCGCTAATCTTCTCCTCTGGTGCAACAGGAAGAAGATATGTGAACCGGTAATCGGTCACTGACTTGAACAATCGTCAAAAGGAAAAAAAAATTGGAATAAGAGAGAGAGCTGAGATTGCATATATCGTACAGTCTTTAGTCTCTTTTTATAGAGGCTAAGGAAGAGAGCCGTTTTGAATAAAACGCTCATCCGTTTTGCAATCGTCTACCCCTATTCACGCCACGGTTATCATACCCAAACCTAAGACCAAATACAAAATGCAAATGCATCCACAAACCCTTCCCCCCTTGGGATCCTACCCAAGCACCAACTTTCTTCCTTTTAAGGAAGATTTTAATTTAAAAAACGTCCAATATGAGACTATGTTTGAGGAGTCCCAAACCAAGAAAACAAATAGAAGAAACACACTTTCCTTCCAAAACATATAAAACTTTTGAAACTTATTTGAAACATTATGAAACAAAACAAAATGGGGGGGGGGGGGGGACCCAAAACTTTCATAAAGTTTCTAACACCTATACCTACTTTTGCACCTGTGTATGATATTAGCAATGCATATAACATTAAAGAAACTAGCATTAATTCCCATTTAATAAAAACTTAGAATTTCACAATTTAAATTCAGAGGGCCGAGCTAGGCAAGCGATATCAGTTACCTGAAGGCAAAGTGCCAGTTCGCTATTAGTTCCTACTAGTGTTCTAAAAAGTGGGATTAGACGGGGATTAAGTGGCCGCCTAGATGGAATCGTAACTAGCCCGCCTCATCTATGGGATGAAGCATTGGCCATCACGGGGATGAAATGGCTAGGCGGGGATTAACTGAAAATTAAACGGAGTTTAATCTGATTATTTGATTTTATATTCTTTGCATTTATTTTATATTTTCATATACATCTGTATGCATGTATATTTAAATTTTTTTTGCTATAAAAAAGAAAAATCGATTAATGCCTGCTTAATCTCGCTTAGTCAATTAATTCTTAGATGGCAACTATTGGATTAGTGCAACATTATTGTTTTACACTACCTGCATAAGTAATGACAGTCCTTAGTGTGCATTTATGTAATGACTGTTATCACATACCCAATCATTAAATACAATTTTGGAGAGATTTTGTACACAACCTGAAGAGAGTAGAAAACCTTCAAAAAGAGAGGTAGAAAACAATAGACTTTTTTTTTTTTTTTTTTTTTTTTTTTGGTAAGGATAGATTTTTATTGTTTTAACATTACCAATAATTTTGAAGAAATAATTCTAAATCTTTGTCCTCGATAAAAAGATCTTATTTACAGGCTTCCTGACCATACAAATTTTATTAAATTGAATAGAATTTTAATCTAAATATCAAACTATTTTGATGTGTTTGATTCAAATGCAACATTCATTTTAATTGTTTCGCATACAGTCCTCACATGTATTGATAAATGAATATCACACACAACAAAACATGTATTTTAATAAAAATGGGGCATGTATTCAAATGAATTGCATGATTTATTTATACAAAAAGTGAAAATTTATATGTTTCATGTAACGAGGTATATCCACGTTGGACATTTATATGTAACTATTTCACGTATGAGAGCAAGGCTATAAATGAAACTCTCTGTAATAGCTACAGATGACTATTGTCATTCAAAAGTTTCCCAATCTTAGAGGTGCAATCTGGTAAGCAGGTTTCATATTTCCATTTTAATACATGGGGATAATGGGTCTATTTGCTTAAAGTTTCTAGTGTTACCATCCCTAATAATATGTGGAGGACTGCACACGATACTATACTATATTATAGCCAGTGCCATTGACACCCCCTCTATTCATATCATTTTTTATGGGAGTTTTATATAATATATACATCTTAGAGTTCGATTTATATTTTTTTTTTTTTTTTTGTGCAAGATGTTTAGTATTTTGCTTCACAGTATATAAAGACACCTCTTGATGAACCCGTGAAAGACAAAATGAAGAAATCAAAATCAAATTATGGTTGAATAATTTTGACAAGAAATTCACATCATTGTCGGAACCTTTTTCACATGAGTTAGTCAAATGCCTCTATGTTCACATTTTTAGATGCAGAAAGGAAGAATATTTGTTGTAAATGAAAATATCTTGTTGTAGGAGATTATTTATATGTTAATGTTTATTTTAATTTTTGTAAATTTGCTATATAAAATTATCTTCAATATGCGCTTGTATGAGTTGAATGAGAATAAATGGATGTTGTATTTATTTAAATGTTTTAATTATAATAAATTTATAAAAAAGGAAATATCATCGCTAAATTGTCAATGGCGACGGATGTAGACCGTCACTAAAAGGTTAGTTGTATGGCCTTCGTACATCAATAGCGACGGCCTACCACCATCGGCTAAAGGGTCAACGGCGATGAACGAAGTCCGTCCCATGACTATTGTCAACACTCCCAACGATGATAACGGCCCCGGCTAGTGTCCATCGCTAACACCCTTTAGCGACAGATTTAGTTCGTTGCAGAAAGTCAAATTTCTTTTTGTAGACTGCAAATGGGGTTGCATAAAGGCTGAACATATCATTTTCTTTAGTTTTTGGGAAAACTAATTAGAGGACCATGCGGATTCCTCTGTATTAACAATTAGTCCCTTGATTTTTTTTTGTTTTCTTTAAATCCCTAAAGTGGCTAAGTTATTTTTTATGGGTCTATGGCCCTAACTTTTGTTGAATCTGCTATTTATTCTTCCTTTTTTACCCTTCCATCTTCCCAAATATAACCCTCTTATTCTTCCCCATCAACACTTTCGTGCTCCTCTAGAAAAATCATCAATGAATGTCAAGTAATATCTATGACCACCAAAATTGGTATCATAGCCTATTCATTTCGTGATGGTGGGTGTGAGTGGCCCCACACGAGGACGTATTGCCTATTAGGGGGGTGATTGTGACACCTGGCCCAGGCCCAAGAGGTCCATGGATTGGGTGAGGGTGGGGGTGTTTAGTCCCACATCGCCTAATGAGAGAAGAAGTCTGTGCTTATATGTGAGCACAGCTCTTACACACCAAGACGCGTTTTAAACCCGTGAGCCCATTTAGGGGCAAAGCGGACAATTTCTTGCTGTGTAAGCCTGGGGCGTTACACATTCATTCCTCGAAGGAGACAACGAACCACATTCATGAGAGGGACAATTCTTGTGTTCCGCCACCCCATTCTGCTCAGGTGTATATGGACAAGTCAACTGTTGAAGGATTCCCAACTCATTCAGATAAGACCGAAAAGAATATTGCAAAACTGATACTCTTAACAGTAATGTTAAGCTATGTTTTAATCATTCGTAAAAAATTAACACATTGTGAGGATACCTCAGACTGAGATTTAAGAAGATAAACCCAAGTATATCTAGAAAAATCATCAATGAATGTCAAGTAATATCTATGACCACAAAAAGCACTAACAGGAAAGGGACCCCACACATCAGAATGAATCAAATTAAACAACCCAGAAGCTTTATTCATGTGAGAAATATAGGTAGTACGTGTATGTTTAGAAAGCTCACACACAGCACATTGAAATTTATGAGTCTTACATGAAGAGCGAAAAGTAGGAAATAAAGAACATAGATGCTGGAAATTGGCATGTCCTAAACGAGCATGCCATAAATCTAGAGATTGTAGAGAAAAACTATGCAAATGATCGGTGGGCAAAATTGAAGCATGGGCCGTGGTGGGTGGTTCTCTGAAGACGTAAAGGCCATCTCTCTCATACCCCTTGCCAAAAATCCTCCGTGTACTCAGGTCCTGAAAAACACAATGATCAGGGTAAAAAGTCACTGAACAATTAAAAAAATTAGTCAATTGGCTAACAGAAAGAAGGTGAAGAGCAAGATTAGGAACATGTAACACAGAGTGCAATGATAAAGAGGAAGATAAAGGAATAGTACCCTTACTGATGACATGTATAAGTGAGCCATCAGCAAGATGTACCTCTCTGTGCATAGAAGGTGATGTCAAGGGAGTAAACAATCGAGACTCACCAGACATGTGTTCTGTAGCGCCTGAATCAATAACCCAAGTAGGAGATCCTGATTGGTTAACATAGTAGGTGGAGGGGATTCCTGAGGTAGAGGAAGAAGCAGCAGAGGATGTTGGACCAGCATTAGAGAGACCTGCATGTGAGACATAAGAGGCAAGACTCTCCTGAACCATGGCATCAATATGGTTCTGAATAGTACGCATATCAAAGGACCCAGATGGAGTAGAGGGGGCATCACCCGGAACCGAGACATCAACAACAGCAGCACGAGGGGCTGACGAAGGAGCTCCAACATTGCGAGATTGCATCAAGTGTGGGTGCAAAATAAAACATTTGACTTTTTCATGCCCTGTTTTTCCATAGTGGCCACAAGTCACAATATTGCTGCACCCATGTCCACAACCACAACCGCGACCGCAACCACTATCCCCATGGCTGCGAGAGTCATATCTAGAAGTGGCCTCCAATGCCATCTGATTGTCGAGGGTTCTAGTGGTCATTGAGGAAGAGATCTGACGGCGATGCTCATCACCCTCAATAATAGCAAATGCCTCAAATAGAGAAGGAAGTGGTGTGGTATTCAAGATCTGAACACGAAGAGATTCGAACTCCGATCGAAGGCCCATAAGAAACACATACGTTTGTTGGCGTTGTAGTCAGCCAACCACAATCGTGGCAGCCTTCTTAGGCAACTCCGAGAGAGGCTCATAGTGGGCATGTTCCTCCCAACGAGCCTTTAGAAATCCAAAATAATCGGTAACAGATTGGGTACCTTGGGTGGCCTGGGCAATATCCTTGTACAACTCATAGATCCGTGAGTCATTCCTGGCATGACCATAGGTCTTCTTCAACACAGCCCATAGAGAGTCGACCATATAATGATACATGAACATATAGTAGATCCGGGGGCCTCCATGGAGTTGAAGAGCTGACCGAGAACCGTACAGTTGTTGATCTCCCACTGATTGAAAGTCGCATCAGTTTCTGCTGGCTTTTTAATGGTGCCAAGAAGAAGGCCTGACATGCCTCGACTACCCAAATATAATCGAACAGAACATGACCAGGACAGATAATTCGTCCATCAAGAAGCACATTGGTAATCCATTGAGCATGAGAATTGTACCCTAACGGGATGGCGGTGTCCTTGATCTCCACACCCGACAGTGGTGTGGGGTCCTTCGGCGTTGCGTCCATTGCAAACCCCAAATCTCAACCCGAGAAAGTAAAAGATAATAATGATCACCATAACCCGTGATGGAAAAAAAATCGTGAAACCCTAAGGTTTCTTTGTGGCTCTGATACCAAGAAGAAATAAATGGAATAATGTATTGTATTGAGTAATGGAGGCCGAAAGGTCCATTATATAGTTACAAGATGTACAAACCCTAGAAACAAAAAAAGACTAATATACCCATGACAAAAAATCGATTTCATACAACTAACAATGCTTAGTTTTCAAAAATTCATTCACCGCGGCCCAAGGGGGGCGTTGCCCCCCAACCCCCAGGCCTCCAGGAATAAGCCCAACAACAGGCCTATACAATGACTCTAATATATTTCACCATTTATAACAATATGTATTTCATTATACTAGTATATATTTTAAAAAAATAGTAGAAAATAAAAATTTGTTATAACTAACTCTACAAGATCCTAAATGATCCTCATAATTGATTTATCAATTCTGATTTGTTATGAAGCCGATAACTCAAATCTAAAAATTACTAAAAAAAAAAGTAAATTCGATAATTTGAGGGTGAATTAAATTTTTGAAAACTAAGCATTGTTAGTTGTATAACAACTAATCCAGAAGATCTTCACGATGTATATATCCACGTAAAATTTTGTACGATTCCAAGATTGTGATCTACATCAAAATCTGTCCCACTTTCTCGGGTTCCTACATATATCAATATAGAACAAGCTCGATTGGATTACAGAGTTAAATCATTGTACTCACCAACTGGACATGGGAGTGCCCAACTGGACCCAAACCACTCGCCACACTTGCTAGCGTTGTAAAAGGGAGTTAATTTAGACCCTGTTGATAGTAATATCAGAATATACTTGTAATCTAAACATGTTGATTTTGTTATACTAAGTAATGTCACTTTGCTGTCTCTCTCAGTTACCTTTTAAACTTGGTATAATGTCATAGATGTTTTTCAGGAATATACATGTAAATTTCTCAAAAAAAAAAAAATGCACAGATAAAAAAAAAGTCACTTTTCACCTGCCAGAAGAAAAGCACAGAACCTTTGAGAAATTTTGGGTTCCCAGCTAAAAACATTCCAAACCTATTACTATATTTTGGGTTCCCAGCCCTTTGATTTCTTCTCCCTTAAAAGCTTTTGGGTTCCCAAGCAAAACGTCTGGGCTCCCAAGTAGGACATTCCAAATCTATTACTATATATAACTAAGCAAAGAAGAAATGTGTAACTTATGAGAAGCTGAAAAACAGAGGCAAGAGAATAGGATGGCTGTGGATTCTGTTAAGGGTGAAACTCTCTCTCATGATCTCTTCATTGAAATCTTTTTTTAAAAAAATTCATTATGTTCTGTTTGGATGCATAACATGGAGTTCAGTATAAAAAAAATATTGGATTCACCCTTTTTTTTCATGCAGAAATTTTCCTATGAATTCTAACTAACTTTCTTTTGTCATGTTTGTTATATCATTTTCAATGGAAAGAATGTTTTTGGTGTTATTCAAATAAAATAATGTTCAGAATTCATTTGAAATGTGGTTAAAATTATACTGTGCATAGTCATATGAATGATAGGCATAATGGCTATGTTTGTGGTAGCTTAAATTTATAGATTATAATTAATAGATTATAGATTATCTTTTCTGATAAATAGTTGACATGTTTGTTGTAAGTGTTAAATAGCAGAGAATAAACAGTTGTGGATTTTTTTTAGAATAAACTGTAAAATAGTTTTTTGTTGTGTAATTAGAGTTGTAAAACGGGACTGTGCTTTGGCCCAGCCCGTTTAGAGTGCATGCCGTGTTGGGTTTGCCCCTGGCCTGCCGTGCCATTTTTGGCACGGCCCATTAGACCCGCTAGCCCGTTAGCCCGACTAATTTATTTTTATTTGTCAATGTATTATTTATTATTCATTTATTTAATTAATGTGCATGTATTCAATAAATTTAATAATCAATAAAAGAAATATTTATATTCTTTCATTAAGTATCATCTGGTTCATATAGAATTATAGTTTTTCTAATATTTTTCTAAAATTTTATCTTGAATTTATTTAAGTTTTAACTTGAAAAATTAATATTAATAATTTAAACCTTTTAATTCTAACTTAAATTTAAAGAAACTATTATGTTAATCAAAATTCAACAATTAAATATTTAAGTATGGAATAATTAAAAAATGGGACATTTTTACGGGCAGGTCCGTTGGCCAAAAAATGAGCCCGGCCCGTTAGGCTCACAGGGCTAGCACAGAGGGCCATGCTAGGCCGTATCGGCACGGCTCGTCTACAAGTAACGGGCAGCACGGCATGGCCCGTTAGCCCGGTTCGCTAACGGGCTATGCAATCGATTCACAATGGCAATCATTTCAAGTTTGGTTGATTCGATCTTTCTGAATTTTTATTATACAAACGTTAATTCTGTGATGAATCATATTTTTCAACTAATTTATATTCCTGGGAATAGAGTTTTTTATTTTTGAATTTAGATTCATGTAAAGTATATCTAAATAATACATGCATTTTGTATTTGATTTTGATGTGTATAACTGTTTACGATGTTTTAGATGTGCA
Source organism: Acorus gramineus (assembly GCA_030737835.1). Classification (NCBI taxonomy): domain Eukaryota; kingdom Viridiplantae; phylum Streptophyta; class Magnoliopsida; order Acorales; family Acoraceae; genus Acorus; species Acorus gramineus. The sequence goes on along the minus strand of CM060855.1, from coordinate 18,974,862 downwards.
TAATTATTTATATTGAAACTAGGAGTATGTTTAATCTTTTACGTTCATTTTTCAACTCATTTACATTTTGCAAACAGCTTATTTTTTTAATCTAGATACATGTAAGGTGTATTTGAATAATACATGAAAATTTGTGTTTGCATGTTTTTTTTGTATTTGGTTATTTTAATAATATGAGTTGATGAAAATTTAATTTGCTTTTGTCATAAATATTTAATGGCATGTATTAATCATCAAAGCAATGCCTTATTAGCATATGTATCAAATTATATTCATTTGAATTAAAAGACATGTAAACTGTATCTTAATATTACACTGTGTAGTGTAATTGTTTTCACAGGATGTTGCGGCTGATTTTCTGTATCTTGATTTCCTTTATTACCAGGCAGTGATGATGATTCAAATAATTTAAATGATATCAATGAAACATGTTCTCTAGAAACCAGTGTACTAAAGGAATTGTCAGATGATCAACAAAGTGTAGATGAGATTGTTGCATATGCAGAAGAGTTTGTTCTATCTGTTGGTATGTCCTTGCACTCAGAAGATTAGGAGTAGGGTTGTAACTTGGGTCGGGTTGAACCCGATTTTTACATGGGTTGGGTTGACCAAATCGGGTTCGGATTCGGGTTGACCAATTCGGGTTGACTCACAAATCGGGCTGGGTTCGGGTTGGCCTGACTCACAACCCAACCAAACCTGTAAATTAATAGTTAAAAAAAAAAATCATGGCCGTTCATTTTGTAGCTTTTAATCTAGGTAGTCCAAATTTTAAGTAAACCTAGCTAATCTTACAGGTTGGGTCGGTTGATTTATTTAATTTGCAAATCATGTTAGAAAATCAGGTTGGGTCGGGTTGGTCCAATTCGGGTTGAAAATCGGGTTGCTCCAATTCGGGTTGGGTCGGGTTGGTTTATTTAATTACGGGTTGGGTTCGGGTTGGTCCAATTCGGGTTGAAAATCAGGTTGGGTCGTGTTAGGGTTGAGTAGTTTGGAATTCGGGTTGGGTTCGGGTCAACCCGAACCCAACCCGCCCGAGTTGCAGCTCTAATTAGGAGAGTTTGTTCACTCTCCTTTCAATGATCGAAGTAAAAGAAAAACCATCATTGAGAAAAATGCACCCAAGGTCTACAAGTCAAAGAATAAGAAAGCAAAGATACCTAAAAGTTCTAATGTTCAAAAGGTTGGAGAAGCTGCTGGATCTTCTCCATGATTTTTTTTCATTTATATTGTTATGTAGCCCCGTTATGACGATATCATATTTTGTGTCAATGTGTTTTTTCACTTTTCTCTTTTCATTGCATTACTAGGTCCATAATTGTATTAATTTGTTGGGTCGATATAGATTGATCAATGTAGTTACTTTGAATTTAAATAAAGATAAATATTTCCATATTCAGATACAGTAATCTATATTTAGATACTCACATTAAATAAGTACAAACAACCAATAATACATGCATCTCCAAAATTTTTAATGTGTACTTGTTTGATTAGCTGTTTATCTGCCCATTGACATGTTAAATAATCATGTCATTGTTCTTTATTAAATGTCATAACCCTGTCACCTTTCTTCTGTTGCTATGTGTACAGATTCAGATACACATCACCTAATTCAGATACACTTTACTTACATGAGATATACTACAGGGTTAAACACCTAACCAATCATTTCCATCAAACATTGTCTTTCATATGTTCAAACATCATCAAACAAATGCACCTAAAATACTTCATTTACAAACATCACCAAAATATATCAAATTTGTATTTCATCTATTGAAACAACAACATAACATATGAATCTAAAAATTTTCACATACAGACCAACAAAATTTAACTACAATGATTTGCTAAATTTTTTTTCGTATATAAAAACGACACTTTTTTCAGTCATTATTCTAAATGCATTGTCCTGACCTTGTGATCTTCATTCGTGTATGTTCGGTGTTTGTCATTCAGGAATTTGTGTATAAGGTATGCCCTTATGGATCTGCATTTCTTTTTGCCCATCATGTTAGTGGTTACTTCATCCTTAGCGACGTATTTTCTCATGATATTGATGATTACTGGCCCACAGTCCATTCTACAAGTAAACAAAAATACATTATGCAACATAAAATTTATACACTTTTGAACTTTGATTTACAAATTATACTTATGATTTACAATGTTGCTGCGGTGCATCTTTTACTATTTTGATATCCCCAACCTCGATCCAACTGAAGTGTTTTTTGAATTCTTCCATCTGTTTTGCAATTTCAGATACAGGTCGATTTAGTTTCAATACAACATTTTCTAAATCAAACATGGAATATAACACATTTTCTTGTCACAAGCAATTTTTATTTCACATTGTTAGTTTGTGCCATATAGTATCTGAAAGTTTTTTAGATTATGTAACATCATTCTGATCCAGATACGTCAGTCTGATTTAGATACATGTGTAACTATAACATTTTTCTAAATCGCCTAGATAAACCGTTATACCATTCATTTGCAAAAATCATTTAAAAAAAAACCACATTAATTGTATTCAGATACAAGATTGTAAATCATTTTTTCAGTTACACAAGATAAACAATGGGCAAAAGATATTTATGATGATTGCATGAATCACATTCATTCAAATCTATGATTGTTCTTCAAATAGTGCAACATAACCTTCTAATAAAACTGTTTATGACCGTTTTCAAAAGAAAAAAAATCAAAACGGAGAGTTTTTTTTTTATTGTGGGAAGAAATTAGACTTGAATTTGGAGATGAAATGAAAGGATTGATAGTCATTACCTTTTTTCGCCATCGTTGCAAATATTTGGGGAAAAAAATCGAAATCGGAAACCCTAGGTCGACGAGGTTTTTTTTTTTTTTTTTTTGAATGATTTGCCGATCCGTCTTTGATGCCTTTTTTTTTTTGGGAGGCGGTTACATAGAAGGTTTAAATGAGGGAATATATTAATTGGGAGCGAATATTGAAAAATCAAATGAAGGGTAGTAATGCATTTGTATCTTTTACCTTTTTGAAAAGTCAAACAAGGAATCAATGAGGGAATGACACCTATTGAGACTCACCAATGGGACCTAATTTCTAAGGCCCAGTAGCAAACTGTTAAAGAAACTAGCATTAATTTCCATTTTTTTTTTATTATCAAAACAGAGTTACGTGAAGGCAAGTACCTGTTATTCATACCAGTGTTGAAAAAAAGGGGATTAAAGGGTGATTAAGTGGCCACCTAGATGGAATTGGACCTATCCCGCCCCATCTATGGGATGAGGGGCAATGATCATTGAGATTAAGCGGCTAGACGGGGATAAAACGAAAAGTGAATTTCTTTTGTAGAACAAAACAAAACAATGTTTTTGTAAATAAATTTAAAAACTGGAATTCATGCTTTTTTTTGTGTAACAAAATGTTTTGAATTTTATTTTGGAAGATATATATTAATCTAACGAAATGTATATCAAAGTGTAAAAACAAATGATTTGAGTACATTTTTTTCTAAATTTAGATACAAATCAAAAGTGTTGATTTAATAACCTAATTTGTGATTAATTGTTTTACCAAACTGGTTTTAAAACGGTCATCTTATCACTTTTGGGACACTTTGGAAAGGTGAATTATAATTTTCATATTTGTTTAGATTAAATTTTTATTCAAATATTTAGTTATTTTATCTTTTTTCCCTACTATAATCTATTAATTAGTATTAGGTTAGGACTAAAAAAAATAATTGCGAAACAAGAAAGAGGAATATTAATATGTCCAATCTTGTGTGAGCTTTGTGTGTCGATTGTGTTTTAAAAGAACATACACTCGCCTATTGAACTATATATTATTATATGAATTGAAGTATATACTCAGATAAAAAAATTAAAAAAAATATAATCTTAAATATAATAATAGAGCTATTAAACTACAAATGAGGACTGCAAAAAGGATTGTGTGTTCTAGAACTATCTAGGAGAAAGAAAAAAAAGCCACTTTTCACGTATCAAAAAACACAAAACCCTTTCATTTCTTAGCCCTTAATAAACTTTGGGTTCCAAGTAAATTTTTTGGGTCCCAGGTAAAATTTTCAAATGTTTTTTTTTTTTACATATAATTAAGAAAGTAAAACGAAAGGTAGCAACTGGGAAGATGAAATATTACATACAATCCTTTTTCGTTTCACATTTTTTTTTCATTTTTTTTAAATAGTATATCTCGTATAACAAAATATATGATTTTATATAAAAAAATATATAAACTATAATTAATTATATGGATTTCTCTATTAAACATAAAAGATTTAATAAAAAAATATATTTCTCATTAATGTAAGTGTATGTGTATGACAATATTAAGATATATAAGATTGCAATTCAGACACCCAGAAAAAATATTGTCTCACATAGCTCTTCCATCACATTACAAAAGAACAGCTTATATGCAATAACATGGATTTTCTCAATCTATAGGATTTTAGGAGGACAGATGAATTTTATAATGGCATATTATGTACAAATATATGTTTCTTGTAAATTAATATTAGAAACTAAAATGCATGTGGGTTTAAAATCTTTTCCCTACTGTCAACTATGAGAGCTAATACACGTAACTTGTGTTTACAGCCTCATACACTATGATATATAGTGTAGTGTATGATCTATGAGTTTCTATCATAACGTATAAATTAAAAAAAAATATTTAATTTTTTAAATAAAAAATATATTATTTTATTTTAATATATTTTATTTTATATAATAATATGTAATTGAACGAGACAGTGTATATTTGTTTTAAGAGATAATTTAGTTTCCACCCCTCCTAAAACATGCAAATTATTAAAAAAAAAAACCCTCCAAAACACAATATTATTATAAATCCCCTTAAAAAATGTTATCAGGCTTTGTAAAAGACTCAACAGTCAATAAACTAATAATGTTAGGGGAATATTCCATCTCTAAATATGTATATTAATTATTTTACCCTTCCCATTAATGAAAATTTTCTTAAATACACTTCTTTAACCTCTTGAAATCTCTTAAATGATGGAGATTCATTTTTGACTTAACAGAACTTCAAGAAGAATGTTTCATTCGATAAAAAAAAAAAAAAAAACTAGTATTCCCAAAATACAATATTCCATCACAATGGCTCCAAAAGATCTTTTTTCACTAATGAAGAAGATAAAATATTCAATATACATATGTTAAGATAGAATATTCCCCTAAATTCTTAATTTGTTGACCATTGAGTTTTTTACAAAGTTAGGTAACATTTTAAGGGGGATTATAATAATATTGTGTATAGAAGGGGTTTTTCAATAATTTGTCAGTTTTAGAAAGGATGGAAACTAAATAACCTTTTTTGAAATAGTGTGCATTACATATGAGACTGAACAGGGCTGGACATATCATTTCCAAGACCGGATCCAGTCTCGGCATATCATTTTTGAGACTGGATCCAATCTTGAATGGATCCGGTTAGTTCCGTACTGATCGAATTGAACAACGTGAAAATCAAACTGCACCACTTATAAGTCGAACTACACAACTAATTGTTGAGTATATATTTCACTTTCTTATAGGATTCAATCAGTTATTCGGGAAAATATAAATTCTTAAGTATCATCAGTATCAAATAGAATAGTAGAATATATACTCAACAATTAGTTATGCAGTTCAATTTATAGGTGGTACAGTTCAATTTATAGATAATGCAGTTCAATTTTTACATTGTCCAGTTCGATACTGACTAAACTGACTGAATCCGGTTTGATCATTTCCCTAAACACATGAGTCAGGATAGGACTAAAAAGAATAAGGGCGAATAAATAAATAAAAAAAAGCAACTTTTGAACTGCCAATAGAAAACCACGTCTCTGTCTTTTCTTCTCCCTTAAGAAACATTTGGGTTCCCAACTAAAATTTTCCAAATCTATTAATATATATATATATAACCAAGAAGTTAATATGTAACATCTGAGAAGCTGCAGAAGGGAGAGAGAATAGGATGGCAGTGGATTCTGTTGATGGTGAAACTGATCACTCTGTAACTCTCTCTCTCTCTCTCTCTCTCTCTCTCTCTCCCCTCTGTGTTTCTGTTCAAGTTTCTAATGATCTCTGTTAAAGTTTCTGATGATCTCTTGAAATAAAATATAAAAAAAATTGTCATTATGTTATGTTTGGATGCACAACAAGAAGATCAGTAAAGAAATATTGGATTCCCATGTTTTGTACATGCACAAATTTTCATATGAATTCAAACTAAAATTCGTTTCTAATGTTTGTCTTGTCATTTTCAATGGAAAAAATGTTTTTTGATATAATTATTAAAATTAAAGAATTGCTCAAAATTCATTTGAAATGTGGTTAAAATTATTTTTTGCATAGTCATATGAATTATGTATATAATATATGGCCATAGCTTTGTGCTTATTTGATTTAAGCTTTTAAAATTATCCCTGTGAATTAATGTTATCAAATGTGAACATGCCAACAGATTGCATCTTCAATGTGGTGTGTGGATGGAATTGTTCAAAATTTCAGATTTTTTTTTTATTTAAGAACAACTTGATTGTGTCCATGTATTATTTATTGTTTTGAGATTAATAAGGGGCCATTAGGAAACACGTTTGCAGGAATAAAAAAAGTAAAAAAGAAAAAGCATGCTTAATTAAAGTTTGTTTGTTTAATTAAAGTTTTAGTACGAAAGTACAAAAGTGAAAAAGTGAAGTTTGTTTAATTTTTTTAATACTAAAATTTGCTTTTTAAAAAGCAAATTAAAAGAGATTCCTAGGAGTCAAGTCTTATTAAGGCTATATTTAGATGTGCGCTTGAAACGCTAGGATTTCGTAAAATCTTGCGTTTCAAACTCAACTTTTGAAAATCGTTGTTTTGTTAGCTTTTCAATTGTTGAGTTATTTTACCTGAAAAAACAAGAGGGAGTTGAAAAGCTAAACATTGGAAATGTGGTTGAATCCACATTTGGGAATCTTCTATTTTTCAAACACGGTGCTCAAATGCAGATCCAAACGAGGCCTAAGCTCCTTTATACAAATTCATATTTTCCCAAAAGGTTTCCATAATATATTATTTCATTTATTAATTCTTTGGTGGAGTTCTACTTCTTATCCATGTCTTGCTTTGTCAAACATCCTCTATTTCCCAAGTATAACATTATTAGACCTGTCTTGAAACAAGTTTGATCTATGTGATAGGAGATGACAAGATATTACATTTGACATTTGATAGAGAGGACTCTATTTGGAAATATTTGGCTAAATAAGTGCTAAAACAATGTTAACAATAATGCAAACAATGTTACTTGTTTTTTCATTCAATTTCTGTCTGTATATGTGCTTTTTCATTTATCACTGTCATGAACTCCTTCACGTGTGTTCCCACATTGGTTTGCTTCCCCTAAATATCTTATTATTTTTTGTAATCCATATATTCCATTATATTGAATGTTGGATTAACTAAAAGTAAACTTTCCTTCTAGCTATGTTTCTCTTTTTATTGTATGTTTTCATGACCCCCATAAATTAGCAACAGCTGAGACATAACTCATTGATCCCTCCCACAATGTGTTCATTTTAAACATCTTAGCTGGTATGGTATGCGACTAAACCAAAAGATGATCTCAACTCAAATCACCTCCTCTGATTGCACACAGTATTTCCATTTTTGTTTCTCATATCTTTCTTTTTTCTTTTGTGAAGATGTTATCAAGAAACATTAATCACATGGAAAAATTTGAATTTTAGGAAGAGATTCTATCATTAAAATCTCCTTACTTTATATGTTATCCTAGTAGGTTAAGTCTATGTATGTTTTCTTCTGGAAGTGAATCTTCCTTTAGCATACAGTAACCTCCCTTCAAGCTTGTTGATGATAAGCATTGTAAAAGGAGTATTTTGGATATTTCACCTTGCATGAAGTGTTGTTTCTTGGATTGTGTTGGAAGTGGGTAACATTTTTTTCAAAATCAAAACTGTTATTTGAGGATCTAAGTTCGTGAGTCATAAATAACATGTATATGCATGTGTGAGTGCACAAGATTGTGAATCGAAGTTAGTTTCCATAGATAAATTCTCTTATCTATTCTAATATTTACATTGCAGGAGAGCAAAACATTGATGTTGGATGCAAATATAAGCAATTGCACCTACAACTTTGAATTTGCTTTCAACAACCCCAACTTCTCAGACCGTCTACTCCGAATATTAACATCTGAACCGGAATCAAAGGATCCTGTGGAGTGCATTCATGTTAATTCTGTTATCTTAGCAGGGGCGAGCCCTTTCTTTCTGAAGCTATTCTCCAATGGCATGCTGGAAACTGGTGAACAGAATGAGACAATCTTAAGAATTGATGTCTCAGAGAAAGATGCGCTGATGGAGCTCTTGGAATTCATATATGGCAAGAAACTACCATCGGCAATTGTTGCGTCCATCCCTAGTTTACTCCGTGTATTGAGGGTTGCTGACAAGTATGATGTTCCTTCCTGTGTTCGATATTGCACATGTTTACTACTCGAGTTGGACATGAACCTGGATACTGCATCATATTGTTTAGAGGTGTCTTCCAATGTATCAGCATCCCAAGCTATAAAACCAATAGCCAACGCCGCCCAAGAATTCCTTGTTGCTCATTACAAGGAGAACGTACCCAGACTCCAAGAAGAGGTAGATCAACTACCCCTATCTTCTTTGGAGGTTGTGCTTTGCGAGGATGAGTTAAATCTGATGGAAGACGATGCTTATGATATAGTTCTTAAGTGGGCTCGAGCTCGATATCCGAGAATGGATGATCGACATGAGGTTTTGAATTCAAACCTAACTCGCTTTGTTCGAATGAGTTACATGACACATAAAAAGCTAAGAGAAGTCCTTGAATGTGAAGATTTGGACCATGACACTGCTTCTGAGTTGGTCATGGATGCTCTCTTCTTCAAGGTTGAGAACCCTCCACTTCCCAAACGAGCCCTCACTTCAGAGGAGCTCACCGGTCCTCCTGTGAGAGTCGTCGAGTTCAGGAAGCCAAACAAAAAGGTCAATGTTTATTTAGAACTCAGGCAACCGGACTGCAAGAACTTGTCAGTCAATGGAAGGATAACGTCTCAAGCATTCTATGTCCATGGGCAGGTTTTCCAAATTATTGCAAAACGGTGCTTGGAGGAGATGCAGAGTTTCGGGCTATTCTTGAAGTGTGTGCACGATGGAACTTCAACAATAGTTAAAGTGGATTATGAGTTTTGGGTGAGGGAGAGATCCACAGAATTTTTTGTGAAAAAGGTCAAAGCAAGCTTCGACTTTACTTCTATGGATCATTTGGGGAGGGGAACCTTAAACCTATGTAGCATGTCATGGGCATCCTTCATAGGAAATGATAGTCCTTACTTCATCAATGATGTGCTTCACCTGAGAGCAGGTATATCCTTTAAGTTGGAGTAGGCAACTGACTCTGATAATTCTGTGGAGAACCATTTTGTTAAATAGCTGTGTATGTAGACAAAAGTGTTGTTGTTTTTTTTTTTTTTTTTTGCATGCCTGATTCGTGTTTTTTTTGTTTATTGCTCTGTTTGGTATATCTTGTCTTTGTCGTTTGTTTTTACTGTTTTATTGGTCTTTTGCAAATGGATGCAATTATTTTGATGCCATGTTTGGGAGCACCACTTGAAATATATTTGTTACCAGATGATTACTCCAAATACAATGAGGAAATTTAAAAAATTAACATTTTGTTACTTTATCATTGGTAATTTCAGAGGTATATTTATTTCTATGGAAATGAATGTACAAAAGGATGCCCAGGCTGCACAGCTTAACAAGTCATTATTTTATTTTCTCTTTGATATTATATTAGATTAGTATACATTAGAAAAAATCATTTCATTTATCTTTTATACTTAAATCATGGTTTTTTTTCTGTTACCCAAGCCATTCGTTCCTATATTAGAAATTGAGATATCTTCTGATATATTCAATAGCATATTTTCACATGTCCTGGGTTTATTTAAAATTGGCAATGTTGTTATCATATGAGTGTCATTCTGTGTATTCATTCTTTTTTGGTCCCTATTGTTGGAAAAACCTTTTTCGAAATTAGATTAAACTTGCATGCAGTGGATAAAAAAAACAAAACAAGAGATAATGAGTTTCAGAGATGACCTGGATGGAGGCATGTTATACGATGTCTTAAGAACAGAATCGTCCTCTCAATCGCACAGGGTACTCAACGATCTGCTCCCTGGATACAAACACCTAGCCTCACTGATCTTCTCCTCTGATGCAGCAGAAAGAAGATATGTAAATCAGTCGCTGACTTAAACAATCGCCAAAAGGAAGAAAAAAAAAATTGGAATAAGAGAGAGCGCCGAGATTGCATATATCGTACAGTCCTTTAGTCTCTTTTTATAGAGGCTAAGGAAGAGAGCCGTTTTGAATAAAACGTTCATCCGTTTTGCAATCGTCCGCCTCTATTCACGCGGCGGTTATCGGAACCAGACCCAAGACCAAATACAAAATGCAAATGCATCCACAAGTCCTTCCCCACTTGGGATCCTACCGAAGCACCAACTTTCTTCCTTTTAAGGAAAATTTTAATTTAAAAAAAGATCAATATGAAACTATGTTTGAGGAGTCCCAAACCAAGAAAACAAATAGAAGGAACACACTTTCCTCACAAAGTTTCTAACACTTATACCTACTTTTGCACCTGTGTATGATATTAGCAATGCATATAACATTAAAGAAACTAGCATTAATTCCCATTTAATAACAACTTAGAATTTCACAATTTAAATTCAGAGGGCCGAGCTAGGCAAGCGACATCAGTTACCTGAAGGCAAAGTGCCAGTTCGCTATTAGTTCCTACTAGTGTTCTAAAAAGCGGGATTAGACGGAGATTAAGTGGCCGCCTAGATGGAATCGTAACTAGCCCGCCTCATCTATGGGATTAAGCATTGGCCATCACGGGGATGAAATGGCTAGGCGGGGATTAACCGGAAATTAAGCGGAGTTTAATCTGATTATTTGATTTTATATTCTTTGCATTTATTTTATATTTTCATATACATCTGTATGCATGTATATTTAAATTTTTTTTGCTATAAAAAAGAAAAATCGATTAATGCCTGCTTAATCTCGCTTAGTCAATTAATTCTTAGATGGAAACTATTGGATTAGTGCAACATTATTGTTTTACACTACCTGCGTAAGAAATAACAATCCTTAATTAGTGTGCATTTATGTAATGACTGTTATCACATGCCCAGTCATTAAATATAGTTCTGGAGAGGTTTTGTACACAACCTGAAGAGAGTAGAAAACCTTCAAAAAGAGAGGTAGAAAACAATAGACTTTGTTTTTTTTTTTTGTTTTTTTTTTTGGTAAGGATAGATTTTTATTGTTTTAACATTACCAATAACTTTGAAGAAATAATTCTAAATCTTTGTCCTCAATAAAAAGATCTTATTTACAGGCTTCCTGACCATACAAATTTTATTAAATTGAATAGAATTTTAATCTAAATATCAAACTATTTTGATGTGTTTGATTCAAATGCAACATTCATTTTAATTGTTTCGCATACAGTCCTCACATGTATTGATAAATGAATATCACACACAACAAAACATGTATTTTAATAAAAATGGGGCATGTATTCAAATGAATTGCATGATTTATTTATACAAAAAGTGAAAAATTATATGTTTCATGTAACCAGGTATATCCTCGTTGGACATTTATATGTAACTATTCATGTATGAGAGCAAGGCTATAAATGAAACTCTCTGTAATAGCTACAGATGACTATAATTGTCATTCGAAAGTTTCCCAATCTTAAGAGGTGCAATCTGGTAAGCAGGTTTCATATTTCCATTTTAATACATGGGGATAATGGGACTATTTGCTTAAAGTTTCTAGTGTTACCATCCCTAATAATATGTGGAGGACTGCACACGATACTATATTATAGCCAGTGCCATTGGCACCCCCTCTATTCATATCATTTTTTATGGGAGTTTTATATAATATATACATCTTAGAGTTCGATTTATATTTTTTTTTTTTTTTTTGTGCAAGATGTTTAGTATTTTGCTTCAGAGTATATAAAGACACCTCTTGATGAACCCGTGAAAGACAAAATGAAGAAATCAAAATCAAGTTATGGTTGAAGAATTTTGACAAGAAATTCATATCATTGTCGTAACCTTTTTCACGTGAGTTAGTCAAATGCTTCTATGTTCACATTTTTAGATGCAGAAAGGAAGAATATTTGTTGTAAATGAAAATATCTTGTTGTAGGAGATTATTTTTATATTAATGTTTATTTTCATTTTTTGTAAATTTGCTATCTAAAATTATCTTCAATATGTGTTTGTATGAGTTGAATGAAAATAAATGGATGTTGTATTTATTTAAATGTTTTAATTATAATAAATTTACATATTCCGGTATAAAAAAAGAAAATATCGTCGCTAAATTGTCAATGGCGACAGATGTAGACCGTCACTAAAAGGTCAGTTGTGTGGCCTTAGGACATCAATAGCGACGGCCTACTACCATCCCCTAAAGGGTCAACGGCGGTGAGCGAAGTCCGTCCCATGACTTTTGCCAACACTCCCAACGACGACGGCCTGGCTAATGTCCATCGCTAATACCCTTTAGCGACGGATTTAGTTCATCACAGAAAGTCAAATTTCTTATTGTAGACTGCAAATGGGGTTGCATAAAGACTAAACATATCATTTTCTTTAGTTTTTGAGAAAACTAATTAGAGGTCCATGCGAATACCTCTATATTATCAATTAGTCCCTTGATTTTTTTTGTTTTCTTTAAATCCATAAGTTATTTTTTACGGGTCTATGGCCCTAACTTTTGTTGAATATGCTGTTTATTCTTCCTTTTTTACTCTTCCATCTTCCCAAATATAACCCTCTTATTCTTCCCCATCAACACTTTCGTGCTCCTCTTCATAACCCTGTCCTTTATCAATGGCGTCGAGCTCCGATCCCCCCTACATTGACGGCATGGAGCTCCCACCATCGACAACATCGAGCGCCGATCCCCCCTCCATCGATGTCGAAGACCTCCAATCCCCCTCTGTCGACGGCAGAGACCTCTGATCCTCCCTCCTTCAACGGCAACGAATCAATTTCAAACCCCCTCCATATATGAAATCCCTCACCACCCATGCCCACCATCAACAGAGGCAACCCGACTCCGAAGTCCATCAACCGCAACGACCTGGCTCCGAAAACCATCAATGGCGACGCCCCCGACAAACCCCATAGGTATGCATGCACTTTATATACACTATTTTCTTCTTGGGTGGGGTGAGGCATCACAACACATATGTACACTTTATATATTATTTTCCATGTTATGTAACATAGCTTATTGGTTTAATTGGTTATGAAGATATGATTGGCGATGGAAAACCTATGTTTTATGTTACAGTGTTATGAGTACATTGTTATATGTACATGCATAACAAATGATATTGCTATATACATATGTACATGTTGGGTTATAATAGAATTTAAATATGTCATAAAAAAATCTTGAATACATGGAATTCATGTTAGTCACCTTTTCATATTTGCATATTACTATTATTATTGTTCAAGAATGGATTCAATCATGGAAGCTTGTACATATAAGGGAGATGCAGACATGGTTAACATCTGTAGAACTAACAATGCATGCTTATATTGTCAGTGAATTAGTTGAAAGATGAAGATTCAATGAGGTCAAAGTCATTATGAAGTATAATCTTCTTGGGGAAGCTAATATCACAACGAAGAGAGGATGTACAACTTTCATAAGATGGTTGGGGCCATGGTTGTCCCGATCTCTGTTACCCAGGTGATGTTTGGGGCCATAACATGCCACATTTTTGAAGGCCCGTCAAATCTCCATAAAGAACCACCATTGAATCTAGGTTTAGATAATAATGTATAATCACCTAGGGTTAAGGATACACAATCACTAGAAGACTTAAGAGTGTACATATCAAAAATACTAGTATACATAGAACAGTGTAAACATAAATTCCATATTTTCTATTGTGAATCAAACCACCATCAACAATAAACATTTCACTTAGGTTTAGATAACAGGACATGATCACATGGGGCTAGGGCAGCACAATCAAAAGATTACATAAGGCTCTACATATCAAGAATATCAATGTACATAGAACAATGTAAACATAAATGCCACATTTTTTAAGGCAAATCAAACTTCCATAAATAACCAACATTTAACCTAGGTTTAGATTACAATCCATAGTCACCTAGAGTTAGGAATACACAATCACAAGAAGACTTAAGGGTATACATATCAAGAATATCAGTGTAGATAGAACATTATAAACATAAATCCCATATTTTCCATTGTCAATCAAACCTCCATAAACAATAAACATTTCACCTAGGTTTAGATAACACAACATAATCACCTGGGGCTAGGGCTACACAATCACATAAAGACATGCGAGTAAGGCGCTCAGCGGGGCGAAAACCAGGTATTCCCGCATCGAGAAGCTTGCGTTTGCCTTGCTCGTTTCCACCCAAAAACTATGTCATTACTTTCATGCCCATACAATCCATGTCATCACCGACTCGCCTCTCAAAGCTGTATTACGAAAGGCGGATGTCGCAGGATGGTTGCTCCAATGGGCAGTGGAACTTTCAGCTTTTGATATCCACTCTCGGCCCAAGAATGCAATCAAAGGACAGGTCATCGTAGACATCATCGTCGACCTAACACCTACCCAGCAGCAGATCTGTACTATCTCTGACTACAGACTAGTTTCTTGGACACTCCATGTCGATGGGGCCTCCAATCGAAAAGGGTCGGGAGCAGGGCTGATCTTGCGCAGTGAAGACGGATTCCTGTTTGAACACGCGATCAAACTAAGATTCAAAGCTTCTAACAATGAAGCCGAAGACGACGCACTCATCGCAGGCTTGGAATTCACCGTAGATCTCGCCATCCATAAACTAGTGATCTACAACGATTCTCAGCTCGTGGTATATCAGAGTACTGGAGAATATCAGACGAAGGATGATCGTATGGTGGCTTATCAAAGCTTCACACGTACTTTGCTCAAACAAATTGGTGAGTGGGAAATCCACGCAATCGATCACGAGCAGAATACTCAAGCTAATTCCCTAGCAAATCTGGAAGAAGAGCCATTTCGAGAGATTCAGGTCGAGTTCTTAGGGGAGCTGGGCATTACCCACCCCGAATAGGTTATGGCAGTGGAGTAGATAACCCGGGAACCAACTTGGATGGATCCCATCCTATCTTATCTGAAAGACGACTTCCTCCCAGTAGACAAAGAAGAAGCTAGGAAAATCAAGAGCCGATCCGCTCTGTTCTTGATCTCTGATCAGGGTGTACTATACAAACAAAGCTTTCAAGGCCCTCTCCTCAGGTGCGTCAATCTCGAGGAAGCTAAAGAAGTGTTGGAAGAAATGCATTCGGGAATATGCGGGAGCCATACGGCCTCAAGGTCCTTGGCGAGACGCGTATTGACAGTCGGATATTTCTGGCCAACCTTTGCGAAAGACGCACTCGACCTAGTGAGGAAATGCGATTAGTGTCAGCAATTTGGTCCCCTGATTCACAGACCAGCTAGGGATTTGAATACACTGTCAAGTCCCTGGCAGTTCACTCAATGGGGGTTCAATATAGTCAGGCCCATGCCCTTTGCGCCATCTCAGAAGCGATTCCTACTGGTTGTCACTGACTATTTCACCAAATGGGTGGAGGCTGTGGCCCTTGCTAGAATCCGCGATATCGAAGTGCAAAGTTTCCTTTGGAAGGAGATTGTGTGTTGATTCGGAGTGCCGAACACCATAATCTCCGACAACGGAACACAATTTGATAATGCCACCATGAGAGAGTTTTGCAAGGAGTTGGGTATAAAGCACCTTTTCTCCTCTCCACGCTACCCCCAAGGAAATGGTCAGGCAGAGATCACCAATCGTACGATCCTGGACGGGATCAAGAAGCGGCTCATTGCGGTCAAAGGCAACTGGGTTGAAAAGCTTCCCTCGGTGTTATGGGCATACCGCACCATGGCGCGAAACCTGAGGGATGAGCGAAGGGAAACAGCTTCCATCAGAATGGCAAACTACCAGAACCAGATCACACGAAGCTACAACAAGAGGGTTTTGCGACGAAGCTTTTGAGTAGGAGACATGGTCCTTCAGGAGGTATTCCCCGAATCCTAAAAAAAAGATCTAATGGTAAGCTCGTGTAATGTCTGTGTCATTTGGAGCCTTATCTTTCGATCGGAGTCGCTAAAATTTTGAATTTTAGCTACCTACAGGAGTTGGAGTGCTCTGATTGAAAATTTGGCTATATAATTTTTTCTCCTAGAAGTTATGCATTTCCGATTTGGTATTTGGATTTAATTTTGTTAATATTCAAGATGAAGAGGTTTAAATATGATTTTATCATGAGATGTTCAGTGTTGAGTTAGCTTTCATAAAAAAGTAGAATTAGATCAACTGGATTCATGTAGTAAAAGTTATGGGTATTTTTTCAAGTATACCCCGGGGATGAGAAAATTCTAGCAGCAGCCCTGTTCAATGTTGAGCTCACATTTCAGAGTAGCTGGAGGGATTATGTGATCTTAGCATAAACATGAAAGTTGTAGATAATCTTCTTGAATTTTCAAAGGATTTTGAATTGTGCAATTCGGAGCTATATCATAGAAGTTATGGCTGTTCTAGTGAAGCCCGTCCAGAATTTCTAATCAGGGACGATTTGGTCTCCCCCCCCCCCCCCCCACCAACTCACTTTATTTCCATTTAAAGCCCCCTTTGTGTGGAAATCTCTCACTCTCGTCTTCCTCTCTGTTTTTTTTTTTTGTGTGTGTTGTTAATGGAGGAAAAGATGAAGAAGAAGCATAAGAAAGAGTGAGAAAGGGTGAGTATGTGTTGTTGTTGTTGTTGTTTCTCTTCTCTCTATCCCCTTCTCATGCCCCCTTTGCACCCCTGTTTTCTGCCATGAAGGGCTTGAGGAGATGCTGATGAGGTGGTGGTAGTGGTGGTGGTGGTGGTGGTTGAGGTGGTCGTGGGTGTATCGAAAACCCTGCATCTCCGCATTTCCCTCCCCCTATTTTGGTAAGCAGCACTCTGTATTTTAAAGATCTCAGTGAATCTAGTATTTAGAGGCACTTTTTTTAGGATCATATCTTCATATGATATGATCATCTATGTGTCTAGTTGTTATATATGAAATTTGGGGTCATTATGATATCTGTGGTGTAAGTTAGAACCTGTTTTGCATGGCCTATCCAGATTCGCGTAGGAATTGACCTGCTTCTGGAAATAATTTATTTTGAGATTGTAGAGGCAAAATTAGGTTTTAATGTCATCATGGATTATGAGCCTAGCATATCAGAGAATGTGCATGATTTATTTCATAATTTTTGGAAGTGTATTGGGTGCTGTGGAGATCAATTAGTAGGGCTGGTTGCAGCAGGTTTGGCAGTTTTGCTTGGTTGTGTGTCAAGGAGTTGTTTGCATGTGTCTTGTGTGATAATATGGAAGTATCAAAAGTTAGGGTCTTCATGAAGTATGCTTATATGTGTGATAGGAGGTTCCATATTTAATTGTGGATCATTGGTTGTGTTTTGTAGATCTCGTAGACCGGACGCGCGGCGATCCGGGTTGCGGTGAGTGGTTTGATCCAACCATATTTATAGTACTACCTCCCGATGTTAGTAATATCTAGCATGATTAAACTTGGGGTTAATAACCGGGTGCATACTTAATATCCCCTGGTCATAAGACTGGAGGACGTGGTATGGCTGTTGCACCCATCTTGTTGGGGCAAAGCTATGACCAGCTTCCGAAGAGGATGAAACTTTTCCTCTCTCTCGCCCTCCCTCTTTGCAGGAACTGAGTAATTAGATGCGATTTCCTACTCGACTCAGGTTCGTTTGAGAATATTGGCATGCACCTGTAAGTGCGCGAGATCGCGCTTGACCCTTCCTTTTTAAGATGGTGATATCCAACACATTTTAGGATATATGCTTGAATGATAGTATGCTTGTATGAGGTATGCTTGTATGCTTACATGAGGTATGCTTGTAGGCTTGTATGCATATTATTTAGCCCATGCATGGTATATATATTGTTTATCCATGTTATGGAGTATCCCTATAATTATTTGATATGTTATCGTGCATGTAGTTCATGTACATAACTAAGATAAAATTCTCCTGGATATTTATGCGCATATTAAAACTGATTAGGCCTATCTGAAATAAGCGTGGGTATGACCCGTTGTCAGGTTGTACCTTATTAGTTAGAACGCTAGCGATGTAATCGCCCCCGTGCATCTGAGTGATGCATTCGTTTGGAATTCAGGAGAATTCATTATCTTATCGGTTTTGTTAAGCCGGTAGTTATGGCATTAAGCTTGGCCTACCTGTGCTAGGCGTGTGTATGAACCGCCAGATGGGTTATGTGCCTTGGGCTTATTTTTGCGTGAGAGCAGAGGCAACCCCTTGTGTCCGAGCGACGCAACCGTGTGGGAGTACAAGAGTATTCGATATCATCGATATGTGATTATCGAGCGTAGTTGACTTTCCCATAGGATTCGCTTTGCAAACGTGGGTTGTTTCCTCCTGACATTGTTGTGCGTCGAACACCCCAGCGTCGAAGCTGTCCTGTTTGGTGCCATCACTTGTAGGTGCTACTGATGTGTATCGCGGTACGCATCTGGTTGATGTACCGATCGTGAAAGGCCGACAGGTAGAGGCTACGCGGGAGAGGGCTACCGGATGATTTTTCAAGCGTGGAATTGTTCTCCCTTTCTTCGGATCCGTGTTGAAGCTACCCGACGTTAAAGCTGTCCTGATAGAGGGCTCTCACCTATATATACTACCGATGCATTCAGCAGATGTACTGATCATGGGAGTATAACAGGTAGAGGCTGCTCGGGAGAGGGCTATCGGATGACGAAGGGTGTAGAACAAAAGTTTTTCTTCCAACAGTCCTGTATCACCCTTAGGGGTGAGGATGAGGATGAGGTGAAGTCACATCACCACGTGACCCATTCGTTTTTCATCTGTTCCCATAGTTATTGGGTCCGGTTACGTATCGATGTTCAGAGACATCGTTGGGCAGTTATCTCGATGTAGATGATCTAGTAGTGTTGTGTAGACCAGTAATTCTGCGTCTCTTCGACCAACGGTATGGTCTCTCCCCAAGAGTCCCAAGAGTATCCTTCTGGGAGTGAGGGTGAGGATGAGGTTGGTCGTGTTGCCGTGTGACCTTGTTATCCATTGGGTTTCCACCCATGTTTTCCTTGAAAGGAAATTGCCTTAACATTAAACTGTTGTAATGGTGATTGGTTTCCAGCCACTCACTGAGCTTGTAGCTCACCCCTCGCATACTATTTCTTTTCAGGGGCAGTGTTGGGCGTGGAGCTGGAGCTTTCCGGTAGCGTGGTCTTATGTGCGTGGAACGTTTTACCCGGCGGGTGGTGAGTGCGAGGCTGTCAACAGTCCTAGAGTGATTGTATGTATTGTAAATCGTGCATGTGGCACATGTTGTATTTTATTTTGACTAGACTTGGCTCTCACAGGACATTGATTGTGTATTCGAGTCTGTAATGATATTTTTGGTTTACAGACTTATTGATATTTTATGCTTCTGCTTTTCAGTTGAGTTATCAGTTATCATTGCTTTGCCAGCTTGTGTGTTATTTATTGGAGTCATTATTGACCTCTTGTACTTGATAGCTGATACTTTATATATTGCCACGTCTTAGGGACAGCCGCCCCGGGGGCGTGACAGCTCGAACCCAGCTGGGAGGGCTCGTACAAGGTCGTTGGACTGGGTCCCAAAGGAGCTTATTATCTAGAGCGAATGAATGGAGAGGCACTCATAAGACCTCGCAATGTAATGCATTTGAAAAAGTATTACTTCTAAAATAAAAGGATTTTTTTTTGAAATATTTTATGTGAATGAGAACCCCTTGAAAGTCGCGTGTGAACTTCGTTTCAAATAAAGCACTCCACGGAGGTCGCCAGTATAACACTCCATGGAGGTCACCCGTTGATCCAGTTCAGGTCAATCGGATGAGCACTCTTTGTAAGAGGTCACGCAAGGGATGCCCCATCCATCGATAAGCACTCGAGTAAAAGGTTTGCAAAAGTGAGACACATAGGTTACACTCAAACGATGAGGTCGTTAGGAAGTACAAGCTTCCCCCTATGCTCACACGGTTGCATAGAGCCCAGGCTCTACGACCAATCTTTGGAGGTAGCTAGGAAAGGACGAACAGAATTAGTCATGGACTCAATTTTGAAAGGGTACTTCCTTCTCGTCCTAAGCATTCCATCTTCAAAACCCTCAAGCAGGAGCAGAAGGAGGGCACAAGACGTCCTCACACGATGAGGACGAAAAAAGGGATAACCTTCCCTTGTTATTCATCGGGTTTCTAGGGGCCCCGGCCCTACGGAGGTCGCGATGACGGGATAAATCAGAGCTAGTCCATCAAGTGGGCACAAAACTCTATTATCATGACAATAAGCACTCCAAACATTCAGATCATGCGAAAAACAAGCAGACATGTAAAAGACAAGTCGTTTATGAAAACATTGTTTTTTACAAAATGTCTAGATTTGAGACCCATCATCAGGGCCAGAATCAAGACCAGGAGGAGGATCGGCGGCGATACGAGGAGAGACGTTGTTGAATCTATCATCATAACCTTGACGATATCCACAATTGTAGTTCTTCTCGGCATAAGTCGTCAAAGAATCTGAAATCTCCTTCATTTGGTCCCTCATAGTCGTGAAGGCTTCTGCTCGACCCCTCGACAGACCATCCTCGAAAGCAACAGCACAGTTGGCTCGAAGTTCGCAGAGTTTGACTTGTTGCTCCTCCAACTCACACATCAGTGCCTCAACTCACTTTTCTGCGTTGGGCGCCCGCAGGGAAAAGGAAGCATGATCGAAGGACTGGGAGAACTTCAGCTCAAGGAGCTCTCTCACATGTTCTTCAGCAGCAACAGCCCAAACTTGAGCAGCAAACAAGTCCCGACGAGCAGAGGATTCAGCGAGTTCCGCAGCAAGGCGTGCTCGCTTCGCGATCACAATCTGTTCCTCAGCCGACTTCAGCTGTGCTTCTCTACGATGAGCGAGCTCTTGGGCTGACCTCAGGAGATCTTCAGACCTCATCGCATGCAAGCTTCGCTCATTGAGCACCTACCAGATGACAGAATTCTGAAAAGCAAATGCCTAAAAACTTGAAGAAGAAACTTTGAAAATAGAAGTCGAACACTCACGTTATAAAAGCTCCAACCTAGCCGAGTGAAAAACGCTTCCGTCATAGCCCGACGAGCACAGTCCAGGTCGCCCTCGAGAAGATAGCCTCTGAGCTGAGTACTGGCTAACTCTTTGCTGGCACGATCAGCAAGAGGACCTCCTAAATGGGTACCGGTCGTAGGTGCGGAAGCAGAGGCCAAAGGGGTTTCCAAGGATGATGAACGCAGAGCCCCAGCTTCCAGGGCAGCACCAGATGGAGCCACAAACGTCATGACAAAGGCGGCATCCATCACAGCTGAAGCAACTGGGGGCATCCCAGCAGCAACTGGGGGCATCCCAGCAAAAGTCGGAGCGACTGGTGTCGCCCTCGGAGGAGAAGTCATGTTGAAAGAACTCTCGAACATCTCGGCTGGGGGCACCTCCGACGGGGCAACGACCACAAGCACTAAGCCTACCGCAGTAACTGGAGTAACCCCAGACGAGGGAGCTGAGGAAGCCATGGCCGCTACCTCCTTGGCGAGGGAGGCGGCATGAACTGAGGCTTGCAAATTCCTTAAAGGGCCACCAGGGGGGAGGAGGACACCCTGAAGACGGTCTTTGGGAATAGGAGTAGCATTTGCCCCAGCACCAAGGGTCACCGGGGGCACCGCCGGCAAGGCGTCAGCATCCATGTCATGGGTGGGAGTAACAGTTTTCCCAGGGGAAACAGAAAATGAAGAAAAAGATGATCGAACGACAGGAGATGGAGACGGTGAGACAGAAGGCGGTGGCTACAAAGTTAATTCCACGGGTAGGGCAATAGAATTTGATGCAAAACCCAACCAGAAGAGCCTCGAAGAGCGCTGCCTCGCCCCTTTATGCAGAGCGGTGGGAGGAGGAACCAAGCCGGGGCCACCTACTGACTCAACCACACCGGCAAGAAGCGTTGCAACGGGTGGAGCACATCGCGGTTCCTCCAATTCAAGAAGTTCTCACCACGATCGGTCCGGATACTCCATCACCCGAGAGATGTCATCCATCTTCACCTCCTCGACGTCCGGCCTGGGGGCATCCACCATCGGCTTCCGGGGGGGACACAAGTGGCGATGAGACGAATCCCAACCATCTGGCATCCAAGGACCCCGGACTGGAATCCGGTGACTCTCCTAGTCGTGGATGTCACCCCGAGCCATGCCAAGGACCAGCTCTGGCGCTCTGGCCCGGCAAGAGATGTAGAAGGACGGGGACCGCCCGGATGATGAAGCATTGACCTAATAGATCCAACGGACCTCGGTCAGGCCCAGCTCAACTTCTGTCTTCTTCCCCAACGCGACCACACACATCAATACGCGGTACATGTTGGGGACGACCAAGATGGGATGGAGGCCAAAGAAATCAAGAAACTCTGCTACCAAGTGTGGTAGAGGAAGAGAAAGACCCCCATCCGTGAAATAAATCAGATGGAGGAGGACAGAGTCAAGAAAGAAGGTGGGGACCTCATCCTCAGACATCTCGTCGATCGTGAAGTCTGAGGAGACGCCCAACTCTCTATGGAGGGCTGCGGTAATGGTGGTTTTCTCCATGAAAGGTGGCTAAGGAATTTTCAAAGGAAGGAGGCGAGATGGGAAAAGATATTGCCCACTAGATCTTTAAATACAGGCGAGGCAACGCTTCGATTGGACGGCCGCACTTATTTCGCTGCAAACATCGAGGAGTAATCAATGCCAATAAAATGGGTATTCACAAAATCCGAGGGCATGCCGACATTTGGATTTTCCAAATATCTTTTAGAAGCCACGCTCCATTAAGGCTGACGTAGCAAATCAGTCGTCAAATCCTGGGCGGGTCAGAGAATCCCAAGAAGACAGGCAACCAGATCTTTGACCCCCCAAAAGGTATGGAAGCGAGTTGATTTTTCATGATCTCCTGCTCTCTCAACAAGACAAAAGAGCAGAAGAGGGGTATCTCTGGAGAAAAAAATCCTCACCACGACACGTGTTGTATCAGGGATGACGTGTCACACCAGGACGAATGTAGGCCTACCGTGGGACCCGCAAATCTGAGTTCCAATCCTTAGTCATGATGACTCTCCCGAATGTGCTGACACGACTAGATCCAGGGTCTAGTCGGACAGTCGGGCACCTCACAAAACGAGCAGTCTAAGGCACGACCAGACAAGAGGTCTGGTCGGTCGACCTTACTTCTCGAAAACGAGTAGTCTAAGGCACGACCAGACATGAGGTTTGGTCAGTCGACCTTACTCCTCGAAAGCGAGTAGTCTAAGGCACGAATAGACATGAGGTCTGGTCGGTCGACCTTACTCCTCGAAAGCGAGTAGTCTAAGGCACGACCAGACATGAGGGCTGGTTGGTTGACCTTACTCCCTGAAAGCAAGTAGTCTAAGGCACGACCAGACATGAGGTCTGGTCAGTCGACCTTACTCCTTGCAGACATGCTATGAAATGTACGGCCGAGCATATCAAGTGACCCCGAGCAGAATGAAGAAACGGTCAGAAGACCACTAACATCTGTAACTTCCAATGTGGCATTTAAAGCCCACTACCAGCAGAACGTGGGTAATCAAGGACTGACGTGGAGCATAAATGCTAAGGGAGTTTCCCTGAAAAAAGCCCACTAAACATTTAGTGGCAAGGCGGTTACAAGGGTAAAAAAAGGAACTACATGTGACTTGATCCCCAAGGGGTACGTAGGCAGCCTATAAAGAGGTTGCGCGCTCAGCACTCTAGAGGCACAGTCAAACAGAGTCAGACAGTCATTGTGAGTCATTGTGTGTTATTTCCTATACAGTCATTGATAGAGTAAAAGCATAGGCAAAAAAGTTTATTTAGTTCAAGCTCATTTTCCTGAGAGATTTACAAATTTAACTGAATGGGAAAAATATCCACCTCAGCTATGAAATTCAATTTGTAGCCAAAAGTTATATTTTTTGCTACCAAAATCTAATTTCGCAGCTAAAAGTCATATTTTGCTATGAAATTTATATTTCGCAGGTACAAATCATACTTTCTGCCATGAAATTTTATTTCACCGAGAAAGATAAAAGTATTCTCTACAAATTATTATAGGTTGGGTCAGGTTGGGTCGGGTTGGTTTATTTAATTACGGGTTGGGTTCAGGCTGATCCAATTCGAGTTGAAAATCGGGTTGGGTCGGGTTAGGGTTGAGTAATTTAGAATTCGGGTTGGGAACCCAACCCGACCAACCCAAGTTGCATCCCTAAAGAGGAGTGAGGGAAGATCACTCGCCATATCCAATGGGGGAGAAGGGATCAGTCACCATTGTTGATAAGGGGAGTAGTCACCATTGAAGAGTGGAGAGGATCAATCGGTGTCTTCAAGTATGCGGAGGGTTTGGGATTTAGGGTTTTTTTCAATGGTGGTGGAGAGTTTTTGGGGGGAACACTATGAGGAAACATTAAAGAGAGAGGAGGGGGGGGGTGAGAATTAAAGGGTATATTGAGGAGTTTAAAGGCCCCATCAAATGGCAGTTAGGGCCAAAGACCCAAAAAAAATAACTCAGCCACTTTAGGGATTTAAAGAAAACAAAAAAAAAAGTCAAGTGATTGTTAATACAGAGACATCCGCAAGGACCTCTAATTAAATTTCCCTTAGTGTTTTCTTATCATTCTTTGTTTCTTGTTTTTAATCCAAAATTGAAGATGTTGTTGAGGCAATGCCGCCACTGTTGGTGGGATCGAGGAGGACATGCGAAAGTAAAAGGAGTTACAATGATATTAGATTGAAAGAGCATACAAATAAAAAAAAATTATTGTTAATCAAATTTTATATTACTATAAAAAGTAAAACTTTACATAAGGTATTTCCCATTATACAACCCGTTTCGAAAGTCAATGAAGAGATCCTGCAGGTCAAAGGAGAGAAGGACAATTCAGGCTATCTTGCATCCCTTAAACCTTAGGAATATTCCCAAGACTTTCGCCAAAACATTCCCTGATGGTGGGGGTTGCCAATAGACATGAGTGACTGTGTGTTTTATCTTCAATGAGAATTTCCAAGGAGGCTGAGTGAGAATTTCCAAGGAGGCTGGTAATTGCAGAACAAGATACCTTTTTCTTTCTTTTTTTTTTTTTTAAAAAAAAGAGTAAATATTGCTATTGTGATTTCATAACTGAATTTATAATACAATCCGAAAGAAGAAGAAAACAAAACAAATGAGATATATATTGGTCTGTGGATGCCTAGTTATAATATATTTAACTGGACAAGGATATATCAACAAATATCTCTCACTCTACTATAGCTAGTCCCCCCCAAGGAGGCTAGTTGCACTCGCATTTGTAATACGGTGACCCCAGTCTTATAAACAAATGCAAAACAATATGATACATTTTTTCTAATCTAGGAAGATGAAATCAAAGGATGAAGTTCCTGAATGTGATCTCCAAAGAGGGCTATCAGTCGGTCATGAGATTTAATTGTTGGTACGACTGTTTTTGGTAGTTTAGTTGGTGATTTGCAATGAAAATGTTATTCATGTTGTAAACTAAATAGAATATGATATATAAGAGTATATAAACAAAGCACACAAGCATATAGAAGAGAAGTAGAGAGAGTTTCTTATTCACTATTTATAAGGTGCATAGAGGAATCCCAAATGTGGGGAGTTACAAGTCTATAGAGGTCTATAGAGGTGAGGGGAGGATAGTGGGACAATAATAGGAGTATTATGGAATAGAAGAGTGGAGGAGGTTATGACAAGGAAGAGTGATGGTTATCCACTATATTCACAACAAATCAATGTTTTTTCGTGTTTTTTTTTTCTTTTTTCTAGAAGAGAGTGGGCTCTTTTTAGTTTTTTTTGTTCTTTTTTTTTCTTCTATGAAAAACAGGTCTTGATCACGCATCCCCCTTAAAAAGTGGGATGTCTCTATCCACTGTGTCAAGTACAGGACCATTGTTTTTCCAGTTGAATCTTTTTAATCAAGCTTAAGACTGTGGTCCTCTCTATGAAATTTTTATTCTTTTTGAATTATTCTTCCTAAGGTTGAATATTGTTATTTTTTTTTTAAGATAAAGCCCAAATACAGCCAAAAAAATAGGATTGAGAAGATTGGGAAAGATGAGCAAAGAAATTGTGACTCACAGGTAGAAGAAGAGAATGAAGGATAAGGACTAGGGAGATAGTTAAGTTTAGATATATTATAACAAATGATGGTATTTTAAACATTTTATTTATATTGGGTTAACAGCGACTAAAGGATTTTTTCTAGCCGCTACTTATGGGTGCTAAAAACAAGGTATTGTTGTACTATTTTAAAAGTTTTTAAGGGTATTTTGGACAAAACGGACATAAAATTGATTTATAATAGGGGTATACATGTTAAAAATACCTTGTAACTTTTTCTTATTAAAATACCCCCCCCCCTTTTTTTTTTCTTTCTTACCTTTTGTGTATTTGTTTTATTTTGCATCTTTGCTATTTAGGAAATGTACTCATTTTCTAATTCAAAGAAGTAGCAGATCTATCAAGATCATTTAAAAAAAAAAACTTTTTCTTATTAGTTTAGGTTAAAATTTGGTAATGTTACAATTAATTATTTTTACAGATTAAATACAGTCCCATACTATTATATGAATTGTTAAAAATCTAGTAAAGCATATGTATCATTAGACGAAGTATATACCCTATTAAAAAATTTACATTTAATTAAAGGGTTAAAGGCATCTAAGTCCCTACAAATATGAAAAAACCCATATAATTCCTACTAAAATTGGGACAAACGTACGAGTCCCTGAAAACTCAGAAAAACCCAATTATCATCCCTGAGTTAAATTTCCATCCAAATTTAACGGAATATTCTCAGAATATTCCATCACATGTAATTGTGTAGACATTGAAGTCCTTATAAACAGTCATAAAGACAAATTAGTCCCTGCAAAAGATAAAATTACCCCTGAAAAACTTTTACATTAAATTGTGTACACATTGCAGTCTCTATAAACAATCATAAAGACAAATTAATCCCTGCAAAAGACAAAATTGCCCCTGTAAAAGACCAAAATGCCCCTGAAGAACGCATTCTACCAGTTAAAATATTGTTTTTACATCCAAATTGTGATCTTCAGGTGGAGTGTGATTGATAGGATAAAAGATGAAAAAATAAATAAATAAATTATATTATTTGTTTTTATGATTGTTTATAAGGACTGCAATGTCTACATAATTAAATGTAAAAATCCTTCATGTGTATTTTTGTCTTTTACAGGGACCAATTTGTCTTTACGATTGTTTATAAATATTATAATGTTTATTTAATTAAATGTAAAAGTCTTTGAGGGACAATTTTGTCTTTTGCGGGGATTAATTTTCTTTATGATTATTTATAGGGACAGCAATGTGTACACAATTTGATGTAAAAGTTTTTTAGGGATGATTTTATCTTTTACAGGGATTAATTTGTCTTTATGACAGTTTATAAGGACTTCAATGTCAACACAATTATATGTGATGGAATATTCTGGGAATATTCCTTTAAGTTTGGATGGAAATGTAACTCAAGGATGATAATTAGACTTTTATGAGTTTTCAGGGACTCGTACGTCTGTCCCAATTTTAATAGGGACTTATATGGATTTTCTCATGTTTGTAGGGACTTAGATGTCTTTAACCCTTAATTAAAATGAGTTCATTCAACTCGAAATGAAGTGATGCATACTTTTTATCAAAACATATACCTCGTTTGATTATGTTTAATTTTTTTTAAAAAAATAAGAATACATGTGGTTTGTATTTTGAATTGTAAAATAGGTTGAATCTAACATTTCCCTTGAACTTTTGATCAAATATTTCTTTATTGAATCTTATCCTTGATTGTATGTTGGGTTAGCAGTAAACAAAAATTGTAAAATAATTTATTCAGCCTTCTGTTTTCTTTTCAAAATATTCACTTGTTCAATGTTTATAAAAATAAATATATATTAAATGAATTATTATAATTTTTTAAAAAAATTATCTAATTAATTATAATTGTACTCATGAAAACAGAGTTATAAAACAGAGCTGTGCAACAGAGCTCTAAGAATCAAGGGCAAATAAGCCAACAAGAAAAAGGCGAAAAAGTCACTTCACCTACCACAAAAAAAAACACAGAACCCTTTTCCTTCCCAAATTAAACTTTTGAGTTCCAAACTCAAATTTTCCAAATCTTAGATTATATTTATAATCTAACAACTGAGAAGCTGAAAAAGAGAGACAAGATAACAGGATGGCTGTGGATTCTGCTGATGGTGAAACTCACTCTGTAAGTGTTCTAACTGAAATTGCTTGTTGAGATTCTAATGATCAGTTCACTCAAATCTTAAAAAAAAAAAAAAAAAAATTATTGTGTTCTGTTTGGATGCACAACATGGAGTACAGTAGGAAAATATTGGACCCCCCCCCCCCCTTTTTCATGCACAAATTCCTACTGAAATGTCATTTGATTACATTTGATAGAGTGTGGAAATGTTTTGCTAAATAAGTGCTAAAATGTTCTCAAGAAAATGTTCAAGAGTGGATGCTTTCAAAAGTTTAAATTCTAGATCAACCAAATAGGAAAAAAAACTGGATTTCCTGGAAACCATATTCGTTTTGCTGTGAATTTCTTGATTCCTCTGTTTCATTCACAATTATATCAACACTATGATATTATAGATGTTTATGTTGTTGTCTTGTGGGATTTCCTCCTCCCTATTTCCATGCTTTTTTTTTGGTCAAGTCATTCATATTGGAGGTTAACAATGTTACTTGTGTTTTTCATTCAATCTCTGTCTCTATATATGCTTTTGCATTTATTTACATATCGAGCAATGTATATTTCATTAAAGTAACCAGTATGAAATTCCTTGTTATCAAAACATAGAAATTCACAAATCATTCCCACTAAATTAACTAGGTTATAAAAGTGCATGAGATGAAGTTAATTACTTTGCCGAATCCTGAGATGTTCAAGAAACATCTCAGGAAGATATTTTCAAGACATTTTCAAGAAACATTTTCAAGACATTTTCAAGACATTTTCAAGAGACATTTTCAAGAAACATTAGTTACATGAAAGAAAAAAAAAAAAGATTTTTAGGAAGAGATTTTACCCCTAAAATCTCCTTAATTTATTTGTTATCCCTGTTGACCACTCAGTTCCCTACCATCTGTGACTGTTTAAAAAGAAATAATGGTGAAGGCCATATTTTCATCTTTAGGTGAACCTCCCTTCGAGCTTGTTGATGACGATCGTTGTAGACAGAGTATTTCTGGATATCTCAACCTTGCATGAAGTGATATTTCTTAGATTACAGTGGAAGTGACTAACAATTTTACTAATTCAAAATTGTTATTTGATAATCTAAGTTGGTGAGACATCAATAACATGTGCATGTGTGAGAGTGCACAAGATTCTGAATCAAAGTTAGTTTCCACAGATAAATTCTCTGATTTTTTTTTTATATACAATTCAAATAAAAGAACTGTTTAAAATTCATTTGAAATGTGGTTAAATTATTTTAACATAGTCATATGAATGAAAGATGCCCATAGCTTTGTGCCTATTGATTTAACCTTTTTAATTATCCCTTTGAATTAACGTTATCAAATATGTAAAAGCCAACAGATTGCATCTTCAATGTTGTGGGTGAATGGAAATTGTTCGAAATTTAAGTTTGTTTTTTAATTTTTATTTTTTAAGGACAACTTGATTTGTCCTTGTATTGACATTGTATTGAGATTAAGACTCTGGGCATTGCATGTATTATTTCATGCATAAATTGTGTGGTGGAGTTCTACTTCTTATCTATGTCTTTCTTTGTCAAACATAGAATTTCACAAACCATTCCTGCAAAATTGAGTAGGTTTTGAAAGTTCATGATATGAATTTATTACTTTGTTGAATTATGAGATGTTCATTTGATTACAATATCTAATATTCTCTGTGATCAACATTATCATAATAATCAGTTCTTACACTCTAGTTCTAGCACACTTTTTGTTTATATAGAAGGGTGGAGGGGTAACCTGATATGCTAATAAATGGTGAGCATTTACCAAAATAGGAGTGTTTTGTTTTTTTCTTGAGAGAAGGTGAGCACACTACCTAAACTTCAATAAAACAGAGTTTTGTGAGCTTTACGTTCAAAACTACATATTGAAGATGAGATATCTAAAAAAAAAACACCCAACAAAAGAGGAATTATCTCATCACAAGAAAGAGAAAAAACCAAAAAACTCACAACCACTCAAAGACTACTATTCAATAAAGAAAATAAGGATTTTTATTTTTTAAGTCCCCATAAACCATAGGATATGTTTCTTTTTAGTCCTTAGAAGTGACCTATTCCTAAATTATTTGGTTTTGTTTTTAGTCCCTGGGAGAGACTAAAAATGAACATATCTTTCAAATTTGGGGACTAAAACCAAAATATGAAGAAATAAGAGATCGATCCCTAAATAGGTATGTTTACAGGAACTAAAAACTAAAAAACCTAAGAAAATATTGTCACTGTTAATACCAACATTGGTCACTCCTACATTATATTTAACACATGCTCAAATGTATTCCTACATTGCTTTGCTCCCCCTTATATTGTATTTATTTTTTGTAATCCATATATTCCAGCATACTGAATTTTAAATTAACTCAATCTAACCTTTCCTTTTTGTTATGCTTCACTTTTTATTGTTTGTAGCATGCTGAATGTTAAATTAACTCAAACTAACCTTTCCTTTTTGCTATGTTTCTCTTTTTATTGTATGTTTTCAATTTTCATGACCAACCCCTATTCCTCTCAATTTTCAATTTTCATGACCAACACCCCCCCCCCCCCCTTTTATCCCTTCTCCTGTCACCCCCAATTCAGACTGGTAACCCTCACTTTCGAATATAAGTGCCGGTAGCAATGTCTACCTTTCTTCAAAAAACATATATTAGCAAGTGAGACATAACTCATTGATCCCTCCCAGAATCTGTTCATTCTAAACATCTTGGCTGGTATGTCACTAAATCAAAAGATGATCTCAACTCAAATCATTTCCTCAGACAGCAGAGAGAGTATTTCCATTTTTGTTTCATTTGTCTTTTTTTCTTCCGTGAAGGTATCTTCAATTGACATCAGTCACATGTAAAAATTGTAGTTGACCACTGTGTTTCCTACCACATGACTATTTAAAATGATATGATGGTGAAGCCTATATGTTTTCTTCTTGTAGTGCACCTTTCTTGAGCAAACAGTACCTCCCTTCAAGCTTGTTGATGATAACCATTGTAAATAAAGTATTTATGGTTATCTCATCTTGCATGAAGTGGTGTTTCTTAATTTGCCTTGGAAGTGGCTAATAGAATTTCAAAATTCAAACTGGTATTTGTTCATCTGAGTTGGTGAGACATCAATACTATATGTACATGCATGTGTGGGTGCAAAAGTCTCTGAATCGAAGTTAGTTCCATAGATAAATTCTCTTATCTGTTCTAATATTTACATTGCAGGAGAGCGAAACATTGATATTAGATGCAAATGTAAGCAATTGCACCTACAACTTTGAATTTGCTTTTAACAACCCCAACTTCTCAGACCGTCTACTCCGGATATTAACATCTGAACCAGAGCCAAGGGATCCTACAATGGAGTGCATTCATATCAGTTCCGTTATCTTAGCAGGGGCGAGCCCTTTCTTTCTGAAGCTATTCTCCAATGGCATGTTGGAAACTGGTGAACAGTATGAGACAATCTTAAGAATTGATGTCTCGGAGAAAGATGCGTTGATGGAGCTCTTGAAATTCATATAGCAAGAAACTACCACCGGAAATTGTTGCATCCACCCCTAGTTTACTCGGTATATTGATGGTTGCTGACAAGTATGATGTTCCTTCCTGTGTTCAACATTGCACATGTTTACTACTCGAGTTGGACATGAACCTGGATACTGCAACATATTGTTTAGAGCTCTCTTCCAATGTATCAGCATCCCAAGTTATAAAACCAATAGCCAAGGCCGCACAAGAATTTCTTGTTGCTCGTTACAAGGAGAACATACCCAAACTCCAGGAAGAAGTAGATCAACTACCCTTATCTTCTTTCGAGGTTGTGCTTTGTGAGGATGAGTTAAATCTAACGGAAGACAATGCTTATGATATAGTTCTAAAGTGGGCTCGAGCTCGATATCCGATAACGGATGATCGACATGAGGTTTTGAATTCAAACCTTGCTCGCTTTGTTCGAGTGCGTTACATGACACATAAAAAGTTAAGGGAAATCCTTGAAATTGAAGATGTGGATCATGACATTGCTTCTAAGTTGGTCATAGATGCTCTCTTCTTCAAGGTCGAGAACCCTCCACTTCCCACACGAGCCCTCACTTCAGAGGAGCTCACCGGTCATCCTGTGAGAGTTGTTGAGTTCAGGAAGCCAAACAAAAAAGCCAATGTTTATTTAATAGTCATGCGATCGGACTGCCAGAACATGTCAGTCAATGGAAGGATAATGTCTCAAGCATTCTATGTCCATGGGCAGGTCTTCCAAATTATTGCTCAACGCTGCTCGGAGGAGATGCAGAGTTTCGGGCTGTTCTTGAAGTGTGTGCACGATGGAACTCCGACAATAGTTAAAGTGGATTATGAGTTTTGGGTGAGGGAGAAGTCCAAAAAGACTTATGTGAGTAAGCTCAAGGCAAGCTATGACTTTACTTATATCGATCGTCCGGGGAGGGGAACCTTAAACCTATGTAGCATGTCATGGGCATCATTCATAGGGAATGATAGTCTTTACTTTATCAATGATATGCTTCTCCTGAAAGTACATATATCATTCAAGTTAGAGTAAAGCATGCAGTTGACTCTGATAATTCTGTAAAGAACATTATTGTTTAATAGCTGTGTATATAGACAAAAGTGCTTGTTTTTGTTTTTTTGGGTTGCATGCCTGATTCTTGGGTGTTTTTTGTTCATTGCTCCGTTTTGTAAATCTTTGCTTTGTCATATGTTTTTACTGTTCTATTGATTTTTTGCATATGGATGCGATTTTTTTTGGGAAAAATTCATATAACCCCTGTAATCTGGACTAAATCCATATAACCCCTTGCAATTTTCATAAATCCATATAACCCCTGTAATCACCCCTCTATATCCATAAAACCCCCTCCGTCTGTTTAACGGGGCAGGGGGTTATATGGATTTATGGCAGATTACAGGGGGTTATATAGATTTTTCTTATTTTTTTATTATTATTTTCTTTACACGTGGTTAAAAAATTGAGTTGTTTAACGTTTATTTTTGAATTTTTTTTAAGATACCACGCATTTTTAATTTTAATAAAAGAAAAAAGATTATTCAGATCATAAACACATACAAAATCATCCGTCAAAAAGATAAAAGTAAAATGGTATGACAGGTCTAGTGGATTGTGTCGAAAATGGTATAACGGGTTGGGAGGGGGGGGGGGAGGCCCAGTCCGCATTGCCACCCAAACGAGTCGGCCCACGGTACGTGTTATATATGTGTCACTTTTTGGCCTATTGGCAATTATTGGAGCATGTTTAGCAGTTTTAAAATTTTTAGTGTTTTTCGATCGGAACCGCATAATTTCAGACTGTTAGCTATCGTCTGAGCTAGAGGACTCCGATTGAAAATCTAACTGCATATTATGTGTCCTGGTGCCATTTTAAGCCACTCGTGAAAATTTCATCGAATTCTGGCATCGTTTGCAAAAATTTCGCAGTTCCGGGGCGTATCCGGGTTTTTAAGTCGCGCTCTATTTAAAAGGAATCAAAAATATCTTCACACTATTCATCATCTTCCCGACTTGCTCTCTCTCTCTCCTCTCCTCCGTTTTTCTTCCGTTTGAGCCCCCTACACCCCTCAAAACCAAAAACCTAAAGCACGGGAAGTGTAGATCGGGTCCCGATCTACGCTCCGGTGTCTTCAAATCCGAATTCCGACGATCCTAGCCTCCCCGACCTCCCCCTTTTCATCCTCTGATTTGGCCCATTCCGAGGGACAAGCTAGATCGGGGCGTGAGAAGGCTTTTGGGAAGGGTTTCGGCGCGTGGAGATCCACCGGACGCCTCTTCCTCCCCTCGGTAAGCCTCCTTTCCCTCTTTTTTCTTGTCTAGATGATTGCTAGGGGGGGTTTTGTGTTTGGGAGGTGGTTGGTGGCAGTGGGGGTCGTCGGAGGGTGGTCGGAGGTGGTTGGAGGTGATCGGCGGCAGTGGGAGAGGTGGTTGGGGGTGCTCGGCAGGCTGGGGCACTGTCCCGGGCAGCAGGCAGCAGCGGCAGCGGCCAGGCAGCGCGCAGGCCGGGCACGCGCGGGCATGCGCGCGTGCGTGCGCGCGGCGTGTGCGTGGGTGTGCGCGGGTCTGGTGCGTGGGGATGGTCGTGCTGGGCGCGCTGGATGGGCTGGCAGTGCTGATTCGTGGGCTGGGGGCCTCAGGCAGCACAGGCAACGAGCACAGGAGCCGGCTGGGCGTGCGCGCGTGCGTACGCGCAAGCGTGCGCGCGGGCGTGCGCTCGGGGGAGCTGGTCGCGGCGGTGCGAGGCGTGCGAGCTGCTCGGGTGGTGCTGTGCGCGGGTCTGTTCGTGCAGCTGTGCGCGAGGGGCTGATGGCGAGCTGGTCTGGGCGCTGGTCTGGACGCGCGAGGTGCTGGCGGGCAGGAGTGGCGAGTGCGCGAGGTGCTGGCCGAGGTGCTGGGGCGCGCGCGGAGGAGGCGCGGGGCGAGGAGCTGAGCGCGAGGCGCGGCGGGGCAGGAAGGTGTGCGCGAGGCGTGCGCGGGGCGCGGGTGGTTGCCGGGGGTGTTGGGTGATTAATTTGGGATTTTGGGTGTTTATTTGTGTATGTTATGTATTTTTGGGTGATTGTGGATTTATACTTACAGTTAATATCCTGTCTTGCAGATCTCGACGGACGGTCGCGCGTCGACCCGATTTCCGGTGAGTGGGACAACCCAACCCAGTTTGGGAGGCGTTACATGCTTTGGGCGTGTACCGCTCTCCCCTGGGGCGTATAGCTTGTATTAACTGTTATTTTATAACCCATGTAAGCATGATGTGTGTGTAGAATTGCATGCCACCCTAGATTGTGTGATAGGGACTTGCACCCTTAGGATTGTGCATGAGCCATGCATCCTGCCTCCTCGCTATCATGCTAGGAAAGCCCGACCTCTACATGCGTCCTATAGTTTGATTTGTTTATTTAAATGCTAGCATAAATGAGGATTGCATGTTTTAGACAATATTATAGGGAGGGGCCTTGCGAGGTCAACATTGAGACCCGGGTCAGGGTACTCCGTGTTCCTTGTATGGTTGTCGGGACGTCCTGTATCGGGACCTCACGTTGCCCTCCCCAGGATACTTTCCCAATAATATTGCACCCCTGTGTTATGATTAATAAATGCATGTTCCCCGCATCCTGGTTATGCGCGCTGGTGGAATTCTGAGGAATTCAAGACATTAGAGTTGTAGAGATGTGCTGTCAGCGGATCCGAGTGGATCATATGCGATGGATAGGCTGTTCTGTTCCCCTCGTCGGATCCGTGTAGAGACTACCTCGGCGTTAGACAGGTTGTCCCGTGCAGGGGCTTCCACTAGTAGGCGCCTCCTGACTTGGAAGGACCGCGCTGAACATGGGAGTGGCCAAACAACCGCGGAGTGAGGAGAGACTATCGGTGGACCAAGGGTAACCAACAGCCTAGTCAGTCCCAAGAGCCTAGGTCACCTGTTGAGAGGTGAGGGTGAGGGTATGGTGGGCCGGCGATGCGACGACCCACAGGATTATGTATGGATGATTATCTACCCACTAAGTCCCAATATCCTAGGTCACCTGTGGAGGGTGAGGGTGAGGGTGAGGGTATGGGGTTCGGCGATGAACGAACCCCCGGTTTGTGATACTATGCCACTTGTGGCTTATGAATTGCTTAAATGTGGTTAATATGAACTGTATGCATGGGTTGTGCTATTCACTGAGCGTGTGGCTCACCCCTCGCATATTGTCTTTTCAGTGATCTCTGAGGGAGGAGCTTCCCGAGCGACTACACCGGCAGAGGGCAGCGCCGCGTCCCCCGAGTTTTGAGGCCATCAGCACCCTTCTTTCTGTTGTACGTATATGTTCTGTGCTCGGGCACTTAGTTGGATTATGTTTGAGATTTTATTTGTGTATATCTGGGCATGTTGGCTCTCACAGGACTTATGATTATGTATCGAGTCTGTAGTATGTTTTTGACTACAGACTCAGTCTTTTAGCTTCCGCATTTGGTGTATATATATGTTAGCCCTGTTTTTACCTGTGTTGTCATTTTAGTTGTTGTTTGTGGTATATTATTGAACTCTTGTTACTGATATCATATATACACTTGCCGCGTCCCGGGGACGGCCTCCCTGGGGCGTGACAGTACGGGCCGTGTCGTGTCGTGCAGCCCCTTCCTGTTTGACACCTCTATGTACAGTACAGCTTAACAGTATAACTTTTGATTAAAGGTGGTCATTATTGCAGTGTCTTGTGCAAGACTTATTTTATCTTTGACATTTAGTTAGATTAGTATACATTAAAAAATACAACAAAAAAAAAAATATATTCACTTCATTTATCTTTTATACTTAAATCGTGGGTATTCTTTTTCTTTCTGTTTTTTTTTTTTTTTAACCCAAGCCATTCTTATATTAGAAATCAAGATATCTTCTGATTTAGATTCAATTAATGGCATATTTTCATATGTCCTGAGTTTATTTGAGATTAGCAGTGAGTATCCTTTGTGTTTTTCATTCATTTTCTGTCCCTATATATGCTTTTGCCTCTGTGTATGATATGGGCATTGCATATAACAATGAAGAAACTAACTTTAATTTCCTTTTCATCAAAACATGGAATTTCACAATTTAAAGTCAAAAGGCTGTGGTTGACAAGCATCAAAACATGGAATTAAGCGGAGTTTAATCTGATTGTTTGATTTTTTTTTTCTTTACATTTATTTGATTTATTTTATATTTTCAAATATATATACACACATATATTTACATATACATAAATATGTGCATGTATGTATAATTAAAGTTTTTACTATTAAAAAATAGTCGATTAATCACTGTTTAATCTCCGCTTAGTCAATTAATCCCTAGAGGGCAACTACCCGATTAATGTTTAGCGCTTTTTAGAACATTGTTTTACACTACCTGCATTTAAGTTATGTAATGAGTGTCACATGTTAAGCCACAACATCCATAATCCACATTCTTAGCAACAATATTATTCTATTTCCTACAATAGAATGATATGAATAATTCAAATTGTAACTGCTGTAAAGCATTTATCTTTCCCTCTGATTTGGCCTTAACTCTTTCCCTTAATTAAGGGATTCTTGTAACCGTATAACATTAAGGATTGGTATTATAAAACCATCCAAATATACTCAATGAAATGTGTGGGTTTTACATTTTCTACATGGTATCAGAGTTGTAACGTGACTTGCAAATCTGGTCCTTCCTCAACCTCTCTTTCAGCCCTCTTTCACCATCTTCAATGGCATCAGGGGCGACTACATTATCAACCTCTCTTTCACCATCTTCTCCTTCCATCCCTAATATCTCCCACCTTGTGTCAATCAAACTCTCTGAAACCAATTATCTACTATGGAAAAGCCAAATTTAGCCATTTCTTTTTGGCCAAAATCTCTGGCGTTTCATCGATGGAACTCATCCTCCACCGTCTCAAACTCTTCCGTCTACAGATGGCACCATCACTGAACCCAATCCTGCCTACCTTCAATGGTTCTGCACTGACCAAACCCTCGTCAGTCTGATCAATGCCACTCTCGAACCCTCGATTCTCTCCCTTGTCGTGGGTCTCACCTCTTCTAAGGCTATTTGGAACTGCCTTCAAGAAAAATTTTCTCTACACTCTCTCGCTAATGCCACCCACTTCCGGTTCCAACTCCTCTCTATCTCCAAAGGATCCACCACCATCTCTGAATATCTTCAACAAGCAAAGAACCTCTCTGACTCCCTCGCTGCTATCAATGAACCTGTTTCTAATAGCGACCTAGTCTCTTCTGTCCTTCGAGGTCTTGGACCAGACTATGCAATGCTTGTTACAGCGATCCTCAATTTTCCACCACTTCCCCATTTTTTTGATCTTCGTGCTCGTCTTCTTTCCTTTGAATCCCAAATCACCTCTTCCAAGACCACCACTTCTACTACTCATTCTCCATCTGATAACTCTCTTACTACAGCCTTTTTCTCCACCAATGCTCTAGGTGCTCGAGGTTCTTCTCGTTATGGACGTGGCGGCCGCGGTGGCCGTGTTCATAGGGGTCGAGGTGGTCTAGGTCGTGGACCCCGATTTTCTACTCAACATTCTTCTACTAATGGTGTTTTGGGTGCTTACCCTACTGCTCCTACAACCACTCTCACCAATCGTGGGCCCTGTCAAATATGCAGTAAGGTCGGACACACTGCTTTAAATTGTTGGCAGCGCTACAATCGACCCGACAATGATCTCGCCTCTTCCTTCGCTGGCTTGCATGTGACCCAATCAGTTGATTCCAATTGGTATCCCGACATTGGTGCTACTCACCACATGACCAGTGACAATCGTTCGATGTATCAACGTTCTGAGTATGGTGGCTCTGACCAAGTGATGTTGGGTAATGGTGATTTCGTCCCTATCAAGCACACGGGTGACATTACTCTTCCTACCTCCTTCGCGTCCTTTCACCTATCTAATGTTTTATATGTCCTATCCATATGCAAGAATCTTCTTTCTGTTGCCCAATTTACCAAGGATAATTTTGTTTCTTTTACTTTCTACCCTTGGGGTTTTTGCATCAATGATTTAAAATCTGGTAAACAATTGTTTCAGGGCCGCAGTAAAGATGGCCTTTTTCCAATCACTCCACAAATTCCACGCTCTGCTTTCTCCGCCTCCAAAGACTCTTCAACACTATGGCACAGACGTTTAGGTCATCCTGCTTCAAAAGTTCTTTCTGTTTTAAGTTCTCAACAACTATTAGGCTCTATTTCTACTTTTTCAAATTTAGATTTTTGTAAGCACTGTGCTATTGGCAAATCCACTCGCCTTCCCTTTTCTTTAAATAATAATCGTGCCATTGCACCTTTTCATTTGGTTCATTTAGATGTTTGGATGTCTCCCATCTCATCTATCACTGGTTTTCGTTATTATGTTTTGTTCACGGATGATTTTACTCGCTTCTCTTGGATTTTTCCTATGTGGAGAAAATCGGAAGTTTTTGCCCACTTCTCTCATGTTTTAGCCATGATTCAAAATCAATTCACCTGCACCCTCAAAAATTTTCAAAGCGACGGAGGAACAGAGTATGTTAATAATTCCTTTAAAAACTTGTGTGCTACTAAGGGTATTCACCATCGCCTATCATGTCCTCATATGGCTCAACAGAATGGTCTAGCAGAACGAAAGCATCGCCACATTGCTGATATGGCTCGCACACTTCTCTTCACTGCCAACATGCCTCTAAATCTCTGGGTTGAGGCTGTTTGTACTGCTGTTTTTTTAATCAATCGGTTACCTACGCCGCTTCTACAGTGGAGATCACCCTTTCAGGCGCTTTTTGGGACCTCTCCTGACTACTTTGCGCTTCGCACTTTTGGCTGTGCTTGCTACCCATTTTTGGGTGATTATGCTACTAACAAACTGCAACCTCGTTCTGTTGAATGCATCTTTATTGGTTACAGTTCTCAGCACAAAGGGTATCGGTGCCTGGATTCATCTTCTGGTCGTGTCTACATTTCACGTCATGTGCGGTTCAATGAAAATCACTTCCCCTTCACTACTGCCATTACTACTGTCAAAATGGATTCGTCATTGGCTCTTATTCCTATTCTCAACCCGCCTACACATTCCACTACAGCAACAAGTCCTATTGAGAGCCCAGTCGTCTCATGCCAACAACAACAGTTTCACAGCAGTCTTAGTCTCACGGCAGCACCCATACCCATTCCCTTGTCTAGCCCAGCACTCGACCGGTCTCCACCTACTACCCTCCCACCTTCCCCTGATGTGACACATCTAGATTCGTCTATACCACCATTTGTATGGAGCCTTCTTCACCACTTCCTCATGATGATTCACCGCCTTCACCAACTCCCTCTATCGCTCCTCCAATAGAAGACTCTTCACCAACCACCTCTGCTTCACCTCCATCACAACCATCTCACCCCATGATCACTCGACTACAGGATGGTACTCGTCGCCCAAAAATAATCCCGAGTATGTTCGCCTCTTGCTACCCACTGTTGCAGACCTTTGCTTCTCAGGTTTCCACCTCTAATGAGCCTACATGCTACACTCAAGCAATAAAGGTCCCTGAATGGCGTGCAACAATGTTTGATGAGTTCAATGCTTCATTAAAGAACTCCACTTGGTCCCTAGTACCTCCCTCCACTGATCAAAATACCGTTGGTTGCAAATGGGTATTCAAATTGAAGACAAACTCTGACGGTACCATTGAGAGATACAAAGCTCGACTCGTTGCAAAAGGTTTCCATCAGCAACCAGGTTTGGATTATGATGAAACATTTAGTCCGGTTGTCAAACCAGCCACAATTCGTACAATTCTCAGCATAGCTTCCTCTTATCATTGGTCAATTCGCCAATTGGATGTTAAAAATGCCTTTCTTCATTGCTCTCTCTCTGAGAAGGTTTTTATGCAGCAGCCGCCAGGTTTTGTAGATCCTGGTCGCCCTCATCATGTGTGTCAGCTTCACAAAGCTATTTATGGACTCAAACAAGCACCGAGGGCATGGTTTCAACGGTTCAGTTCCTTTATTCTCCGCTCGGGCTTCATTCAAAGTCGATCTGATCATTCAATGTTTATATATCGTCGACAATCTACACTAATGATTCTACTATTATACGTCGATGACATTATCTTGACCGGCAACTCCTCTACACTCTTGACCTCTTTTACATCTACATTGGCTACTGAGTTTGAGATTAAGGATCTCGGCCTTCTTCATTACTTTCTCGGGATGGAAATCACTCACTCTGCTCAAGGTCTTCATTTATGCCAGGCAAAATATACTATTGACCTCCTGCGAAGAACTAACATGGCTGATTGCAAGCCCTGTTCTACTCCCATCTCTGCCAAATCCCAACTATCAGCTTCAGCTGGTGATCTTCTACCCAATGGCACAGAGTACCGCCACATCGTGGGAGCTCTTCAGTACCTTACTCTTACACGCCCTGATATCTCTTTTGCCGTTCAACAAGCAGCTCAATTCATGAGTTCCCCTCGACTACCACATCTTATTGCTGTCAAACGCATCCTTCGATACCTCAAGGGCTCTCTTGACCTCGGTCTAAAATTCGGTCATTCATCTGGATCACTTCAACTCTATGCTTTTTCTGACGCTGACTGGGCTGGCTGCCGAGACAATCGGCGCTCTACATCCGGATTCTGTGTATTTTTGGGTTCACATCTTCTATCATGGGGAGCTAAGAAACAGCCCACGGTCTCTAAGTCAAGTGCTGAATCTGAATATCGATCTCTTGCCTACACTTGTGCAGAAACAGTTTGGTTGCAACACCTTCTAATTGAACTACGTGTTCCATTGCTCTCTCCCACTATTCTCTATTGCGACAACCTCAGTGCAACTTATATGGCTGCAAATCCTGTTCTCCATGCAAGAACAAAGCATATTGAGTTGGATTATCATTTCGTTCGGGAGCGCGTCGCTACAGGCAGTCATCTTGTTCGCTTTGTCCCCTCCACTGATCAAACTACTGACATATTTACAAAGGGACTGCCTAAACACAGATTTCTATTCCTACGGGGCAAACTTGTCTGTCCCAGACCGCCAAGTTTGAGGGGGACTGTTAAGCCACAACATCCATAATCCACATTCTTAGCAACAATATTATTCTATTTCCTACAATAGAATGATATGAATAATTCAAATTGTAACTGCTGTAAAGCATTTATCTTTCCCTCTGATTTGGCCTTAACTCTTTCCCTTAATTAAGGGATTCTTGTAACCGTATAACATTAAGGATTGGTATTATAAAACCATCCAAATATACTCAATGAAATGTGTGGGTTTTACATTTTCTACATCACATGCCCTGTCATGAAATACAGTTCTGGAGAGATTTTGTACACAACCTGAAGAGAGTTGAAAGCTAGCCTTCAAAAAGAGAGGTAGAAGACAATCAACTTTTATTGTTTTAACATTACCAAAAGTTTGAACTGCTTTATAACTGAAGATAATGTAATTCTAAATCTTTGTCCTCAATTACAAAAAGGTCTTATTTACAAGCTTCCTGATCATACAAAGTTTATTAAATTGAAATAGAATTTTAATCTTATCAAACCATCAATATATTA
This sequence comes from Acorus gramineus, assembly GCA_030737835.1. Taxonomy (NCBI): domain Eukaryota; kingdom Viridiplantae; phylum Streptophyta; class Magnoliopsida; order Acorales; family Acoraceae; genus Acorus; species Acorus gramineus. The sequence goes on along the minus strand of CM060855.1, from coordinate 18,932,239 downwards.
TCTCAAATAAATATGTAGATGAAACAAAAATTGAAACAACTCTTGATTGGATCTTCATTATTCTCTCCAGATTGGAGA